>CM056050.1:322093767-322693767 GCA_029574335.1 Rana kukunoris | reverse complement strand
TCGCAGGACTTTTGTCCGAAGAGTATTGGCCATGAACTTGTCTTGCATACAAATAATTGTCGGCCAACAAACATGAAACAACATATTTTTTCAGTTCTTTAGCGCCACCCTCTGGGCAAATTCTGTTGTGTTAGGCCTCGTACACGTGACCATTTTCCTCGACAAAATCTATCAAGAAACTTGGTGGCAGAGCTTTTTTGCTGAGGAAAACGGTTGTGTGTATGTTTTTCGTCGAGAAAACCGTTGTGGAACCCGATGACAAAAAAAAGAGAAGAGAAGTTCTCTTTTTCCTCGTCGGGAGTCTCAAATTCCTTGTCGTGTTCCTCGTCGGGCTGGTTTACGATGAGAAACACGTTTGTGTGTATGCTTAGAAACCCGCGCATGCCCAGAATAGTATGAGACGGGAGCGCACCTTCGGTAAAAGTAGTGTTTGTAATGGAGATAGCACATTCGTCATGCTGTAACAGACTGAAAAGCGCAAATCGTCTCTCACCAAAATTTTACTTAACACGCAGTAATATGAGATTAGCAAAAGCAGCCCCAAGGGTAGCGCTGGTGGAATCAAACTTCCCCTTTATTTATTTTTTATTCTTACTTGAAAAAAAAACAACTTTATTGATATAAAGCACATGTAACAAGTCATTCAGGTACATTTGAAAATAAAAGAACCTTTACAAATGCTGGTCTGTGTAAGGAAACATGCAAGTATGTTAAAGGATGTAAACTTCCACTTTAGAATTGCCGTTGTACATGTTCTATGTCACCGCGTTTGGGAACAACAAGATCTTGTCTTGACAGTGTGTACGCAATGAAAGCTTGTCAAGATTCTCGACAAGCCTAACAAGGAACTTGTTGAGGAAAGCGATGTTTCATTTACGACACATTCCTCGGTCGTGTGTACGAGGCCTTATGGTTAGCATTAATTCTGAGCATGCGTGTTTGTACTTTGGTTTTTTTTCTGAAGGACTTCTGTACAGATGATCGGATAATCACACATTTGTTGTCGGAAAATTTTAAAGCATGCTATCCAACATTTATTGGTGGAAAATCCGACAACAATTGTCCGATGGAGCATACATACGGTCGGATTTTCCGACAACAGCCTGCCATCACACAATTGCCGTTGAAAAATCCAATCGTGTGTATAAGCCTTTACTGGCAATTGCTTTTTCATGCAACACTGTATGCAAACAAAATTATTATATATTTATTTTTACACAAATAATGCTTTCTTTTGGTGGTATTTAATCGATATTTTTTTTGCTATATAAAGGAAAAAAATACGGAAAAAATTTAAAAATAATCTGCTATAAAATTTTGCAAACAATCTTTCTTCATAAGATTAGGCCAAATGTATTGTGCTACATTTTGAAAAAATAACCCAGAGAATTGTATATTCTGTAGGTAAAGCTATAGAGTCTACAAACTATAGTATATACTGTCAAGCCCCATACACACTATCAGTTTTCCTGCAGGATTTTCTCTTCAGATTTACCAAAACCATCTAATATGAGGTCAAACCTCAAGAGTTTCAATTTGTATGCAATCAGGCAGGCCCTTGCACTACATGGTTTTGGTAAACCTGGACAGAAAAACCTGCAGGAAAACTGATGGTGTGTATGGGGCTTGAAATAGTTGCAAAATGATTAATCCTGATGTATTGAGAGCCTCATTTCCTAAGGCCCTAACATACCAGGACATTGCAAATACCCCTCAAATAACACCTTTTTCCAAAGTAGATAGTACAAGGTATTTATTAACCACTTAAGGACTGGAAGGCTTTGCCCCCTTAACCACTTCAGGACCAGGCCTATTTTCAAACTTGTTGTTTACAAGTTGAAATATTTATTTTTTGCTAGAAAATTACTTAAAACCCCCGAACATTATATTCATTTTTTTTCTTCCCTGTACCCAAACAAGATTTATGCCCTTTTTTTCCTCACAAATAAAGCTTTCTTTTGGCGGTGCGCTTTTTTTGCACTATAATAAAAAAAACGATATTTTCGAAAAAAAAAAAAAAATTTTATTTCTTGCTATAATAAATATTCTTCTACATATTCTTGGTAAAAAGAAACACAATAAGTGTATACTGATTGGTTTGTGCAAAAGTAATAGCGTCTACAAAAATAGGGGATAGATCTATGGCATTTTTATAAAAAAAAAATCTTTGTCTAGTAATGGCGGTGATCAGCAATTTTTAGCAGGGCTGCGACATTGCGGAGGACAGATCGGACACTTTTGACACTTTTTTGGGACCAGTGACATTTAAGCGATCGGTGCTAAAAATAGCCACTGATTACTGTGTAAATGTCACTGGCAGGGAAGGGGCTAACACTAGTGGGCGATCAAGGAATTAAGTGTTCCCTAGGGAGGTGTTTCTAACTGTGGGGGCAGTGTAGTGACTGGAAGAGGAGTCATATCACTGTTCCTAATTACTAGGAACAGCAGATCTGTCTATCCTCCCCTGACAGAACAGGGATCTGTCTGTCAGGGGCGGACTGACAACTCATGGGGCCCCCGGCAATAGAAGATTATGGGGCCCATGGGCTTACAGATGGCCACCAAACCAGTGGCAGTGCAGAGGCGGGGCAGCTAAAATATTGGGATTTTCACATTAAAAGCATGTGAATTTCAGACATATCAGGGACAGATGTAAAAAAAACAAAGAATTTTACATACTGTCCCTGGTTTTACTGAGCCTGGCAACCCTGATGAGGCCCCCTAGTGTAATGGGGCCCTCGGGCAGTGCCCGAGTGACTCAATGGTCAGTCTGCACCTGCTGTCTGTTTATATTGACAGATCCCGATTCTGTGTCTTTCAGGAGCGATCGCGGGTGGCCGGCTGGCCCTGTGGAGTGAAATGTAAGCAGTATTCGTATGCTTTGCGACAGCTATAATTCTAGGGCTAGACCTCCTCTGTAACTCTAAACAGGTACCCTGTAAAGGCATATAAAGCGTCACCTATTGAGATTTTTAACCACTTAAGCCCCGGACCATTATGCAGCTAAAGGACCAGGCCCCTTTTTGCGATTCGGCACTGCGTTGGTTAACTGACAATTGCGTGGTCTTGCAACATGGCTCCCAAACAAAATTGGCGTCCTTTTTTTTTCCACAAATAAAGCTTTCTTTTGGTGGTATTTGATCATCTTTGCGGTTTTTATTTTTTGCGCTAAAAAAACAAAAATAGAGCAACAATTTTGAAAAAAATTCAATGTTTTTTACTTTTGCTATAATAAATATCCCCCAAAAATATATAATTTTGAAATGTTTTCCTCAGTTTAGGCCGATACGTATTCTTCTACATATTTTTGGTAAAAAAATAGCAATAAGCGTTTATTGATTGGTTTGCGCAAAAGTTATAGCGCCTACAAATTAGGGGAACGTTTTATGGCATTTTTATTAATAATACATTTTTTACTAGTAATGGCGGCGATTTTTATCATGACTGCGACATTATGGCGGACACATTGGACACTTTTGACACTATTTTGGGACCATTGTCATTTTTACAGCAAACAAGCAAGTGCTATACAAATGCAATGATTACTGTGAAAATTACACTGGTAGTGAAGGGTTGAACATGTTTGGGCCGCAAAGTGGTTAAGTGTTTCCTAATGTGTGTTTCTTACTGTAGGGGGGCGTGGCTGGGCGTGTGATGTCACTGATCGTTGTTCCCTATGTCAGGGAACAGACGATCAGTGACAGGCTCACTAGGAAGCACAGGGAGAGGTTTGTTTACACTTACCTCTCCCTATTCTTCAACTCTGTGACCCGATCACGGGACACTGGCGGCGATCGGGTCCACGAGTCCCGCAGTCACGGAGCTCAGGAATGGGTAGTGAGTGCGCCGGCAGCGGCACGTGCGTCCCACGGCTGGGCTTCATTAAGGGGACCTATCTATATGTCCATATGCCCAGCCGTGCCATTCTGCCGACGTATTTAGTCATGCGGCAGTCCTTAACTGGTTAAGCACTGTAGTTCATCACCATTCCACTAGCATAAGCAATTTTAAAACGTGATATATAAGGTATCTGTTTACTTTGGCGCAATATCATCTTTTATATTTTACAAAAAAAATCGGGGTATATATTGTTTTTCTTTTTTTTTTATTCATTAAAGTGTATTATTTGCAAAACCACTGCGCGAATACCATGTGACATAAAAAATTGAAGCAATTGCCATTTTATTATATGGTTTGGCTGAAACTTACAGATTTTTTTCTTTTTAGCTGTCAGCTGCAAAGAAGCCATGCCGGAGTCTAAAACACTAATGGGAAGACACTCACCCCTGGATATAAGACATAATGGTCCATTAAGCACATGTACCTAGTACACGGTGTGTTTCGCAGTAGTTTTTTTTTTCTTTCAAGTATTCTGTTTATCTTTGATATATTTTAATTGCTAGTAAGGAAAAAAAAAAACATTAATAAAGATGTGTCCAACAGTGCTGGAGTTAATTTTAGGAATAGTAGGCCCGTGCCTATAAGTGGTGGTGGCTGTCAAGCCAAGAATTATTTTTCCATACTCAGTAAAAATACATTAATGACTGAAAAGCTTATGTAAACATTACCATACTAAGCAAGGTTTCAACCTTGCAAAACAAGAAAATGTTTTGTTTAAAAAGGGTGATCCTAGGAGAGGGCTGCTATGTTGGCATTCTAAAATTGGGTGCCTGCAAGCCACATTTATAACAATCCAGCTTTGGTGGCCAAATATCCCCTAATTTGTTGTGGTGCATTATATTGTCTTAAGCTCTGTACACAAGATCGGTTTGTCTGATGACAACGGACCGATTGACCGTTTTCATCGGACAAACCGATCGTGTGTGGGCCCCATCGGTTTGTTTTCCATTGTTGAAAAAAATAGTTTTAAAATTTTCCTATGGATAAAAAAACGATAGAAAAAAACGATCGTCTGTGTGGAAGTCCATCGGTCAAAAATCCATGCATGCTCAGAATCAAGTTGACGCATGCTCGGAAGCATTGAACTTCATTTTTCTCAGCACCTCGTAGTGTTTTACGTCACCGTGTTTTGACCGATGGTGTGTAGGCAAGACTGATGAAAGTCAGCTTCATCGGATATCCGACGAAAAAATCCATCGGATTAGATTCCATCAGATATCAGATTGTGTGTACAGGGCTTAATTATATTTATATCTATCGTGCTATGTTGCTAAACTTTTAACCAGTATGCAGTCAGATTTGTTTAAGAACCTAAACTCTTGAAAACAACATAACTAGCACCTACACATTTTCTCACCTTGTTTTATAGGTTGCATGAACCTTCTTGGACTTAACATACATTTTAGGAAGTGTGTAAATTCCTGGAGTATTAAAATTTTTGCAAATATTTGTATGTATTAGTTTTGCGCATTCTATGTTTCTGATTGATTCCCATACTCTACCATCATCTGTTTAAAAAATGATGCAGCTGAGAGGGTATCTGCACTTTTTGATTTGTTATGCCTCGTACACACGGTCAGACTTATGACCATTCAAAAGTCCGCCGTGAGTCCGTCGGAAGTCTGACAGAAAGATAGAGAACAAGTTCCATCGGACTTCTGACAAAAAAAGTCAGATGGAGGCTACGCACGGCGGGACTTTTCAAAAAAAAGCCTGATTGACTTTTTTTCTCGGAAAGTATGGCCGTGTGTACGAGGCATAACAGGTAGTCTCTCTGGTCTTTAAATCATATGCTCAAACACCTTTCTTCTTATCTTATGATCCTCCTTATTATCCCCACTAGCATTGTTACTTAATATACAGTATAAAGCTTACATAGTACGTGAAACGTGAATGATGATATGTCTCATAGCAGGGATATGCAATTAGCGGACCAACAGCTGTTGCAAAACTACAAGTCCCATCATGCCTCTGCCTCTGGGTGTCATGCCTATGGCTGTCGGGGTCTTGCTATGCCTGATGGGACTTGTAGTTCTGCAACAGCTGGAGGTCCGCTAATTGCATATCCCTGTCTTATAGCAACCCACCAGGTTTGGACATTGAGATGGTCAGGAGGAGAAATAGTTAGTGATTCTCATATGAGAAGGAATGGGTTTCGGAAAAGTGAAATGTGGAAAAGGAAGCAGTGCTAGAAACTTACTTTTGTCGAGCAGTGCTCAACAAAAGCAGATAATTTGTAGTTTGAAAATAGATACGACAATAAAATGACATTGACAGAAGAACCACAGAGCCTCACAAAGCTTTCTCTCAAACCCATAGTGAAATACAAGGCTGGGCTTAGGATGCAAGATATCATTTTTTCCTTAGCCACATGCAGTGACGCTCTTTTACACTGAATAATATGGAACATCAGATGATTTCCCAATCAGATAACCTGTGGCTACATTTGACCACAGTGTGATTAGAGAATTTTCTTTCTCGGGGAAGCTGTCATCCTCATCACTGCTCTTGAAAATGTATATTCTGAGATTGAAAAGTATTAATATAAATTATATGTTATTTGTACTCACTCAATACTGGCTGATGTGATTAACCTTCATTTCATTTCCTAGACCTTAATATACAAGCAAGTTAATCTACAGCTCTTTGCATACACTCTCTAAGTTTAACCCTTGACTTCCATGTTCTGAATATGTGCATTACATAAATAATTAAATACATTTAGTTAGCCTTTGACACTAAATATAGCATGAAGCTTAAATAACCACTAAATTCACATACAAGTATTGCTGTATATGTTTAGTCCTATTCATGACTAGAGATGGGCTAAACATCCCCCTGTTCGGTTCGAAGCAGAATTCCCAAACAGGGGAAACTTCTAACCCATACAGTGAACCCCATTGAAGTCTAAAGGAGCCTAACAGGAAAAATCAAAAGTGCCCATTTTGAAGGCTTATATGCAAGTAATTGGCCATAAAGGGATATGGTGGTCTGGGTACTGCCTTGGGGGACATATATCAATGCAATTTTTTTTTTTAAAACAGTGATTATTTTAATGATGCTTAAAACCTATGAATAAGCACTGTATGATAGTGTGAAACGTGTCAGCCTTTTCACCTGATTTTTTGCTGTGACATGTTTGTTTTGTGACCAGTTTTATTAAAAAGGAACAACATTGTTTTTGGAGTGCGGCTATCCTAGTTTTTTTCTACAAATCTTGCATATCATTGCAGCGCCAGCACCTAAGTGTTTGGATTCAGTCATCTAGTTCTCTGGGACTTTGGAGTGGTTAAAATCTTTTTCTCACCATGCTTCAAATCGTGCAGACCATCCAGTCCAACTTGGATGGATGGTAGAAGTGCTCGATAAATTTTGGATAATGGTTTTGAGAGATCAGCATCATCTAGGAGAATCTCCAAGTCATCAAGTTCCAGCCGAAGCTGAACTGAAAGTCTGGGCAGGCAAGTCACCCCTGTGTCCATGGCCTATGCAAGATCTTGTGATTGCCACAAGAAGGAAGCCACTGAGGAATCTAGCTGCTGGAAAAGAGACTTGGGAATCCAGACCGGAGAGTGCCGGAAGATATACAACATGACCGGGAGTAGTTTATTCTTCCTATAAGAGATAATGGGAGGTTCTAGGCCTTTAATTTTAATTTACACCACTGCAGCACCAGGGATAAGTTAAGTTTGAAAAAATCCTGGGTATTGGAAGAGATATTAATCCCAAGGTATCTAATGGCGTCTGCCCATTGTAGAGGTGAAGCAGGATGAATCAGCCTCTTTGCCCTGGGATCTATGGGTAGAATGAGTGATTTGCTCCAGTTGGTTTGGAGGCCAGAGAGAGTCGCAAAACGATCCCGAAGCGCCCCAGTAAGCAAGGGACCGGGGTCCTAGAGGAAGAGGATTAAATCATCTGCATACAATGCCAGTTTCTCGACCACTGAGCCGACCCCTATTCCAGACACCTCACACAACCTCTACAAGGCCTCAGCTAAAGGCTCCATCATCAGGACAAACAGTGCAGGGGATAAAGGACACCCCTGTCTTGTCCCCCTCCTAATGGGAAAGGAGAGTGAAAGCCTGCCATTTAATTTGATATGGGCCATGGGGGCTCTATATAATAGCTGATCCATTTCCGGAAAGTAAGGCCAAAGGCAAAGCCTTCCAGAACCTGCATCATATAGGACCATCTAACTGTATCGAAAGCCTTTTCGATGTCGAGGGACACCAAGACCCAGGAGGCAGTGGAAGCTGGAGATGGGCAAAGACTTGTCTAAGGTTTATGTCAGTGGACTTGCCAGGCATGAAGCCGGTCTGATCTATATTGACAAGGGATGGTAAAACCTTCATTATTCTATTGGCTAGTACTTCGGTAAGTATCTTAAGATCGTAAATCAGCAACGAAATAGGTCTATAGGATGAGCAGCAAGTGGGTTCCTTCCCTGGTTTGGGCAGCAGCACTATATGTGCCTGATACATGCTATCTGGTAACCTATTGGATTCCAAGTGTAGCATTACCCCCAGTGGAGCTGTTTTGGGCGGCGTGTTACTTTGTGGCTCCTCCGGAATTCCTAGGGGTGAATGATGCGTATTGCATGTAGTAGAAGTAAAGGAATGTCCAGACAGGTGCTCTTTGCTGTGCTCTTTATTGCCCAGCCGGGTAAAAACTGTAAACTTGTGGTGAGGAAAGTAAAGCTGAAGAAGATGGAGAATAGCAGAATCAGGCGTAATGATAGGAAACAGTAGTGCTCCCAAATGTAACACTTCTTATCACCACTCCCGCCAGAATGGGTTTAGTGTACCTGGACAGGCCCCTTTCACTGACCTGGCAGCTGGAGTATCACTAATACAATTGTAGGATAAAGTCTCTGCCACAGACCCTCCTTGGTGAACTTGAACTTGGGAGAAAGTCTCTGACACAGACCCCTCTCAATGAGCCTCAGAAAGATACTTCTGCCACAGGTCCCCTCTGGGTTGAATTCTTGGAGATATGCCTCCTTAAATGAGTTACAGATCTCCTTCAACTTGTCGCCCAGGTACTGACCGACAGGTGATCAATCCCTCAGTGTCCGGCTACCTCGATCACCGGTGGTTTGTCCAGGCCCTTTTGGACCGCCAGCCTCTTAATGGCGCTCCTTAGACTGACTCCCCACCGAACAGCAGTAGGGAGCTTGGAATCTTCAAAGTGGGTACCCAGTCACTCACTGGGTCCCTGTCGCTGTTCAGATGCTCCAGGCCAGCAGGACCCCGGAACCAGGAACATTGGTTCTGACCCAGAACCAATGGCATCTGCCCCATAAATACCCCTCTCAGCATGCACCGCAAGAACAAACCCTTTGAGATTGGCACCCCAGCACAGCGGAATGGGCTCACAGCACAGCCAAGCTGAGACAGAGACCGCATTTTGCTACTAACAATCTGGATCAGAGTTTAACTACACTCTAATCTACTCTTAAATTTACCTAGCACCAGTACTGTAAAGTACATAGGCACTACACAAGCAATCTGTGAATAACTGAGTTAGTTTGGGGACCAGTAAAGTAGCATGTATTTTGTACCGTTCCCCAGGTAGACCATCGGGGGCCAGGGATTTATTGTTGGGCAAGGAGTAGATTGCATCTTCTATTTCTTGACATGATAAGGGCTTATCTAGTGCGACCCCGTCCTCCTTAGAAGGGAGAGGCAAAGTATTTCCCCTTAGTTCCTCTAACCTGGCATCAGCTGAGCTACAGAAGAGGTCATAATACTGTACAGTTTGCTATAAAAGAGATGAAATTCCCTCAGTATACCTTTGGGGTCTGTAACCTGGCAACCAGTGGAAGTCTGAGCAAGGACTCTGACATTGTTGCGCCGCAGCCTGTTTTCTGCGTCAAACAACTTTGCGACGACAAGGGACTGAACTGTGCTTGTAGCTCAGCAATGGAGGTAGCATGAGTGGTCTTCAGTGGCCGATACTCTGGATTCTGTTTCGGACATCCTCCCCTTATCTTGTCCAGGTCGTTCTGTATGAAATAACACTCTCAGTGAGGTGGTCAATGCACACCAGTAGCAAAGTCTTACTCTGCTCGATCGCAGCCAGGATTGTGGCCGTGCTGTCATAAGATGATGGGGCTGGCCCCTCTGCCATTGGGGCCTCACAATTCACCGGAGCAGTATGGGATTTGTTTGCTGGGAAGAGGGAGGTGGCACCTGGAACAGTGTTTTGGTCTTAGTGGCTCTGGAGTTCCCCCTCCCACTTTTTGGAGGAGGATGACATTTGGTAAGTCACCAAGAAGTACTACTATAGAGGATATACAACCGTGCCCAAAAGAAGCGACCTGGAGACAGCTGGGGACTACCCAAGCTTGCCGCAGCTGTCAGACCACATGAGAATGCCAGACGCCAGTCACTTAGCAGCAGGCACACAATTGTTAGGTTAGTGAGGATGTAAGGCCAGAGGTACAAGGGTGAGAGAGGCCCAGAACAGCGGAGCAGAGGTAGACAAATGGCAGAGAACTTTAAACTCCAGGATACCACTACTGGCGCATATAGGCACCCTCTGCAGGGCATCACACTAGGCCATGAAAGTGGTGTGCAGTGATGACCGGGGAGGTGGATGGACACAGAAGATCCGAGTTCTGGAAGCTTAGCCGGGCCCGCCATGGCTCTCTCTCGTGGTATAGCGGCTCAGGAAGCTGCAGTGCTTTACAGGCCACACTAGGCCGGACTATGCTGCGGCCGCTACGGACGTCCCCAATGGCCAGACAGGCCTCCAGACCATGCTAGCAAGGCAGATAGGCAGGCAGGAGAGGATCTGCTTTTCCCAGAGAGTGACCTCTGGCAGATCCACTGTAAGATACTGGCCCAGGACACTGCAGGGGACTGAGAGAAACAGGCTGTGAATAGATGCACGAATGGCGACGATTAGATTTAGGATTCTTGGAGCTCCCCACAGACACGTCCACTGCCACTCACATCAGGACATGCCCCCGAGGTTTACAACTGCTTTAACTTAAAATGTATCCCCCTAAATCCCTGACTTAACAATAAGCTAACCTAAGCCTACACTGAATTCCTAACAAAAAAGTGACCCCTGAGCAGAATACATACCTTAATCTTCCCCAACATCAGTTGTTCCTAATGCTTGAATTTCTTAGATATAAAGAAGTAGTGCCAAGATGATGCAGTCAATCAGTTAGCTACAAAACCCGATGCTGTCAATCAGTTAGCTGCAATACCTGAATGCTAACTCTTTAACCAAAAATTATCAGTATAAATGTAGGTAGCTGTCAGTGATAGGGCAGTCTAGTGGCTGCAAGAGCAAGTAGTAAAGTAATTGTATGTATTCACACTGCAGTTGAGTTGTTATGCTTATGCATGTACTTATGTTTAACACTATTTACCTCTGGAGTGTCTCCAATACCATTTTTGAGAAGCCCGGTGTCCTGATAGGACACACGAGATCTCGAGACATCTGGGCGGCCATTTTGGGGGTGGTTTTCCTTATATAGAAAAGCTCTGGCACATTTGGGGGAGAACGTGGTTGCAGGCAGATTTAGACAGAGACCCTGCTGGAAGATTAGTGCAGGGTTTCTACGTAGGCCTGCGGTGTTGACCCTGTTCTGGTGTAAGACGCCAGCTGCTACCAGCCAATCTGGTGTCTCGCTGTGAGTACGGGAGGTGTGCCATTAAGTGGGAAGTGCCTGTGGAGCTGAGAAATCCACATAGCTGTGTACCACAGAATCTGTTCTGCATATGTGTGTCTCCAGGTCTGGAAAGGAACTATTTGCCGTTCGATTGCAATGGGGTCAATTCACAAAGCTTTATTTTCAGATTGCGGGTGTTATTTTAACGATTTTGCACGTTATTGAAGCTAGTTCAATTCACTAAACGATTTAACGCTCTGAAAAATCATCAAATAACGTTTCCCTACACAGAAACGATATTTTAAGGTGTGGATCCTTATTAAAGAGTCAAATCGTTATTTTAAAGATTCAAATCGTTATTTTAAAGATTCAAATCGTTATTTTAAAGATTCAAATCGTTAAATATGTACAGAAGTGCAATTTACAAAGATTTTTTGGACAGTTATCAATCGTTAAGCAATCGTTAAATTAACACCTCCCTCAGGGTGGCGTTATGACATTTCCCAGGCGATATTTTGTTGTTAGAGGAAGCTTTTGGCGATTTTTGTAGTGTAGTGTAGTGTTGGGCAAGCTAGAACCGTGCTCTATTTAAACTTAAAATTATCCAGAGGCGAAGAAGAACATGTTAGAATGTTGTTTAGATTTATAAATGTGTATTCCGTTCACATACTATTTTGGATGACTTTTCTGAAACCCAGGTGATAGCTAAATTCCGATTATCATCTCCCATGATTTATTCTCTGTATGAGGAAATACACAAGGCTTTAGAAAAGCACACACTAGAAGTTATGCACATCACATGCTCAATCTCCATGTGTATTGCTTGTGTCTCTCTCTCTCTCTCTCTCTTCTCTCTCTCTCTCTCTGCATCTGCTCTTTTCCACATGCAGCTGTTCTCTCCTTCTGCTCCCAGAATGCATCTCTCCAGCATTATTTAACGATCTTAAGAGTTATTTTAACGTCCCAAATGTTAATAATAACGTCTGAGTAGTTAGAATAACGTTTGGATAAAGAGTCAGTTGAAAACCATAACGACTGTGTTAAATAACGATTATAGCTTTCGTGAATACCATGTTTGCTAGCGTTAAATAAGGAGTGCTAATTTAACAACTGAAGAAAACCAATAACGTTTCTCTTTGTGAATTGACCCCAATGACTGTTACTACTCCCGCTCCACGGTAACAAACATTGTTTTTGTTCAGAGAACTTTACGTGTGTCTCCCTCTGTGAAACGCCTCACCCCATTCCCGCTTACATATACACTGAGAGAGTTAAAAGTCAAAAGCCAAAAATCTAGTTACTCTCTCTATCTGTCCTGGTTACCACTGTTACCTGGACAGAAAGAAATACAAAATTCAAAGCTGTGACCAGAACAGGACTAGAGGGAAAATCTTCCTGGGTGGTCCTGGGTGTTTATCCCTGCTGTGCACAATCTAGCATGTGCAACACTATTAAAGGTTGAAAGCTGCTGCAGCTGCAGCTGCATAAGGCTGCAGCAGCGGTACTAACGTTTAGGGCAGTATGCACTTAGGGACGAATGCCTGTAATGCAGACTGCTTGCGTTCCTGGCATTTGTCCCGGGCACATATTGCCCTAAACATTAGTACTATTACAGCACTGTCCAGCCCTATCTAGCTGCAGCAGCTTTCAGTCTTTCTTTTAGAGTTTTACAGGCTACCAGCATTGAGGCTGGATGGTGTGCCTTTTTCCAACAGCAAAATGCTGGGATTCCATACAATGGGGCTAAACACCCAGTGTGCATGAGGCCTAACACTTCAGCTGTTGCAAATACAAATGCTTGGCTCCGGAGCTAGTGTCTATTGAACTCAAAGGCATAAACTGTTAAAAGTACAGAAAGAAAATTAGTCATCTTCTGTCTATAGCCAACCTTATAGAGGTCGCTTGAAAGTTTGTGCCCATGTGTTCTTGGCTTTCAATACATCGACTTGCATATTTACAACCACAAGCCATTTCAACTTATTTATAAAACTACAAGGAGAAGTGAGGATGTACAAAATATAGTGGTTCTCAAACCTCAAAAATCCTCAAAAATCAGACCATTTGCTATTGCTTTACCATAATCTAGATAAAAAAAATCCTTCAAAGAAACATTGCTTAGGTTTATTTCATATGGCACATTCTTTGTTGCAGTCTGATAATTGTAAAGAAATATAGATGATAGAAGTATGAAAATCGGCTTTGCTGAGGCACACAGGGGGTCAAAAGTTATCTAATGTCTGACTTTTGCTGCTTTGAATTTTTTTAAGCTGGCCCACTGCCTCCCATTATTTGAGTGTGCAGAGTGTAAGGTCAGACAGCAAATGTCAGGCTTAAGGTGACTTCTGACCCTCCAACTAAAGTACAACACTTGCAGGTAGTTAATGCCTCTCGCATAGATCATAGGGCTCTCATTGACAATGCCTTCATCTACTTTTCCCTCTAGAAGGACAGACCCAGCTGTCAGCATAAATTATGAGGGTTAAGATGCTGGCTCAGAGCTGGCTAAAGCATAGATGATTCAGTTTTTTTAATTCAACCAGCATTGGATGCGGGAATCACTCTCGAAGAGGTATTGTATTCTGACAGTGGGTAATGCTGATCAAGCGTCAAAAATCCAACAGGGAGTTTGTACAGATGTTGATCAGTAGATCAACTTCTGTACAACCACTGTCCCCATACATGGATCAAAATTCGGCCAGTCTCTGCGGAACCAGTTGACTTTCGTTCCATGTATGGCCGACTTTAATCATGTTAATTCTGGTGCCTGTTCAGTTCTCAGAGACTGAAGAAATACTTCCTTCTGCCTGCAACAAGCTGATGACATCATCTCAGCCTAGGTAAAATAACTTGGCTGGGCCTCAAGGACGTCCTTTAACCACTTCCGGACCGCCCACCGTCATTATACAGTATGTGTTTGAAGAGGGATACCGTATGGTATGGTGTCCTCTTCTTCAGTGGGCAGTTCCCTACAAGATAAAAGTGGTCTATGCGGCGGAAGAGGGGCCCCTTCTCCCACTGCTCTCCGGTGCCCTCCACCACTTACCAGCAGAGGCGATCCGGTCCATACCCTTGCAGTGCATGGAAAAGAGTGAGGGGAAAATGGAAGCCAAGTCAAACGTCACTTCCGCTCATACGTCTTAAAGGGAAATATTTGTTTGCATTTAAGTCCAAATATGAGATCTGAGGTCTCTTTTACCCCAGATCTCATATTTAAGAGGACCTGTCATGTTTTTTTTCTATTACAAGGGATGTTTACATTCCTTGTAATAGTTATACATGTGACGCAATGTTTATTTTTTTTAAAACTGTGTTGAAATAAAAAAAAAATAGAGTAAAATAAATACGATTTTTTTTTAAAGAGCCCCGTCCCGGCGAGCGCATACGTGAGCAGTGCCCGCATATGAAAATCGTGTTCAAACAACATATGTGAGGTATCACTGTGATCGTCAGTGCAAGAGCAATAATTCTATCTCTAGACCTCCTCTGTTACGCAAAACATGCAACCTGTAGAATTTTTTAAACGTCACCTATGGAGATTTTTAAAGGTAAAAGTTTGACGCCATTCAACGAGCGCAATTTTGAAGCAAGGAATTTTTCGGGTATCAATTTACTCGGATTAACATTATCTTGGGCAACTGTTGTCTTATTTTTTAATTAGAAAAAGTGTTTTGTTTTTTTTCAAAAAAGTGCGTTTGTAAGACCGCTACACAAATACAGTGTGTTTTTAACTTGTAAACAACGAGTCTGAAAAACAGGCTCTGTCCTTAAGTGATTAATAATATAATCACAGCTTTTGAAATATACTGTTCCATATATAAGATTTTTTGTAGATGTGTAGAACTACTGCCTTCCAGCAGCATAACTAAAAGACGCCTAACTATATTATACTATTTCTAAAAAAGGTTCCCTATTCCCCTCCTCCTACGTATCCTGCCTAACCTGTATAAAATAGATCAGTGTGCTTACCTATTTTCAAGCTACTTCAGACCAGTCACGTGATCCTGCAGCTCTATATAAGAGTGTGCTCAATTACGGCTATGAATTCTGGCAGCAGTGACGTCACTCATACAGGAGAGCCAGAGCTAAGGGATCACGTGACCAAACCAGGTGGATTTAAAATAGGTAAACACATATCCTTTCTATAAAGGCTAGCAGTGGCGGCTAGTGCTCAATATTTTAGGGGGGGGGGGGCGACAAACCAACACCACCCCCACATGGGTGACAGATGGGAAGGCAGTGATCAAAGACCTCCTTACCTTAGGAGGCAGATGACAAGGATCCAGGGTAGGAGAGTCAGAGAATCAGGAAGACAATTGCGAAAATTAATTCGCTTTTGTCACACAACTGGGTGGGCTTGGTGTGCAGTGCCCTTTTTTAAGCCAATTAGAGCCTCAGCCTAATCATATGCTTCAAAAAAAAACATTGAAATCCATGCTTCTGGCACCCTGCATGTAGATTAGGGGCCGGGCACATAGATTAGGGGGGCACCGCCCCTGTCCCCTTTATGGATAGGCCATCATTGTAGGCTTTTCAGGATAGGTTGGAGGAGGAACCATTTTAAGAATAATTATAGTTAGGCTTTTTTGCCACTTTAAAGCGTTGGTTCTGCATTTTGTATAAAAAATACACTGACATAGATATTTAGCATGATGTTTTTCAGGGAGTGTAATTTAACCACTTCAGCCCTCTAAGGATTTGCCCCCTTAATGACCAGGCAATTTTTTGCAATACAGCACTGTGTCTCTTTAACTGACAGTTGCGTGGTTGTGCGATGTTGTATACAAACAAAATTGACGTTTTTGTCCCCCACAAATAGAGCTTTCTTGGTGGTATTTGCTCATCTCTGTGGTTTTTAAAACAATATTTTTAACTTTTTGCTATAATAAATATCTCCCATTTAAAAAAAAAAAATGGTTCCAATATGTATTTTTCTACATATTTTTGTTAAAAAATAGCAATAAACATATATTGGTTGGTTTGTGCAAAAGTTATAGCGTCTACAAAATAGGGGATAGATCTATGGAATTTTTATGGTATTTCTATTACTATTATTTTTATACTGTAAATTAGTGATGGCAGTGTGATTTTTAGCAGGACTGCGACATTGTGGTGGACAGATCGGACACGTTTGACACATTTTTGGGACCATTGACATTTATACAGCGACCAGCTATAAAAATGCACTAACTACTGTATAAATGTCACTGGTAGGAAAGGGGTTAAATGTGTTCCCTCATGAGTGTTTCTAACTATGGGGAGGTGAGACTGACTGGGAGAGGAGACATATCGCTGTTCACAATTAACTACGAACAGCAGATCTGTCTCCCCTCTCCTGTCAGAACGAGGGGAGCGGCCGGCCACACGCATCGGGTTCCCCCCCCGCCGTGCAGCCGGTGCACGGCTGCTTTAACTCTTAATGGAGCCACCGTAAATGTACAGCGATTTGAGGAAGGGAGCCACATTGCCACAGTATATCTATGGGAGCTGGGCAGCAAGTGGTTAAAGAAAATATTGTGATGGAATACTCACACATCTAGAATCTGAATGTGTGCATAGACAAGTGGGCTTATAATAAAGCCCTACATCCTTATATATTTTGAGGTTCACAAGCAACATTTAATTTATACATACATGTCTAAGCTGTAAACAACCTTTCTATTATCTGAAAATGTTATATTTTTCTTAGTCAAGCATACATAGATAACGCTTAATTGAACAGTAGAAGCTCAAGGGCATTTTATATAAAGCTCACACAACAGTAACTGCAAGGTAAACTATATCTCTAACCTTCACACAGGTGATTAAATATATTTTCATTTTCACATCAACCCCACCAGCAAACCTGCATTTTCCAAACACTAGAAATCATTTCCTGGGCTTTTATTTTTTATTTTTTATTAGGGATAGAAAATTGGGGTAGAAGGGTTGGGATGCCCGACTTGACTGAAACAACAGATGAGGACAACTTTATTTTTATGTATAGAGAAAAGATCCTATACTGTTCTCCTTCCTGGACATACTGAGTCTTTAACCCCTTCGCAACCAGCCGCCACAGTTTTACTGCAGCAGGTTGGCTCCCCTGGCCGAAACAACGTTACCTTGCGTCACTTCGCCTTTTGACCACCAAGGGGCGTGGCTTGCCACTGGAGCCAAGACGAGTGCCCGGCGGGCGAGATGACCGCTGGGCACCTGCTATCGCCCGTGACAGATCGAGAACCTGAATCTGTGTGTGTAAGCACACAGATCCTGGTTCTCTCAGGGGAGAGGAGTGTGTCCTCCTACTAAGTATGAACACCGACCTCTCTCTCCTCCTAGTTAGAACACACCCAGGAAACACAGTTAACCCCTTGATCGCCCCATAGTGTTAATCCCTTCCCTGTAGGTGACATTTATACAGTAATCAGTGCATTTTTATAACGCCGATCGCTGTATAATTGTCACTGGTCCCAAAAATGTTTCAAAAGTGTCAGATCTGAGAATATTGAGTGCATTTCAATCTTTATTTTTGTAGAATTTTTCTGTATAAACGGTATATATTTTTGTTTATACAAGTGTCTGTGACCGTTCTCCTTTCTCATTTAAACCCCCATTCCTGCTGGGACACAACATATCAAGAGAATCATTGAGCAATGTATGTATGTGGCCAGTGCCTCTCACCTGGCGCATCCTTGCAACACAGCGCAGCTCTGTGTGAAATCGCCCGCTCAAACCCCCCAGCAGTGCAGAGCCAATCCAATCAGAGGGCAGGAAAGAGCAAGTGGGAAAATCAAAGAGTACTTACTGTGCAGGCAATATGGATTATAGGAGTTGTAGCTCTTAGGGGCGCTGCACTGCATTTGTTAATGGAAGTTAATGGGCTGTGGACTTCACTTTTTCACTTTGACATTTTTTTTTTGCAATCTGTGTCTCATTAGGGAGGTTTCCATTCACTACCTGCCCTGAAGATGTAACATGATGTGAGAAGATATCTTTTCAATGTGAGCAAAATCTCTTCTTTGTCACCAACTATCACCTGGAGAAATGTCCAAGTCAGAAAATGTTCCCTCTATTCCTGTTCTGGTGGCAACTTAAAATGTTGGATTTACCCTTATTTTAAGAAAGAGTAAATATCCCTAACATAGACACAGGCAGCAATAAAAAATACTGACAGTGTTTCTTACTGTACCTGTAACCACTTCAAATCTACAACATTTTCCCACAAATAGAGCTTTCTTTTGGTGGTATTTTGGTGGTATTTGATCACCTCTGCGGTTTTTATTTTTTGCACTATAAACAAAAATAGAGCGACTATTTAAAAAATATAAAATATATAAAAAAAAAATATTTTTTTCATCAGTTCAGGCCGATACGTATTCTTCTACATATTTTTCATTAAAAAAAGGCAATGAGCGCTGATTGGTTTGCGCAAAAGTTATAGCGTTTACAAAATAGGGGGTAGTTTTATGGCATTTATATAAGTATTTTTTTTCACTAGTAATGGTGGCGATCAGCAATTTTTTTCCGGTACTGCAACATTATGGCGGACACTTCGGACAATTTTGACACATTTTTGGGACCATTGGCATTTTTATAGCGATCAGTGCTATAAAAATGCATTGATTACTATAAAAATGCCTCTGGCAGTGAAGGGGTTAACACTAGGGGGCGGGGAAGGGGTTAAGTATGTTCCTGGGTGTGTTCTAACTGTATGGGGGGTGGACTCACTAGGGGAAATCACTGATCTTCTGTTCATACATTATATGAACAGAAGATCAGCATTTCTCTCCCTGACAGGACCGGGAGCTATGTGTTTACACACACAGCTCCCGGTCCTCGCTCTGTACCGAGCAATCGCGTGCGGCGATCATGCCCGCCGGGCACGCGCACAGGACTCAGGGGGGACCGGGGGGTGCATGCGTGCCTCCGCTGGCGCGCACGCGCCCCTAGTGGCCTCTAAGAGAGCCGACGTAGAGCTACGGGCTCTTGCACAGGGGAGCCAACCTGCCACCGTATAACTGCTGCGGCTGGTCGGCAACCAGTTAAAGGGAAAGGTTAAAAAAAAGATGCTAAAGGTGAATTGGTTGGTGTGGAATTTGGTCAATTATAATTAAAGCAGTGCTCATTGCTGTTTTATAATTATTACTGCAGATGTAGAATTCATGAATATTCATCTTATTTCAGGTTTGTTTTTGTACAAGCACTCTTATAGTTCATTATTGCAATCAAACGATTCATTACTGATGCTCAGTTATGTGAGGCAGCATTATTAGCATAACCAATGTTACATCCATTCTCCCAAAAAAATGTAAAGCTCTGAAGTAGCAGCAATCATCCCAGTCCTATGAACTTTTTAGGGAACTATCAGTTTTATTAAAATGTCTTTAACAGCATCCAGATCAGAGCTTCTCAAATCGAGGTACAAGTACCATTGTCAGTACTTCTGACAGGTTCAAGAGGTACTACTGACTGTTCAACTTAACCTGCATAATCATTTAAGTTTTATTAAAAATAAATATTTTTGAAATCAAGTAGTTGGTTTGGGCTTGTGTTATTGGACGAATGCAGTTTGCTTTTAGGTGCATTCTGCTTGCATTTGAGATCAGTTTGATGACCTTGAGGCTGGATTCACACCTATGCAGTTTTAGTGCTTTTTGCATTTTGCAGATTTTCACTACAGTCCATTTATCATGGTTTCCTATGGAACACGTTCTGTAGTGCAAATCTGCAAAATACAAAAAGCACTAAAAATGCAAAGGTGTGAATCCAGCCTGAGAGCATTCACAGTTCATTGACAGGTGCTTTTATGGCCGACGCAGTTCCGTACAGTTCTGTGTGCATTTTTTCTGCACTAAAAATGCATGCACAGTGTTTTCCATGTATTGGCTCTAGTTTACACTATGCGGTTAGTTTCCAATCCGTTCTTCGGTGCAGAAACTGACTGCATGGTGTGAACTCGAGCCAAGTAGAGCCATTGGAATACATGGAAAACACTGTGCATGCATTTTGTGCAGAAAAAAAAGCACACGGAACTGAACGGAACTGCGTTTCATGTGAACTGGCCCTTAACCTCGATATAAATAACTAGGCAGCACTACATTCATAAAAATTGTGCAAACGAGCAAACAAGTATACTATACATATTATGCAAATAATATGCAAATTAAGTGACACATAAAAATATGCAATTTTGTTCAAATGCATGGACAAAGACGGCGCTATGGCAACAGTAATAATGTATCATTGAGGCCGGATTCACACCTATGTGAATTGGTTGCGGCTTAAACCGCATCTAATACGCAGAACATTTCTAAATACATTGTTTTCAATGAGGCTGGTTCACATATGTGCGATGCATTCGCACTGCGCATTGGAAAAAATACGCGTGCAGATTTTATGCCTTGCGGTTCGGCTCAGGTGAGAATTCAGGCCCATTATCTTCTATGGGTACGCAGCTGATTCGCAGCTGTGTTCTTTTCTCTTCAGGAATTTCTCTCGTTCAGCTCAATACATTTCTCCCCCACTCTCCTCTCACCCAGGACTTCTCCCAGGTCTCCAAATTCGCAGCTAAAACACAATGGATCTGCTGAACACTTCTGTAATCTCCCTGCAGATATAAGAGAGCCGAAATTCGCACCGCACAAGTGTGATTCCAGCCTTAAAGCCCTTAAAGTGGTTGTATACCGCTGGACTTTTTTTTTTCTCCTGCAAGGTCATACTGTGCTGGTATGCATTGCATACCAGCACATTATGTGAAACTTACCTTAAAACCAAGCTGTTCAAGTGCCGCAATGTCAGTGCTGCAGCCACTTCTTCACCTGTCTCGATCCTGGGTTTGTGGGCTCTGGCTCTGTGACTGGCAGGAGTCGCGATGAGGTCACTCTTGCGCTCAGTAGGAATGGCACAAGTGGTCTTTCCTTTTGAGTGCATGCTCCAGTAATATCATTGGCTGCATGTAATGTAAATATCTCCTAAACTGTGCACGTTTAGGAGATATTTACACTATCTATAGGTAAGCCTTATTACAGTATAAGCTTACCTATAGGTAAATGTCAGTAAAGGAAGTTTACATCCTCTTTAAAACTATTACTGTGTCACTCAAGTTGCATATTATTTTCACTATATGAATATTACACTTGTTTGCTAGTTTGAACAATTTTTATGAATGTAGAGCTGCCTAGTTATGTATATTGATTTATTTGCATTGACTTTTAAAGGGAGAGAAGCAGTTGTGATATGATCAAGGGTCTGTTAGCACTAGCCCTTTAAGTGATTCTGTGAGGACAGCAATAAGGTCCCTACAGGTTTTTTTTTGTTGATAAGTCCAGTCTCCAGAGCTTGTAGAATATGTCAGGTAGGAAACAGGGGTTTTTCATTAGCAGCCCAGCGTCCCCTTGTTGTGTAGTTGGGAAAGCAACACTTTGCAGTGTTATGTGGGAATGTTACAAATGACGGTATCTGGTGCTGTATCACCATTAGTTGGACATTTATTCACAAGATTTTACTATTCTACAAATGTTTTTAATATATTCCTAATAATTCAATACTTTATATATATATATATATATATATATATATATATATATATATATATATATATATATATATATATATATATACTGTATATATATATATAAATTACGTGTGAAGGAAATTATTTGGAATAAAGTTTTCTTCACATATTTATTTGTTAACTTGAAGCTTATATTTATCGACATTCTAATGGTTAACATCATAGCATGGGGATGTCCACCCACACAGATTCACATAAGCATGAGTATGCTTACACACAAGTATTATTTTAGTAAACCAGGTTCTGAATTGTCTAATACAGGGGTGTCAAACTCAATTTCATTGTGGGTCGCATCAGCATAATGATTGCCCTCAAAAGGGCCGGTTGTATCTGTAAGATTAGATGTCCAGCGCATCCCCTCCCCATATATTAGATGTCAAGAGCCACCGCACCATCAGAAGTTGAGTCCTCCACTCTCCCTTACATCACAGTGCACCCCGCTTTCCTTCTGCTGCTGCTGGGAAGAAGCTGGATGCATTGCTTAAAAGCAGAATGTAAGGTTCTGGAGGAGGACCAGCGGAGGGCTGGAGCGCTCCTGCAGTTTCAGGAGAGGTGCGAGGGCCACATGAAATGGCCTGGAGGGCCGGATTCGGACCATGGGCCTTGTGTTTGACACCTGTGGTCTAATAAGTATGTGAAATTTTCTAATTTACTCTTTCTTGAATAATTCATAATTTTTTTTTTTTTTTACCATTAATTGTTCTACTTTTTACTTGAGGTTTGTTATTTACTTACCGTATTAAATACCATAATTATAATGCAATGCAAAAATGTTGTTGTGTACTTTTTTTTTTACGTTTTTTTTTTTTCATCGTGACTGTTGTTATAAATAATAAATCCACATACCATAAGGGATTGGTCGAGGATATTCTTCATTACTATTTCCTGGGAGAAGCTGAGTAACACAGCAGTCACTATGTCCTGCGGGAACAATGGAGTTGGAAACAGTGTCATTACGTCCACGTGCTACTGTCTCTGGACAAGTGCAACCAGTCTGTGTAAGTCCACATCGCACACCCCAGCCCACTCTTAAACATTCCTCAAACCATCTGCAAAGTACACCACAAGCAAACTGGCTGGAGTTATCATGGTTGACCAAGAGCACCTCCACAAAGCGGAAACTCAGCACAGAATCAGGGAGAAGTTGAATGGATAGAGGTTGCTCTGACAAGCAGATACGAAGAAAATTTTTATCAAAGTGAGAAAATGTAAATGGTGACCCAGGGGCACAGAGTTCCTGAGCTTCGTCTGCCCCTTCCTCAGGCCGACTGCAGGTGTGGTTGGGAAGATAATGATCCAAAGCTTGCACCATGGGGGATAGATATGAGCACACTTGCTCCTCGTGAGTGAACTTTAGGTATAATGTGTATTTGGTTGGATCTGGGTTCTCCAGGGTCCAAGAGCAGCCAGGAGAGAAGACAGGGAATAGGTCCTTAAGAGAGAAGGCTCCGTATAGAACTCCAGAGGCCAGAGCCGAGCATGTGCTCGGTGTAGGGTTTGAACCCCAAGAGCACAAGACAAGAGACGATATCACAGATAGTAAGAGGGGACAAGCAGTGTTCATCCTATGACATGGGCCCTGCAAGAAAAAGAAAACAGAAGCATAAGTTTTTCAGTAGTTGCTAAGCACATGGCATATCAAGGTACAAAATCTAAATCTAAATTCACAGATGGAAAAACAGTATGTAAATTCATGAGCTAGTCAGTAGAAGCCACCTTACAATTGTATGCAGCCAAAGACAAACACTTTCTAAAAACAATAGTAATTACCATCAAATTTTAAATGTAAAATTATACTTTAAATACCAAATTCTTAATGTGCTCCATTACTTTTAAAGGAAACCTGCACTAGGAAAGCATGAAGGCTTTCTTGCCAACCTCTTAATGAAAATTCTAGGAGACGATGTTATGCTTATTGAATTGTTGCAGTACTTTAGTAACACAGTGGGTGTTATTTACGAAAGGCAAATCCACTTTGCACTACCAGTGCAAAGTGCACTTGAAATTGCACTGAAAGTGCACTTGGAAGTGCAGTCACTGTAGATTCGAGGGGGACATGCAAGGAAAATAAAAAATAACATTTTATCTTGCACATGATTGGATGATAAAATCGGCAGAACTTCCCCGCATTTTAGATCTACCTCTCAGATTTACAGCGATTGCACTTCCAAGTGCAATTTCAAGTGTATTTTGCACTTGTAGGGCCAGATTCTCTAAGAATTCCGGCGGCGTAGCGTAAGCCAGTTACACTACTCCGCCGCATCGTAATAGAGCAAGTGCTTTATTCTCTAAGCACTCGCTCCGTAGGTTTCGCCTGCGTCGCGTAAATCGCGCAGCGTAAACCCGCGCAATTCAAATGGGGCGGCTTGTATTTAAATTAAGCGCGCCCCCGCGTCGAATGAACTGCGCATGCGCCGGCCGGGGAAAAAGCCCAGTGCGCATGCTCCAGCTCACGTCGGAAAGCGTCGTTGAAACCGACGTCAAAACGACGTGATCGACGCTTACGCAATGCCCTATTCGCGAACGAGTTAGTAAAACGACGTAAGCGACGGAAAAAGCCGACGCTGACCCGACGCCATACTTAACATGGCATCCGACGGGACCCGACGGCATCCGACGGTACTTCGTAAGGTTACTCCACATAGAAGCTGGGGTAACCTTACGCAAACAAAAACGACGTACGCGACGACGGGGCGGCGTAAAAGCGATAGAGAATCGGCGTACTACCGCATTTTTATATGCAAATGCGAAAACAACGTAAAGGCCACCTAGTGGCCGGAGTTGTCATTACACCTACGATCCGCAAGTGTAATGGTTTTACACTTGTCGGATGTAGAAGCGTATCTATGCAAAAGTGATGCTTAGCATCACGCGCATAGATACGAGACAAAAAAAATGGCGATACGACAGGGTATCTGAGATACTTCGTCGTAACGCCGCTGAGAATCTGGCCCTTAGTTTGCACTTGTAGTGCAAAGTGGATTTGCCTTTCGTAAATAACCCCCAGTATTTCAACAATTAAATGCTAAACACAGTGGAATACAATATTGGTTATTCAATAAGTGTAAAGTGCAATTGTGTAAACCATAGCAACCAATCAAATATCAGGTTACAGTAGTCACCTTATAAAAAATAAATTTGATTGTATTTGTGTTACTGTGCTTTGCATGTTGTCAATTAGGACGTGACATGTTGGCATATCTGGCTATATCCTGGCTATGATACTGGCATATCACCACATGTATTTTATATATATACATATATTAGAAATAGCTCTGCCAAACAAGCAAAAAATCATTTATCTGATTTCTCTGTCTTGTGTTGAAAACAATAAAAAAAAAAAGCACTGAGCATTTCTCTACCACATTTTTTTTTTTTTAAATAAATGTTTATTCATATTTTTCAGAATACAGCAAGGCTGAAAAAAATGAAATATAATTAATAATGACATATATGAGTAAAGCGAAATAGAGGTCAAGAATCATGAGTTATTACAGTGACCATAACTCAATAGATAATGGCTGACCGATATAAATAAATGCATCTTATAGGGATGAGCATACAGTTATAGTAGGAACTGAAAAGCATGGATGACATGGGTATCACTTTCAAATTCCATGGTCATAACGGTAAGAAGGATAACATAACCTATGATCTAGGGCAGTGGTCTCCAAACTGTGGCCCAGAGGCCCAATGCAGCCCTTTGCTTGCCTTTGTCCAGCCCTTGGGGCTTTATTCCTCCCACGGATGACACTACTCTGCCATCTGACACCAACAACGGGGCACTATTTTTCCCACTGACGCCAGTAATGGGTCCCTATGATGACCATGATGGGCCACTATTCCTCCTCCTAATACCAAATGTGGTTATATTTACTCCCACTGATGCCAGGAAAATTATAATCCCACTGGTCAAAGTCCGGCCCTCCTAGAGTCTGAAGGACAATAAACCGGCCCTTTGTTTAGAAAGTCTGGAGACCACTGATCTAGGGTATAAGTTACATACAAAGGCACAAGTATTTAACTAGACAAACTTTTAGCCTACGGAGTCTTCAAAAAAATAATGGAGGCAAATATTTTAAGTACAGTGGTTTTATTACACCTCTTTTTTATGTCAATTAGTTGGCCAATTTCCTATCTGATAAATGATTGGCAAAGACATAAAGAATGAAAAACAGAAAGCCGTAGAGCAGTAACTGTCATACACTACATAAAAGCAAGACTGGATAAAGGTTGCAAGGCAACATAACTAGGTGCATGGTTGCATTAAATGATACTGTATATATTGGCTTTAGGCAACTATGTTATAGCTACAAAAACTTAATTTGACGTTATATGACCAATACGGTAATTGGCTTTATTCAATGGATTGGTCACCAAAATCCTATAATTCAAATTACAAATGAATGAGAAAATTTGCTGGGGTTCTGGGAATCCTGTTTGAAATTTAGTGAACCCAAACTTAGCAGTGATTCCCATTACCATTAGTGGGAGACAAATCTTGTCATTAAAGGAGTTTTAAAGTCAGAAGGTGTTTTATCTTAATGCATTGTATGCATTAAAACACCTTCTGTGTGCAGCAGCCCCCCTCAGCCCCCCTAAGCCCCCCTAATACTTACCTGAGCCCATCTCTATCCAGCGATGTTGCAGGAGTGTCTTGGCTGCCTGATTGGAAGAGACAGCAGCAAAGCATCATTGGCTCCCGCTGCTGTCAATCAAAGTCAGTAAGCCAATGAGGAGATAGAGGGGGGGCCTAGCCACAGCTCCATGTCTGAATGGACACAGGGAGCTGTGGCCCGGCTCGAGTGCCCCCATAGCAAGCTGCTTGCTGTGGGGGCACTGGTCAGGAGGGAGGGGCCAGGAATGCCGAAGAGGGACCCGAGAAGAGGAGGATCTGAACTGCTCTGTGCAAAACCACTGCACAGAGGAGGTAAGTATAACATGTTTGTTATTTTTAAGAAAAGAAAAAAGAGGCTTTAGTGTTAACTTGGCCTACATACAGCAAAAGCATCCGAATCTGATTAATTTCCTTTTTTCCCCAGGAAGTTTTAGCAGTAATACAAGCTTTTTTCATCAAGTGGTGATGGCCATGCTGGCAGATAGAACTTGGCCAGTAGTCACTGAGGCTGTCTCTGTTCTCACTAATCAAAATTGTCCTGCCACTGACCATTTTCTTAATCCATCCAACATTAATCCATGTTAAAAATGTTTTATCCCTGAGACCTTTCACCATTGTTGTTGCCTGTCTCCATGACTGGTAACAGGACTGTTCTGGAAACAATATTCCAACTGCGGTCTAACTAAAGATTTATATAGGGGAATAAGCAGCACCTCCTTCCTCTTGATGTAGACCCCTCTTGTGATGCATCCTAGAATTCTATTGTCCTTTCTCAATGCTTGGCCACACTGTTTGCTAATTTTGTAATAATGTGAAATAAGAGCTTCCAAATATTTTTCCTCTGTAGTGCTGACCGACACTATAACCACAATATTGTACTCCATCAAAGGATTCTATTTCCCTAGGTGTATTTTTTCACATTGAACTACTTACACACCAAATGTTTAGTTATATCACTTACATATAGATTAAATAAAACAGAGCCTGGTACAGAGTCTTGTGGTAGACCACTAATGACCGATCTCTGTTTCAAATGAAATCCATTTATAACCACACTCTGGTATCTATTCTTTAGTCAACTGCACTGAACCACCCAAGGGTTAAATCCTAGATTGTGCAACATTTTATTAGATCTTTATGTGGACTTGTATCAAATGCTTTGTTCAAACCAAGTCAGGCTATATTCAGGGGCGTACCTAGAGAATTTGGCACCCAGGGCCAATCCTATATCTGGCACCCTCCCAACTTTAAAATATAAAAACACCCCACTGTGCCCCCTGCATATCCCTGCAACCCCCAATATCTCTTTGTCACTATCTCTCCATAACTGCACCTCTGGACCCCTTTACATTTCACATACCCCCCCACAGGTCTGGACCCCTGCACATTACACAGCCCCCACACTATCTCTGGACCCCTTCACATAACACAGCCCCCCATCTCTGGACCCCTGCATATTACACATTGCCCCCCTCAGCTCTAGACCCCTGCACATTACACCTTGCCCCCCCCCAGCTATGGCCCCCTGCATATTATACATTGCCCCCCAAATCTGGACCCCTACATATTATACATTACTGCACCCCCAGTTCTGGACCCCTGCATATTATACATTGCCCCCCCCCCAGTTCTGGTTCCCTGCATATTATACATTACTGCGCCCCCAGTTCTGGACCCCTGCATATTATACATTCCCCACCCCAACTCTGGACCCCTGCATATTATACATTGCCCACCACAAGCTTTGGACCCCTGCATATTATACATTGCCCCCCCAGCTCTGGACCTCTGCTTATTATACATCGCCCCCCCCCCCCCAGCTCTGCACCCTTGCATATTATACATTGGTCCCCAGTTCTGGACCTCTGCATATTAGAAATCGCCCCCCCAGTTCTGGACCTCTGCATATTATAATACATCCCCCCCAGTTCTGGACACCCGCATATTATACATTACCCTTTGTTACCTTACTGGGACATGCATTCAAAGCTGAGGACACAGCAGCGCTGAATAGAGGGCGGGAACTGCTGGAGTACATTTTTCAAATTAACAAGCTAATGATTGGTTGCACTTCCAAGCGCACTTTCAGTGCAAATTTCAAATGCACTTTGCACTTGTAGTTTGCATTTGTAGTGCAAAGTGGATTTCGTAAATAACCCCCACTGTCTCAACACATGCATGCTTCCCCACATTCCAAGATCCCAGCTGATATGGAACTAATCTGATATGGAACTGATCGATCAGATCTGGTTAGAATTCACTGTGATTTCCCCATGGAACAATTATCCCTGTGAATCTTGGCAATCACAACAAACATATCTTATAACAACCTTTCTGTGCCTGATACCTGTTAGGTATCTGTTTATTTACATCCCCAGTGCCTCCATAACCCCAGAGAGAGCATAAAATTACGGTAGATAAGGTTAAAGTGATTGTAAACACTCACCTTGCAAAACAACCCGCTCAGTTTAAAATAGAAATGAAAGGCAAAACAAATACCTCTTTCCATTTTTTTATAAGTGATCACATTGTCTCTGTTCTCAGTTGCAAAATAGCTGGAGGAGGAGAAGCAGCAGTACACTGATCTTCCCAGTGAAAGGCTCATGCAGTAGGGATGTATCAAGTCTGATCATTGGAGGAAAGAAGGCTGAGTTCCCAGCATAGTTAGTGATAGCTAGAGAAGTGACCAGGATGTATTCTCATGCCTAGTGTGGTCAGTTTTTAATTAGAAAGCAAAGGGACCGGCAGGAGCACCAGGGATTTCCCACAAAGGAAAAAAAAATAGGATACTACATGGCACAGCAGGCACATATCAGAATTATGAAATGTTGGCTTTACAAACGCTTAAACGTCATTGTTTATTGTTGTTATAATTTATTTTACTCACGTTTGACTGTTTCCCTAGATGGTCATCCTGGGAATTGCCTTGTGTTTCTAACTGGTTGCAATGGGTTTTGTGCCTGAATATTTAAGCAATATTAGAATGCTTAAAGTCATATCAGATGACCCACTAAGCTTTTGTAGCCTCATGTTAGCTCATAAAATGTAAATTGCCTGATGTGTTTGCTTTCAGCCCTGATCCCTACTGGACTGCAGGTGGAATTGGAGTGTCTCGCAGTACCACTGCCATGAACACTTGCACTCCCTGTATGTCTGATCATTCAACTGAATACACAAATAGATGTATTCAATAAAAGAGTTAAAGTGAATGTAAACCCGAAATGTTTTTTTTTTTTTTGCTGTCACAATGTAGAGTATAGGATTTCCTATCATCTGTGCCCAGTCTTGCCACAAAGAGCTAATCCAGCTCTGAGCAATCCTCCTTTTCTTATTTCAGTGAGATAAACGGACAAACAGGAAAAAACTTTTAACCGTTCTTCCCCCTTGCTGTGAATGACAGGTTATTTACATATCTCATGCACTAGACTAAGACAGGCATTCTTTTTTAATTCCCATCCCCACTCCGTTTCTGAAGTCATGTGGTTACTTTTCTGGATTTTTACAGGATGTTAGTGATCATAGCAGAATCTAGTGTAAGGAATACATAGGAAAAAATGCATGTTGACAAGGGGAGTGTAGAGGTGGGCGGGGAGTCTACTAACATCACGACTCCACCCACAGAGCTCCAGACAACAGACCCACCCACAGAATCTTCAGTTTTTCAGTTCTTATAACAGACAGCGGGGAGACATTTGACAGGTAAGGATACATGCAGGAGGCATACTGTATATATCCTTATAGATCAGCATTATGGCAGTAGTTTAGAAGTTTAGCAAAGTGTACAGTGCGGTAGCCAGCCAGAGACAGTTATGTAATTTTCAGTGAAATTAATTATGATTTGGTTGCCATGGTTTAATGTGCTTAGTACTAGGAGCATTGCTCCTTGCCCTGTTTGTTGAATAAAAGGTTGTAAATGTGAACTTGCATATTTTTACTGAACACAAACACAGATGTTCGGCATATAAATTAGTGATACTTTATGAATTACTACATTTACAGAAACAGGATTGCTAACTGCTCTAAATTGGCTATATTGTCTAAAGACCAACTAAATATGTACAGTTCATTTTTTGAGACACAGTTGTTTAAATTTTAGTTAAGTAGCGGTAATTACTATAGATGTGTAACACATTAATAACCACGTCAGTTGCGTACATTTTCTAATTAAAACTCTTAGTGCACATACAGATAGATATTAATTAGGAAAATAAAAAGCACAGTCTATAAGAAGACACTGAACAGTAATTTGGGCGGCACTCATCTTAGGAATACACATAATCATTCTTATTAATTACTGGCTTGAAAGGCAATCTGACCCAAGGGTGCAACAGATTCAAGAGATCATGCTACCTTATGCAGAGTTTACACTTTATACAAAGATGCTGTGTTTAAGATTTAGTCTTCAAATACTGAAAGCAGATTTTAACCCTTGTAGGAACAATAATAGTGGTTCAGGGTCCTGGTCATTTCAACTCAGTTTTGGTGAAAAGATTGCACAGAACATCACTACATGTGAATGTACACCTAGACTAAAAAATAGATGATCTCTCTACGTGGGCAAACCATGGCTTGTTATGATTCTTGAAACTTCAATAGACATATTGAAACAGAAAACTAGATGATCTTGTTTGATAGTATACCACCTTTAGCTATCAGAACTTGAGGTGGCTCTGACTCCACAGGGATACTCGAGCATCTTTTTCCTAAAGCGTATAATATAAACTTTACTGTGTTGTGCAGCAGTAAATGGTTGATGGAACAAGCTGAAGCTATATCTTCAGTCTACCACTGTAATGGCAAACTATCATTCACTGATCCACACAAATTTCTAGTCAACAATTCTCTGGTACTGATATTGCTTAGCTCTCTCCAAAGGTTGTTCCACAATTTATTATGAATAGTAGATGTATGCTGCATATAGTTGTCATATTCCATGTAGTCTAAAATATGTAGTGTTTGGCATAGGTGTGCGCAGCCTACTGTATTAGGGTGTGCACCCCAAAGCTCAAACACACTACGGATCACTCACCATGTTCATTCAGAAAGGGAAGAGGCTGATAAATGCATATTTACCGGCCCCTTCCCTCACTCATCCTACAACGTCTTTGCAGCAACATCTGGCAGGAGAGGAGGGGAGGGAAGAAGTGGGGGGCCAGGGCGGTAGGGTGAACCTGTGCTGCACAGAATGACACCTTGTGCGCACGCCTACGGTGTTTGGGTTGATTTACTAAATGCAAATTGGCTCTTCACTATGTAGAAGTCCAGTCTGAGCTTTTTAGGCTGAGCTTCTCCTTGGGGTCACAGGAGTGCAATTTGTTTTGCACTGCTGTGACCCATTTCAGCGAAGAGCGGTCTGAAGTCCCCACTCCGCTGACGTCACTGCCATCAGTCGAGACATCGCGTCATCCCGACTTCCAAAGTCTGGATCCGCCAGCTGCCTTGACTGATGGCAGTCTAAGTGAGCCTCTGAGACGACCGTTTCCTGCCCCCCCCCCCCCACAGCTCAGGGCTCCAATGAGCGTGGAGAAGTAGAGCAGAGGCGATGCTGACTGAGAGTCAGCATCGCTCTGCTCGGGGTGGAGTGAGAACCTGATGATGCATCCGCCAAGGTAAGTATGACTAGCAAAAAATAAATAAAACCTAAACTTATTTTTTAAGTTAATTAAAAGTCAGTATCTACAAAAAGTGTAGCTGCTGACTTTCAATAAACAGACATGTCCCATGGTCCAGCAATGTGGCCACCCAATGCCTCTTTCCTCTGCCCCACCTCTCCACGGTGCCAGCATTGTAAATGCAGTCGCCCAGTTGTGACAGTTTGTGGCTTCACAGCCAGGCGTTCATTGCGCATGTGTGAGTTGTGCTGCACCCTGTCAGTGGCCAGGCAATCTTTTGGGACTTGTGACATGTCCCAGAAGATTTCAGGGAGGGAGGGGTCATCTAGGGGGAGAGGAGGAGTCACCTAGGCAGCCAGATGACCAGACCAGGAAGTGGGAGCTGGGTACCTATCAAAACTAGGTACCTGCTCCCCCACCAAAAAAATGACATGCCAATTGTGGCTTGTCAGGGGGCAAGGGGTACTTAAAGCGGAAGTTCCACTTTTGGGTGGAATTTGGCTTTAAAGACCTTAGCTTTCTGTATGTGTTGTTTCACAATGCAAAAAAATCTACATTACATGCAGGGAAAATAAAATAAGAACAGAAATTGTGCTGGCACATGATTAGATAATGGAAGTCAATAGAGCTTCACCTCATTCACTAACCGCTGGGGAAATTTCCCTTGCAAAAAAACAGCATACTAACCTTTGGCAAATCGATGCCAATGTGTGTTCTTTGTACAGCACAACTGCATTGTGAGCTGATACCCCCCTATTCATTCACCAAAAGCTGTCACCCCCCACTACAGATACTTTGATGTGCTCTCTTGGTCTAAAAAACAGTGGGCAGGTGATGATCATGGTCTCAAAAGTTAGAGACTCCTAGCAATGCAGGCAAAATAACTGTTAGATAGCTAATGGGAAACTTGTGTGCATACTGGCATACAGTAGTTAGGCAGTACTAAGGTCAAAATTGAGAGACCAGAGAAAGGAAAACATGCAAATACAAATATCAGGTAACAGGGCTGTAGTGTATACCTGGCTTAAAGGATGCCAAACCACATTTCTAGGCTGGCAACCATTCCTGTAAGTGCACTGTGATTTGTTTTTATTTCTTTGGCATATACTTTTTAGTCTTGTGGGTATAATTTTAAACTAAAAATACTACTCTATTATTGCACTTTTGATGTCTGGGTCCTTGTGATGAGTTGTGCTCTTTCCTACTTAGTGGTGGTGCATGTGGTTTGGCATCCTTAAGGGACATGTATTTGTACCATCAACAGGGCCGCTCATAGGCCAGTACAACTGGCCCTGTTGTACCGGGCCCGGCAAGCAGGGGGGCCCGGGCAGCCTGAACAGATAATTAATGTAAAAACCAGTATCCGACACCACCCGCATTCCATCCCAAGCCCCGAGTTTTTACATTTCTTTTTTTTTTTCGGATAGCAATCGGCAGACTGCAATGTTTGTTGTATGTAGCGGCAGGGGGAGGGACTATTTATTCTATTTCGGGCGTGGAAGAATGCCTTTGAGTCCTCCGTGCCCGCTCCTCATGCTGGCTGAAGTCCCAGCCAGCGCGTCCTCTATAGTGCCTCCCCTGGCACTATGGCATTATTCCTCTCCCTCCGCGTGAGAGAAGAAGCAGTGAGACAAACGGCAGTGGCAGAAGAAAAAAAAAAGAAGCAGCTGGCATCTCATCTGTCCAGGCAGCAGCAGAAACAGAGAGGAAGTGACCCAGGGGGCCCGACTAACAATTACACAGGTGTGTGCTTGCTTGGGGGGGAGGAATTCAAGATTTACTACTACTGCAATCTGGTATTGGTGGGATGGGTGGCACTGTCTACAGGTATCACATGTGTTATGGGCATAATGCATGTGCTACCTGCAGACAGTGCCGCCAATGCCGTAATGTGCTGCAGACAGTGCCACCCATGACGCTAATGCCATAACGCATGTGCTGCCTGCAGAGACAGTGCCACCCATGCTGCCAATGACATTATGCCATTGGCTGCATGGGTGGCAGTGTCTGCAGCACAATATGGCATTGGCATCATGGGGGCACTGTCAGCAGGTAGCACATGCGTTATGGCATTAGTGTCATGGGTGGCACTGTCTGCAGCACAATATGGCATTGGCTCCATGGGTTGCACTGCCTACAGGTAGTACATGTGTTATGGCATTAGTGTGATGGGTGGCACTGTCTGCAGCACAATATGGCATTGGCGGCATGGCATGGGTGGTACTGTATGCAGTACATTAAAGAGGTCTGTTCTCATCTGAAAACAGGATTTCTGTTGGATAATTATAACTGGCTGGAGAAAAATAAATTCACATTCTCATTCACAAATGGTGATATTTCAGACAGTGATACCATTCACGGATTGATTCATTGGACTTTTAGCATAGACTGTTTTTACCTATTTGAAATACATATGTATTGCTCACTTAATTTTTTTTCACTATTTCACTATTGCAATTGTAATTTATTTACATGATATCATTTTGTAATTGTATGTATTTCTTGACTAAACACACTGCCCAACCATGCCGCAACCAGTATCCTTCTGTATGGTATAAGGAAAGAAAGTACTGTATTTGAGTATCTCTATTTCTAAAAACTCTAACAAACTCCCCTGCTACAGTCACATAAAAGGACTCTCACTATCTGGTTACACTTTAACATGGGCAGAGCTAGCTTCATTTAAATGGTAGCCTTTTAAAAAAGTTTTTATACACTACAAGCCCTCCTTTTTCTGGCCCGGATTCACAAAGCACTTACGCCGATGTATATCCAGATACGCCGACTAAAGTACAAATGTGCGCCGTCGTATCTATGCGCCGACCCACAAACCAAGATACGTCGAAAAATAGGCTTCAGCCGTCTGACGTAACTTTCCTACGCCAGCGTATAGTGGGCGCATATTTACGCTGGACGCATGTGGCACTCCCATTGATTTTCGATTCAAATATGCAAATGAGGCAAATACGGCGATTCACGAACGTACTTGCGCCCGTCAAATAATATATATCATATGTCTGGCGTAAAGTTATTCCTCATATAGGAGGCGCAACTCATGCAAAGGTATGGACCAGGGAACAAATGCCGTAGAATTTAACGTAGTTTACGTTGTACGTGAATAGGGCTGGGCGTAGGTTACGTTCACGATGTAGGCAATTGTTTCAATGTGATTGTGAGCATGCGCACTGGGATACGTCCACAGGACGGCGCATGCGCTGTTTTTTTTTTTTAGTACTTGTCTGGCACTCGGCCCATCATTTGCATGGGGTCACGCCTCATTAGCATGGCTCACGTCCACTTCCACCTACGCCGGCTTAAGCCGAAAAAATATACGCCACGCTGGTGCAACATTGGCAGTATGACTTTGTGAATTCCATGCTTGCCTCTCTGTGCAGCGCTGGCGTAGCGTAAAGAAGATATGCTACGCCGGCATAAATATGCGCCGATGTATTTAAATCCGGGCCACTGATCTTAAAAGTATTTATGTGTTTTTCATGAGTTAGGTTGCAAGGAGAGTGACTAGTTGTGGTGCCTTCAGCACCCTATCAATGACTGATGTTAAACTGTGTAATTTGGCTTTGTTCACAAGCTATATAAAAGACTGGATCCATGGCACATTACTGCATACCAATTCTTCCCTGAATCAAAATATGTTACTGCATGTTAATCTAATCTATGTTGTTTACGTCCACAGAGAAATATTACCTCCAGTGATGTCTCTGAATCCTCTCTTGAATACCACATGGTTGTTTGGCTTGGAATTCATATTCATTGACTCCTGAATAGTAATACCTCACTTTTTCTCCCACTTTGGCAAAACCCAAAACCACTCAGAATCCATAGGAATGACTCTCAAGTCATAGCACAATGCAGGCATCCAATGCTTTAAAAGCTTAGTGAACGTGACCACCGAGCAACCTCTTTTTTTCTGCAGCCGCTCGAGAAAAATTCTTCTTTTTATCCAATAACATTATTGTTGTAATGAATATGAAATCATACATTACTGCAACAATCAAAAACCTGCCTCACAAGGACTAGTAAAATTCATTGGATACCCTACTGGTATATCCAAACTCTGATAGATGTGCAAATTCAAGTTTATGTGCCTTTTTCAGGGACTCTTGGATTATTTACTGGCTGACACTGGGCTCAAGAAGTGGGCTTGCACTTTTCCTGATTTTTCTATGGGAACCCTTTTGAACTCCCTCCCTCATCCTGGGGGTTGAGCAAAGCCACAATGTTCAAAAAATTGTGCTTCAATTTTACCATCACTTTTATTCTACCATTTATTCCCACATTGCTCATACCTCATGAGTCTAAGCTCCTTCTCTCCTTCCTCTTCCTTAAAGGGGAGTTCCACTCACAATTTCACTTTTTAAATATAAATACCCCTGTAATACACAAGCTTAATGTATTCTAGTAAAGTTAGTCTGTAAACTAAGGTCCGTTTTGTTAGGTTGTTACAGCATTTAGATAGTTTATAATCTAGAAATAGACCGTGGCCATCTTAAGTGTGGGCATCATGAAGCCAGACTGTATGACTTCCTGGATTTCACTTTGCATATCTCGCACATGCTCAGTGCTGCACAAGCAATGTAATGTAAGGTTTCAGTCAGGTTTGCAAGGACTACTGGGAAATATGATACCTATCCAAGAAACCCTTGCAAACAGCCTTGTGACTTAATAGCCTAGGCTAATAAGGAGGAGGAAGTAATGAAGGACTACAAAATAAAGGTATTTACAAGCAACAAAATAAATAAAAATTGTCCATTCTGAACACTATGAGATTAGGGCATGCAGCACAGACAAACATAAAAAAAATGGGTGGAACTCCACTTTAAAATGTGGCCACTTGTATACAGACTTGTACCATGCATTTTGGGCCTGTCCCAAGATGAAGCAATTTTGGTCCATTACCAACTTCGCCAATTATCTACCTTAAACACCTGAACGGACGGGCTTTGGCATAACAAAATGTCCCACGGCACAGATTTCCAAAGGCTGAAAATAATTCTTCCTTATCATCTCTATGGTGACTAAAAACACTATTCTCCATAAATGGATTTATTCAGTCACTTACACAATTCCATTATTTCATTGGAAGCTATTGTATGTTTTCCACATGGAATGGATGGAAGCCTCTCTAAACAAGATGTTTCAGACTAAAAAGCTATTTATTGTTCAGGAATTATTCACGCACACCTTGTCCACAGACACTCAACAATCAATAGCAAGATGTTTTCAGTATATCCATGAATATTTATCCAGACTCCAGACTTGAAAATGATCCCATCATTACTATCCCCCTTACTACAGTATATTTGCTGCAACTAACACTCTTTCTATGTGAGGGCTCTAATCACTCCGTGAACAGCTGACTACCACCCTCTGCCCTTGGCTACTCTAAATTAACTGGGCTAACCATTGACACATCTACCTACTCTAGTTATTTATTTTTTACACAAGTTACCAGATTATATACCCAGATGACAGGGACTGTATATTTTTATGACCAACTGTTAAGGCTTCTTCAATGACATCTTCTTTTTGATTCAACGTTTATGTAATTTTCTCTGGCCAAATGTTGCAACCATACAAATGTGTGTACTTTAAATAAAAATGTAAATAAAAAAACTCAGAAAGAGAAGGCTATACACCCTGGCCCGGATTCACAGAGCACTTCCGCCGACTTATAACAAGTTACGCCGATGTAAGTGCAAATGTGCGCCGTCGTATCTGTGGGCCAGACCCACAAACAGAGATACTCCTAAAACCAGGCTACACCCCGCTGACGTAACTTACTGGCGTAGGGTGGGCGTACATTTAGGCTGGGTGCTGGGTGCATGGTGCCGCTCCATATTGATTAGCCATTCAAACATGCAAATGAGGTAAATACGGTGATTCATGAACGTACGTGCGCCCGACCCAGGCTATGCGCGGTGCCCATAAGTTGTACATCCGGTGTAAAGTTATTCCTCATAAAGGAGGTGTAACTCAGCAACAGACATGCTCAGGTCTGCACCAGGGAACACAAGCCGGCGTATTTTACGTTGGATGTGTGTCTGGCTGGGCGTAGGTATGTTAACGGCGTACACAGTGATCCGGCGTATCTTAGGCAGTTGTTCCGACGTGGTTGTGAGCATGCACGGCGCATTCACAGTTCTTTATACGTACTTGTCTGGCGCTCGGCCCATCATTTGCATGGGGTCACGCCTCATTTGCATGGATCACGCCCACTTACACTTACGCTGGCCTGCGCCTTCGAAAATACGTTACGCTGGCACATCTTGGTGAGCAATGGCTTGCTGAATGCAGTGCTTTCCTCTCTGCGCTGCGCCGGCGTAGCGTACTGTGTGTGCGCTATGCCAGCATAAATGTGCGCCCACTCTCTGTGAATCTGGGCCCCTAGTGCTACATCTGCTGCATCTGTCATCACACTACAATGCATGATAATGGTGCCAGTTACCATCAATGATACAAGTGCTTTTTTGGTGCAGCATATTGCATTTTTGTCCCCATAGACTTCAGTAGCGCATGAAAAGCATGTGCATACATTTTTTTGTGCATTGTTGAAAAAACAGGGAGAGTTGTGGGGGCAAGGGAATCCTTGCTGAGGCTAAACCTAGAGCATACCTACCCGAATAGATTTATAGACTGTCTCGGTACTGATGAAACACAATAAACATTATTATATTAAATTTATATATTAATTCTTCAGGAGAGACAATCTATAGAATAAATAATACAGTAAAATTCATATAATATAGTTCAGCAATGGAGTATATAATGCATAAAAATAAGTAATAGCTTACCCAATGAGTAATTAAGCAAGCATTTTTGTCATGTTTTTGTGGTTTAAAGTACATGATGCAATAATGGCAATCGCCTCGCTCCCCCTGAAGTTCTCGCCAGCACAGTACCTCCTGCACCTATCCAAAATATCCCTAAAAAGATGCTAAAAGTCGGTGGCCATACACAAGATAAATGCTGCTAGGCTGACTGTGCTGTTACTTTTAATATTCTATGCAACAGTGCATAATCAATGAAAAGCCTGGCTTTTCAATGATATTTAGAGGAACGCACTGATCATTTTTAGGCCAGGAAATTTAATTGAAATGTATTTAAGGAGCACTTATGGGCTATGTACTTTAAGTGTACTGATGATCTAAATTGTATTAGGAGCCAGGTTCGTCTATATTTGAATACTAGAATTTCTGTAAAATCTTTAATAAAGTCTTTATGAGAGAAAAAAAGCTGCTTCAAAAACACATGGAAAAGAGCATGATTATGCAGCCTAGGCTAATTGAGAAGGCACATGGGACAGGAAGTTGTCCCAACACCAGAAGCAAAAGCTCAGATTGAGGTCTACTGGAGCAGTAAGCAACTGAATAGTAGGAACTGCATCAGAAAGTTGCTAAAAAACAGGATTTAGAATTAAAATGCTGCTCTTAGTCAGGAATGGGGTTGTGGAGGGAACTGGCAAATGCTACACAATGAACCATGAAATGTTTGCTGGAAGAAATCATTCTTAAAGAGGAACTACACTGCATCTTAGCACTACAAACCACTGTTTAATTAATTTGTAATATTCAAAGCAAACTCATCCATGTCTCCATGCTTTATTTTACTGAGAAATCACTTTGAAAAACATCCCCCTAGCATTTCTGATCATGGCAATTCTGAATAAGGGCAGATGATTCATATGGCATTTACTTCCTGGAATCCATTTGCCCTTAGCTCAGGCAGGAGGATGTGCTTAGCCAAGAAAACCCCTCTCCCTGAGTGAAGTTGCGGAGAAAGCAGCATTACTGGGAGAATTATGATTAGCAGGAAATAGTGACTATCTATATCCTAATGGAAATACTTCAGAGATAATTTGTGAAAGTGGCAGTGGTTATAGTACAATATATTTACAGAGAAAAACTTAACTATATAAGAGAGGTACCACATGTTTGTATAAAAGGTCAATGTTTTGTTCTACAAATATTAAAAAAACTTTTAACATTTAAGAAGACAACAATATTACATTTAAACATTGCAAGTATATGGGATACTATTATATATCATCACTCATCATCCCCGTCAAATTTGGGCGAAGACATGCTTGGTGTGACTTTGACATGTTTCACGGGTCCATGACCACTTCATCAGGAAGGTAGCAACAGTCAAGCTCTATAATAGTAAAAAAAATACAATCATCAAGACAACAGTACAGTAAGAAATATCTGATACAGGTTTGTCCTCCATGTAAATAATGTTACATACCCATACTTTGCATATAAAACTATCTATAGAAACCTTGCATATACAAATATCTGTAGATATTTAGAATATAGAGACTGCTCTTTCTGAATAGTAGGTATACACTCCTACTTGTGCTGAGCCATACTATTACTACCAGTTTCTCCTTTTCATTTCAGTATTCTTAAACATGATACAACATTAGTTCCACTGAAGGTTTCTCTCTTACCTCTTTTCGTGGATTTGGAGTAGAATAACTTTGTAGGAGCTGACCTATCTGTTCCAGAATGCTTACAATTGGTGGTTGTGTGTATGACTCTGTTTATGATAGTGTTATATGCAAAGTACAGGTATGTAACATTGTTTACTCCCCCAAAAGGGAGGACAAACCTGTATTGGATATTTATTACTGTACTGTTGTCTTGATGATTGTATTTTTTATAGAGCTTCACTGTTGCTAGCTTCCTGATGAAGCAGGCATGGACCCGTTGCAATGTGTCAAAGTCAGCATTTCATTGCCCAAATTTGATCAGTGATGATATATAATAGTATCTCATGTACTTGCGATGTTTACATTTAATTTTGTTGTCTTCTTAGGCCGCGTACACACGATCAGACAGGTCCGATGAAACTGGTCTGCAGACCAGTTTCATCAGACCAGTTCGATGGTGTGTACGGCCCATCAGACCGCTGTCCGTCGGACCAAAGTTTTAAAACATCGGACAGGTTTGATGGTTAATACACAAAAGCATCGGACCAAAAACCTGCGCATTTGCTCAGAATCAAGTCGACGCATGCTTGGAAGCATTGAACTTCGTTTTTTCATCACGTCGTTGTGTTCTACTTCACCGCGTTCTGGTCTGAACGAATTTTGGTCCGATGGTGTGTACGCACATCAGACCATCAGACAAGTTCAGAGTTGTCTGATGAAAATGGTCCGTCAGACAAGTTTCATCAGACCGGTCTGATCGTGTGTACAGGGCCTGAAACGTCATGTGTTTTTTTTTATTATTTGTAGAATAAAACATTGACCTTTTATACAAATATGTGTCCTCTCTTCTATAGTTAGGTTTTTCTCTGTACATATAATTTATTAAAGAATGTGGTACTGGACATTAACTAGAAGGTCTCCTTTTTGATTCCTTCCCGGCAGTTAAATCAATTTGGTTAAAATACAATAGTCTTTACAGCTGAAGTTTCCAAGAAATGTATGGTTCAACTAAAATCTAAACATCAGGAAAGGTAGATGTGTTTCATGCTGATTGTTAAGCTTTAAAACCAAACATGTGCTTATCAAAATCAGTTGTTGAAAAACAAGTTGTTTCTGTGTGAAAACCAAAGTGCCAGAAACTTCCCAAGTCCCTTCTGAAAGTAGATACTTTTTTGACATAAGGCTCCTGGCGCGTGTTTAGTCTATCGTTCCACTAATGTCTCCTCCATAAGATTTGGGTAGGAATAAAGGAACAGACATTTACTTATTTGTGCTTTGGAGCATAGGGAATAATTCAATGCACATTGCTGTCACAAGCTCAGGTAAGAAAATGAATACTCGAAAACCACTACAGATAATTTATCACCTGGGCGAATCTTTCATTACAAATGCCCTTTCCATGCATTGCCTCCTCCCGTCTCATTCCCTTATTCTCCCTTCTCCTCCACTGTCAGCCTGGAGTAACAGCTGTCAGCTCTGGCGTGAATCGGGGTTTTCTTTGATCCCTTTCTACTTGAGCATCATCTTTTTTCGTCTTGGGGACTTCTAGGAAAATTACATGCGGTATTATAAATAAAACACAAAACAAAAATGAACAGCCTTGGTCCCTGCTGGAATACAGCCTGCTTTATAGCCTAGAAGAGTGAATTAAACAGTAAAGCGCGGTGCTTCATGAGAAAGAGGATTATGCTGTGTGAGTGGAATGGTAAAGAGCTTTTTTATTCATGCAAAGTGTACAATAACCTGTCTACTTCCAGTGCCGTCCATAGCCATCAGGTTCTACAGCGCTGGAGGGACACCATCACATCGTGCTCAGGCAGCATCGACAAGTACGTCAATAAAACAGAGAAGTTGACGGCATATAAAACGTTTGGCCCACCTAGCCTGCTTTTTCCCCACATGATGTAAACTGTATGCCTTTGATGCTTGATCGCTATGTCACCAAGAACGAAAAGCAAAAAAATATGTAAATATATGCTAACAAAATACTTATATCTTATATTACTGAAGGCAATCACTTTACACATAAAAAGGTCATACTCTATTCATATAACCCCCTGGCCAAGTAATTATGTAAATAAGGTGGCTAATTGTGTAAATCCTACATTTAAAACAGTTTTGTTTGGCATAATAGTGAATAAACTAAAATACATAAAATGCATTTTATAAATACATCTGTATATTGTAAATTTGATTTTCCCAATCATCAAGTAGCCTGCACATACCAGTTCAATGCCCTTTTGTATGCCACCCAAAAAAAATGTATCTGTACACTAATTACAATTATAACTGTAAATCCCTGTCAATAGATTATTTTAGGGCGTTCAAGCCCAGACAATATATATATATATATATATATAATAAAATAAAAATAAATAATACAAATAAATAAAAAACAAAAAATAAATAAAGAAAAAGAAAAAGAAAAACCACAAGTGATGCGAGACCACAGAAGAAATGCGAAGGGGCGGTTTTACCGTGAGGATGTCTTACTGTCCCAATCCCCGGTTGAGTCTGATGTGGAGAAAAAAAAGTCAATTTTGTGCTCTGGAATCTTTGGAACCATTGGACCCAGTGCACTCAGCTAAACTCTCAGGCTGCGTACACACAATCAAATCTTTCTGCTGGAAACGGTCTGCCAGACCGTTTCAGCAGACAGATTCGATTGTGTGTATGGGCAAACAGACGGATTTGGCCACCCGACAGATTTCAAAGCATGCTTTGAAATCTGTCGGCTGGGAACCCGTCGGCCCGATATGTCTGCTGGTTAGTACGCTAACCAGCAGACATATCTGCTCGCACATGCATCGAATGGATTTGACGCATGCGCGGAAGTGTTTACTTCCTGGTGCGGTGACGTGGCGGCGTCAACGTCACCGCCACATCACCGACACGTCAGCGCGCCGTCTGTCGGCGGGGAGTTTGGTTTGATCGTGTGTACACGATCAAACCAATACATCCCAGCAGACAGATCTGTTCAAATCGGTCTGTCCGACCAATTTGAATAGATCTATTTGCTCGTGTGTACGGGGCCTCACTCACAAATGATAATCAAACATATGTACTGTATAAAGCTCAATTCACAAATGTGACATACCAGAATAAAGATCTTTATATTTAAAAAAAAATGAACAGTTGCTTTCAGCTGATTCCAGTAAGAATCAAAAACTACAGTCACACAGCTATAATATTTTTTTTTATCCCTGTGTTAAAGCTTTGTGAATTTCAGCCCTTTATGTCTTCAAGTTAAAGTTACATCACGTAGCAGAAATGTTCCTTCACATCAGTGAAGGAGAAAAATTACTTATTTACAAAAGTTTCATTTTTTTTTTTTACACGATTGAAACCAATAACTAGATTTAGAAATAATAATTGAAAAGCAATAGATAATTTGATAAATGTAGTTGAACAACAAAAAGATCTAATTTAGTATTTTGCAAAATGTTGTAGCTACTTCTTTGCAGCAAAATAGCAAGTGTTTTGAGGTGCTTGATTTTTCTTATTGTGTTAGTAAATTAAACAATACAATATGTTTTCTTTCACTTTCAAATATATGTATTGCTTCTTTGCTAAGTTTTTTACACAATCGTTTAAATTTTATAACATTTGATTATTAAAATCAAGGTAAATATATATATATATATATATATACACATAATTGCAATTTTTTGTTAAATTCTATTAAAACTAGGTCTGTGGGTCAGACATTGAGGGTATAGCAAACAGAAGATACAATGAAAACTTCAATATACTAAATAAAAAAAATGTACCCAGTCGAATTGTAACCAACGTCAGGCAGTCTCCTACACTTAGAAATGGCTGTGCATCGATTAATACTTAAAGAATGGACTTCATTCAACGTGCCCACTATCTTGGATGTTGAGCATGAACTGAAAACCCATTTTTATAGAGAAAAGCTCAATATAGATATTTTTTATTCAATCTCCTCCCAGAGTTCTATACGAAAATGGCATTTGCAGACCTGCAGTGAAAAAGCTGGCCCTGCAGTGGAAAAGTCACAAGTCATGGAAATAAATAGCCATGCTCTCACCCTGCCCAATTTTGCTGAAATCTTTAACCTTCTGTCTGCCACAGTTACCCCTTAGATTTCAGTCATCTTACAATACCTTGGTCTCTCCCCCCATTCCAACCCCCACCCCCCTTTTTTTATTCCATCCGACCTTCTTTCCTTTCTCCCCCCAACTCAGTTATGTTGACCACAGCACACTTTTGCTCCAGCCCATCAGGCCAGTTGTGACCTATGGGAGATCGTACGTCCATTCAAGTCTCTTAGACCAGATAAGATGATACATTGAACATTTGTGTTTGTTTGTAAAGCTAAAATTCTACAACAGATTAGTTATCTTAGTAAACATGTCTACTGTCTTTGTTATAACTTGTGTTGTAATTTTGTATTTTTGTAAAACTTAATAAACAGTATTAAAAAAAAAGTACAATAAACTATTAAGTCAGCACTGGTAATCCTAGGCATGAATGAAGGCCAAGGATGGCAACCAACAAATTAGAGAGGAAGGAACAGTCAAGATGACAAACAACCCAACCCAACCTGGAATCCCAGTTCACACATGTTTAGTAGAGCTTCTACAGTGGTGCTCATGAGTGATTCACATTAAACAGTGAAGAAAACTGAAGAAGCAAGTAGGAACAAGGAAAGGAGTATAAAGAAAAACACCTGCTCATCCGTCAGCTAGGAACCCACCCTTTCCCCCATTTCCAAGTTTAAGATTACAGGCAATGTAGCCTTGGGTTCCAGGATCTCTCAAACCTCTCCAGCTTGTCTTGCAATATGCTTGCAAGTTTTTGATAGAAAATAATCAAACAGACTTTGTGTTTTGTAACAGTAATGTCTACCACAGAGGATTTCCATGCATGTGAAAAATTTTAGATAGGGCATTTTGAGTGTTTGAAAAAAAAAAATCTGATGTTCCATCCACCATTTAAATTGTTGAGCAGCCCCAGTGGAAATGCTGGTTTATTAAAAAGTGATCCCACTGGGATATGTGGGGACTTAAAGCGGTTGTATACCTGCATTTTTTTTTTTTACACCTGTAAGGCAAAAGCCATAATGAGCTAGTATGAAATACTTACCTTAAAACTAGGTGTAGAGAATTTACCTGGTCCACGCTGAGCGAAATGTCATCTTGCCTTGGCGTGTCTTCCGGGTATCGTCGCTCCAGCGCTGTGATTGGCTGGAGCGGCGATGTCGTTACTCCCACACATGCGCGTGGGAGATTTTATTCCGGCAAGGTCCGGCGGCTGCCGGCCCTTTAGCCGAGGATCTCCGCTGCGCATGCGCTGCTGCAATCAGCGGCGCATTGCGAGGGGAATATCTCCTAAACCGTACAGGTTTAGGAGATATTCTTTATACCTACAGGTAAGCCTTATTATAGGCTTACCTGTAGGTAAAAGTAGTAGTAAAGACTTTACTACCACTTTAAGAGCAAAAGATTTGCTAATGGTATCCCATAAAGGTAGAGCGTGGAAGATTGCAAAGCACAAAATCACTCTGCGATTCTTTGGTGGCTACCACATTAAGTATATAGGATGAGAAACTGGCGGTAGTTGTTTTTTATGGATGCTGTTACCAAACGGTTTTGTGGTGGAAGGAGGATTTTACCATCTTGGACATTACCATCCTGATCCATATTCCCAGATCGAGGTTGCCTGAGATGGCTTAGCTGAGGAGGAGGAATTACACCACTCAGTAACCAGAGCTTTGATATCACATGCCTGATTGATGCTGCCTTCTGGTAAGCGTATTTAATCTTCTCCCCTGGGTGGTGTATGCACACACAGCGGTGACTCCTTTAGTCCTACACTCCTTGAATCCTTCCTATCAACATATATAAATGGATTACTGTTTTAATGACCAAGGGGACTATACAACTAATGTTGATTTACTATTTGCACCAAGCACTTTATTTAGAGATACTATCAATTAAATTATGGTGTTAGAGTTTATTGTATATGCTAATCACTATTTATTTTGTATGCCACAATATGTTGATATGTCAATACTCAACATTTGAAGTTTCCACTTTATTCATTCAGGCAATTTTTGTTAAGATTGTGATGCTGACTGCTATTGTTTATTTATGTGTATAGCAAAGTATTTTAGATAAATTCCTAAATAAGGACCTCCATGGCAGGATTAGCAGGTACAGTTAAACCTCGGATTACGAGCATAATCCGTTCCAGGAGTATGCTCGTAATTCAAAGTACTCGCATATCAAAGCGAGTTTTCCCATCAAAGTCAATGGAAAATGAAAATAATTTGTTCCGCATTGACTTCAATGGAATGCAATACCAAATGCGGCCAGATGTGGTGGGTGCCAGAGAGCCCTGAAAACGGTCGAAAAGGCCCAAGGAGGTACCGAAAATGAGGTACCGCAGGCTGATGTTTGACTTTTCTCGGCTCTTGCGCCCCCTTTCCTCAGACCAAATTAGGTACTTCAGGCCTCTTTTCGGCTCTGCTCGGCTTCTGTGCCCCTGTACCCCAGGCCAAATGAGGTACTGCAGGCCTATTTAGCTTGAACTCTGCTCGTCTTGAGAGTCAACAACTTTTTTTAAAAGTTGTTTGCAAATCAAAATGCTCTCATACCAAGTTACTCTTATACCGAGGTTCCACTGTACTAGTTTAATAAAAGCTGCAAATTATAATATATTGAAAACTACTTTTCAAATGACATTAACATGCTAAATGTTATATTAGATGTATTAGGGTTTGCATAAAATTGAATAAAAATAATCAAAACAGAAAACAGGTGTTAATAAAATCTGCCACCCTGTGAGGATCATTCATAACTATTGCTTCTTCACCTTCTCCTTCTCCTGTCCTCTTCCCATGGATATGCCCACATAAGGCCCCTTTTAGACAAGTAGACTGCTTAGTGGGGAATCTGTCTTCTGATCCCTACTGAGCAGGTGGATGACAGGTCTGTGTCCACTTTGCTTATGCAGATAAGACACAGACAAGGCAACACCCGAAAATTCTCTATGGCAGGGGTCCTTAACCTCTGGGCCGCGGACCAGTATCGATCTGTGGCAAGTTATCGAGAGCAATTGCCGTCAGAAGTCACCTAATTAGTAAATGGAGTCCATCTGTGGGTAATTTAATCTCAGTATAAATACAACTTTTCTGTGAAGCCCTCAGAGGTTTGTTAGAGAACCTTAGTAAACTAACAGCATCATGAAGGCCAAGGAACACATCAGACAGGTCGGTGATAAAGTTTTGGAGAAGTTGAAAGCGGAGATAGGTTAGAAAATAATATGCCAAGCTTTAAACATCTCACAGAGCACTTTTCAATCCATCATCCGAAAATGGAAAGAGTATGGCACAACTGGAAACCTACCAAGACATGGCCGTCCACCTAAGCTGACAGGCCGGGCAAGGAGAGCATTAACCAGAGAAGCAGCCAAGAGGCCCATGGTAAAACCCATTAGAATCTGAAAAAGACTTGAGAGTGGGGCGGATGTTCACATTCCAGCAGGACAACAACCTTAAACATATAGCCAGAGCTACAATGGAATGGTTTAGATCAAAGCATATTCATGTGTTATAATGGTCCAGTTAAAGTCCAGACCTAAATACAATTGAAAATATGTGGCAAGACTTGGAAAGGGAAAACAATTCACTCTCTAGATGTGCAAAGCTGGTAGAGACATCCCCAAAAAGACTTGCAGCTGTAATTGTAGCGAAAGGTGGTTCTACTAAGTATTGACTCAGGAGGGCTGAATACAAATGCACGTCACACTTTTCAGATATGTGTATATTTGTAAAAAAAAAAAAACATTTATCATTTTCCTTTCATTTCAACATTATGTGCCACTTTGTGTTGGTCTATCACATAAAATTCCAATAAAATACATTTACGTTTTTGGTTGTAACATGACACATGATAACTTTTCAAGGCACTGCATATGTTATTTTGGTCATGGCTTCCCTAGTTCTGTTATTCAGTTCTTAACACCTGCTACTCCTGCTACCAATTGCTGTCCCAGTCTTATGATTTACTATTTTACCTGGCCAACTGTTTATAAGCTTATCATTTTACATGGCCAACTGTTTATAAGCTCTACACCTAGATGCCTAAATGCATTGAGGTGCTGCCATGTGATTGGCTGATTAGCAATTTGTGTTACCAGCTGGAGGGGGGTTGGGGATCGGCCTCCCGCTACTTGAAGGAGGGACCTTCAGGAGAAATGTCAACTTAATCCGCTTAAATCCCAGTCACTGCAGAGTGGTTGCAGCCCTTCAGCAAACTGAAGGGCTGCAACCACTAAAGCATCCCCTGTTTTTGCAGGAGTAGGAGTAATAACCACACACCTGCCCTAGGGAAACCAGTTAAAAAAATATGTACTATAGGGGAAAGCTCCACAATGAAAGTGACTATTTTCACAAAAGCTACTTTTTTATTTTATATTTTATTAGGCTATTGATTTTTATTGTGATATTTTTGGCTGGAGTTCTGCCTTAACTTCTAAATGAAAATATATTAAATACAAGGATTTGTTTAGTGAACTGTATCATCTGGATATACATTTGTAAATCTTGCTATCTAAATATAATTGTGTACACACCCTTAGGCTATCAGTTAGTATTCACCCAATCACTGATATAAATCCCTCTTCTCTGTTATTCATGGAATAAATATATACACAATTGGAGTAGAAACAATTGCTACTAGGTATTGGCTTTTTGAAATAATGTTTTTTCTGTCATACGGGCTATGTAATAAACGTTATAAAAAAATCCTGGATGTCCACATCTTTAAAGGAGTTGTAAAGGAAAATATATATTTTTTTTGCTGAAATGACTGTTTACAGGGTATAGAGACATAATAGTTAACTGATTCCTTTTAAAAACAATTAAAACTAGATAAAAACAATCATATAATGTACCTACAGTTTCTAGTTTCGTGTTTGCATGTTGTTTCCTGCTTCTGTGATGTACAGAGCCACAGAGCCAATACAGGGCAGTGATGGTTTGGAAAACGAAACTGATTGGTGCTAAGGGGTTTTAGACACACAGTAATCACACCTCCTTGATTAGTGACCACAGTGAGAAAGCTCCCAGCACTGTGGTTATAAGGAAACAGACAACCAGGAAGTGTGGAGATCAGAGAAGAATTACAGCAACTTGAGAGCAAAAATGAACAATGAGGGCATGAAAACAGCACTGCATTAGGGTAAAGGAAGCTATTAAGATAAAAAAAAATCCTTTACAAACCCTTTAATTTAATGGAAACCACAATAATTAATAGCATTGGTTCAAATTAATTGAAAGGTTTGACAAAACTACAAAGGTAAGTGTCCTATTATATATCACGGGCCCTTCTCTCTGCTAGGCTTTTTACGTGCTCTGCAGGTGAAAAAGCTTCAACTGCCTGCTTGTTCAGACCTTGAACTTAATGTTTATGTGTGTGCAAGGCAGAATGGAACAAGGTAATGACAAGCTGCAACTGACATGTACCATTAAAACAACAACTGCCAGAGTCCACCTTGTAGCCCTACGACATTTAGCCACTAATAATGGGACTGCTCCCTAAGTCCGTGACATTAGGGGACACAAACTGAAAATGACATTTTGTGGATAAAATGCCTTGTTGCTGTATTTGATGTATTGGCCCATAAATGCCAACTCCATAGCTGAGCATCAAGATTGTTTTCTGCGGTAAAACTTGTCAATTTTATATTGCACTCCCATGAGGAAACAGAAAATTATCAGTATCTTTTACAATAATAATTGAGTTGTACTGTAGGTGTTTTGTTGTGTTTTTATACACCAGTCTCCTCCAGGTTGCATCAATTATATACCAATTCAATTATACAAAAAGAATGATGCATTTTCCACCTACGTGTTTTCCCTTATTTTATCTTACAGCTTGGATGAAAGATGCTGAGACTGATGCTTCATCAGATTCTAGGTATCATATCAGTTACCTGGTTCCAGATTTGAAAATGACCAAAGAGACAGCGATAGAACAAGAATCTTTGAATGATTTTATATTGTATACAAAGGGTTTATCAAAAATGTAATTACATGTGTTTTTTTTTTTTTCTTATTTTGTGCCCCCCACCCCCAAAATGAAACTTCTCTAAATCCACAGCATAGAAAATTTTGCCTGGAATTTTAGATAACTAGGATGATCATGGGGAAGCTGCAATTAGCCATAAGTAAAGCACCTGACTTTAAAATATTTTTTCCCCTTTAAACCACCAGTGCACAGCATGCAGTCTCATGAAAATGTCAATCCACTCTATATAGCTGTCTCCTGAGGCATGTCTTCTATAGCCAACATTTTTTTTTCCCATGTTTACAAACTCTGACCATCTCCTGTTACATGTCTGCAATCTTTGACAGCTTTCTGCAGCATTACTTTCACAGAATATTATGTGTGGCCCTTTGGTGATATCAAAGGCAGTGCTAGGACGTACCCCATAAAAAATGCTGACCACTATTGCTTTAGGCTGGTTTCACATTGCCGTGCGGAGCCACTCACAGCAGGGGTCCTGTGCATCCCTGTTCACTGTTTCAGGTCTCATTTTGGTCTGAATTTTTGGCTGAATTTGGACCTGACATGGACAAAGAGAGGCATAGGACTCCTGAGTAATTCACTCCTCAGCCGTCCCAGAGCTGTGTGAACCGACTCCATTGAGAGCCGATCAGTCACCGAATCGGATGCAGAGAAACCCACATTTAATTCACAATAGTGTGAACCCAACCTTATACAATAATTATTCATTCCAAAGGACCAATAAAGATGTATGTAATGGTATTTCTGTCATTTACAAGTTTGTATCAGCGCCAATTATTATTTTTGCTCAAATATCCATATTTTGAATGTGGTTTGGGCAGACTATGGAAAACACAACATTTCTACATTTCAAAACTGAAACATCTAGTCACTGTCTTGCATACTTTTCTAGAGAGTCTGAGCTCTTTGTGCCTATTATTGCATGCACAGGCGGATAAAGGGACAAGCCAACAGGATTTACCGTACAGTACAATGTTACATCTGATGCTTGGCTTGAGAAACCATTTTACACCCCCACAAATACTAGTTTCTGGCCAATAGAATTACAAAACTGCCATCTGTAAGGACAGCCTTAGCTATGAATTCACTTGAGAAGAAGAAAACATTGACGAAAGACATGCATTGTAGCCTGTTAAATACATTTCTACATGTATTGATCTAACCATACACAATGTCATATCTATAATAGATCTTAATATTTCCAACAGGACAGTGTGTACAGTTGTGAACTTCCAGAACATGCCCACCCTGTACACAGCTTAGCCACTGGCTAGTAAGCTTTAACCCCCTAATAATTAGGCCACTTGAATGTAGTTGGTTCCTGCCAGTCAGCTGCTAGTTTCCAATGAGTGATGAATGATTTAGCTAATCCTGGCAATGGGCAGAATTGAAGCATGCAGTGGTGAGTCTTGCTTTTACCATAGCCTGGCTGAGCATCAAGAAGCTGGGGGAGCATGTGCATGCATGCACTAAGATGCTTACATACATATGCTGTACAAACCCCATTTTGTGAACAAATTCCTGAATGTGTAGAAGAAATTGAGATAGAAGAAAGTAAAGAACTAATTCACACTGCAAGGACTTAAAGGAGTTGTGAAGGAATTTTTTTTTCTGAAATGACTGTTTACAGGGTATAGAGACATAATAGTTAATTGATTCCTTTTAAAAATGATTAAAAATAGATAAAAATCAATCATATAATGTGCCTGCAGTTTCAGTTTAGTTTTTGCATGTTTCCTGCCTTTCTGCCTTACAGAGCATACAGAGCCAATACAGGGCAGTGATGGTTTGGAAAACGAAAGTGATTGGTGCTGAGGGGTTTTAGACACACAGTAATCACACCTCCTTAATTAGTGACCACAGAGAGAAAGCTCCCAGTACTGTGGTGATCAGGAAATAGACAACCAGGAAGTGTGGAGATCAGAGAAGGATTACAGCAACTTGAGAGAAAAAATGAACAATGAGGACATGAAAACAGCACTGCATTAAGGTAAAGGAAGCTATTAAGATAAAACATTGTTTTCCTTTACAAACCCTTAAAAAGACAGAGGAAGGACCTCAGGCTAACTATTGCTAAGGCAGATCTTGACTACCTTCTAAGGGTTGTACCTGTATCCGTTAATGGACTCCAAGTCACAGAATAAGCCAAGGATTTGACAGTGACTACAATCCTATAATATTTCACATTTATTAAGGAACACAGAAAGTCTTTTACCCCTCATAGTGCAGTATTCCTGAAGCTTCCTTCTTGAAGCCTCCTGAGGACGCAATATACCTTGCGAAACGCGTAGAGGCTGCTGACAGCTACGGAACAACACATTAATTGTAAGACAGGCGTAAGGGGAACACGAGAGAGGAACGGCTTCTTGTCTTTCATATGTTTGCATAAACCGCTGGAGAAGCTTTGTGCCGGCATACGGGCACAACCAAATGAGTGCAATATATGCTTTGATTTTAAATAATACATTTTTTTTACATACTGCACTATGAGGGGCACTCTTTTTCTGTGAGCTTTTATAGAGAAAAGGGGACCATACTAATATACCCAAGACATCTTATATTTGTGGAGACGCAAAAGAGGAGTGGTTATCCTGGGAATGAACCAAAAGCATTTATTAAACATAATCTGGTGAGTGGCCATTCTTAACGGTGACGAGACTATCACGGAAGTGGTGAAATCACGTTGTGTTTTAACACCTCCCAGGAGAAGCATTGATTGCTTATGAGCACCTGGTTAACATATTGGGACTATAAAGGGAAGAGGATGAACCTAGAAGACCTCTATTCAATTTTCATATATATACATGTTTATTACATATATATATTTTATATATTTTTTGTTGTCACCATAAAAAATTGTTTGTTTTCGTGGCAAGGATCTTTTGAATTTGATATAGGGGAACGCACGTTTTTTAAGTGCACTATTTAATATATGTATGGTACGCATATGTGTGTGTTTTCTACACAGAGGAATTCTTATGTGTGAGCACCCAGTACACATTTATATACACATGGTGGATTGCCAATAGGAGTGATATATATAGAGGCTAATAATCGTTATTATTGCCTAGGACTAGGTGGATATAGACCAATCACCAGGGTAGCGCAATCCATGTACACATCTAATTCTGGACGAGACACCATAGAGTGTCTTGCACCTTTTTTTTTTATTGCAGCAAACCCATTAATATAGCACAATTTTGTTTTTTTCATTTGCGCCAGCAACACCTGTCCCATATAGTATTATTTATTAGCAGTAATCAGCATGGATTCATGAAAAATCTTTCTTGCCATACCAATTTATAATCATTCTATGAGGAAGTCAGCTGCCATCTAGATAGAGGTAGGGCTGTGTAAGTGGTATATCTTAATTTTGCAAAAGCATTTGATACAGTTCACCACAAATGTTTACTTTACAATCTGGGGTCTGTAGGCATCGATCATAGGGTATGTACCTGGATAGAAAACTAGCTACAGGATGTCCAAAGGTGGTGATAAATCGTGAGAACTCAGAATGGTCTGATGTGGCAAGTGAGGGTCCCCCAAGTATCTATCCTGAGACCAATACTGTTTAATTCTTTCATAAATTATATAGATGATGAGATAAACAGCTCAATTTAAATATTTGCTGATAATACAATTCTAAGCAGGTCAATAACTTCTCAGCAAGATGTGAAAACCTTAAAAGAAGACCTAAATAAAATAATGGAATAGGCAACTACGTGGCAAATGAGGTTTAACCACTTCAGATCCGCCCCGTAGTGAAAAGACGTCACGTTTTTAAAGATGGATATCTCGGTAACGGCAGCAGCTGCTGCCACAACCGAGACATCCATCTCTTCATGGGGCGGTTCTGTACACGATAACGGCGAGCTCGCGCACAGAAGCGAACGCATACGCGAGTAGCGCCCGCATATGAAAACTGTTCAAACCACACAAGTGAGGTATCGCCGCGATCGTTAGAGCGAGAGTAATAATTCTAGCCCTAGACCTCCTCTGTATCTCAATAAATGCAACCTGTAGAATTTTTTAAATGTCGCCTATCGAGATTTTTAAGGGTAAAAGTTTGACACAATGCCACGAGCGGGCGCAATTTTTAAGCGTGACATGTTGGGTATCATTTTACATTATCTTTCACAATATATAAAAAAATTGGGCCAAATTTATTGTTGTCTTATTTTTTAATTCAAGAAACTGAATTTTTTCCAAAAAAGTGCGCTTGTAAGACCGCTGCGCAAATACGGTGTGAGAAAAAGTATTGCAATGACTGCCATTTTATTCTCTAGGGTGTTAGAAAAAAAAATATAATGTTTGGGGGTTTTAAGTAATTTTCTAGCAAAAAAAACTGTTTTAGGCCGCGTACACATGAGCAGACAGATTTGTTCAAATCGATCAAGCCGACCGATTTGAACAAATCTGTCTGCTGGGGACATATTGGTTTGATCGTGTACACACGATCAAACCAAAATCCCCGCCGCCAGACGGCGCGGTGACGTTGACGCCACCACGTCACCGCACCAGGAAGTAAAACACTTCCGCGCATGCGTCGAAACCATTTGGCGCGTGTGCGAGAAGACATGTCTGCTGGTTAGTGTACTAACCAGTAGACATGTCGGGCGGACGGGTTCCCAGCCGACAGATTTCAAAGCATGCTTTGAAATCTGTCGGGTGGCCAAATCCGTCGGCTCGCCCGTACACACGGTCGAATCTGTCTGCTGGGACGGTCGGGCCGACCGTTTCCAGCAGATAGATTTGATCGTGTGTACGCGGCCTTAGTCTTGTAAACACCAGATCTGAAAAACAGGCTCGGGGCTCAAGTGGTTAATGTTGAAAAATATTAAGTATATATAAATGCAAGTTACTCGTTAAAGGGACACCCTCTGGGGGAATCCAGGATGGAAAAAGATCTGGGGGTCCTAGGCTCAGTAATGGCATGCAATGCCAAGTTGCTGAAAGCAAAGCCAACAGAATATTAGCATCCATCAAAAAAGGGATTTACTTCGGAGATAAAAAGGTAATTCCCCCATTTTACAAGACTCTGGTCTGACCACATCTTGAGTATACCATCTAGCTCTGGGCACCAGTCCTCAGAAAGGATGTGCTGGGACTGGAAAGATGTTCAGAGAATATCAACAAAGCTAATAACGGGACTAGAGGACCTCAGTTACGGGGAAAGACTACAAGCATTAAACATATTCTGTCTGGAGAAGAGACACTTTAGAGGAAATATGATAGCGATATTCACATACCTTACAGGTGACCTTACTGGTGACCCAAGCATAGAAAATATATTTTCAGTGGGAGTTTAAAAAGACACATGGCTATTCATTGGAATGGGAAGAGAAACAGTACAGTTTACAGTTTACTGTCAGAGCGGTAAGGATGAGGAATTCTCTTCCACAAGCAGTGGTATCAGCAGGGACCGTTGATAGTTTCAAAAAAATATTAGATAGGATATTTTATTTACTATTGAAATAAACACACACACCACAGGTTGAACTGGATGGACTTACCAACTATGAAACTATAAGCTTAAAAGGAGTTCTAAACTGGTAAAATTCTGTACTGTATATCACCAGATCTAAATACGGCTAAGCTTCCACCAAGATGAAAAAGGATATTTATGACAGAAATCCATCATTCTCTAAATCAATATGCCAGTGGATGGCCTGCGAGTTGGTGAAATACATGTAATACCTTGTTAAACCAAATCCTTGACAAACAGGCAATTTTTTTTACTGTAAGTTCTAGAGAATAAATACAGACAAATGATTCCTAAATGTATCTATATGGTAAGACAAAGTCCAATAACCCCATTAAAAATAATCAGAACTTTATTTGCACTGATCAGAATACAGCAATGTTCTGTGTGTATGCATCAATTCTACACAATTTGCGAATGATGCATTATGGTTATGTAAGATTTTTTTGAGAAACCGGATAATAATCAGCAGATGTTTACCAGGCACTTTCATGCATTTTGAATAAAGAAGTGTACATAACAATGAGAACACAATGCATAATTTTGTCACATCCAATCTGTGGATTGGCCCATATGAGTGCTTGTGTCCCAACGCAGATATTGACGTATAACATTCAATTTTTTCTTAGCACGACTTAAAGGTTCAGACTCTGAATGAGAACTACCTGCTGAGCAGCTTCATGCATACTGATAGCTCAGGAGTCATGCTGCTTGTCAGGGTGACAACTGAGATGGTGGTGAAAATGGATAATATGTTTCTAGTGACACAACAATAATATGCCTTATCCCCTTTTATATACAGACAGTGTAAATTGTCTATGGATTACATATAATTACCAAATCACTTTCAGTATATGATTTAAAGTATATCCAATGACAACAACATAGTTGTGTGACCATTATGTAAGCTATCTAATGTTCATATTCTTTACAATAATTCCAAAAAAAAAATATTGAACACTAATACACTCATAGGCGTGTGCAGGGGGTGTGCCAGGTGTGCCTAGGCACACCCTAACCTCCCTATGTGCCACAGATCCCCCTGATGATATTTCACCAAAGCCCTTCAATGGGGCTCTTAAAAAAATGCAAAAATCAAAAAAAAGAAAAAAGTAAAAATAAATAAATAAATAATTAAATTAAACTACACAGCCCACTGCCCTACTGATACCAACCTTTGCTCTAGTGACACGTCCACTGCTCTTCTGACACCATCCATGTTTTAATACATTTTTAAATCTTTGCTTAAAAGAGTGTGTGTACGTGTATGCGTTTTTGAGCTTTGGGGTGCACACCCTAATGCAATAGGCTGCGCACACCTTTGAATACACTTATTATATAGGAGTATATGGAGGTGCTGTGTTTGTGTTCAACACATTTATCATCTATTTCCCATGGGACTCCATCCCTAATCATGTACAAACAATATAAAACTCTTTCACTCACCAACACCAAGAGGGCAGAAAATAAAATTGTGACTTTATATGCCAATAGTGTTTCATTACATCATATAAATTTCATATTCAAAATGAAAGACATTATTATTTAAAATTGTTATTTTTAACTATGTCTTTCATTTTGTGTATGATTTTTATCTCATGTAATAAAACACTATTGGCATTTTAACTTGGTGGTTGGGCATGTGATTTCTCGGCGGTAGTAAAACATTAATAATTGCTAAACAAGTCCGCAACTGTCATTTTCTGTAAAATTCAAAGCAATTTGGCAACCTGGCGTTGTTTTGTACAATGTTGGTTATTTCCTGCTTGTGTGATTGGCTTACTGATTTTGCCAAAGGTCTGCACTAAGATACAACTGTAGGGGGGTGTGGCTGTAGGTGTGACGTCATCGATCGTGTCCCCCCTATAAAAGCGATGACGTGATCGATGCTGCCGCCACAGCGAAGGACAGGGAAGCCGTGTTTACACACGACTCTCCCTGTTCTTCAGCTCCGGGGACCGATCGCCGCACTCCATCGGTGATCGGGTCCACGAGTCCCGCGGTCCCGGAGCTTCGGACCGAGTCACGGGAGCGTGCCGCGGGCGCGCGCCCGTGACCCACGGCTGGGTACTAGCACAGCACGTACCTGTACGTGCATGTGCCCAGGCGTGCCATTCTGCCGACGTAAATGTGCAGGAGGCGGTCCTTAAGTGGTTAAAGACCACACTGCACATGCAAATCTCCCATTATTCATGCAAGAAAATATGTCAAATAAAATGTGCAAATAATGACTCTTCAGTCCATAAAAACACCTCATTTGAGTTCTTCCATTGAACGACACACCCGAAGGCTTACCACAAAGACTAGACCCTATATTCAGAATGGTCATAGAGCACTTGATATAATCAACTGGAGCACTTTTATGGCTTAAAGGGGTAACACCTAAATGAATATGTGGTAGTTGCACAGTGCCACCTAGTGGTGTGTGAATGATGAGTGCTAAAAAATGCAGAACATAAGTGACACTAAAAATGTGCAAATTATAAAGCTGCTGCTATCACCAGGATGTTATCACAAACAACAATAGATATAGAAAGACATTAAATGCGATAGCGCTGCTGCTAACTAACAAAAATTGAATGAATCCAATAACAATGTGCAATAAACGAATGTGCTGAATAGGTAGTCCAATAAAATATATACAGTATAGATGGTGAAGGGATGTGTTATTGGAACAAGAAATCTTCTTAAATAAATGTGCTTCAAATTTTACTGTGAAAAAAAAAGTGCTTGGTGAAGGGAGCACTTGTTAAAGATTGTCGCCTTGTTCCAATAACTCTTTATATATATATATATATATATATATATATATATATATATATATATATATATTTTTTTTTTATTGGACTACTTATTCAGCACATTTGTTTATTGTACATTGTTATTGGATTAATTAAATTCGCTATCACATTTCATGTCTTTCTAAAGGGGTATTACCAACTTCCTCTGGTACAGAGACAGGGCCGGCCTTTGGGGTGTGCGGGAAGTGCGGTCGCACGGGGCGCCATAGCAACATGGGCGCCTGGCAACCGACACAGATTCGGTAGCAAAAGGTCTTTTTATAATTGCCCGCATACTATGTAGGGAGCGGGGGGCGTGCTGCAAACTGGGGGGGGTGTCAGGCCCCCCCGCCGCGACTAAAGGTGACTTGGCGCCGTTATCGGGCGCCGGGTGGCATGGCATGGCGTGGTGACAGGTGCCGGGTGCCTGGCTTTGCAGGGTCCTGCTTCTCTGTTGCAGCGCCACAGGTCTTAATATTTCAGCTGCCTGTGACTTTCTCATAGTCACGCTGCCTAGAAGAGTGAAGCCGCCTCCCCCTTTTCAGCACTGTGTGTGCAGCACGAGGAAAGATGATTTTCTGAGCCTGGTTTACAGGTCTGAGGGGGGGGGCTTCTGCATTGTAGGGGGTCTGCACTGTAGCCTACAGTCTGTAGGGGTGGACTTGTATTGGGGGGTTCTGTATTGTAGAAAGGGGGGCTCTGTATTGTAGGGGGAACTTCTGTATTGTAGGGGGTTCTGCATTGTAGCCTACAGTCTGTAGGGGTGGACCTGTATTGGGGGGTTCTGTATTGTAGGAGGGGGGCTCTGTATTGTAGGGGGTCTGCACTGTAGCCTACAGTCTGTAGGGATGGACATGTATTGGGGGGGTTCTGTATTGTAGGAGGGGGGCTCTGTATTGTAGGGGGGGTTCTGTATTGTAAGGGGTTCTGCATTGTAGGGGGTCTGCACTGTAGCCTACAGTCTGTAGGGGTGGATCTGTATTGGGGGGGGGGGGTTCTGTATTGTAGGGGGGTTCGGTATTGTAAGGGGTCTGCACTGTAGCCTACAATCTGTAGGGGTGGATCTGTATTGGGGGGTTCTGTATTGTAAGAGGGGGGGTTCTGTATTGTAGGGGGGTTCTGTATTGTAGCCTACAGTCTGTAGGGGTAGATCTGTATTGGGGGGTTCTGTATTATAGGAGGGGGGTTCTGTATTGTAGGGGGGTCTGTATTGTAGGGGGGTTCTGTATTTTAAGGAGGGGTTTGTATTGTAGGGGAGGGGGGTCTAGAGCTGTGGCTGTGTAATGTAAAGGAGTCCAGAGTTGCAGGGTGCTGTGTAATGTAAGGGGGGTCCAGTGATGCAGGGTGCTGTGTAATGTAAAGGGGTCCAGAGGTACAAGGTCCTGTGTAATATAAAGGGGTCCAGTGATGCAGGGTGCTGTGTAATGTAAAGGGGTCCAGTGATGCAGGGTGCTGTGTAATGTAAAGGGTTCCAGAGCTGTGGGGTGCTGTGTAATGTAAAGGGGTCCAGAGCTGTGGGGTGCTGTGTAATGTAAAGGGGTCCAGAGGTGTAGGGTAATGTGTAAATGTAAAGGGGTCCAGGGGGCTGTGTAATGTAAAGGGGTCTAGAGGTGCAGAGTGCTGTGTAATGTAAAGGGGTCCAGTGGTGCAAGGTGTTGTGTAGTGTAAAGGGGTCCAGAGGTGCAGGGTGCTGTGTAATGTAAAGGGGTCCAGTGATGCAAGGTGTTGTGTAGTGTAAAGGTGTCCAGAGGTGCAGGGTGCTGTGTAATGTAAAGGGGTCCAGTGATGCAGGGTGCTGTGTAATGTAAAGGGTTCCAGAGCTGTGGGGTGCTGTGTAATGTAAAGGGGTCCAGAGCTGTGGGGTGCTGTGTAATGTAAAGGGGTCCAGAGGTGTAGGGTGATGTGTAAATGTAAAGGGGTCCAGGGGGCTGTGTAATGTAAAGGGGTCTAGAGGTGCAGAGTGCTGTGTAATGTAAAGGGGTCCAGTGGTGCAGGGTGCTGTATAATGTAAAGGGGTCCAGAGCTGTGGGGTGCTGTGTAATGTAACGTGCGGGCGCTGGATGGATTAGCTGTCGGCGGCGGCCATATTTAAACTGGACAAAGTACTGGCAGCCTGGCAGGTCACAGGCGGATTCTGCCAGAAAGACGGCGTGGGTGGCTGTCCTTGCCTTGCTATGAGGAGCAGGGATGAGAAGCTCATGCCATGCGCACTGAGAAGACAAAGGAGGGCAAGAATCCACAGATGCAGGCAGCAGATGTAAAAACTTTTTTCTGTAAGTAAATAATTTTTTTATAAATGCAGTGTACTGCTTAATGTCTGTTTTGTATTTTCTTATTTATAAAGGGTGTTTCTTAAAGGAAACACTGTATATATATATATATATATATATATATATATATATATATAGGTGGCGTTATTATACCGTGTGATTTACTTTATAAGTGGCGTTATTATACCACGTGATTTATAGTATATGTGGCGTTATTATAGCGTGTGAATAAAAGTTGTATTTTTATCATAGCTTGTAATCTGTTTTTTGGGAACTTAATGGAATGGAAGGCTTTAAATGGAGCCGGTATTGGAGAAATGGGTGTGGACACTGAAAGGGTGTGGTTACTGAGGGGTGTGGTTACTGAGGGGCCTGCTCACTAGGGGGCGCTGTAAAGCTTTCTCGCACAGGGCGCCTGAAGGCCTAAGGCCGGCCCTGTACAGTGATTACCTATGGTTCACACAAACGTATAAAAAAATAAAAGACTTACAGCAGCGGTGATCTGTCAGTGAGGAAAATAGAGATCTTCTGTTTTAGCTAAGCTGAATCACGATTTCTGTTTTCCTCCAGTGTAACACTCACCCCCCCTACAGTTAGAAACACCTCCCTAGGACATCCTTAACCCTTTGACCACCCCCTAGTGTTAACCCCCTCCCTGCCGGTGTCATTTATACAGGGATCAGTGCATTTTTTTTTAGCACTGATCACTGTATTGGTGTCACTGGTCCTCAAAAAGTGTCTTAGGTTCAGATTTGTCCACCACAATGTCACAGTCCTGCTAAAAATCGCAGATCTTAGTAAAACATTAAATAAAAATGGCATAAATCTAACCCATAGTTTGTAGATGTGATAACTTTTGCGCAAACCAATCAATAAATGCTTATTGGGATTTTTTGTACCAAAAATAGGTAGCACAATACATTTTGACCGAAACTAATGAAGACATTTTATTTTTTTTTATTTTTTTTATTGGGAATGTTTTATAGCAGAAAGAAAGAAATATTGTTTTTTATTCAAAATTGCTGCTCTTTTTTGTTTATAGCGCAAAAAAAAAAAAAAAAAAGAAATAGAAAAAACGCTCAATGATCTAATACCAGTAAAAGAAAGCTTTATTTGTAGAGGGAAAAAGGGACAATTTTATTTGGGTACAGCGCCGCACGACCATGCAATTGTGTTGTCAGTTAAAGCAACCCCAAAAATCCCCCAAAATGACCTGGTCAAGAAGTGTGCAAAACCTTCTGGGGCTGAAATGGTTAAAGTGTATGTATGGCCAGAATGTTTGTTAATTTATTTTCTGATGTTTATGTTCTATTGGGGAGAGTTGCCTACTCTTTCTGTCCCAGAGATACAACAGGAAGTGAGAGGATATCTCTACAAAGCAAGGGGAGTTCCCCTTTAGACAAATTTCACCTGAACAACTGTTTATACTGAAATATTTGTTCTTACCTCTTTTTATGGTTACAGCTGTAAAATGTTGGATTTCCTACCAATCTGCCTCGACAAGGGTGACAAGGATCCACAGAGCAGAAACAGTGGGTGAAATTACCTAGTGGGGACACAATGGGGACAGCAATTAAAAAGTGACAGGGTTTCTAATCCTTCCCAACTCTTTGCTATAGATATACTTTAAAATGATCCTATTTAGTTAGAAGTCTAGAGAAAGTCAATGAATACAGGTAAAAAAATTAATAAAAAAAAAGCTGAATGTTGTTTATCTCTCGCACTTTCAATATCACCAAACACATCAAATGAACTAATTGATATGAATAATATTATAATCATACTGCAAGCAGCTATCTAACACCATCAATTTGTGACTATATCCTTCGGTTACACCCTTCCTCGCTATTAACACTTTTGCTTAGAAGTTTTTTTTTTTATCTCCTGTTTAGCAATGACAAGCTGAGAAAGAATGATTACCTAGGACTTAAAAATCACATTTCTACTTGTAGACAGTGTCACTTAGAAGCATAAAACAGGAGAAAAAAAAATGTAATTTGCTTCACAGACAGGGTGTAAATTATAATGTGGCTGTCTTAGCTGTATTTTGGATACAAACTGTTTGCAAACTGTAGACTAATGTTCTCAGGCACAATTCTCTGTGTCAAGAAGAAAAACATTAGTCTTTGTTGCAGATATGAACTGGAAGTGTACACAGGTGACAGTTACTGGCCATACCTGGATAGGAATTCTGCCGGTTCAGCATGGACTGGCCACATTTTAATGCATATATGGGCACCTCTATCAATCAATTTGTGTACATCCGGCCTGTTGGGCTTTTCCCAAATGATTAGTGCCCCATCGGCAGAATACAATAGCGCTGCTGGAAGGATTCCCCCTGTAACGGTCAGGGCTTAACACCGTTCACGATATTCCATTCCACCCACCCAAGACAGCTTATCCGACACTCCAATAATCCAGCAGACATGACCCATTCTATTTCCCAGAATAACCGAGACACAAGCTCTGGTTCTGGTTCCAAAATGAATGACTACTTTAATGGTACACTCAGCTGGTTATATACAGTTTTAGAAAACAAGTGAACAATGGATCAACTCCACCCACCACATTACACAAGGCACTTCAATACACACTCTCTTAGACAATGACATTAAGTTGAGTTAATTATTAGTCACCCCCCCGACGTCCCGACTCCGCAATAATCTAATTACTGCTACATAATGCACATTCCTTTGTAGATGTAGATGACATGCTAATCCAATACACCTGAAGAGAGACGTCTGACCTAAAGGCTGCTAACTCACAACACATCTATCATCAACAGTATCTTCACACCAAAAAGTAACATTAGCATACACAATGAAATATCTAGGAGCAGACTCAATTAACACCTCAAAAGCATGTGTCCCCACATTGAATGAAAACACTCCATTGACCTGTTGGAGTCAGACTTTAACAACTTTTAACAACAACTATTTCAAGATACCCTGCAATACATGAATTATCAGTAATGTCCCATCTCATGTAATTTATGATATAATTTCTCAGTCATCCTATGCCCCTAAGGGACATAGGATGACCCTAGACCCAAGAGTCATTGGTGAAGCTGGCACAGGAGTACACCACATCCTTCAAAAGTCTCAGAGTATCACGGGTCATTCCGTTACACTCCCATCAATACTTAGACCCCTTTCACACTGAGGAGTTTTTCAGGCGTTTTAGCGCTAAAAATAGCACCTAAACACCGCCTGAAAAACTCCTGCCCTGCATTCTCAATGTGAAAGCCCAAGTTTTTTTCACACTGGAGGGGTGCGCTAACAGGACCGTTCCAAAAGTCCTGCTAGCAACATCTTTGGAGCAGTGAAAGAGCGGTGTGTTTATCGCTCCTCCACCGCTCCTTCCCATTAAAAGCAATAGGAAACCGCGAGAATACCACCGGCAATGCACCTCTACAGAGGTGCATTCCCGGTCGGTATTAACCCATTTAAGGCCGCTGGTGAGGGTTAAAACCGCACCGCTGGCGGCCGAATACCGACGCAATTCCGCTACAATATACGTCAGCGCACCTCCCACCCCAGTGTGAAAGGGGCCTTACTGTTTTGATGGAGGAATCAAGCACTTTTTTTTCCTTCCACCCATAGAGAAAGGAAAGAAAATTGCATAATCAATGGCCTGCATTAGGCTTTAGACTATTAGGCTGGGTTCCCACTGGTGCGATGTTAGACATTGCATGTGATTCAAACTGCACTGCTGTGCAGATCACATGCAATGTCTGTGCACTGTAAATTCAGCCATACAAATTTAGCCAAATTGCACCAGCACACCCATTACATTTAGTGATGATCTGGTGTTCCAAGAACATGTTTGTTTATGATGCTGAAACACTCATTGCAGATTTTTGTGCCCACAAACAGATTTAGACCTACCTAAGCAAAGAGCGAGTGGACATTAGAATGCACATGCTTTGGGAAGGTATCCCCTAGTGCAGTGTTTTTCAACTCCAGTCCTCAAGGCACACCAACAGGTCAAGTTTTCAGGATTTCCATCTGATGAAATGGATGTGGTGATTACTAAGGCAGTGAGGCTGGGTTCACACTATACTACACGACAGCAGTACAACTTTCATCCTACTTTGCTCTGCGACATCTGTCCTACATTCATCCTACATTCATCCTACATTGGTCCTACATCCATCCGACTTTCATGAACAGGATACTACTTTGAACCGACTTTGTGATAGTCTGACTTGTTCTTTGACTAATCCAAACAATCCCAGGGTGAGATAAATTCCTTTTACTGCTGCTGTAATCACATGTCGGATGTCTGATAAGGACAAGGCTCCTACTTTGGTCCGACTTCAATGATGATCAATGGGCTGAAGTAGAATGAATGTCGGAGCAAAGTAGTACAGGGAGTGTTTTCAAAGTCGGACAGACTTGTGTCGGATCAGTTAAGACGACTCTCATAGGGAAACATTGATTTTCACACGTCATGCGACATGAGCTCCCAATGTTGGAGCGTTTGTAGGACAAGTGTGAACCCAGCCTCAAACTGATTAAATCACCTGTGCAAAATAATGGAAAGCCTGAAAACATGACCTGTTGGTGTGCCTTGAGGACTGGAGTTGAAAAACACTGCCCTAGTGTCCTCTTACTGACCTGCTGGGAATCTGCATGTGCTTAAAGGGTAACTCCACTTTTGTGGAAAAATATAGCAAATAAAGAAAAAATATATAGCATATACAAATGCAACGCAAGTCATATTGTACTTGAATGTTCTTAAAAAATAAACTTTCCCTTTCAATCTGCAGCCGCTGTAATTTTCTGTAACATACAATGCAATATGGCTTCCCGGAGGTGTTCTGTGCTCAAAATGTGTAATGGACACACCCCAGATATGTAATTTCCTGCTTGTCAATAAAAATGTAATTTTTGTTAAAGCGTAACTCTACTTTTGTTGAGAAAAAAGCTATATAGATTGAGATTATAACAACCCTTGTTGCAGATTCCTAACTTTTGTTATTCTAAAGAAATCCCCTGTGTGTTTGTCTGTGTCTATGTACTAAGTGGGTCTAATGGGAGTGGTTTCGTATTTAACTGCCAGGTGTGGAGCTGCAGGGCACTAATGAGGAAATCTGCTGGGCCTGCATCCCTTTAGACCAGGGATCCTCAAACTGCGGCACTCCAGCTGTTGTGGAACTACACATCAAATGAGTAGGGATGAGCTTCGTATTCGAGTCAAACTCATGTTCGACTCGAACATCGTATGTTCGATCGTTCACCGAATTACGAATGGTTTGGGCCGTTCGCGCCAAATTCGAGTTGCGTTTCACAGCACATAATTCACTGCGGCATAGCAGTGCATTGCTGGCTGATGATTGGCCAAGCATGCACTATGACTCGCATGCTTGGCCAATTACAACTTGCAAAAGACAGAGAGAGAGAGAGAGAGAGAGAGAGAGAGTCATTTTAGTAGGTAGATAGAGCAGGCAGGCAGGCAGGCTAGTCAGATAAAGTTACAGTGTGTAGAGGATATATTTGCATCCCAGGTGTTGTATATATATTTATACACTGTATAGTTTAGCTAGATCTGCACTTCCTAATTTACTGGAAGGCAGATGATTGTGCTAGCTGTAGTATTCTCACGTAGTGTACTGCCTGTGTCCTCTGCAGTGTGCACCTAAATCTACGTGGTGTGTATTGCCTGTGTCCTCTGCAGTGTGCACCTAAAGCTACGTGGTGTGTTCTGCCTGTGTCCTCTGCAGTGTGCACCTAAAGCTACGTGGTGCGTACTGCCTGTGTCCTCTGCAGTCTGCACCTAAAGCTACATGGTGTGTACTGCCTGTGTCCTCTGCAGTGTGCACTTAAAGCTACGTGGTGTGTTCACTGCCCGTGTCCTCTGCAGTGTGCACCTAAAGCTACGTGGTGTGTGTACTGTCTGTGTCTGTGCTATTTTTCTCAATGATTTTCATCCATATTGCAGGGACCAGACATCACATTAAAACCGCAAGCAGTTTTAAATTACTTTTTTTCTTATAGTAATCTCATTTTGGGCAGGGACAGTTCTAAACACGTGCCACTTCAAAGGCATACTATAGACACCCAGCAGGTACGATATTTAAAGGAATTTTTCATTTTTTTCACTTTAATCATCATTAAAATCACCGCTCCAGAAAAAACGTCTGTTTTTAAAACCTTTTTTTCATTGATACATGTTCCCTGGGGCAAGACCCGGGTTCTTAAAGACATTTTACGACAATAACTTGCATATTAGGCTTTAAAATGAGCACTTTTGAATTCGAACGTTCGAATCCCATAGACGTCAATGGGGTTCTAAATGTTTGCGCAAACGGTCGGTCTGTTCAAAGGTTCTGGTGCGAACCAAACGGGGGGGGGGGTGTTCGGCTTATCCCTACCCATTAGGCATTGTAAAACTCTGACATTCACAGACATGACTAGGCATGATCGGAATTGTAGTTCTTGAACAACTAGAGGGCTGTAGTTTGAAGAGCTCTAGACGGTTTCCTATTGAAAAGTATCTCTCCAAAAATTACGTTTATGTTGTAAGGAATGCCTGAAATCTGACTTGTATTTTAGGCAGACTTCTGGGAAAATTTGTGAGCCAATCACACAAGCAAGAAAATTATGTTTCTCTACACACTCTGGGCTAGATTCACAAAGACTTATGATGGGCGTATCAGTAGATACACCATCGTAAGTCCTAATCTTAGCCCGCGCAAATTTACGTGTATGCTCATAATGAGATACGCTTAAATGTTGCTAAGATACGAGCGGCGTAAGGCACTTACACCGTCGTATCTTAGATGCATATTTACGCTGGCCGCTAGGTGGCGTTCCCGTTGTAAAATTTGCAAATGAGCAAATACGCCGATTCCCGAACGTACGCCAAGCCGGCGTATCTGTTTACGTCGTTTACGTAAGACTTACGCCCGGCGTAACGTTACCCCTGCTATAGTGAGGCGCAGCCAATGTTAACTATGGACGTCGGGACAGACGTAATTTACGTTGTTTGCGTAAGTTGATTCACAATGGAGCTTTGCGTTAGTTACGCTCACGTCGCATTCATTGACAATTAGCGACGTGATTTGGAGCATGCGCACTGGGATTCAGTCACCGCCGGCGCATGCGCAGTTCGTTTGGCGCGGGGACTCGCTTGATTTAAATACTACACGCCCCCTACCCACCGAATTTGAATTACGCCGGGTCATTTACGCTACGCCGCCTCAACTTTACAAGCGAGTGCTTTGTGAATAAAGCACTTGCCTGAAAAAGTTGCGTCGGCGTAACATAAATGACATACGTTGCGCCCGCACAAAGATAAGACGGGCTACGTGAATCTAGCCCTCTGTGTACAGAACAACTCCAGGTAGCCATATTGCATTGCATTCTCAGAAAATTACAGTGGCTGCAGATTAAAAAGAAAGGTCATTTTTAATAACATTTAGTTACAATATGAATTGTGTCTCAATTGTTGACGCTATATTATTTTTTATTTATTTTCTATTTTTTTTCCCCATGAAAGCGGATTTACCCTTTAAGAACCTCCCAAAGGAAATCATGTTTAAAGGGATGCAAGTCCTGCAATTTTCCCATTAGAGCCCTGCAGGTGCACAGCTGATGAATATGAAACCACTCCCATTAGATTGCACATGCACACAAAGAAACACACAGGAATTTCTTCGGAATAACAAAAGGTAGGAATCCATACAATGTACATAGATCACTCAGAGGTTGAATGTTTTTTTCTCAAAAGTGGAGTTCTACAGGGGATTAGGCAGAACTCGCATTAACCGCTTGCTGACTGCTGCACAACGATATACGTTGGCAGAATGGCACTGCTGGGAATATGGATGTATGGGTACATTCCCTTTTAAGATGCAGCATTGTGGGCATGCGCACCGCAAACTCTGTGAGGGTGACCTCGGGTCTAGCGCACTCGATTTCCGCCGGGAGTCGCGCGACCTTCTCACGGAGAGGAAAAACGGGGAAATGCTGATGTACTGTAAATAAGCATTTCCTCGTTTAGCTTAGTGACAGGACACTGATCACTGCTCCCTGTGATTGGGAGCAGTGATCAGTGTCATGTCACACGTAGCCCAGCCCCCACATAGTTAACACACATCCCTAGGACACACTTAACCCCTTCAGTGCCCCCTACTGTTTAGCCCTATCACTGCCAGTGTCATTTACACAGTATCAGTGCATTTCTATAGCACTAATCGCTGTATAAATGACAATGGTCCCAAAATGACGTCAAAAGATGTTTCCGCCGTAATGTTGCCGTCACGATAAAAATCCCTGATTGCTTACTAGATTACCATAAAAAAAAAAATGCCATAAAACGACCCCCTATTTTGTAGACGCTATAACTTTTGTGCAAACCAATCAGTAAGCGCTTATTGCATTTTTTTTTACAAAAAATATGTAGAAGAATACGTATCAGCCTAAACCGAGGAAAAAATATATATATATTTTTGGGGGATATTTATTATAGCAAAAAGTTAAAATATACTGTATATACTCGAGTATAAGCCGAGATTTTCAGCAATTTTTTTTGTCCTGAAAATGCCCCCCTTGGCTTATACTCGAGTCACCTTTTTTGCTCCTGATCTCCCGGGCTTTGGGGACCTGGTACTGGCCGGCCGTGGGTCCCCTAAATCCCAAACCTGGCACACATGTAGCCCCACTCTTCCTCTACAGGTATGCAGTTTGTTGCCGGGTACCCCTTCCATAGTCTCCCATGTTAAACGTCAGTCTAGTCATGGACACAGTGAGGCATGGACACAGTGAGGCATGGGCACAGTGAGGCATGCACATGGACACAGTGAGGCAAAGTGAGGCACAGTGAGGCATGCAGATGGACACGCTAGTCTTATACTCGAATCAATACGTTTTCCCATTTTTTTGTGGTAAAATCAGCTTATATTCGGGTCGGTGTATACTCGAATATATATGGTAGCTTTTTTTTTTAGAGCGCAAAAAAATCAAAACCGCAGAGGTGATCAAATACCACCAAAAGAAAGCTCTATTTGTTAGGAAAAAAGGACATCAATTTTATTTGGGAGCCACGTCGCACGACCACGCACTTGTTAGTTAAAGCGAAGAAGTGCCGAATCGCAAAAAGTGCTCTGGTCTTTGGGCAGCCAAATGGTCCTGGGCTGAAGTGATTAAAAGTGTCCCTTTTACTATTTTTACAAGACTACAACAAAAACATTTTGAACATGTCACAACACACAACAACATTGTAATAAAAACGTGAATTTTCCAAGGATCAAATTAGGCATTCAGTCTGCTGCAAGCAGGAGGAAGCAGACTTACAGCAAAACAAGAAAAATATAACAGATGCTGGTCCACTTTAAGCTGAGACGATTGAACTTTCTGAGTCAACCATGTCTAACTCATTTTATTGGTTGTAGTCAAGGGGTCAGACTGTTACATACTTCCCATTATGGGATGATGGTTAAGGGGCTGGCAGATGTGACACCAAGTTTCAAACTCTGCCCTCCTGTTGTCAAACATAATTTTTACAGGAGTGGACACAAATGTTGAAAAAAAAAAGCTGTGTGAGCTGTTAGCTTTGGTTTTGGAATGTGCAGCAAAGTAAAGCAAATGAATGCCATCTTACCACACCAGAGATGAATGAGAGGAAGAAGTACAAGTAAGTATCAGTTTTTTTTTTCGATCTTTAGAACTCAAAAACTGAACTTACACTTATCGTGTTCTTCCCCCTGCCATGTCCGGCCTCTCCTTTGTCCCCCCACTGTCTTCTGAGAGACACACAGGTCCCACAAGACAGCAGGGACCAGTGAGAAAACGCAGCATGACTCGCACATGCGCAGTAGGGAACCGGGCTGTGAAGCTTCACTTCCTGATACCCTTACTCAAGATGGTGGCGCCTCCACCCGGGAGCCGAGGGGACGGGTCGGCTTCGGGTGAGCACATCGCGGGTGCCCTGGACAGGTAAGTGTCCAGTATTTGTAGCTGCTGACTTTTATTTATTTATTTTTTTCTGCAGAACTCCGCTTTAAATACAGCTGGTGTGCCGAAGGAACTGAGCCTCTGTTTAAAGAACCAGGTGTTGTTTTTTAGAACAAGTGTGGAGAGATGCTAAATCACAGGGTTTTTTTTTTTATTAAATGGGGTTAATTTACTAAAATTGGAGAGTGCAAAATCTGGTGCAGCTCAGCATAAAAACCAATCAGCTTCCAGTTTTTTTGCGAAAGCTTAAAGTGGAAGTAAAGTTTTTTTTTTTTTTTTACAAATAGTTAACAGGCAGGGTATTAATGGTCTCTTCTGCCATAAATGCATCCTTCTGCCTGTGAGCTGTCATAGTCTTTGAGCCTTGCATGTGCAGCAACTATTTACGGGGCCCGAACCATGCCGCGACGACATGACTCCCGTGTGCCTGCACGGGAGTCACGTCATCGCGGACTGGCCTATCAAATGGCCGTAGGCAAGGGAGCCTGAAAGAAGACCGGCAAAGATGGAAGCACCGGGGGACTGCCGGATCTGTCCCATCGCTTCGCCGAAGGACACCATATGACAGGTAAGTCTGCCAAATTTGTATAGCAGATTTTACTTCCCTTTTAATTAAATAAGCGCAAGTAAGAAGCTGATTGGCTACCATGCACAGCTGAACCAGATGTTTCACTGAGTTTTAGTAAATCAATCCCAAATCTCTATTCTATAGCAGAAAAGTCAATCACACTGAGATTTCACATTCCTTTAGTGCAAATTGAGATTTATACACAAAAACAGACAAATTACAGAAATTAAATGAAATCCCAAAACCACTGAACTCTATTTTCAAGCAAAAGTTGCCTTCAGAAAAAAATGTAGTGAAATAATTTGGAAAGTTGTTAACATCACAAGGGATTCCTCCACAGGCAAAGATTCCTTTAATTGGGATAAAGTAAGACTTCTTCACAGATGTTGTTTGCTGATAATCTTTCAAGAACACATACCCGGGGCTCCCTGTTGGGCATATAAATTGAAGGTAACAACATCAGAAGTATCCCAGGATGCAGTCGTAAGAGTGTGTTTATAACCTGATAATTCCTGGCGCTTCTTCGGGCTGGGTTTTGGTGGGCTGAGAATGAATTTTTAGTGGGGTTTTATAGTGTTGTTAATAGCAAACGGCGTGACTTCCACCAGATGAACAAGCATGCTTCCTTGTATAAGTCAAGCATCATGAGATTTTCCTTGCATCATGCACTCTGCTTTTGCAATCATTGACAAAAAGAAGCAAGATGAACACACATAATACTGTCCAGTTCAAGTGCCATGTAAAGGTAAGATATAAGTAAAAAAAATAAAAAATAATAATCAAATAAGTCAATAGAATCAGGTAAAAACATTATTCATTTGGTTCACCATTTCCAGTACCCAAGCCAACTACAATCTACAGGGCATAATGATGAATGTAAACCACAAATCTTCACACCCGACAGAAAACCTTGCTGTTACTATGTATTATAATAATGCATGTAAAAGCAATGTTTCTGATTAGAAAGCTAGCATATTGAAGAAGTACAGGGAGTGGGGTATCTCATCCCATAGCCAATAAGGGCCATACAGCACTTGAAACCAAATAATCTCTCACAAGTTAAAGTCCCTCCTCAGTAAGCTGTTCAGTAAGCTGTTCTGGCTGACTAACCAGCGCTCGGATGATGGTGGAAAACTTACTGAGGAGAAGCAGGAAGTGAGCAATTCAGACTAAGAAAAAAAACATTTAGAAGGAAAATGGAAGGAAAAGGTAACAATGTACTAGCTTAAAGGAACCTATTTAGAAAATAAAAAACTAACCTTTACAACCCCTTTAAATGTTAATAAAGATAAAATGCAAAAAAAAAAAAAAAAAATTAAATATATTAGCTAGCTGAAAAAAAGTTAGTAGTCATCAACACTGTGGTTTGATCACTGTGGTTTGATCATGCACCCTCACAGCCTTATATACATCTCTCCTTCACCCCAGAAACCACATATAAATATAAAGCTCTCTAAACCACTATATACATATATACTATTGTAACATATATTCTACCTCTACCCCCAACCCAAAACAACTCTCTTTAACACACACAAAACTCCCCCACCATCTCTTGTCAACCCCCCCCCCCCCCCCATTGACCAATATATTTAAAGATTGCAAGAAATAAATTCAAAGTTTTAAATGTCCAAAATCTAGAGTGTAGTTAATGCCCACTGAGTATCAATCACCTAATTGTCCAAAAAGAGATATTTTATGCCCTTCAGATTCCTTAAATATATTTACAGTAGTCTCCACAGCGAAATATTATAAAACTGCGGATAGCGTGGCATACTCCACATTAGGCAAATTAAATAAATGCTATCTAAATTCAAAGGTTCTAATAAAAGATCAAAGGGATGTAGGAAACAGCATCCAAAATTAATTTTACAAGCTTTTTATCAATGCACAGATCACACTTTTAAAATGGTATGTTGGCACAGATGTACCTTTGAATCAATGTGTAAGAATTACTTTCTGCTGAAAGGTGTACATGGTGACTTTACAGCTATATTGTCTGTTCGTGAATCCATTTTCTAACAATAGAAAATGTAATAACTTGTGAATCTTGGACAGGCTAGTAAAAGCAAAGTGGTCTCCCAGTGTTTGTAATTGGGTTGCAATCAGAAGTCAAAAATTGCAGCCATAACCATCCCATGTCCTTTGAAGGGTAGACAGAAGTGGAATGTTTAAAAGCATACACATTTGGGTTGTCTTTATTCCTATATCATAAACAAGAACTAGGATTTTTTATTTTTTTGTAGAATATGCATTAACACTACTTCAGACTATTTATCCCAGTATGGTACAGTTATTCATTTTTCATGTAAAGAAAGGTAGATAGATAGATAGATAGATAGATATGTGGATGGATAGACAGACAGATTGATAGACAGACATATTAACCACTTAAGGACCGGACCAATATGCTGCTAAATGCCCACAGGCGTTTTTACAATTCGGCACTGCGTCACTTTAACAGACAATTGCGCGGTCGTGCGACGTGGCTCCCAAACAAAATTTGCGTCCTTTTCTTCCCACAAATAGAGCTTTCTTTTGATGGTATTTGATCACCTCTGTGATTTTTATTTTTTGCGCTATATACAAAAATAGAGAGACATTTTTGAAAAAAAATCTATATTTTTTACTTTTTGATATAAGAAAAATCGAATAAACTAAATTTTAGTCAAACAGTTAGGCCAAAATGTATTCAGCCACATGTCTTTAGTAAAAAAAAATCGCAATAAAAAAATAAATTAGCTACCTAGCGGCAATAGTGACACTAATACAGCGATCAGAAAAACGATTGCTTAGTGACACTGGCAATAGGGGGTGAAAGGGTTAACTAGGGTGGTGATCAAGGGGTTAAACCTTTATTAGGGGGGGTACGGGGGCTACCCTGGACCTAACACTAACTGCCTGTCACACTGACACTAAATGCAGTGATCAGTAAATATATGATCACTGCATTCAGTGACACTGTGACAGGGGGGTGGGGGGGGGGGGCGGGGTGATCGGGGGGGTTAATGTGCCTATGTGTCACTGGTGTCAGTGTAGTGTTGGTGCAGACTCACTTGTGATGTCTTCTCTCCTCAGCGGCGGTTGAAAATACCGCCGAGTGGAGGATGACATCACTTCCCCCCTTCCTGTGTTTACACAGGCAGAGGGCAGGGGAGTGCGCGCATTGGCTGGTAGCAATCCGGAGGGGGCGGACAAAAACAAACAGCTGCCTCCTCATCCAGGATCGCTCGCACAGCCACGGGGACTGCCACAAATACCGGGGGGGGGTCCCGATCGGACCCCCGGCCCACATCTAGGCAGGGACGTACAGGTACGCCAATGTGCCTGTACGTGCCATTCTGCCGACGTATATGTACATGTGGCGGTCCTTAAGGGGTTAATAGACAGACAGACAGACATATTGATAGACAGACAGACAGACATATTGATAGACAGACATATTGATAGACACAAAGATTCCAAATGATATGGACAGCCGCACTCCAAGATAACTTCCAGAAGTTGTCTTTTATTGGTAAAATCCAGAACATGTACAATTCGGGTTCCGTGTTCAGCTATGTAACGGCGCACTGCAGGGCAGCCAATCAGCATTTCTTTTACTTGTGTGACTTGGAAGCCATCACAGCCATGCCTACTAATGGCATGGCTGTGATTGGCCAGTGCAGCATATGACCGTCCATGTGACCCAGCCTCTATATAAGCTAGAGGCACACAGCACAGCTCGTCACTCTGCTTTAGCTAGGGTAGGGAAAGGCTGCAGCTGCTCTTAGGGACAGATTTAGATAGGATTTTCCTGCTTCAGAAATTGAATTACAATACTTAGCGATCGATCTACATAGCATTAGCTACATTAGGGAAAGGTTCCTGATTGTGCTTATAGGGAGAGAATTGCTTAGGAGTCAGTCCTACTTCACAAATCTAATAGCAACAGCACTGCATATGTTCCTGTCAGATACTCTGCATATTGCACCAGCAAAGCATATGTTCCTGTAACATACTCTGCATATTGCACCAGCAATGCATATGTTCCTGTCAGATACTTTGCATATTGAACCAGCACTACATATGTTCCTGTGAGATACTCTGCATATTGCATCAGCACTGCATATGTTCCTGTAACATACTCTGCATTAGCTACTGTAGGGAAAGGTTCCTGATTGTGCTTATAGGGAGAGAATAAGTTAGGAGTCAGTCCTACTTCACAAATCTAATTGCACCAGAATAGTGTCCCATCATTTGTGTCAGTGGGAGAAATAGTGCCCCATCATTGGTATCAGTGGGAGGAATAGTGTCCCATCATTGGTATCATTGGCAGGAAGAGTGTCCCATCATTTGTGTCAGTGGGAGAAATAGTGCCCCATCATTGGTATCATTGGGAGGAATAGTATCTGATCATTAGTATCATTGGGAGGAATAGTGTCCCATCATTAGTGTCAGTGGGAGAAATAGTGCCGCATCATTCGTATCAGTGGGAGGAATAGTGTCCCATCATTAGTGTCAGTGGGAGAAATAGTGTCGCATCATTCGTATCAGTGGGAGGAATAGTGTCCCATCATTGGTATCATTGGCAGGAATAAGGTCCCATCATTAGTGTCAGTGGGAGAAATAGTGCCCCATCATTGGTATCACTGGGAGGAATAGTATCCCATCATTGGTATCATTAGCAGGAATAGTGTCCCCTCATTAGTGTCAGTGAGAGAAATAGTGCCGCATCATTGGTATCAGTGGGAGGAATAGTGTCCCATCATTGGTATCATTGGCAGGAATAGTGTCCCATCATTAGTGTCAGTGGGAGAAATAGTGCAACATCATTGGTATCAGTGGGAGGAATAGTGTCCCATCATTGATATCATTGGCAGGAATAGTGTCCCATCATTTGTGTCAGTGGGAGAAATAGTGCCCCATCATTGGTATCATTGGGAGGAATAGTGTCCCATCATTTGTGTCAGTGGGAGAAATAGTGCCGCATCATTGGTATCAGTGGGAGGAATAGTGTCCCATCATTGGGGACAGTTCCTGCTTATCAACATTTTTTTTTTTTATGTATTTTATGTTATTTTAAGTTATTTCCCTATTCACATTTGACTGCAGAGTACTTGCCATGCTCTAAAAATGTTCTGCTATTTGCAGCCCTCTAGCCCTTTCCCTTAGTGTTTTAGAGACATTTAAGTAGTCAAAAATTCGGGTCCCCATTGACTTCAATGGGGTTCGGGTTCGGGGTCAAGTTCTGACTTTTTTCCGAAGTTCGGCCGAACCCGCCGAACCCGAACATCCAGGTGTTCGCTCAACTCTAGTCACAGGCAAATCTCAACTTATTCTGCCAGGTAAAGCGACAGCACTTCTGGGTAGTGTTACCTACTTCTCCTGCACGTTCCTATTGACCAATAACTATATTGGGTAGTCCCATTGACCAGTAGGATTGTGCAGTAGCGAGAAAGGCATGGGCAAGGCAAGCTATAGTAAAATCAGAAAGCATGACAGCTTTGCTTTGCAGAATGGCCTGACATTTCACCATTAACACAACCCACATATATGTACAATGTATTTATTTGCCTATGTTGGTAGAGTGTAGGCATCTTAAAGCTTACGTTTAAGTTCTAACTGGAGGGGTTCAAAGTTTTAAACTGGCCACATATACAGGAAAAAAAACACCAACAACTCAATACATTAATTGAATTCAGTTTCTATAAATTTTTGAATATTACACCCAGTTAAATTGAAATGCAAAGCATAACGTTATTCAACAATAATTGTAGCTTTTTTTCATATCTCGGAACATGTGGGCACTTACAGTACCCATATTATAAATGTACATGTTCCTGCGAAACCATTCTATGTGGGCTAGCTAATAATATCTTTGCCTTAAGCTAAAAAATGTATTAAAAGCACTATTACAATTGGCACCAGGTAGTAATAGGGCTCAGTATTCACTCACAATTATGCATTTAGATATACTGTACAAAATATGCACATACCCTCACTAGTGTTCCTATCAATACATTTATGACATAGTTGTAATCATATACACTGTACGTAATGTGACATTTAACTACTTCAGCTCTGAAAGGTTTACCCCCCTTCATGACCAGGCCATACGATATGACACTGCATTAATTTAACTGACAATTGCGTTGTCGTATGACACTGTATCCAAATAAAATGTAGGTCTCCCCCCCCCCCCAAAAAAAATAGAGCTTTTTTTGTGGTGGCATTTGATCACCTCTGCTGTTTTTTTTTATGTGAAAGCTCGAGTACTTTCACACTGAGGCGATGCGCTGTCAGGACGTTAAAAAAACCCTGCAAGCAGCATCTTTGGAGTGGTAAATGAGCGGAGTGTACACCGCTCCTCCACTGCCCCTGCACATTGAAATCAAGGCCGAACTGCTACCGCGGTGCTTTGCGGGTGGTTTTAACCCTTTTTCAGCCGCTAGCGGTGGGTTAAAAGCTACCCCGCTAGTGGCCGAAAACCTCTGCAAAAATGGAATTTTGTGCGAAGAGCATTGGCTGGGAACTTGTTCTGCATACAGATGGCAAACGTTGTCAGCCAACAAACACGAACATAGTGACTTACTAGACGTACTATGTGTTTTTTCAGCTCTTTAGTGCCACCCTTTGGGCAACTTCTGCTAATGTTGTCTTAGGCCCTGTACACACGATCAGACATGTCTGATGAGACTTGTTCGACGGACCGTTTTCATCAGACAACTCTGAATTTATCTGATGGTCTGATGTGCGTACACACCATCGGGCCAAAATCCGATCAGACCAGAACGCGGTGACCTAGAACACAATGACGTGATGAAAAAACAAAGTTCAATGCTTTCAAGCATGCGTCGACTTGATTCTGAGCATGCGTGGGATTTTGGTCCGATGATTTTGTGTACTAACCATCGAACCTGTCCGACGGACAGGTTTCCATCTGACAGGTTTTAAAGCATGTTTAAAAACTTTGGTCTGCTGGAAAACGGTCCGATAGGCTGTACACACTATCGAACATGTCCGCGGAAACTGGTCTGCAGACCAGTTTCCACGGACATGTTCGATCGTGTGTACGCGGCCTTATGGTTTGCATTGCTTCTGAGCATGCGTGTTTGTACTTTGGATTGTTTTTTGTGTACAAACAAGACACATTTGTTGTCGTAAAATTTTAAAGCATGCTATCCAACATTTGTTGTAGGAAATTCTGACAACAATTGTCCAATGGAGCGTACAAATGGTCAGATTATCTGACAAAACCCTGCCATCACATATTTTTGTCAGAAAATCCAATCATGTGTACAGGCCTTTACTCTACATGGTTGTTGGCAGATCAAAGGAAGATTTTACAAAAACATTGTATATTGTATGGTCAGCTTTATAATAGTTAAAAGAGTTGGACTTTTTAAAATATTTTTTATGTAACATAACTAGCTAAAAACATGCTATTATTTTATTCTTCAGAAAAACTTTAGATAATATGTCTGTGTTGCAGAGGTAATTTGAGTTCTTCCCTGTATTTCAATTATGAGATCACACTCCTGTGTGATCATTAGCAGAATTAGCATGTCACAAAAGGAGTAAACAGAAGCAATCAGCCGGATTCGGACCATAGGCTTTATGGGAATGGAGAAGGTGGCAGGCCATGTCACCACAGCAATAGGCAAGCCTCCTCCATACACAGGAGGGTCTTAATATTCAACAGCATTTGATGCAATCTAGTCTGCCCTAGTTCACCAGGTGGCTCAGCATAATATTAGAATATTCCAAAGTAATATTCCATAGTTATGTAACAGCAATAATAAATAGTTTTATTTTCTAATTCCAAAAGTGTGTTTAATTAAAACATGCAAGATCTCTTGCAGAGAATGTAATGTTTTGTTACTTTTACACAGTGGGGGTTATTTACTAAAACTGAAAAGTGCAAAATCTGGTTCACCTCTGCATGGAAACCAATCAGCTTCCAGGTTTTATTGCCAAAGCTTAATTGAACCGGCTGAAGGTAGAGGTTGATTGACTACCACCCACAGCTGCACCAGATTCTGAGTGCTCCAGTTTTAGTAAGGCCACTTTCACACAGGGCAGTGGAGGTGCGGTGGCGGTAAAGCGGCACTATACCGTCGTAATTGCGGTGGGATTCGGCCACTAGCGGTGCAGTATTAACCCCTGCTAGCGGCCGAAAAAGGGTTAATACCGCCCGCAATGCACCTCTGCAGAGGCGCATTGCGGGCGGTATTACCGCGGTATTACCACTCCAAAGATGCTGCTTGCGGGAGATTTTTTTCTCTCCTACCAACGCATCGCCTCAGTGTGAAAGCCCTTGGGCTTTCACATTGAGAATGCTGTGCAGGAGTTTTTCAGGCGGTCCTTAGGCGCTATTTTAAGCGATATACCGTCTGAAAAAATTCAGTGTGAAAGGGGTCTAAATCTACCCCATTGTCTTTAATATTTTATCAGCTTTGTCCTCATTCAGATCTGACATGGGAGTGCTTTTTCGAAATTTTTTATTGTATTTTCAGAGCAATGCTGTTTACGTAAATAGGCTAACCTCTGCTCCTCTGCCAAAATAGCTCCTGTACCTTTTTTGAAGCAAATCTTGGTGTAGCTTGTTTCTGTGCATTTTTCAGACCTTTTGTTCCATGGCAAAATGTCAATTTTCTTAGCATGTTTGGAGTACCATTAACAATAATTATCACCCAAATACGTGTTGTGCGTTTTGGCGTATTTTTTGGTGCATTCCAAAATCATGGGAAGAATCGTGCAGTACTGCTATGCTCATATCTGAAAGGGCCATACAGTTAAATGGGTTGTGAACCCTCAGGGTTTTTCACCTTAATGCATTCTATGCATTAAGGTGAAAAACCTATTTTAGTGTAGCAGCCCCCCATAGCCCCCCTTTTACTTATCTGAACCCTGTCTTTCCAGCGTCGGGGACAAGCACACCTGCTCCAGCTGGTGTCTCAGGTCCTGATTGGATCGATTGATAGCAGCGCAGCCATTGGCTTCCAAATCCAATGACGCGGGGGTGGGGCGACTACTGCTGTCTGTGTCAATGGACACAGCAACAGGACTCGGGAGTGCGTCCGCAAGAGTTCCCAATGAGGTGCTTGCCCGTGAGGGGACTCGATGTGGGGAGCAGCCAGGAGCGCCACTGGAAGACCCCAGAAGAGACGGATCGGGCCATTCTGTGCCAAACCCTTGCACAGAGGAGGTTAGTACAACATGTTTGTTACTAAAAACAAAAACAAAGCTTGTCAATACCTTTAAAGTGTAAGTCCACCCTAACACTAAAATCCCTGCATCTACAGACATCCACTATAACACTAACCTATCTAGCCATGTAAAGAAGTAATCAGTATACATACCTTTTTTGAAGCCCATACGGTCTCCAGCGGTGGAAGTTCTGCAGAGGACACAGTGGCGTAACCCATAGACTTACTATGGGGCTTCCCTTGTCGGATGTATCCTCTGCACATGCCTCCACAGCGAAGCTGCGGCTGACAGCTCACTGGGGGATCGGGTCGGATCAGCTTCAAAAAGGGTATGTCTACTGATTTCTTCTTTACAGCGCTAGATAGGTTAGTGTTAGATCATGGGTGTCTGTAGATGGAGGGATTTTAGTGTTAGGGTGGACTTCTACTTTAAAGATGCAGATATGATATTTTTCACAAAACAATATTGAAGGTTTAAACTTTTTTTTTTAAGTGGAAAATCTAAAAAGTAATCTAAAGAGTAATCTGGTAATTGGGTTATCCACATACAGTATTTCTGTAAGGAGTATAAGTACTGTAAAGATATATCAAAGATCCTAAAACTGACAGGAATTGTAGCCATCCAACCACCCAACCAGAAGGATAGTTGAAAGTCCTTTTCTGTATTCTCCAAATAAAAAGCCATGTGCCAATTCAAGAAAGCATTGTAACAGTTTTGTCCAGATTACAGACTTGTGCCACAAATTCTGATAGTTTTTAATTATGCCTCTTATAGAATATAGTGTACAAATTCTTAAAGAGATTTCAATAATTAGCAGATAAGCAAATTGCTGATAATGAAGACCAACTGTGATGTTGCGTACAGGGAGAGACACCAGTGCTCAGAGTGTGACATTTTGTGCTTCCTGCATAGGGCTTATAGTTGCTAGAACACCAGCAGCATCTTAACAACTGCTGATTAATCCCCAGCCCCATTTAGCTCCAAACCTCCATTCGACAGCTAAAAGACGACAAATCGGTGGGAGTCTGGCTGACATAATTGCCCAAATATGGACCATATTTGGGTAATGACATAAGCCAGCATGCCCGCCTGTTGCCACAACAATGGGCCTCACACAGAAATGATGTGAGCCCATCAGTACATGAACCATAACAACTGTTAAAAACATATAGGTGGTGACCCTTTTGAAACATCAATATGTCAGAGGAGTTATCATTCCTTATTAGCCTTATAGATCAAAGAGCAAAAACGTTGTATATATACGCTACCTCCAATAGTAGAATACACATTGGTTAAAATATCATACATTTTTATTGTGTACAAAAAATAAAACCATAAAAGCTTTAGTTGCCAGGAAAAAATAAATTAAAGTAAACATGGTAGATAACAATTTTTTTAATCAAAGTGCCAAAAAACACCTGTCTAATTTAGGTAACAGTAGGGTGCAGGAAGGTGTCCAGCACCGTAAACTGCATATATTATTACCCATAAACTGGGGTACCAAAAGTCTCCCTAAACCACAAAGTGAAAGTAGAGTGAGGAGGAGACATAAAGTAAATCAGGGTATGAAAGCTTGTAACAGTGCAGGACAGAAAACAAGCTACCATACAACCATGCACATGTGTGTGCCAAGGGCATGGGCGATAATACAAAAAGTATGACCAGCTATGAAGTTTATTAAAACACTTTGTGCAACAGTCTGGAGTTCAAATGTCCATGTACATTCCCTTTGGGGAAGTTGATGATGATCTCTACCCCTCGATAGCGGAGTAACATGATCTATCAGCATACATCTAAATATAGGTCAAGTGTGACACTGGAAGACATTTCGTACAGCAGGACACACAAGATCATAGAAACGGCATCTATGGCAGTATCTATACACTGATGGATTAGAGTTTGACAGATCAAGATTTTAATCATTGACAATCACATGCCAACTAGATGTAACCACCCAATGAATAAGTGGACTGACTGTCGAAAATGTAGTAGTGAAGAAAGTCTATTGTTGATTTTATCCTTATTTTAAGTTTGTACCATGGTTTCCAACAAAATCGTCATAATTCTATGTTGTCATTGCTTGAGCAATTTAGGAGAGTAACTTCTTTGTAATAATCTTTCTCTCATTTCATGAAGCTAGTTGTCTTCTGTTACAGCATCAGATTTGTACCTTAGTTAATCTGTACCATCTAAACATATGGAATACCCTTCAAGAGTGAAGGCAGGTGAACACTTCTTTCATGTAAAAATGTATTTACTGTACTGCTTGGTACCAAGGTAAAACCCTATAGAGTGTGACATTTGAAAATATTGAGATCTAGAAAACAAATGTCACGTTCTGAGTGAGTTAAAGTTAGTCTGATCAGGTGACTGTGTGACCTTCAATTCATCAATTAGGTAAGACAAATCAACTGCTGACCCTACCCATATGAGTATTTCATCACTGTAACATCTGTTAAATAACACATTCTTGCCCAGGTGGGGTAGTAGAATGGTACTTTCATATATTTTCATGGCGGTGCAGGTTTTTGATAAATGAGAACAGACTAAAGTCCATTGGATATATGCTCTGGAGGGTTTTGCTTATCTTTGATGAAGTACAAATAACAGGGCAGTGAGATGAGTCACTGGTACGAAATTTAAATTTATTTTCAGTAATCCAGTCTTGGTTTTGCCCACATAGTAATAGGATATCTGAACAATGGCATCACAAGATAATGGAATATGGGTTACCGTACCTACTAATTGTATATGAATTTTGTGTCTATAATAAGGTCTAATATCCCCATCGCTCCATCCTTCTCTGGTGGCCTTGTAACAATGGTATCATCATTAGCCAATCTCCTAATGGCAGGTCTTTCAGCTCTTATTGGCAAGTCTTTTAGCTCTAGAAAGGTTGTTAATTTGAGATAGGTGGGACTTTTCATATGTAGTTAAAGCGGAGGTTCACCTAAATAAACATTTTTATCATTGCATTTAGGCTAGTTAGTAGAATGAGAATCTGCGTTTTTTTTTAAATGATTGCGGTACATACCTTTTTCTATATAGATGATCACCGCGGCTTCCAGGTATGGTTGTCAGGACAGATTAAACTTTGCTAATGCTCACTGATTCACTTGAGGTGGCCTTGCTACTGTTTATGCTGATCTAGAGACAAGGGGATTGATCCATCATATTTACTGGCTCCTATGGTGGTAGCGCTACACTGTATGTCACTTTCTCCTTTTAAATCATTGCCTAGGAACAGCTAGGACCTTATGTTTTTTTTTTATTATTATTTGCTATGCATATTGTATGGTTATGATAAAAATAATACAATCGTATCTTTATACAGTATTTACAGTATAATTTTTGACTTGTTTGTCTTTAGAATTCAAGTAAAACAGATAATTCTTGAAAAATGATGTTATTGATTTAAATCTATATATGCCTATCACTATGGTATCATATAAAATCAGACATTTATTGCTAAATCAATAGCTACATACTTGAGTTGTAAATATTGCTCTTGGGCAAAAAAACACTACTCTTGATTAATAAAAGAATACATTTTATACTGGCTGTGTTGAACTCCAGAAAAAACAGCTAAACACAAAGATGAAATACATGCTGTAGTATATGAGAGCTGTTTAACCTGCCTAAGGATGTGTATGTTTATCTACTCAGTTCTGAGATTTACACGGTTCTGCCACACAGCAAAACCCTGCCATTCAGGAAATTTATCTCTGCTGGAGTTTCAAGAAATGTCCCCACCTCCAGCCTGTGACTGAACAGTGAAAGGTGAAGCAGCACACTAATCAGCTCATTGATCTGTCACATTGCTCTCTAATCCTATTAGCATACTTCTTGTGCTGCTTCTCCTATCTCCACTCTAAACTCTGCTGTACACGGATTGCAAGAGAATGATACCAAGTCAAATTAAAGAGGAACTGCAGTCTACTTATATAATTTGTAATAAAAACATCTTTCCCATTCTGAAGCTTCCCTCCAACCACTTTGCATATTATTTTATATATATATACTGTGATTCTGTACTTGCCAAATATGCTGCAGAAATCTCCCTCCACTGAGTCTGGCTGCATCAATTTTAATTGTGAGCACCTAAAGTTGCTGCCTGTTCACTTCCTGGATATACACAGACACACAGAGGCACACCTCCAGCTCTGCAGCTCTCATTGGCCTTCTTATGACTTATCCCCCCTCCCTTCCTGGCAAACTCTCACAAGAGTGAGAGAGAGAGCTGTGCATGATGTCATAAGCCTAGTCTAATGACAAGACAAGAAACAGGAAGTGTACTGTATAAGGTATTTACTGGCAGAAAAAAAAAATACTATCCAAAGTTAAAGCAACAAGGGCCAAGGATTTAATAGATGGAAAGATTTAAAAAAAAAATAACGAAGTTCCGCTTTAAGGTACTTGCATACAGATAAATACATACATACATGCATAATATGTTAATACATTGTCAAATATGTCTGTTATATCTGCCTGGATTTCAGCTTTAAAGTGTTACTAAACCCAGGATCCGGCATCCACTATATCTGGTCTCCCACAGTACACAGAACATGGAAATGCAATTATGTTAGTAAATATAAACTGCTAAATACCGTTTCTCATGAGCAGTATATACTGTAGCAGTCTTTTGACTTTTATCAATGTCTGCTTAAAGCTTGTAGGAGGAGTTTTAATACTGCACTGTCCTATCAGGATCCAGGACCCCTGACCCTCTGTCTGGACAGTGCTGATTGGCCCTGTGCTGATCACATGCACTCTCCCAAGAAAAACATAACTCTCTAGTAATACACACCAAACTGAGCATATGCAGTTTGACTCCAAAGGCTTTGCCATATTTGGACCTGTTCTGGAGTCAGTGGAAGAAGAGGAGGATATGTGCATACAGGATCAAACAGCCTTTTTACACAATGCAGAGGATTAACCCCTTAGGTTCCACAGTGAGTATAACATGCATGCTTTACTGCAATAGCAGACTGATTTTACTGTTGTGGGTTTAGCAACACCTTAATTATTCAATCAGGTTCTAATGGTGGCCACATAAGCTTTGATCAAAATTATTACATTTTCAAACAATTCCCTTGTGATCAGTTATGACTCAGTTGAGATTGGATTCAATTAAATGATGTCAATCAGCCAGGGTAGAATATGATCAATTGTTTTGTATTGATTGGCAGCAGTGAGATACTTTATCCATAAATATGATCATATTTTGAGCAATCGAATTACAAGATTGTAAGGTAGAAGCAGTGATGCAACTGACAACTTACAATCGTAAGTTAAAATCGTATCTTAATCATTGTTCAAAATCCACTTTCCCATGTGTGGCATATAAATCAAATTGGCTGTTGACTGTGAATCAATTATTCCTTTTGGTAGAAATCAATCGGAAAATAAAGTGATAATTTTCCAAAGCGTGTACTATAAGGAATTTTAAAATAGAAGAAAACTGCCCTGATCTCTATTGAGTTTTCGAATAGGCTAGTGTCAAGGCAGCAAAAGCCTGAGCCAATACTTGGAAGCACTGTGCAATCTGTCAATAGCATGGTTGTGGCTGGTATTAATAAAATATAAGGCCAATATTCTTGATTCCTAATTGTGTTATTAAAACATAAAACATGTGTGGGAGATAGATGCAAACGCTCAAAAAAAAGATAAAAAAAATAGTATAAAAATAACATTAAAACACCAGAGGATCCCAAGAGGACGAGGAAGAAAAACCTAGAGTGACCTCATCTGATTGTTCGTCAAATCGACCAGCTTTTAATTAAACCTCCCCGTTGTGTCTTTCAAGGTTCTGTCAGGGCTGATGGAGTGGAGCAAAGATGTGATGCAGAGAAGAGAGAGAGAGAGAGAGAGAGAGAGAGAGAAGGGAGGGTGGGAAGCAGAGAAGTGGATGTAAAAAGGGGAAGGAACTGTCTGTAGGTTTCATGGATGCAAAGCATTGTTTTGCTGCTGTCTCCCTGGCTCATTTGCTAACCATTATTTCGATCTCTAGGCAGCAACTAAAGTGTTTTTAAATGGCTGACACTCATAGGCGCTACGTGTTGTTTTCTACGAGATTAGCCCTGAAAACACGTCATCTTCAGAGCTCCCCGGTCCAACTGCTCCGGCTTGGTTAAGAAGTCCAATTTCACGAGCTCTCAGTCACAGCTGAGTAAATTGTGAATTGATCTGTTGCAGCTCAGATCTTGTAGTTCACAACATCCTCACGTCTCTCTCGCTGGCTGCAGTAAAGTGCCATAAGTTATCGGGGGCAAAAATAAAAATAAAAGACTCCTGTTGTGATGAAACTGCGAGCTCTTGGGGTACACTTAAGGAGCGGAGGCAGCGAGGCTAATGTTGAGTAATTGGATTTCGCTGGCTGAACCTGCTTTTAATACTGAAAGATTTGGTCTGGTAGCTGAAAATGGGATTAAATACAGAGAAAGTAGAACATGGCAACAGATAACACCATGTGTTGTACACAGTCTGACATTTTTCTAGGTGCTTTCAATCCAATTTGATCCTTGTGCTCCTGTTGTTTTCAGTATGACCTATTGCATGTCTTGAACAATGTTGAACAACCTCTGTTCTCCCTTTTGATAGACTGTTGTATGGGCAATAAATAAGGAAGGAAACTGAGCAAGGTAGGGGCATTTCAAAATTGTATAATAAAATAGCACAGTACAGATTAAATAAATACATTTATTAATTTATACATTTCTATGTTCACAGTACAGAGCACTATAATAATGTATAAGTAGAACATTCTCCTTATAAAAACATAAAAATAAAGTGCCATGTACTCCAGAAGTATGTTTTTTGGGGGTGTTGAATGATGAACAATGGTCAAGATATGTAAAGATCTTTTTTTGCAAAAAATGCTTTTTCAGGCTTAAAAAACAGATTGCCAAGAGATGGATGCAAGTTGCAACTCCTTCTATTAACCACTGGCCGACCAGCCGACACAGTAATACTGTGGCAGGGTAGCTCTAATACGCAAATCACCGCACCGGTACAGTGGGCGCATCCACTGCGCCGTGTTGTAGCCAATGTGCGTGACCAGAGGCCACAATGTCCGTCGGCCACCCGCGATTGCTCCACAGAGAGGCAGAACGGGTATCTGCCCTGTGTAAACAAAGCAGATCCTCGTTCTGTCATCTGTTCCTACTGATCAGGAACAGCGATTTCTCTGTACTCGCAGTCAGTGCACTCCCCCCACAGTTATAAACACCTCTATAGGACACACCTAACTCTATCGCCCCTTAGTATTAACCCCTCCCCTGCCAGTGTAATTTATACATCAAACAGTGCATTTTTCACGCATTAATTGCTTTATAAATTTCACTGGTCCCAAAAAAGTGTCAAAAGTGTTCGATCTGTCCGCCAAAAAGTCACAGTCCCGCTAAAAATCACTGATCACTATTACTATCACCATTACTAGTAAGAAAAATCTATCCCTTATTTTGTAGACTCTATGGCCCGGATTCACGTAGCACTTACGCCGACGTATCACGTACAAGTACAAATGTGCGCCGTTGTATCTATGCGCCCATTCCCTAAGCTAGATACGTAGAAAAAAAAGGCTTCAACCGCCCAACGCATCTGGCGTTCCCATTTTAAATATTCAAATGAGTAAGATATGCCGATTTACAAACGTACTTGTGCCCGGCGCATGCTTTAAGCGATTTGCGTAAGGGTTACGTCCGGCGTAAAGTTATTCCTCATATAGCAGGCGCAACCCATGCAAAGGTATGGACGAGGAAACGGACGCCGTAGAATTTTTCGTTGTGTACACCGTTTACGTAGTACATGAATAGGGCTGGGCGTAGGTTATGTTCACGTCATAGGCAGTAATTGTGACGTGACTGTGAGCATGCGCACTGGGATGCGTCCAAGATACGATGCATGAGCCGTTCGTTTTTAGTACTTGTTTGAAGCTCAGCCCATCATTTGCATGGGGTCACGCTTCATTTAAATGTAACACGCCCACTTCCAGCCCACTTCCACCTACTTTGACTTACGTTGGCTTACGCCGATGACTATACGCTACGCCGGCGCAACGTTGGGAGCATTTGCTTTGTGAATTCCATGCTTGCCTCTCAACGTTGCGCCGGCGTGGCGTAAAGAAGATATGCTATGCCCCCATAAAGATGCGCCGATGTATGTGAATCTACCCCTATAACTTTTGAGCAAATCAATCAATATACGCTTTTTGCATTTTTTTTTTTTGTTTTACCAAAAAGATGTAGCAGAATACATATTGGCGTACACTGATGAAGAACTTGTTTTTTACATATATTATTCTGGATATTTATTATTTTATAGCAAAAAGTTAAAAATCTTTTTTTGTTTATAGCACAAAAAGTGAAAAACCGCAGGGCTGATCAAATACCACCAAACCAATGCTCTATTTATGTGAAAAAAGGCACATCAATTACATCAATTTTGTTTGCAAATGCAATTGCAATTGTCAGTTAAAACAATGCAGTGCCATATCACAAAAAATGGTCATTAAGGGGGTAGATCTCTCGGGGCTGAAGTGGTTATTAAAGAACCGAAGAATGCAGTTAACCAGATTATATCATATGAAAAAGTTATGTATGAAAATAGGGGATCTAATGGTGGAGCGTGGAAGTAACCAAATATTGATATTAGGGAGATAGAAGGGGAGGGAAGTGAAAGGGATTGGCAAAAATAAGGTCAAAAATAAATAAATAAACGAGACAAGTAAAATGCAGGATGATAGTAACTGTGATGATAGTATTGTGAGGGAGGAAAAATGAATGGAATGATTAATGTTGGAATTTGTAAGAAAAATTTACATTTTATTTTGTATATCTTGATATGTAAAAGAGGATTAAAAAAAAAAAACATGAAAACCAGCGCATTTCTAATAGCCTAACTGGCATGCAATATAATAGTAATAGTATAATATAAAGGAAAAGTAGCAATGGTACCCATAGCCATCAACCAAATGTATGCTAAAACATCACTAGACTCTTCTATCCTGCGGGTCTTCTACTGAGTGTCCTGCGTCTCCTTTGTAGTTGCTGCTTCCATTAAACCAAGTACAAAAGTCTAAAGATAGACATCCTTTCCTTTTCACCAAACTGATTCTTTGTATTTTGTATATCCTTTCAATGTGCAATATACTTTTTGAACATCCTGCAGCGCATTTATTTTTAAACTATTTATATTTTAAGGCAATCGATAATATTTAACCTCATTCCCCCCACGTCCACTGCAGGGGTTAAACTTACACCAAAGAATATCTTTAGGGTGACTTCACACTGCCTGGCCCTGCTCCACCAAAGATGCAGCATTCAGAAGTTTTGGTGCGTTTTCTGAAACTGCACCAAAAACCACAGGACTTCAAAGAAGTCTATGGCCACGTACACACGGAGGGACATGTCCGCTGAAACTGTCCGACGGACCGTTTCCAGCGGACATGTCTTCTCCGGATTTTCATCCAACAGCGTGTACACACCATCGGATCAAAACGTCACCGCACCAGGAAGTAAAAAACTTCCACGCATGCGTCGAAGCATGTGTGGGGAGATATGTCCGCTGGTTAGTGTACTAATCAGCGGACATATCCGACGGACATGTCTCCGGCGGACAAATTTTAAAGCTTGCTTTAAAATTTGTCCGCCGGTCAGACATGTTCGCTAGCCCATACACACGATCGGATTTGACCAGTTTCAGCGAACAAATTTGATCGTGTGTACGCGGCCTATGGGAAAGCAGAGCTGACCCGCATAAAAACATGGGTTAGCTGCACTTTAGCAAAAGCTCAGCGGGGCGGTGGGAAGCCGCCCTATTTCTTCAAAAATCTTCTATACATATCAACTACTTAAAACAGAACTAAACCCCCCTGCTTTTTGCAGCTAAGAAAGCTGCCATCTTAGCCTCTGTTGGATCTGCTGTTGCCATGGATCTGCACATGTAATATGTTGAGAGCACAAGCAAATGTGACAGTTATTATTCATGACATGCCTTGAACGTAAATGTTTTGGGAAACCGCTAAACTTCCTTGTAACATCCTCTGTGAACGCCCAAACCTCTCCTTTCCTCTCTCATTTCTGTTTGTTTGCAATGATCAGGGCAGGGCTGGACTGGGACAAAAATTTGGCCCTGGACTTCATCCAGACCAGCCCACTTTACTTTTGCAAACAAGCACAAAAACAAATGAAGCAGGAGGGCAAAAAAACATGCAGGAACATTGCTACAGCCTCATTGGTTGGAATTTCAAACCGGCATTGCTGCACAGCCATTGGCTGCCTTTCAGCAATGCAGCGACGCTAAGGCTGTCCTGGGTTGCACACTATTAAGTGAGGTGATGGGTAGTGCGGATGACCCTATACCGGCCAGCCGGACAAACACGCCCCCCACCCCGGCCAGCAGCCAACCTCGATGGCCACCCAAGCCCCCCCCCCAGTACATACAGCGGTGCTTAAATTAATGGGCCGCACAGCCATTACTTTGACAGGCTGTCACCTAAACCGACCCGCTAAGCCATCAGCCCACCGGAAAACTCCCTGTAGTCCCAATGGCCAGTACATGCCTGGATCAGGGCATGCTAGTTGCAGTCATGTGCTATTGCAGACCATTCTATGCAAACTAAACATCTCCTAGTCCATAGTCCCTTGAGAATGAGCAAGAGAGGGTAGCTACATTCCTGTGTACAGTGAGACCATGGAGAATGAATATAGCCACCCTCTAAAAACAATAGAAGGTACTTTTTTTTTGTTTGTTTTTAAGCTAAAGCAGTTTTAAAGGCATTCTATGTATTAAGATAAATAACCTTCTGTGTGCAGCAGCTCCCCCAGCCCTCCTAATACTTACCTGAGCCCATCTCAATCCAACCATTTTGCAGGAGAGACTCGGCTGACTCCCCCTACTCATTGGCTGAGACAGCAGCGGAGTGTCATTGGCTACCACTGCTGTCAATCAAAGTCAGTGAGCCAATGAGGACAGAAAGGGGGCAGAGCCTAGCAGTAGCTCTATGTGTCTGAATGGACACACAGATCTGCGGCTCAGCTTGGGTGCCCCCATAGCAAGCTGCTTGCTGTGGGGGCACTCAGCAGGAGCGCAGGCGAGCGACTCGAGAAGAGGAGGATCTGGTGCTCTGTGAAAAACCATTTCACAAAGCAGGTAAGTATGTATTAGTTATAAACACAAAAAAGGAGACTTTAGTATCACCTTAAGTATTCATACTTGAATATCATATATATATTTTTTTAAATCAGAGTTTAGTTATTCCCTGCTTCACACAAACTACTTCCTCTTTATGCAACCAGACTAGTAGTCCTTCATGGTATGAAAGGACACTGAGAGCATGCCAAAACCTGTAATGTCAGAAAGCAGAAGAGCGCTTTGGTCGGCATACGGGTGAGTAATAAGGTAACTATAGCACCTTATACCTTATTCATCATCACCAAGCCAAAACGAGTGGTGGGCAGGGGGAACCACTGCAGAGGTTCAATCCTTTTTTCCCTGGAGTCTAACGTTAAAGTGGAGCTAAACGTGTCTTTTCTTTAACTGTCCCCTTCCCTCTCTGGCATCTTCTTCTCGGTGACAGTCTTCGATCATCTTCATTGGCCGGTGCAGAATGGCATCACTCTTGAGCATGTACAGTAGTCAGTAATCCCGGCACACAGGGACTGTTATACTGATGTAAGCTGAGCTGCTCGTGCACAGTTCAGTTTACATGTCGGAGAATGCTGCGAGCAGGCACGTAAATCTATTTTACTGCAGAAGAGGCATTGCATGTCTCTTCTGCAATTAAGGGCCAGCCTGCTTGCACTTTAGTTCGCTTTATGTTTTGACTGCTTAGGACTAATACAATTTTTCAAATTTAAAAACTTTTAGTCTAAGATTTTATTCAAAGACAATTTTTCAATGGCTTAAAGGCTAATTCTACCTTTGGGGCCATGTCAAATTTTGGAGCTCAAGGGTATCATTCTCTTGGAAAGTATGTTTACAGAACTGTAAGCAGTGATGTTCACTCCTGAACATTGTCATACAAATGTACTGTTTTTGGCCATTTTATTTCCCCAGAGCCTTCAGTCATAGTAAAAACCTTGGAAAAATGTCAGCTTGAATCTGATTAGCAGCAGTGGGGAAATAACAACAGTTCTTAGAGCTCATTAAGGACTCATTCTCTCTGATCAGGTTACCCTGTGTTTTTACAACACCGAGACAAGTCAATATTATCTAATGGAACACATCCTGTGATGTTAAAAAATCCGACATGCTGCAATTTGGATTTGTGCCTTATACAGACCCATTCATGTCATTTCAATGGCATCCATTAACATTAGCAATACAGTGCATGTGAAAACAAAACATGCATTACCACTTTTTCTGTAGTAAAATGTACATCTAACTGCAAGAAAATAAATTTAAAAGAGAAATTTCATTCATCGTTATGTTGCTAGTTCACACCCAATAGTTGCAGTTCAGCATGTTTAGCATTTAGCATGTTTATGTGTTAATGCTTGTTTAGCAGTTTCAACCACTTGTATTGTGCTTTTCTGTGCGTGTTTGCACTATGGAAAATCTATGTTCTTGAATGGTTCTCCTTTGAATAACAAATCAGCAGATACTGTATGTGTATAAATGTATGTTTAATGAGCACAGACACCTGCATTAAAGTGATTCTAAACATTCTCCTTTTTATTTATTTTTACCAAAATAACAAGCATGTTATACTTGCTTTGTGTAATGGTTTTGCACAGAGCATCCCCATCTCTCCTTTTCTGAGCCCCCCGCTGGCGCTCCAGGCCCCTCCTCTTCAGATCCCGTGCATGTCTGCTCCAGAGGCGCCCAGTCTGCATCTATTGACACAGGCCGGGCGACTCAGCACCCGACTCTGCTCCATCATCATGGCATTTGATTGACAAGAGCGGGAGCCAATGGCTTTAGCTGCTATTAATCTGCCCAGTGAAGAGGGAGACAGCAGTGAGATGTACGGGTTGCTGGATTGGTTAGGACTTAGTTAAGATTTTTTTTTTTTTTGGGGGGGGGGGGGTTGCAGCTCAGGTGTTTTACCTGTTAGAAATTAAGCTTTGGGTCTTTTTTGTTTGCTGTGCCCTGGACATATCCCTGTTCCCTACCCCTGCTAATACTCCTACATTCCCTTTGGGATGTATAAAACTGTGCCCAGGCTACCATGAAGTGACAAAGGATAAACATTTACACACACATTATAAAACTGATTCATATGCCCTCAGCTGCTTAAAGGGTACCACTGAGCAGCTTCAATTCAGACTTTCTTACAGCTGCTCAGATTTCTTCAGTGCAACCCCTGGATCAAAAAGATTTGTTTGAAACCAGGCTGCTACTATGTGTCCTAGGTTTTGTTGAAAGAAAGCCACTAGGTTCTTGAAGACAGCTTGTGTTAATCAGAAGGAAACTGATGAGTTTTCTGGGGTGGTAGCCTTGGACCTACTTAGTGGTGCTGTACATTCTATTGATTAGGGTTTAAAGCAGGAAAAAAAATGCAAAAAGGACTAGGTGGGGTAAAGCAAGTATATATATTTCCCACATTCTGTCAACCTTCTGCCTCAACATGAAAAGCTTCTTTACCATGTTTAAATGGAAATTATCTGCTTCTGAATCACCAGTTAACTAAGTGGTTGTAAGCTCCTATTACCAGCTGACTGTATATGTATGAAAGGTTTTAAGTAGCTTCCCTGGGTGTATGAGTGCCTGGTTGAGTTGCAATTAATGTGGGAAAATCTTGGGGAAACCTGGTCTGCATTTGGTGCCAAGGTTTAGAAGTAAGCTTGTTGATGTCTTTGCGAGACAAGAGTTGGTCAACACAGCTTTTCGTCAAAAAGGAAGTAGGATGAAGTGCCAATCTTTGCATTTGTACAGGCATAGTGTGATGCCCAGTTGACAGGGTAGGGGAACATCTGCTTTATTTACTCATATTAGGCTGTAGGCTCTCAAAAGTTGTGTGTTCCAGTTAATTCCTGGGGATTTAGTTAGTGATGGCAAGATTGTGAGCAAAGCAAAAAAAAACACAGAAAGGTTGAGGGCACTAAGATGTTCTCAAAAATGCAGTGTCAGTAAGGGCTATGTCACATAGAATATTAGCTTTACCCTAACCCCTGAACAGAGCATAGTGTGCCAAATCAACATAGGTAGAGACAGCTATTACTTATTTGGTCAATATCGTGATAAACTCTTCCTTGAGTTGGGATATGACAAAGGTACATTTTTGTACAGATTTAGGTAAAATATTTATTTACTTCCAGAAAGTTTACTCTTGGAAATTACAGAACACTTACGCCGACGTATAACAAGTTACGTACGTAACCGACGTAAGTGCAAATGTGCGCCATCGTATCTGTGCGCCAGACCCACAAACAGAGATACGCCTAAAACCAGGCTACACCCCGCCGACGTAACTTGCTTACGCCGGCGTAGGGTGGGCGTACATTTAGGCTGGGTGCATGGTGCCGCTCCCATTGATTAGCCATTCAAACATGCAAATGAGGTAAATATGGCGATTCACGAACATACGTGCGCCCGACGCAGGCTACGCGCGGTGCACGTAAGTTGTACGTCCGGCGTAAAGTTATTCCCCATAAAGGAGGTGTAACTCAGCAACAGACATGCTCAGGTCTGCACCAGGGAACACAAGCCGGGGTATTTTACATTGGACGTGTGTCTGACTGGGCGTAGGTTATGTTATCGGCATACACAGTGATCCGGCGTATCTTAGGCAGTTGTTCCGACGTGGTTGTGAGCATGCACGGCGCATGTGCAGTTCGTTATACGTACTTGTCTGGCGCTCGGCCCATCATTTGCATGGGGTCACGCCTCATTTGCATGGATCACACCCACTTCCACTTACGCTGGCTTACGCCTTCGAAAATACGCTACGCTGGCGCATCTTATTTATTTATTTATAAAAAAGATTTTTGGGAGCGCAGTCATTACCCGAAGGCCTCGATGCGCTCTTGGTGAGCAATGGCTTGCTGAATGCAGGGCTTGCCTCTCTGTGGTGCGCTGCGCTGGCGTAGCGTACTGTGTGCGCGCTACGCCGGCGTAAATGTGCGCCCACTCTCTGTGAATCCGGGCCATTGTGTGGATTTTTTTTTAGTAAAAGATATGGAAAGACAAAAGCTCAGACTGTATAACTAAAAAAAAACTAAAACTAAAAGGAAACAAATCCGACCTCAAATTCAAGTTTAAATTACCATCTCTTTCCTTTCTTTTCTTCACTGTACCAAAAGACTTTATTATCATTATTTATATGAGATTTCTATTTTCTGGTACTTGAATGTGTCTCAATGCGCAGCAATCTTCAGAATAGAATATTAAAATAATAAGAACTTCATCTAGTATGCAGTCAAATGTGTATCTTAAACTGAAAAGGCATTCCTACCATAGTATTTACTGTGCACCATTTAGTTCTATGGGGTATATTTACTGAAGGCAAATCCACTTTGCACTACAAGTGCACTTGGAAGTGCAGTCGATGTAGATCTGAGGGGGACATGCCAGGAAAATAAAAAACACAGAATTTTTGCTTGTATATGATTGGATGATAAAATCAGCAGAGCTTCCCCTCATTTCAGATCTTCCCCTCAGATTTACAGCGACTGCACTTGTGCAGAGTGGATTTGCCTTTAGTAAATAACTGTCCCCCCCGGTGTCACTGAGCAGTGCTATTTTCACCCCTATTCATGTAGGCATACCTCATTTCCAGTGCTCCATCTAAAGTCACTACCTTGTTTTTTCTTTAGTGCATTTAACTTACTGTACTACAATTTCACAGCTCATGCAAACACACACGGTCCATGTTGGACATGGTGTACAAAGCAGCCATGACATTAAACATGTCAACCCTTGTTCGACTGCGTGACCAAGCTTTGCTCCAAATGGGAGAATAATGCTTGTGACTAAGCAAAGGCTGAACCTCAAAAAATTATAGTGAACCATTCTGCCAGTTCTTATGGAATTTGACAGAGCTGTCAGACAACCATTTCAGTGTAGCACAATATACGGTACATTACTATGATGGCGAAAAGGGATAACATAATTCTTTTAGACATAGTAGACGGCTACATTGAGAAGTTTTAATCTATGAAGATAAAAAATAAACTTTTTGTTGATTTATGTTACTGTTACTTTGGCTTGTTTAGAAGGTTAAATAATGATGTGCACACAGGTTAATAGCTGGCATGCATGGTCATCTTTTAAACACATCTGCTACTAGAATATTCTTCCAAATTCTATTAATTTAGAATAATGTTCCATATACTTTATTAGAGCAATAACACTTTTCTTGTCATATGTTCCGGATATGACCAAATTAATCTAACTTAAATGTAAATGCTGTATAACGGAAGATATATTGCAAATCATTAATTACATCCCAGACAGCATTGTGATCATTATAATGAAAGAAGCAATTAATGTATGTGTAAATATATAAAATTAATGTTAGGGATTGTCAAATGTAACTGATAGAGCTTAGTCTTTTTTAGAAAGCCATAATATACATAAAGTTGTTCGCAGCGGTACTAATAAATGCACAAATTAGCCTACAACCACTTCCTCTAATTTACACTATTGCAAACTTCTGGCACATATTTACTGAAATTAGGTAGGCTAGAAATTAATTTCAGATGATAATGAAACATACTGAGAAAAGACAAGCTGCATGAATTCTACTGTAAATGGTAGCTCTATTTTCATTTACATATATTATAAAATTACTGTCATATATACAGTATCTGTCCAGTAGCATACCATAACCACATTACAGTTATTTCTAGTGCTAAGAATTCAGTGCTAGGTATCTCTTGGTGCAGTGGTTTTGTTACCAAAAACAATGGAAAAAACGTTTCCTCAATCCATTCACTCAACCATTAGGGTGACCCTAACACTTAACCCTTTCATGACTAAAATCCATTTTTTTTTTTGCTAGAAAATTACTTAGAACCCCCAAACATTGTATATATTTTTTAACAGAGAATCTAGAGCATGGGTCTTCAAACTACGGCCCTCCAGTTGTTCAGGAACTACAATTCCCATAATGCCTAGTCATGTCTGTGAATGTCAGTGTGTTACAATGCCTCATGGGATGTGTAGTTCTACAACATCTGGAGGGCCGTAGTTTGAGGATCCCTGATCTAGAGAATAAAATGGCGATTGTTGCAATATTTTATGTCACACAGTATTTATGCAACAGTGTTTTAAATGCAACTTTTTTGGGAAAAGGACACTTTTATGAATAAAAAAAAAATGAAAAAGTAAAGTTAGTTCGTTTTTTTATTTTTATTTTTTAATTTAAAATGTTCCTTTTTTTTTCCTTCTGGGATGTTTTCTTGTCTTATCTTGTCTCGTCTGGTTCTGTTTTGTCTTGACTTGTCCTGTTTTGTCCTGTCTAGTCTTGTCTTGTTCTGTCTAGTCTTGTCTTGCCCTGTCTTGTTTTGTATAGTCTCTTATACTAACAATATATGGAAACAAAAATATATCCGAAATCGATTAGATGAAATAACTGTATTACTTATATGAACGCATCAATGTTTGTATTATATTCTATAATGTATTGTCATAATATAATAAAATCAGAATGAACTAGAAAAAAAAAAAGTAAAGTTAGCCCAATTTTGTATAATGTGAAAGATGATCTTACGCTGAGTAAATAGATACCAAACATGTCACGCTTTATAATTGCACGTACTCGTGGAATGGCGACAAACTACGGTACCTAAAAATCTCCATAGGCGGCGCTTGAATTTTTTTAGGTTACCAGGTTAGAGTTACAGAAGAGGTCTAGTGCTAGAATTATTGCTCCCGCTCTGACGATCATGGCGATACCTCATATGTGATTTGAACACTGTTTACATATGCGGGCGTGACTTCCGTATGTGTGTTCGAAAACGGCGATTCTTAATATTGTATATATTTTTTTATCCGGCACCATTGGAAGCTGAGTGTGACGTTGCTTCCGTTTTTACATTCAAATGACTAGAACATCTCCAGTCTGTCACTAGGCGCCGGAAGTGCCGGATCGCGGATCGGTTTCCCGGTGGGATTGGAGGCTTGGTCAGAGCAGCGGGAGGGGGGCATGTCTCCTCCTGCTCCTCTGGGATAACAACCGAGTGGCTTTTAGCAACATCAGTTGTTATGCCTGGAAAGCCGGTTGCCCGCTCTAAAAAAAAAAAAAAAAACGAAAGCCAAGGACGAAACTGGGAAGGTTTTTTTAATATTGTTGCACTGTACTTAATGATACTCCAAAATTGCGTAAACCAATAAATATGTGACCAATAAATATCAGGTATTGTTCTTAATGCACACAAAAAAATATATCATCACCAAAAACTGTAAAAAAACAGTGAGAATAATAGAGTCCACATAAAGTAAAATGTCCATAAGCTTATGTGTTCAATGAGAAAAAATTGTGTCCATCATATCCTTTAAACCACAGGTGTCAAACACAAGGCCCGTGGGCCGAATCCGGCCCTCTAGGCCATTTCATGTGGCCCTCACACCTCTCTTGCAGATGCAGGAGAGGTCCTGCTCCTCTCTGGTCCTCTTAAAGACCCTACTTTCTGCTTTCAAGCATTGCATCCAGCTTCTTCCCAGCAGCAGCATAAGGAAAGGGGGTGCACTGTCATGTAAGGAAGAGTAGAGGACTCAACTTATGTTGGGGTGGCTCTTGACATCTAATGTAAGGGGAAGGGATGCGCTGGACATCTAATCTTACAGATACAACCGGCCCTTTTGAGGACAATCATAATGCTGATGTGGCCCATGATGAAATAGAGTTTGACACCCCTGCTTTAAACCAATGATGCATAACTAGTGAGCCCACCACTGCCTCTTACCAGATAGTTAGACCCCATATTATAGGTGGTCTAATATAGCATGAACCTGCATTGATCTCGCCTCATGGATCTGTCGGTATAGGAAACACATGGAGTATCCCGATGCTATACTCCACTTTAGTCCCCCTTCCTGCTCTGTTAAAGCTTGGCTAGAAAAGATGAGACTCCAAATTGATTGATACCGTCAAAATATTTAATAAAATTCAACTAAAAAAAAACGTACAAAACGCCAATAACGTAAAAGGATAATCATTAAAAGCGCAGTTGGTGCCGACTCCAGACTGGCGTGGGTGACGTCAGCACAAACTCCGTCCTGCCCCTACGACAATTTTGGAGTATCATCATGCACGGTGCAACAATATGAGGTTAATGCCTATTGAGCATTTGTATGTTTTGCTTTTTGAATGCAGTTTTGCCATTTTGGTGTTTTGTATGTTACTTTTCTATCTATTCTATCTATTTACAGTGTTGATCCTAACACTTATCTATTCCCACAATTGGGGCCTAACGTGTAACCAAGCCCTCAATAAACGTGTATACTTTAATTATGTAGTTTCAAAAGTATTTTTCAATATTTATAAATCCTACCTTCTAACTCTGCTCCTGCTTTGTCACCCTGTCACATGAGCTTCCAATTGAGACTTCAAGGAATAAAAAAACAATGTTGCTAAGTCAGAAAATCCACCCCAATAAATGTCATGCAGCCCTCACTGGAGTGCATGCATGTAGACAGAAAGTGGTTGCAAAGAGCTGTAGAATGTCAACAGCACTGAGATGAAGCAAATGATAAAAAACAAATGGTAAAATAAGGTCAGTTGTTTGTGATGCACAAAGTAAATGTCATTTAGCTAGGGTATATACAGTATGTACAGTACTTTAACACTTTAAAGTGTTACTAAACCCAGGGCCCTGCATTCACTATATCTGATCTCCCACAGTACACAGAATATGGAAATGCAATTATTTTAGTAAATATAAACTGCTAAATAACTTTTCTCATCAGCAGTATATAGCAGTAGTATTACTTCTATCAGTGTCTGGTTAAAGCTTGTAGTAGGGGTTTTCATTCTACTCTAATTGTCCTGTGAGGCTGCATGGCTTGTGACCCTCTGTCTGGACAGTGCTGAATGGCCCTGTGCTGATCACATGCGTCCTCCTCCGGAAAAAAAAAACTGTCTAGCAATACACACCAAACTGAGCATGAGCAGAGTGCCCCCCAAGCTTCTGTTCTATCAGAAGATAGATTGGTGACTGTGGAAGAAGGGGAGGATCAGAGAAGACAGGACCAAACACAATGGGGATGATTAGCCACTTAGGTTCCACAGTGAGTATAACAAGCATGCTTTACTGCATATACAGACTGATTTTACTGTTGTGGGCTTACTAATACTTTAAAGATGAAAGCTCCCTGCAATAAAAGAAGTGTTGTATTGATCTCTCCAGTGCTGTGTCCTACCTTCCCTCCACTCCATAAATCTTTTCCAGCAGCACAGCATCTGTCAGACTCTTCAGCATTTGACACTTCTGGGAGTGATGCTGATGCCCGTGTCTCCACTTCTCTGTATAAGTGCTAGGTCTTGTAGTGCACAGGTGTCAAACACAAGGCATGCAGGCCAAATCTGGCCCTCCAGGCCATTTCATGTGGCCCTTGCACCTCTCCTGCAGTTGCAGAAGAGCACCAGACCTCCTCTGGTTCTCCTCCAGACCCTTACTTTATGCTTTCAAGCAATGCATTCAGCTTCTTCCCAGCAGTAGCATAAGGAAAGGGGGTGCACTGTGATGTAACGGAGAGTGGGGGACTCAACTTCTGATGGTGGGTTGTCTCTTGACATCTAATGTAAATAGGGGGATGTGCTGGACATCTAATCTTACAGATACAACTGGCCCTTTTGAGGGCAAACATAATGCTGATGCGGCCCACGATGAAATTGAGTTTGACACCCCTGCTGTAGTGTACTGATTTGCAGTCTGAAAGAGGGGTAGGCATCCAATACTCCTGAAAAAGTCAAATGCTGAAGAGACTGGTGGAGGCTGCACTGCTGGAATGGAGGGAAGGTAGGACAAATGGGCAGCCAAACAGGGAAGTATCACATCACCTTTAATGCCGGGAGCTTTAGTTTTTGACAACCTGACAGGGTCTCTTAAAACCCGACTGTACAATTTAACCTCTCACTGTGACCTAGTAAATATATGTGTGCCACTCAGACTTGATAAGGAAGGGGGGTGTAGGTAGTGCATCTGCAGCTGCTGCTAGAGTGCTAACAGGGGATGGAGCCCACCCTGGCTCCTGTGAACATTCAGGGAAGAAAGGGAGATTACTTTGGAAGTTGCACATCTATGGTGTCCTACAGAGATGAATGGAGTGGCAACCTCAGCTTGGACTCTGACCAGGCTACCTCCCAATGCGTTTCATTCTGCCCCCTGGAGTTTAGTCATGGGTACAATTTTACTTCTCAGTAGCCTAAATTGAACACATTTTTTATCTGCCTGACTCGTATGGACATTTTTTGTATATATATCTATATATCACATAACATGTTTTGGTTGATATATTGTTATCACAATTTTGTCATTATTTGTTTGATGCACTGTTTTTTCATCCTCTCATTTGGGTGATCTTCTAATTTCATGCGCTACACTTTTTATGTTTAAATTGAACCCATGAATTCTTCATTTTTTACCGCAGAACTTTAACATTTACCCCCTAAAAATAGCCTAACACCTAATTATAACCACTTGCCTACTGTGCACCTACCCCCTTCCTGCCCAGATAAAATTTAGGCTTCCGGCACTGCGTCGCTTTAACTGACATTTGCGCGGTCGTGCGACGTGGCTCCCAAACAAAATTGGCGTCCTTTTTTTCCCACAAATAGAGCTTTCTTTTGGTGGTATTTGATCGCCTCTGCGGTTTTTATTTTTTTGCGCTATAAACAAAAATAGAGCGTCAATTTTGAAAAAAATTCAATTCAATATTTTTTACTTTTTGCTATAATAAATATCCCCAAAAAATATATAAAAAAATATTTTTTTCCTCAGTTTAGGCCGATACGTATTCTTCTACATATTTTTGGTATAAAAAAAATGCAATAAGCGTTTATCGATTGGTTTGCGCAAAATTTATAGCGTTTACAAAATAGGGGATAGTTTATGGCATTTTTATTTTATTTATTTTTTTACTATTAATGGCGGCGATCTGCGATTTTTTTATTGGGACTGCGACGTTATGGCGGACACTTCGGACACTTTTCTGACATTTTTGGGACCATTTACATTTATACATATGCATTGATTACTGTATAAATGTGACTGGCAGTGAAGGGGTTAACCACTAGGGGGCAGGGAAGGGGTTAAATGTGTGTCCTATGAGTGTTCTAACTGTAGGGGGAGGGGGGGTGACTGGGGGAGGTGACTGATTGTGTTCCTATGTGCAAGGAACACAATCTGTCTCCTCTCTCCCTGACAGGGACGTGCAGTTACTGGGGCAATCGCAATCGCGTGTGCCCGGCGGCGATCGTTGCCGCCGGGCACTCGCGCCGGGATCCCAGCGCCCGCCCGCGGCTTTAAAAAGACATCACGTCATATGACGTGATGTCAGGATAATGGAGTCCTCCGCCCGCCGTCATTTGACGGTGGGCGGTGGACAAGTGGTTAAAGTAGTATTAAACTCTCAGTTTTTAAATAATATTTCTCTCCAGTTCCACATAATTTGAAAACTTTGCTAATTATGTGGAATTTGAGAGAAATATTATTTTAATACTACTTTAATATTAGGGATTAGGCTATTTTTAGGGGGTAAATGTTGAAGTTCTGCGGTAAAAATATGTTTTGCTTTTTTTCAGTCCCAAACATGTGCTTAACCTCTTGGTAACATTTCAGGGTCACTGTCGCTCTTTGTTCTGCTTACTCGAATTCCAACTTGGGGAGCATGCACTGCGCATGTTCAAGAATAATCACAGTGCCAGATTTGATGAAGGGAAAATGCTGTCAATATAAGTAAGTGTTGGTAAGTAGGCTTGGTTTTTCCCTGGGCATTCCCCAGGTCACTTTTGTTATCTGCTTTAGCCTTCCATTGCTACTTACTGCTATGGCCAGCTATTAGACATGTGCATTTCGTTACGAATTCGAATTCGGACGAATTTTTCATTATTTGGAAATTCGGATGCATCCGAATTTCAGAATTACAAAATTAACGAATTTAAAGAAATTAGAAAAAACGCGAACGAAATTCGAATTCGAAAAGAATTCTAAACGAATTTGAAAAGAATTCGAATCGAATTAGAAAAGAATTCGAATCGAATTCGAAAAGAATTCGCATTGAATTCGAAAAGAATTCGAATTGAATTCGGAAAAAATTCTATTCGAATCGAATTTGAAAACAATTCGAATCGAAAACAAATTCGAATGAAAATTGAAAGCAAGTTTGAATCAAAATCTAAAAAATATAAATCGATTTCTAAAAAAGAATACAATAAAATAGAATAGAAAATAATAAAACAATAGAATGAAAATCAAAGAATAGTAAAGAACAGAATAGAATTTAATAGAATGTAATCAAATACAATAATACAAATACAAATAGATACAATCAAATCCGGTTGAAATAATTTCAAATTCGGTTGAAATCATTTCCAATCCGGTGGAAATAATTTCCAATCCAGTAGAAATAATTTCAAATTTGGTTGAAATAATTTCCAAAGCGGTTGAAATAATTTCCAATCCGGTAGAAATAATTTCAAATTCGGTTGAAATGATTTCCAATCCGGTGGAAATAATTTCAAATCCAGTAGAAGTCATTTCCAATCCGGTTGAAATAATTTCAAATCCATTTGAAATAATTTCAAATCCGGTTGAAAAAATTTCCAATTCGGTTGAAATAATTTCCAATCCGGTAGAAATAATTTCAAATCCGGTTGAAATAATTTCCAATCCGGTGGAAATAATTTCAAATCCGGTGAAAATAATTTCAAATCCAGTAGAAATAATTTCAAATTCGGTTGAAATAATTTCCAATCCGGTTGAAATAATTTCCAATCCGGTTGAAATAATTTCAAATCCGGTTGAAATAATTTCAAATCCGGTTGAAATAATTTCAAATCCGGTTGAAATATTAACGATAACGGATGAAATATTAACGATAACGTATGAAATATTGTTTAATTCTGTTGAAATATCATATATCAAAATATGATCGAATTCGAATCCGGTAGAAATATTATCGAATCCAGTAGAAATCTTTTCGAATTCGACCGTTTTTCGAATTCGGTTGAAACCGATCGAATTCAACCGGGTTTCCGAATTCGGTCGAAAATGATCGAATTCGACCGGGTTTTTACTAATTCGAAATTAATTAAATAACGAATAAAAACGAAATGAAACGAAACAAAACGAAACAAATTTTTTCCTTTTGCACATGTCTACCAGCTATAGATGGGGGTGGTGGACAGGTTCATGCTTCACCTGTGGTGTTTATATTGGTCCAACAATGCACCAACACCTTTGCAGCCATTGTTAGACAGGTTAATTGGTTGTTTTGCAAGCTGGTTGGTAAGTAGGCTTGGTTTTTCCCTGGGCATTCCCCAGGTCACTTTTGTTGTCAATATAAGTGCCGGTAGACAGAGTTGGGGTTTGGCTTACAGAAGAGGCTATCTGTACTACCTGTGTGTGTGAGCAGAGCATAGAGTTTCTTCATGTGAGTCTGAAGTCCCTACTGGAAGCATCCACAAAATGGTGTCTGTGCTTCAGGAAGACCTTGCAAAACAGTGTAGTTGCCATGTTCTTTTTGTTCTGCTCTGGCACAAAGGGACACACTGAGAAAGACACTAGACAGCAATTTAGTTACATTGCTATATTAGGTTTTATAACTTATGGTTACAGTTTAAGTTAACATCTTCAAATCCATAATTTACCTTTAAATGCCAAAAGCAGCAGCTCAGTCCAGCATGAACAGCTGCACACAAATCTCGATCTCTGGGCTAAGACAAACGGCACTAAGATATAGCTGATTCAGCTTTGGAGTGACAAAATAGGAAACTGCAATATCAGGATTCAATATGATAGTATCATCTCTCTACATACCATGATATCACAGTTTTATAGCTGAATCATTACCTACATATAATTGAGTAACTGTAATGAGATACAAGAGCTGTAGACTTCTCCCCAAGACCCACTTTATGTAATACATTGGCATAAATTTGGAGAAAGAGTTGTCTTTTACCATTTAGAATTAGGTAGGAGTCTGAAAAAGCACTTCTAGTATCAGATAAAGAGTTAGTAAGTAGACAAGGATGTTGGAAAGTGCAAAGGGGAAGAAGCAGTGAGTGCTGTTGCATATGCAGGGTGTGGTGCCCCAGATGAACTACTATTAACCACTTTCTTACTGGGCATGTAAACCCCCTTCCTGACCAGGTGAAATTTCAGCTTGCGGCACTGCGTCGCTTTAACTGACAATTGCGCGGTCGTGCGATATGGCTCTCAAACAAAATTGGCGTCCTTTTTCCCCCACAAATAGAGCTTTCTTTTGGTGGTATTTGGTCACCTCTGCGGTTTTTATTTTTTGCGTTATAAACAAAATAGGACGACAATTTTGAAAGAAAAATACAATATTTTTTACTTGTTGCTATAAAAAATAGCCCAATTAAAAAAAAAAATTCAGTTTAGGCCGATACGTATTCTTCTACATATTTTTGGTAAAAAAAAATCGCAATAAGCGACTGGTTTGCGCAAAAGTTATAGCGCCTACAAAATAAGGGACAGAATTATTATTTTGTATTATTTATTTTTTTACTAGTAATGGCGGCGATCTGCGATTTTTATTGCGACTGCGACATCATGGCGGACACATCGGACACTTTTGACACATTTTTGGCACCATTCACATTTATACTGCAATCAGTGCTATAAATATGCACTAATTACTGTATAAATGTGACTGGCAGGGAAGGGGTTAACACTAGGGGGTGAGGAAGGGGTTAATGTGTATCCTGCATAGTGTTCTAACTGTGGGGGAGTGACTGGGGGGGTGACCGATCTGTGTCCCTGTGTACAAGGAACACAGATTGGTCTGCTCTCTCCAGTGACAGGACGCTGTCATTGTGAGAGCCAGCAATGAGAAATTATCTCATATGTTTACATATGAGATCATCTCTCATTCGCTGCACAGATCGCATCGCAAACGGCCACTCTGATTGGCCGTTCGAGGCGATCTGTGATTGGCTGTGTCCAAGGGACACGGCCAGTACATAAGTTCCCCGCTGCGCGCTCTGGAACGCGTGCTGGGAACAAAGAAAGGGGCTGCCGTGAAAACACGGCAGCCCGGAGATTTAGAACCACCCTGCGGCCGCATTTAGTCGTACGGCCGTAGGGAAGTGGTTAAATATACTTGTATTTACCTTGACAGGGTTAGGGCAGCCCGTCCTACCCCCATGGATCAACTTAGGTTGTTAAATTTTACTAATGGACAAGAGATCAACCCCAGAAGCTGACCCGAGATGCGTAATGAAGTTTAGCAATGGTTAGGGAAGAGGACCAGAGTTAGGCTAGAATTAGGGCATGGTTAGGTCAAGACCATAAGGATTGAAGCTCCTCCAACCAAACACAATTTACCAGTGGTATAATGTGCACTTTTTTTTTTACAGCTGCTCAATTTAAACATACAAAATAATTGGTCAGTGTGCCAGCTGTTCACATAGAACGTGAGCAGGATCTGGAAATTGTGGCCATCACTGCATTAGCCCATTTTCAGCTTCCCCAGCAGCGTAGAGTTCAGCTTTAACTCTGTAATCAGCATGGGAATCCTAAAACGTTAAAAGTGTTCTTTTCTAAATACTAGTCCTAACCGAGAAATATGAAAAGGAGAAAAGGCATGTTCATCCCCTGTCACTCTAAATACTGAAAATAGTTTAAATCAATGCAGAGTTTATTGATGGTATTTTATTATTGGCTCTTGAGGTGTAAATAATTAAAGCTTAAAGCATATGTTAAGGCAATATAAAAATAATACAGTATTTCTATACAATACATGCACATTTCCTTATGTTTTACCCCTTTAAAGACCCTGCAAGTACAGGAGAATACATATTGACCTGACAGAAATGCATTCAGCTCAAGTCCTGTTGTGGGCATTTAGCATACAATTTTTTTGTGGATTGAATAGTGTCAGCCCTGCCCGATGGATTTTACTAAACTACTCAAGCACACCTACTTTCAGATCTTATATAACATAAAGGCTAATCATTTCATTGGGAAAGCTCTTTGAGATAACACATGAAGTTTATGGAAGACACTTGACAGCTCTGAATGTCTGACAAGATCAACAGGTTGTTTTTTTTGTTACACTTTACAAAGAGATGTAACAAATCACTTCTGGTATATACAGTAAAACCTTGGTTTGAGAGCATAATTCTTTCCAGAAACATGCTTGTAATCCAAAGCACTTGTATATCATTTTTTTTTTACAGGGTTTAAAAGAGAAGAGATGCACCTCTGTAGCAATAAGTTTCTAAATGTTGTACTTTCATTAAATGTACCATATTGCAACACTTAGAGGCGCCTCTCTTTTTTTTTATACTCAGTTGTGACATGACGCTACTCTCATATCAAGACATCGCTTGTATATAAGGGCAAAATTTATTAAAACATTTTGCTTGTCTTGCAAAATGCTCTCAAACCAAGTTACTCTCAAACCAAGGTTTTACTGTATATATTTACCAGCCTAAAATAGTTTGACATTGGGTCTGAAAATTCAATATTTGTACTTGTTGCTATTTTTTCAAAGGGAACACTTGTTCCCATGAACACTGCTTAAGAGGGATATTTTGTTTTGTTATTAAACCCTGGTGAATAAAGTTCCTCTTAAAAAGATCCACCTAAATGTTTCTCGTACAAGGTCTTCCTCCCAGCTACTGTAGATATGCTTTTCAATTTTTTCCTCATTTTGACTCCCATATTTGTGGTTGCACCTATTACTACCCAACCCTCTATAAAGCCACCATAGCGTGCATGCTTCCTCTAATCCGCATCTAGACTGCAATATCCTGCTGCTCTGTGCACCAACAAATACAAGTGGAACAGAGAGATGGGACATGAATGGCACTAGTTAAACATTCTCTTCCCTCCCATTTACCTTTATTAGGAATACAAGAAAAAATGGCTGCATACCACGGGTGGTCCTGAGTCCTTTTTTTTTTATATCTCCAAACTTAACAGGACACTAAAAGGCTGCTAATGGTTGACACGTTTCACGCGGAAATGGTTTTAAGATGACAACATTGCCAGTCTTTGATCTTAAATGGTGATTGGAAGACTTGTATTTGCTATAGATGGCAAAATGTTTTTTTTTTTTTAAATAATAATCTCAATAAAGCTGATTTATAATCTGGTAACACTGCTGTTGGTCCTCTAGTGAAGCTAATTTATAGGGTTGCATCTCTCTGGCTTCTCAGTTTTTTTTTTTAGTTGCGTGCCTTGGCTTAAGAGGAAAAAACACTAGTTACCCAAATGTGATGTTGGCCCTCCTACCTTAGTAATTTAAGCTGTTGTCCACAGAACAAGTAAGCAAATAAGGATTTCAAAATTTTCACTTTTCTGACCATCAAACTATACCATTCTAAGGGCATGCTGCGGGAGTGCGCGGGGGTCCGGCAGACTCGATGTACCCCGGCCGCCCGCAATCGAGAGGCATAATAGGGACCTGTCTATGTAAACAAAGCGGATCCCCATTCTGACAGGAAACAACATGGAGATCTGCTGTTCCTAGTGATCAGGAACAGCAATCTCGGTGTTGTCCCAGTGAGTACATCCTCCACACAGTTAGAACACACCGAGGGAACACAGTTACTTTAACTTGCACTGCGACAGGTCAGCTCTATTGTGCAAAACTACGTACCAATGCGTCGCCTCATGCAAAAGATTCTGAGGGCAAGCTGCTGGAGCGTGCATGGGTCCGGCGGACTCGATGTCCGCCAGCTGACCGCAATCACTTCACAAAGTGGCAGAATGGGGATCTGTCTACGTATACAAGGCGGATCACCCATAATGACAGGGAACAACATGGAGATCTACTGTTCCTAGTGATCAGAAACAGCAATCTCTGTTTAGCCCCAGTGAGCACATCCCCCCACACAGTTAAAACACACCCAGGGAACACAGTTAACCCCTTGATCACCCCCTAGTGTTAACCCTTTCCCTGCCAGTGTCATGTATACATTGATCAGTGCATTTTTTTTGTTAGTACTGATCACTGCATATGCTGTAATAGTGTCATTGGCCCCCAAAAAAGAGTCTCTTGGGGTCAGATTTGTCTGCCTCAATGTTGTAGTTTTTCTAAAAATCTCCTACCATTACTGCCATCACTGATCACTGCCATTACCAGTAAAAACATAAAATAAGTCTATAAATCTATCCCCTATTTTGTAGACACTATAACTTTTCGCAAACCTATCAATATATGCTTATTGAATTTTTTTTTTTTTAACCAAAAATACGTAGAAGAATACATATTGGCCTAAACTGATGAATACATTCATTTTTTTTTCAATATTTTATTGGTTATATATTATAGCAGAAAGTAAAAAAATATATATTTTTTCAAAATTGATGCCCTTTTTTTCGTTTATAGCACAACAAATAAAAATCGCAGAGGTGAGTTCTTTGGGTACAATGACGCACAATTGTCATTTAAAGCGTTGCAGTGCCGTATCGCAAAAAAATGTCATGGCCATTAAGGGGGTGAATCCTTTCGGGCTGAAGTGATTAATCATTATTTAGCTCTGGTATAGAAGTGTTGGGTTTAATTCTTTGTTGAAGTTTTGGATAGTTGCTTTATACAAGCTTTTATCAGAGTTTAGTAGGGTTCAGCAAGCTTTAAGCTTCAAGCTTCCCAAAACTTCCTGAAAGCCTCTTTAAAGCTATAGTCAGTACACTTATTAAGAGTACTCCCAGACTCAAGTCAAATAGTGCTTTAGGGCCTTCAAAAAAAGCCTTTTAAAGCTTGTTAAATGCTTTGTAAATGCTTGGTAAATCTTGTTGTTTTTTTTAGACTACTGTTTTATCATAAGACTAAACAATGCTCATGTGTTTAAGCCTTTCACGTAGGTTTCCAAAGTGTTAGCTCTGCACCTACTAAAGAAATATAGAGCAAGCTATGGTGATTTTTTTTATTTTATTTTACAGTTGGATAAATATATTCAATGCAAATGTATTTTTCTCTTTCTCTCTGTGAAACTCTCCAAATTGGACAATCTTCTTTCCTTGTACATTGGCACTGTGGGAATTCTCTCTCTTTGCAAGTTGACAATCTGGGCAGTTTGTGCTCCTCTGTATAATTCAGCAGTTTCTTGCTGCCTCCAATTACAGACAGAAATTGTTCACAATGCCCCCACTACAGATAGAGCCCCCAGATAGAGAGCTGTTCTTGGCCTTAGCATCCCAGGTCATGACCAACTGCAGTAAAGGCATGCATGTGAAAGTATAACTGGGATCAGCACTAATCTCAGCAGCTTCTTGAACCAGCTCCATGGTGTGCAGTACGTAGTTTAGCCCTATGCTCAACATGTCCTTAAGTCAATTTGTTAAATCAGTTTGGTAATAACCAGCTTATACTCAATAATAATGGAATCAAGACAGCGGTTACTGAAAATGGTCAGGACTAAAAAGACCTCTATTCAGACGGTTCCATTTTTTAAGTGGCAAAGCCCTACAAAAGACAATTGTCTTGTGCTGTACTGTCTCTTAGCTAACCACTAGTACACAAAGAATCCTTTGTCATTAATTAAAAGTATATTTCTAAAACAAAAATTATTCATATAATGAAAACCATATAAAACATCAGTTTATAGTATTATAAAGTTGCTATTTGCTTTCCTGTTTTTACTTTCTGTACAGTTACTTTGATAGAGCAAAGTAGACTCAGACTGCAATGAAAACTTCTCCACTGTGTCCACAACTAACCAAAAAGATTTTAACACAAAAAACATCAGCTGCACTAACATGAATCAATGCATGTAATACTGACTCACAGATAAACAGCAATCTTTTGAAGTTTCCATACCTAAGAATCTGCTGCTAATCATTGGAGGATGAAGAAAGTAAACAGAAAGGGAAAATTTAGGGTTGCACCAAATCTATTTTAACTATTTTTTGATCATATTTAGACTTTTTATAGATATTTATCAACCATCAACTGACCGAATATCGCCGTTATATGGCAGCAAAGTGGCTCTCCTGTGCTGGATCACGTACCTAGTATATGATCTGGCACTTCCAGGTAGGGGGCACGTGCAGTGATTAGACGCAGCACAACCCAATCAGCAGGTGCTGGCCATTGGATGTCCACCGGCACCCACTGATCGGCGAGCAGGAAGATAGGACAGAGCTCTACATATGCAAACAATGCAGAGCTCTATCCTGTCATTATGGATGTGGTGGTTTTTGTTTCCCTGGTGTCAGATTGTCTACCGCAATATTGAAGTCCCGCTAACAGTTGCTGATCGCCACCACTACTATTATAAAAAAAATTATCTATTGTATAGACTATAGTTTGTGGATGCTATAATATTTGCATAAACTAATCAATATATGCTTATTTTTTTACCAAAAATATAAATATTAGCCTAATTTTATGAAGAAATTATTATTATTATTATTTTAAATATTGGATATGTTCTATAGCAGAAAGTAAAAAAAAAAACAGAACATTGCATCATACTTACTGTAGTTTTGTTTTCCTAGTGCGTATCCATGGCAGCATGCATGTGTTCAGTATGCTGCCATGGAGGCACCAGAAAAACAGAAAATTGTATTATACTTACTGTATTTTTTTTTCTGGTGCCTATTCATGGCAGCATACTGAGCACATGTATGATGCCATGGAGATACCAGTAAATATTGTTTGTTTTTCCAAATTTTCTGTCTTTTTTTTGTTTATAGTGCAAATAATAAAAAACCCAGTGGTGTTCAAATTCCACCAAAACAAAGCTCTATTTGTGGGAACAGAATGATATAAATGTTGTTTGTGTACAGCATTGCTTGACCGCGTAATTGTCAGTTAACATAACGCAGTGCCAAAAAGCAAAAAAATTATCTACTCATGCAGGGGGATAAATCTTCCATGGGGAAAGGAGTTAAACAACTTAAAGGTGAATGCTAATGGTCTGGGATACCCAAAACAATATATATATATATATATATATATATATATATATATATATATATATATATATATATATTGCAGCTTACCAATCTTTAAATGTGTTTAGTAAAAAAGGGGGTGGGGGGAACAAGGAAACAATGTGCAAGTTTTACCACTAGTAGAAGTTATAGTATTAACGTCTACCACAGAGCAGTCATCAAAGTGATGATTATGTTGCCGTAACCTTATACAATCTTTAAATGTGGTGGCTTTGTTATTTTTCCTTTTTTTTGGCTTATTTTCATATGGTATTTTGACCAATAACACACCTCCTGTCCTCCTGGCTCTCTCCACTCTGGGTGGAAGAACAACAGGATAAAGATTTTACCTAAATGAGTACAAGCTGACCATTGTAAGCAATGGTGTTAAATGATTTACCTCAACCCCCTGTCATTTTTTGCTAGACAGCTTGGTCTGTTAAAGAAAATTTAAAAATAACAGATTTGCTAGCTGGATAAACAGGTAAAATGAAGGAAAATGCTCAAAAAAAGGAAAACCAATCCTGTCTAAGGCTCTGTACACACGATCAGACATGTCTGATGAGACTTGTCTGACGGACCGTTTTCATCAGACAACTCGGAACTTGTCTGATGGTCTGATGTGCGTACACACCATCGGACCAAAATCCGATCAGACCAGAACGTGGTGACGTAGAACACAATGACGTGATGAAAAAACAAAGTTCAATGCTTCCAAGCATGCGCCAACTTGATTCTGAGCATGCGCGGGTTTTTGGTCCGATGCTTTTGTGTACTAACCATCGAACCTGTCCGACGGACAGGTTCCATCAGACAGGTTTTTAAGCATGTTTTAAAACTTTGGTCTGACTGACAACGGTCTGATGGGCCGTACACACCATCGAACTGGTCCGATGAAACTGGTCTGCAGACCAGTTTCATCAGACATGTCTGATCGTGTGTACAGGGCCTAAGAATTAGTAAGCTACAATATAGTACAACTGTGTTTTAAATACTGTTTTTTTTTTACTATGCATTACATTTTTATAACTGTGTTAATTTAACAAACATTGATTGGTTTACAAATTAGATGTAATGCACAAAAAAGGATTCCCAAGAAAGAATTATATTTTTTAAAGTGAGCACAGCAGATGTTCTCTTTTTCAGAAACCACATCTCTAATTAAAGTACTAGCTTATGCTACTGAGTTCTGTACACAATAGACATTTTAAAACTAGCTCTAAGAAGATACTGTGAAATGTGAAAGGGACCTAAATTCATATATACAGTGTAATAAAAATATGCAATTTTTTAATAGGTGCCACATTGAAAAAAAGAAAAATACGTTTAACATTTTTATTTTTACTATAATTTGAAAAACCTCATAAATGGGCTCTTAGAAAATAATAAATGCAATAAAAGCAGACACAGTGCTTTTAAAGAAGACCCTGTCACAAATGAAAAACAAATTATAAGAAAAAACAGTAAAAGTTAAAAGCACAACAAAATAAAGAAGATAAATATATTTTTATTTTCCATTGGGGTCGAATCACAGTTTTACGTTGTGTTGTGTTGAATGCATTAAGACCAAGCATGCTCTGATGCACATGTGTTGTAGGATGCAACAATGCACGGAAACACACTGCCATGCATTGTGGTATGCTCTGTCTTGAAAAAAGAAATGCTGCATGCATGTCTTTGTCAATTCTCATGTTGGTAGATTTTTAAACATATTTGTTAAAACTGCCTGAAGGTCAGATGCTGGACCCAGCTAAATTATATGGTTACTGGTGCATATGAGGCTCTATTGGGAAAGAAAACCTATAATCTGCACTATTAATCAATTTAAGGCCACTCACATCCTCACAGCAAAAAAAAAAAAAAAATGGGCATGGAAGACCCCAACATTTCCTTTTGTGGATGATGAAAACTTTGCTTCTGAAGTTCATTTTTTGAAATATGACTGCAATGCAGAATGAAACTAAAATGAAATTTCAGAAAATATGTGGACTGTGAAGTCCTGCTTATCATCTGCCTCTTACATGGACTCTTTGACTGCAGTATGTGATCATGACTTTCTAAACCTAATAACTCCCCTCATTATTGTTTCCTTAGCTGGCAGTGCATTCCACGGGACAGTGGCTCGTCATGAAATTACCCAACTACCAATCTCCCCTACCCTCTTTCCACTTCACCTCTCCTCTTTTATTTCCATCTCGTTCCCTCTTCCCTATTCTTTGGTGGATACTTGGATTTTTGGTTCCATACTCCCCTACTTTCTGTCCTATGTGCTTATAACAAAAAAAAAGAGCCTGTGACACATATCCCATGTGATGTATCATCCATTGTCTTGTTAACTCAGTCTTGTAAATAAACATGAAATTCTGCATTATTGTTGGTTGTTGATGTTCCTCTTTTTATGTTCTGGTTTACAACTAAATAAGTTGTAATTTGTGCTACAGAATTTTGGTTACATTTGTGAATTTATAGTCCTATATACCCTTAATATAAAAGAAAATCAATCAGCGCAATAAAAACACAAAATAATATAATAGTGAGCAGCTGAACACTAGGAATCAATTAGGTAAGTTCCTGGAAAGATATAAACAAAGAATTGTGCAGCGCTATATAAAAGTCCATCCAAAGATCCTCCTTGTGATAATCCAATAGTGGTAAAATTCACACACATGCAGGTGATGAATCGTGGATAGAAGAAAAACACCTCCACCAGTAGTAAAAATGGCCTCTCACCTCCCAGATCAGACCCTATAATGAGATCAGGGTCAATAGCGCTTTCCCATAAGGGCTAAATCCAGGGGATGAAGTTGCCAGCTGACAAGCATGAAGCCAAAACAGATACACTCCGACCAGATGATGATTCATTCATATAAAAAAAATATACCCTTAAAATAATGAAAATTTACTGAATGAAAAAAAAAAATAATGTTGTAATAAGAATTAGCTGCATTAATTTGTGTCCTTTATATCTGCCTGGAGTTCAGCTTTAAAGAGGAATAAAGGTACAAAAAAAACGAAAAAAGAAAAAAAAAACCTGCATGCGCCATAGACATCGGCGCCCGTGATTTTAGTAAATATCTACTAAACCGTGGAGGATAGGCTTACCTGTGGGTTAACGTGGTTGTAAAGGGTTTACAACCACTTTAAGCTATTGCATTTAGAAACCAATTGAATGAGATATTATTGAATATTGATCTGCATTCATTGTATCTTTGGGGTTGATTTACTAAAACTGGAGCGTGCAAAATCTGGTGCAGCTCAGCATTGAAACCAATCAGCTTCCATGTATTTTTTTGTTAAAGCTTAACTGAACAAGCTGAAGTTAGAAGCCAATTGGCTACCATGGACAGCTCCACCAGATTTTGCACTGTCCAGTTTTAGTAAATCAACCTCTTTGTTTCTTGTGTCATATCTGCCTGGAGTTCAGCTTTAACCACATCTTAACATCATAATATACAATCAATCTTTTACTAGCAGCTAAAACACTTATCCCCCTCCAATGGAAGACCACACATGTACCCAAAATCAGGGATTGGTTGGATAGAGTAAACCATATTTACAAAATGGATTAAATTGCTGCCATGAAAAAAGAGAATAGTACGAATTTTAATGAAACCTGCCAACCTTGGATTTTAATCTCATACTCTCCTGAATTCCAACTACTTAATGCTTAATATGCCACCTGTCAAATACGATTTCTTAAACTGGACGAATATTAAACTAGTCAAATTACTTCTCTACTTTTGTAACTATACCTATTTGATGTTGAGGTACAATATCTAATATACTCCATGAGATAGATTGGTATTATATCACTTGAACCGTTAGGCTGCTCTCGCTATTCCCCCTATGCCTTCCCTTTCTCCCTACTTACCCCCTTCCTCCATTACCCTATTATCTTTTCCTTACCCAAGCCCTTTTTATATAACATTTCTAAATCATTTGTATGCCTCTTGTAACACCTATTCATTCACCTGGCTATGTATTTTGTTTATATTTTAAATATGTTGATAATGGTTTAGTCATGGATGTGTGATTCCTTAATGCATCTATTTTATTATCTGTTTTTGTACTAAGCTTCAATAAAACTTTTGATTGAGAAAAAAATATATACAATCAAGCAGGAAAATCATGTAATTAAAGTGCATGTTGCTTTAAAAACATATTGTCGGTGCACATAGATGCAAGAAAAAACATGCATTAAAGTACCTAAAATGCGGATAGGTTATTTATGTTATACTGCTTACACTGGTTTCATGCTCTGTTAATGACCCAGGGCTATTGGTCCTGTTTATGGTGCTAAACCAGCTCTAAATTGTTCATGTTTCATAGCAGTAAGGTCTATATGATTCTTTGTGTAGCTAAACATTATTGTTCTGATCAGTATAACCCTTATTGTATGTACACTGTGCATTATAATTTGTTTGTTATGTTCTTTTTTCTATCTCAATAAAACCCTTGTTTTGATTTAAAAAAAAAAAGTACCTAAAATGGCCAAACTACATTTATTTTCAAAACGTGTATTGTAAATTCAGCCTTTTCATGGATAGGATTTTTTGACAGTAATAAGGCTGAATATCAATAGCAGCGAACATACAGAGATATATCATGAGATCTAGTGCTCCAAGAATAATGTCTGTCGAGAAAAGGAAACCGCAGATATCTACGAGAACAGTTTCAGAAAAGTATAGAACAAAAGTATTTGGTACAGCTATTTATTTAAAACTGTTAAATAGTATTTACTTTCAGCCAATGTAATTACCTAAATTCTGTCATTATATTAAGTTGCCACATACCATACATGCTAACAGAAAGTTGAAACAAAGCATGCATTGGGAGTGCCTGTTTTATAAACTGCTGGGCAGCGGATGGAGATACTTAGGGGAGCTAACATTAGGGAGAAAACTGATAAGAGGGTATCACTTGCATGTAGATGTTCACCAGGGGTCTACAGAGGAAACACAAGGTTGGAGAATTTGGGATAGTGTAGCACAGAACGAAATCTTTGAGTTTGGATATTAGGTTAATGTGCATGATTTAAGAGATGATATGAACTATTACATAACAGCGGCAACCGGTCCATAAGGGGTGCAGTGTTCATAAGGGGAACCCGATTTATATGTTCCTATGAGTTTTTTTTTTTTTAAGCATATGAATAGAGCCTGAGGCTTTAACTACTTATCGACTTCAAAACGTTTTTGGCTTGGGGCTCAGAGCACTGCACCCCGAACACATTCGCTTGTCACATTAGTTAATCAATATTCGCTATTGTCTTCCGGGTTCTCCTCCCGGCCAATCAGGAGAAAAGTCAAATGTTAAGACTAGATTGGCCGGTAGGAGAAGCCAAGACCTGGATGGGGTAAGTGTGGACCTGGTGGAGGGGGGTTGTTTGCCACCCCCCGTCCAAAAAAATGGAGCACTAGCCGCCACTGTTACATAGTATTGGACTTTACTAAGTAGGGACTGATTTTGCACTAGAGATCACATTACTACAGTTTCTGGTTCACACTCATTGTATAGCTTTAGTACACCCCATCACTCTTGAAATTTTAATAATATGATATACATTTTAAACATAAACAATGGGGTGTATCACATTTAAAAGGGTGAGATATGCAGATTTTGGAATGCAAACATGAAAATCTCACCACTGACTGTCCACACTGCCTAAAAAGCTACTACCTTATTTAAAGCAGAATTGTGTCTCCTATTAGTGAAAATACATGCTGTAACTCTCAATTATAAGTGCATTTGCATGTACAGTTTTCTCGTATTGCCCCCACAAAGCCTTACAAATGTTTCCAGTGATGGTGCGATAATGATGCTGCACTGCTCATAAATTCAAAGCAACATCTTGCATTCAACTTATTCACAAGCATGTAGTTTTGCAGTCAGCACCTGACCACAACTAGTGCTGTCTAATCTTTTTTGAATTGACAGCACTACCTTTGTTGCTGAAACCCTCCCACTATGAGCTGCAGTGTCTGGAACTGGGAGTAAGTGGAACTAAATGAAGAAGGATTTGGTCCAGTCAGACAAGGTAAAGGAGGTGTGCATCACATCACATAGAAACTGCATTTAGTACTTGTTTAGGTTGACCCTTAAAGCGGAGGTTCACCCTAAATATAAGCTCTCCCATGTGATCCAGCATACTGGCGTCAGCGCCAGTATGCTGTTTTTTTTTTTTTTTAATCCCCCACTTACTGTATTATGCTGGAATTTTATTTTTTTCCCCCGCGGTGGACGGCTCTAGTATTGCTCGTCACATCTTGCGAAAATACCCGATAAGGACTCCGGTAATCTCGGTGAAAATGCGGCGCCTGCGCACATACCTAGGAGCTGACTGCGCAGGCGCCGTATTTCTCGGAGAAATACGGCGCCTGCGCAGTCAGCTCCTAGGTCTGTGCGCAGGCGCCGCATTTTCGCCGAGATTACCCGAGTCCTTATCGGGTATTTTCGGAAGATGTGACGCGCTATACTGGCGCCGTCCACCACAGGGGTAAGAGATTAAAATAGACCATAAAACAGTAAGTGATGGATTAAAAAAAAAAAAAATAACAGCATACTGGCGCTGACGCCAGTATGCTGGATCACATGGGAGGGCTTATATTTAGGGTGAACCACCTCTTTAAGTGATTCTATCATGGGAAAAATATTGGAGTTGGCATTGCTGACCTGAGAATTATAGTAATTTTTTGGCTTTAATCTTTCAGAACCTCTGACCTGAAACAAGTATAGAGTAAAGAAATTATGACACTTTTTTTACATTCATTTACAGCATGCTTTTTATAGGTCTGTGACTCAAGTATTGAAACTAGACAGCCATAGTTTGTTTGAAAACACTAGTTGTCTGGCTGTCTAGTTTCAATACTTCCATACCATAGGCGTGTGCATTAGCCTTACCACTATTTCTGCTGGTAGGAAGACAGGAAAGATCTCGCTCTACCGACTCTGCTATAAGTGAAAGCATTTCTCTTTCACTGTGCCAGTAGGGAGATCAATATTCCAGGGTCATATACATGTAGAGACACACACACACACATGTGTTTGAGCTTATGGCCCCTACTAAACTGAACTAGTCATGTTTCTCATTGCCAATGGGAATACCTCTTCTTTTAGCACTCGATTCAAACCTACTGTACCTACTGAACACCTACATAAACCTGTGTAATCCTTTTAGCTGGTACTTTTAAATCTCCTTTAGCCTAACATGGCAACATACATTTATCACTAAGCTGCTTAGGAAACGTAAAAATGTCAACAGCCGAATCTATGTACAGACGTGGGTATTTGCATGCAAGTCTGTAAATGTTATAAGTAATTCTTTTATACAAAGTAACACTTTTTATTTTAGGTTTAGTAGTTGTTTAATAAATCATAGATCAGCTTTCAACTGTCAAGCTACATTAAATTGATAAAAGCTGATTCCTAGTTGTGATTCCTTACAGCATTCCATTGCTCTTTGCTCTGTGTTATAAAATAATTCTGTATATACTGTGTATATATATATATATATATATATATATACACACACACAAAATATATATATATATATATATATATATATATATATATATATATATATATAGTACTAAACACAGTGAAGCAAAAACCATTCTGCAGTTGACATTGAATTTAATATTTGTGATGAATGTACGTAAGTGCAAGGTGAAGGATGCTTACACGCCAATTCAAATACCACACAATGACGTGACACCTGTCTCCTGCAGTGAGGAGTCAAATCTCAGAGCTAACGTGATGCAGGTGCTTGGTAACATTGTGAGGAGAACGCCGTCAGTTCGATGCACTTGCTTATTTGGAACCAATTATGCGTTGCAGTTGTATTACTTTTTAATGAGATTTATTGCACCGTATGGAGATTACAGGCCCACGTGTAAATCATTTAATGGGACAGCAGCATGTGAGCGAGTCTCCCGGGAAAGACACCATCTCTTTGCAAAAAGAAATTCCTGATAAAGAGGCATGAACCAATTCTCAGAGAGATAATGCTTGCTGTACCAGAGTACTCTAGCTGTAAAAAAGTAGGGCACAAACCCTGCAACTGGACATTTCATTTATTTTAACATGTTTCCTTTAATAAAAATAAATTGCAACAGTTAGGCGGGTTAAAGCTTTGCTAAATATTAATTTTTTTTAGCATCAGGTCAAATACATTATTACTAGTCTTGTACCATTAATTATTCTTTATGAACTTATACAAAATTACATCTACTAGTTATTTTCAGTCGCAAGATAAAATTGAAAGACATTTATATGTTAGCTGCAAAGATTGGGCAGCTACAGTCTTCCATTATACCAGATTTCCGGAGGTGACCGGTGGCTCTTTTATAGCTTGGATAGGCTTATTACTGGACTAGGACCAATCCAATGAATAGGTCACATACTTCTTGGCTGTGCATGAAGGAAATGCTGGGTAAGGCAGCATTCTCTTGTTTTATCTCCTCTTTATCTATTTATATGTATGCCAGTAGAAATCTTGAGACCTTAAATGATTTAGGTCTTTTAAGACCAGATGACCACTGCTTTAGCAACTACTTTTTTTTGGATGCCTTACATGCATGCAAGAGACTATGAAGTTCAGTAACGGAGTAGCCAAAGGTCATTGCCAAAGGTAACAGGATGCAAACATAAAAGCCAGAAAGTGGGACAGGGAAAAAGTCAAGAAGAAAGCCAATGCCAGAACTGGTGACTCAATTGTGGGTTCAGGTCAAGCAAGCAATGGATTCCAAGGACTCCAACAGGTCAGGAGCAGTAGCCAGCAGCATCAGGGATATCCAGTAAAGATAGGTTAAAGAGCCTAGGTAGGCTGACAACAGTCAAAAAACAGCAGATAATAAAATAAGGAAATCAGGATCACAGTTCCCTTCCATAGCAACAGAAAACTAAACAATACATCACAAAACTAGAATATGCATGCTGAAGTCCTTTTAGAAGAGTATAGATAAATCAGGAGGCATGCACCTGGCCATGCTATTGCATAGTGTGGTGGAAATTTGAAGATGTATTTAATATGTATTGTTGCCATATTGGCACCCAGTCTTGACACTTCCCCAACCCGCTCTAATTAGAACTGATTGGGGCAGACTGAGGCTGGTTGAGATGCACTTCCTGACTTGGAGACGGGTGCTTGAAGAGTGAGTGTCGCCGGCGCAAGGGCCCCTGTGTGATGCACAGATATTCGCCTGCGCGATGCGTCACTTTGCAGGCACACTATTGGTTTAGTGGATGTGTGCTTTTGCCATCTCTGTGTCTGATCAACATAAATATGATGGTATGAGCATACAGCTGCATATAGGCTCCCCTTATCAGGAACTGTGTTCATTGGTTATTGTATTATTTCTGTATGTACTTGTATTCAGTGTATTGTATTCTATTCATGTATTCAATGACACTTCCTGTCAGAGGGAATGTTTTGAAATGTGCTTGCTGTGTATAAGAAGACATCTGGTGATGCCGACTCCCATGGGGGGAGGCGACTTACTGGCGATGACTTCCTGTTTTGTGTAAATAAAAGCAGCCATGCTCAGCCCTGGAGGGGCATTGATGGCAAGGATGGTAACTTGAGAACAGGCTTGTATGGTGTCTGCTTACTGGATGAATGGCAGGGAATATATGGTGAGTAAATCTTTTAGCTTAAACATGGCATTATTTCATTTAAGATGGGGAATGTGCTTTAGAGCACATGGCAAGATGGCGGTGTGCTTCGCACACCCCCAAATTGCCACGAAAATAGCTCGACTGAACAAATAAATAGGGCACATATGCTCACATCAGGATGTGTTAAAGGAGCCTGGAGTGCAGTAAAATCCAAAATGGACTACAAGAAAGGGGGCAAGCAGAAAAACAACAATGCCAAGCAAAGAGACCACAGCAAGAATTAGAGGACACTGCAAGTAGACTATACCAGCAGCCACGTGTCTAGTGGTCAACTGCACCACAGGAAAGGCAGACCCACCATGGGAACATTCTTGACAAACATACTTGTAGAAAATTACCCTCAAAACTTATCTCAACTCAACTGGCTAAATTGGGTAAACCAAATGTTTTACCATGTACATAAAGGCTATGAAGCTCCCAATACGCATTAATTTATTGTCATGAAGAATTTATTTTTAGTCACCATATTAGGACTTCCTGGAAGAAAAGAACGCAATTAGAATAGGCTGAGAATACACAAACCTGTGTAAATGGATAGCTGGAGAAGAGGTAGAAGTATGGGATAAAGTATATGACAAGTTAAATCCACCTATAAATACCACAGCCATCGGAAAACCACAGTCTGTTGAAGCTTTTCCTACTCCCTCGCTATTTCTTCCCCCAGCATGCAGTTATTTTTCACAGCAAATAAAAGTCTGCTTGTTCTTTTCTAATAAATGGTTGTGTTGTCTTCTGATTAAATGTGTATTTGACTTATGAGGAACTGAAAATGGGTAAATAAACAAAAGCAAAACAGATTTATAAGAAAAAATCGGACTTGGCGGTACTCAACTGCTGAAGCGACTGCGATTAAGTACTGGGTACGTGACCTGCAATGCACTGTGTTAATATCTTACAATATTACTTGCAGAAGTGATACAACTGTCGTCCAAAAATATAAAAGAAGCACACTATTTGAGGTCACTTTACAGCTTCCTGCAATATCATTTTTCATTAATTTTATCCAACTCTTGACCACACAGTAATAAATTACATATTATGAAACTGGAAATTACACTTCATTCCTTTCAGGAGTTAAAAGGTCTGCCATGGGTCTGTTTTGTGACATTCTTAGTTACGCATTAGCCTTGTGTATGTGTAGATCTTTTTCTGCATATAACCGAAAATAATTTGTAGATCTTTACTGGAGGAGAAATGCAGAGCACAGCAAATCTTTCCCATCTGTTTGTCCTTGTCAGCAAAGATATGACCAGCTCCAAAACAACTGCCAACCTGTTTCATCTCTATGCTAATTGTACCCAAATTTACTCAACCCCCCCTCCTCTGACCTGTCACCCACTCCTCAGCCAGTCTAGCAGACTGCCTTTCATCCATCACCGACTAAATAAAAATGCTGAAAACCAAAGATTGTTTATCCAGCTATAACAGCAACATGTACACTACAGAAAAACAGTGTGTTTTTTGTAAAGTAAACCAGGGGAAGAAAAAAAAAGAAGACATTTGCCTTGGGTACGAAGTAAAGAATTTATATGTGTGTGTTATGTATTCAGTCCCTTTTTGTTACAGACTATGCTTAACCCCCGTCCCTATGAGTGCCTGGTGGAATGCAGTAATGGTAGTTGCTATAGCAACATTGTGTGGACTCTGTCAAGTTGAATACTGATTCATTTTGCACCAAAGTACTGTTACATTACTCTGGTGCAAAATATTCCTCTTATTTGTTTTTCGTGATTGATGTCCGTGTTTTGTTTTTTGGCATGACGTTTGCTCTGTTTGTAGGCTGACTTTTAAGAAAACTCTTGTAATTTAGTAGTAAACATTTTGTGCATGGGGTGAGAAGGATAAGTAGACAATGAACTCCCTCTGTCCATTATAAAGGTTTTAGTGAATTTTGGAAGCATCATGTTTGAGGCTTAGAAAAGTCTTGTGTAGATTCATGCTATTTATCTGTTACCATAGTAATGCTAGTAACCTGCGATCAGTTCGGCATTAAAGACAAAACTTCTCAGAATACCAAAATGTTGTCCAGGTACAGGGCTTGGGTTCTTATTTTGCATAGCTAGAGTACACTAGTGCGGGTGCCAGTAAGCAAGAACTTCCATTACAGCTTGATGTATTTTGTAAATCTTCATTGCATAAGTCCAATGCATAAAATTTTGCCAAATGGGCTTCATGGCATAATAAATTGGCACAATAAATTGTACAGAAGGTGGTAATATCAACAGTGTTAGCAGAGGTGGAGGTACACAATCTACATATCTACATATATCCCTTCAGTGGCCACTCTTACACAGTCAGTGACATCTCTCTTCTCTACATCAGACATGCCCCTGTGCCCCCTCCAGCAGCACTCTAGCTCCCAGGCAACAATCAGCCCTGGCACCCCTGCTTCCCCCCTCCTGATAGGCTGAGTTATGAGCTTGTATAGCATATGTTTCCTGGCTTCCCTACTTAGTGTGTCCTGCTGTGACCTGTCATTGGGCTCCTAGTTGCTGACCCCTGCTTTGTACCAGGATTTCCCTTTGGGTTGCCATATAAACTTAACCCCAGATTGTTTTGACTTGACAATGGTTACTCACTACATGCCCTGACTTACCCTCAAAACTGTTTATTGCATTTGCTACCTGCCCTAACCTTGGAGCTGTTTGTGGACCATGCTCGTCTGATACCTGCCCTAGGACTGACTTAGGATTTTGTAACCAGCTGCTGTCTGACCAGCCTTGAGCCTACAGGTATCCTTCTTTGTATTATTTGCTCAGTTCTGAGCTGCTTTTTGGCCAGGAACTATAGCATCGTGTTCTAAGACCTGGAACAATCAAGTACTGGTAAGCCTACTTGCCTTAAGGCAGGGGTCCTCAAACTACGGCTCTCCAGTTATTCAGAAACTACAATTCCCATCATGCCTAGTTATGTCAGTGAATGTCAGAGTCTTGCAATGCCTCGTGGGATGTGTATTTCCGCAACAGCTTGAGGGCCGTATTTGAAGATCCCTGCCTTAAGGGAACAAAGGCTGTTTAAGGTAGAAGAAAAACCAGACATCTATAGTTCCTGACCTAGACATCGAGCTGTGCTTTACAAACACCTGTGTTACCTGTACTGTTTTGTTTAAAATTACACTATTGAAATATTGCTTATTTTTTAACTTAACCTGCACTCAAAAAGTTCTATTTTACAAGTGTTGTACCCAAAAGTGTTAACCATACCCAAAAGATATCTCTTAATTGTTTTAAATTCTTCCTAGAAACAAAGCAGTGACACTTACTTATACGTGACAGTATCTACAGCCTCACAGCTGTATCTCTTATATAGTGTATCTGCTTTGTAAATGTAAGCACTGTTTCCTGACTGCTAGTCTCACAAGATTTGGGGTGATATTTGGTGATGATACTACTGTGCTTCTCTTTGTTCTCCTTGCTGAAGAGAAAGCTGCCCCTGAAAACCTGCAGTATAGGGACCTCCCTGCTTCTGCTCCATTCATTGTGTGGATCTGTACTCTGCCTGCGTCTCTTGCTGCTTACCAATCATTACCCAACCAGTCATTCGGGGGAAGCTTTGACATGAGGATACAAAGTCCTGTTCTTCTACCAAGGTGACCTGTATGGCAACAAACATGTATGTTTTCAGCACACCAATTTCTTGTTAGCAATACAATAGTCGCAATTCAAGGTAACTTTTCAGAATCAGGACGTATTCCTCCATAAAGTCAATGTGATATAAATGGAATTCAACAATTGCATTGATTTGTATCTGATGAAATAATACACAAATAAAAATGTTTTCATAAAGACATTGATGCGTTTGCAATATACGTTTTACCTCTTGTTCATAATGCTATCCATTGGCTATTTCAGCTTCCTATTGCAGATTGGTGTGTGATGAAGATATCCGAATCACCTCCACACAGAGACACAGTGCAGAAAAAAACATGGTGAGTCAATAAAGAAAGGAAAACTCTGCAAGGTGACCACAGGCAATAATGGCGACTACTGCTTGCCTTTTGGCACAGCTTTCACAGTTCAGTTCAGGCCACGTAAAGAAAACTTTGGCTTTATTTCTTAAATTTAAAAAGCAAAGTCTAATGTGAGGCATCCATGCAGAAATCATTTTAATTAGTCTATTTACATTTCTAAAATATAAGTGGTTGTGGGTTTTTAAAAAGTGCAGTGTATGCACCATATATATATTTTTAAAGCACATTTTATACTTTACTGTAAAATGCATTTTGGTATTGTGCCTATTTCCCATTCATATATAGGCTTGAAATATATTTTTTTTCCTATAGCATCCCTTATATTGTGTAGCAAGTTACCTTACTAAATGTGAAACTCCAATGTTGTGCTGAGGTTTCCCTAATCCATGCAGCAGCCTGCCTTTAATTTAAACCTCAATCTCTGTGCATACTGAATTCTGTCATTGCTGCTAGAACGGGAAATTAAATTTTCTTTTGTATGTAAAAAAATCATGCCTGGCTGCAGATTGTAATAGAATTTAAAAACACAAATGACACAACGGTATATATGATAGTGCTAGAGTTTGCTTAACCACTTAAGGACCGCCGCATGTACATTTACGTCGGCAGAATGGCACTGACAGGCACATCAACGTATATATACGTTGGTGCCTTGGGGGGGATCGGGGGTCCGATCGGACCCCCCCCCGTACATGCGGCGGTCCGCGCGGCTGCAGGAGCGATCCGACAAGTGGGGGCGGCTATCCGTTTTCACCCGCCCCCTCCGGATCGCTCCCAGCCAATGCGCGCGCCCGCCCGCCCTGTCACTTCCTCCTCCTGTGTAAACACAGGAAGGAGGAAGCGACGTGATCTCTCCCTCTGCGTTTGTTTCAAGCGCCGCTGAGGAGAGATCACAACACTACAAGTAAGTCTGCACCAACAGCACACTTACACACAGACACAAACACATTTAACCCCCGCGATCGCCCCCCCCCCCTCCCCCCTGTCACAGTGTCACTGAATGCAGTAATCATACATGTATGATTACTGTATTTAGTGTCAGTGTGACAGACAGTGTGACAGTCAGTCAGTGTTAGTGTCAGGGTAGCCCCCCCACCCCCCCCCCAATAAAGTTTTAAGCCCTTGATCACTGCCCTAGTTAACCCTTTCACTCCCTATTGCCAGCATCACTAAGCGATCATTTTTCTGATCGCTGTATTAGTGTCGCTGTTCCCGCTAGGTAGCTAATTTTTTTTTAATGCGATTTTTTTTTTACTAAAGACATGTGGCTAAATACATTTTGGCCTAAATGTTTGACTGAAATTTAGTTTATTGGTTTTTTTATTATAACAAAAAGTAAAAAATATTGATTTTTTTTCAAAAATGTCGCTCTATTTTTGTATATAGCGCAAAAAATAAAAATCGCAGAGGCGATCAAATACCACCAAAAGAAAGCTCTATTTGTGGGAAAAAAAGGACGCAAATTTTGTTTGGGAGCCACGTCGCACGACCGCGCAATTGTCTGTTAAAGCGACGCAGTGCCGAATCGCAAAAACCCCTTGGGTCATTTGCCAGCGTATTGGTCCGGGTCTTAGGTGGTTAAAGACTAAATTAACCTTCACTTTAAACCAGCTAAATATATTCCAGGTGCATCGAAACAAAATTTCAATGTTCAATGTTTTACAGTTCATTTTTTTTAATGGGCTTTTTCACACTGGCAGCTGGAGGGCAGTAAAAACTGGCGGCTGAGCTGCAGTTTTACCAGTCCCTGGCTGCCCACCAAAATTCTGAAATTATAGCCTGACAAGGCCTTGGGTGATGTCATTGTACAAGTAGGCAGAACTATTTGGAAACCCACCCTGAAGACAGGAAAGATGTAAGTTGGATGCACCCCCTGTAAATGCCGCTGACCAGTATATTTGTTGAAAAAATATGTAGGTAATACTGCACTTGTGTTGTAACAAACAAACAATCAACAAAGAAAAGCTACAACATTTATTGTTAGACATAAACACAAAAATAATATTAAGTATGTTGCGCTACAGAAAACCACCAAACAAATATAAACGTTATTTAACCACTTAAGCCCCGGACCAATATGCTGCTAAATGCCCAAAGGTGTTTTTACAATTCGGCACAGACAATTGCGCGGTCGTACGACGTGGCTCCCAAACAAAATGTGAGTCTTTTTCTTCCCACAAATAGAGCTTTCTTTCGATGGTATTTGATAGTCTCTGCAATTTTTTTTTTTTGCGATATAAACGGAAAAAGACCGAAAATTTTGAAAAAAAATGATATTTTCTACTTTTTGTTATAAGAAAAAGCTAAATTTTAGTCAAACATTTAGGCCAAAATGTATTCAGCCACGTGTCTTTAGTAAAAAAATTGCAATATAAAAAAAAACTAGCTACCTAGCGGCAACAGTGACACTAATACAGCGATCAGAAAACCGATCGCTTAGTGACACTGGCAAAAGGGGGTGAAAGGGTTAACTAGGGCGGTGATCAAGGGGTTAAACCTTTATTAGGGGGGGTAGGGACCTAACACTAACTGTCTGTCACACTAACTGTCACACTGACACTAAATGCAGTGATCAGTATATATATGATCACTGCTATTAGTGACACTGTGATAGGGGGCTGGGGGAGGGTGATCGGAAGGGGTTAAGTGTGCCTATGTGTACTGGTATCAGTGTAGTGTTGGTGCGACTTACTTGTAATATCTACTCTCCTCTCGCCGGATTGAAAATACCGCCGAGAGGAGAGGTGACATCACTTCCTCTGCCTGTGTTTACATTACACAGGCAGAGGGCGGGCAGAGGAGGGGGGGAAGCTGATTCGCTAGGAGCAATCGCGAGGGGGTGGACAAAAACGAACAGCCGCCCCCTCATCCCGGATTGCTCCCAGACACTTACCGACCGCCGCATGTAGCGGAGGGGGTCCCGATCGGACCCCCGACCCGCGGAAAGGCAGGGACTAGCCAGCATGTCCATCTGCCTGTACGTGCCATTCTGTGGACGTATAATTTGCATGCGACGGGCGTTAAGTGGTTAAAATTATGTGCTAAAAAGGTCTTTAAAGTAAAAAAAAAACACATCAGGCTAGACCAGGGGTCTCCAAGCATTCTAAACAAAGGGCCGGTGTAATGTCCTTGAGACTCTTGGAGGGCCAGGCTTTGGCCAGCAGGGGTGGAAATTTTCCTGGCATCAGTGCTGCTAAACATCTGGTATTAGGGGGAGGAAAAGCGCCCCATCGTTGGTATCATAGGGAGGAATAGTGCTCCATTAGTGGTGTCAGTGGGAGAAATGGTGCTCCACTATTGGTGTCAGATGGCAGAATAGTGTCTCATATTAGTGGGTGGGATAGTGCCCCAAGGGCCGGATAAAGGCAAGCAAAGGGCCGCAACCGGCCCTCGGGCCACAGTTTGGAGACCACTGGGCTAGACAAATAGCCAAAAGGAAAAGGACTTATAATCAGCAAAGGGGTGCTTTCACCACAAGGCTGAGTAGGCAGAGGACCATCATGCAACAAGGGAAGTGTCTGCTTCTGAACCCTCCAATGGGAATGCAAGATTTCTCTGGGGGCTCAATATAGCAATGTATCCGATTATACAGTGCAGTGTAGGGAGGGATCCTCCGATCTCACAGCTGTGTCCGGTGATCGCAATGTAGTCCTGGGATCCAGTAGGTCTGTGCAGAGTGGACGGTGCTCGGTGATTCCCGGTGATTCCCGGTAACTACGGTAACTGCTGGAAATAGAGTGTGAAGTGAAGGTGGTTCTTTCAGAAGATAGAGGTTGTGGAAAATCCTCCATTATGTTGGTTTACAATATAAACCTGAAATATATTGCTATTATTAAGTCTGACCTCCTGTAATTTAAGAGGTCCACCATGATGGTAAGCATCCAAATTGGACCCACACAGGTGCAGGTGGTGGAACAGTAGGATTGATATATATGGACACAATATGAACATACAGTATATTAACCACTTTCCTACTGTGCACTTAAAGTGATTGTAAAGCTTGTTTTTTGTTAAGTAACAAACATGTCATACTTACCTCCACTGTGCACTGTGTGTTTTGCACAGAGTGGCCCCGATCCATGACTTCTGGGGTCCCTCGGCGGCTCTCGCGACTCATCCCCACATCAGATAACCCCCAGAAGAAGCGCTCTCCTGGGGGGGTTACCTTGCAGCTGTGCTCCCGAGTTATTCATTCAGTGCCCATAACCGCCGAATGTATGACATAGGATGCATTAAGGTTAAAAAAAAAACATGAGTGTTTGCAACCCATTTAAACCCCCTACCTGCCCAGGCCAATTTTCAGCTTTCAGCGTTGTCGCACTTTTAATGACAGTCATGTAACACTGTACCCAAACTAAATTGTTATCTTTTTTTTACACAAATAGAGCTTTATTTTGGTGGTATTTAATCACTACTGCTTTTCTTTTTTTTTTGCTAAATAAACAAAAAAATCTAAATAAATCTAAATAAATAATAAAAAAAAAAATTAAAAATATATAATAATTTTGTTGTAGTTTGTTATTATAAAATTTTGATGAAGCTGCACTGATGGGCACTGATGAGGCAGCACTGATGGACACTGAGGCGGCACTGGTGGGCACTGATAGGTGGCACTAATGGGCTCTGATAGGTGGCACTGATGGGCACTGAAAGGTAGGGCAGATAGGCGGCACTGATGGGCACTGATAGGCACTGATAGGCAGCACTGACAAGTGACACTGATGGTGAGACACTGATTGGCAGCACTGATGGACACTGATAACCGGCTTGTTTACTTCCGTGATCAGCTGATTAAGCGATAAAAGACCCTCTGTAATTGCCCTTTACCCTGCTCTGTGATCAGCCAAGTCAGAAGGACTCAGCGGTCACAGAGTGCGCTGCCCTATTGACACCCTCCCCTCACTGGAAGCCCACGCTGAAACTGCCATTCGGGTATAGCGCGGGAGGAAAGTAGGGGTGCGCATCTTCACCGGTCTCACGATTCGATTACGATTCCGCGATGCATCACGATTGCAGCGCAAGTGCGCATGGCTTTCATCAAAAAAAAATTGAAGTACTCCAAACAAAAAAAAAACACACACAATAACACTTCCTGCATGTAGCAAAGTCTAAACACAGCAGACATGCTACAGGAGATGGTCAGAGACTGCGGACATGCTACAGGAGATGGTCAGAGACTGCGGACATGCTACAGGAGATGGTCAGAGACTGCGGACATGCTACAGGAGATGGTCAGAGACTGCGGACATGTTACAGGAGATGATCAGAGACTGCGGACATGCTACAGGAGATGGTCAGAGACTGCGGACATGCTACAGGAGATGGTCAGAGACTGCGGACATGCTACAGGAGATGTCAGAGACTGCGGACATGCTACAGGAGATGATCAGAGACTGCAGACATGCTACAGGAGATGTTCAGAGATTGCAGACATAGTACAGAAGATGGTCAGAGACTGCGGACATAGTAGAGGAGATGGTCAGAGACTGCGGACATGCTACAGGAGATGGTCTATATTTCTCCTCCATACAGCCCAGTCCCTGCCTTCAGTGACAATGACTTATCACAGGTGACAGTACACCTCCAATATTCCAATACATGCCCCCCCTCCTCCTCTGTACTTACATGCTGCTCTGCACAGAGGATGATTAGAGGGAACTTGAAGCCTTGTAGTGAGATGGGCAATCTGCCAGCTCACCATCCCCCGATCTCCATTCCAGCTCTTCACTGTCAGCCAGCGATGTACATATATTTATGTGACCGACTGACTGCCCGCCTCTCTCCAGTCTCCGTCGGCCCCGCTCACTGACTAGAACTTCAGATTAGTAGAGGATAGTGTTTGTAAATGCTGCGCTAACGTGACTGCTGCACGGCTCGCCTATCTCCTATGTCCACTCGGCTCTTACGTCTCTCCTGGCATCAGCCCCTCCCGCCTTTCTACTGATCCAATCATTAGGCAGTGGGTGGGGCTGACGCCAGGAGAGACGTAAGAGCCGAGTGGAGATAGGAAAGCCGTGCAGTCAGTCAGTGTGGCATATACAGACACTATCCTCTACTAAGCTGAAGTTATAGTCAGTGAGTGGGGCTGACGCCAGGAGAGACGTAAGAGGGGAGTGGACCATAGGAGAGAGGCGGGTCGGGCAGTCACACGAGCGCTGAAAACAAAGATACCATAGAACGGAGCACTCTCCTGGGAGGGGCGGGGACAGGGGCGGGGCTAGGCATCGATTATCACGGTCGCATGCATCGGAATCGCATCGGGTACAGCCGAATCGCGATGCACCGATGCACCAATTATATTTGACACCCCTAGCGGAAAGTGGTTAATATATACAGAATTTGTATTTTTTTAATTGTTGATTTTTTACTTACTATACTAATTTAACATATATAGTTTGTTTTGCTAAAACAAAAACAAAAAAAGACTCACTGTGATATACACTATATTATCAAAAGTATTAGGGCGCCTGCGTTTACACACACATGAACTTTAATAACGTCACGGTTTTAGTCCTGAGGGTTCAATATTGAGTTGACCCACCCATTGCAGCTATAACAGCTTCAACTCTTTTGGGAAGGCTGTCCACAAGGTTTAGGAGTGTGTCTGTGGGAATGTTTGACCATTCTTCCAGAAGCACACTCCTAATCCTTGTGGACAGCCTTTCCAGAAGAGTTGAAGCTGTTATACCTGGAAAGGGTGGGCCAACTCAATATTGAACCCTACGGACTAAGACTGGAATGCCATTAACTTGCATGTGTGTGTAAAGGCAGGTGTCCCAATACTTCTGGTAATATAGTGTATATACTTTATTATATAAATGGCTCACGGTGGTATATACTGTATATTGTATATGAGATATATACAGTACATATTTATATAAAAGTATTTATTAATTACTGTTGAATTTTAGATCTATATGAGACATAATGTGATTAGAGTTTGTTTGGGTTAACACATTTAAGTGGCGTATGAGTAATACTTAGAGCAGTGGTCATCAACCTTGTCCTCAGGGCCCACTAACAGGCCAGGTTTTATGTATTACCTTGGGGAGATGCAGACTAGAATACTGCAATCACTGAGCAGCAAAAGATATCACCTGTGATGTATTTCAGTTATCTTGTAAACCTGGCCTGTTAGGCCGCGTACACACGATCAGACATGTCTGATGAAACTTGTTCGACGGACCGTTTTCATCAGACCACGCTGAAGTGGTCTGTTGGTCTGATGTGCGTACACACCATCGGACCAAAATCCCATCGGACCAGAACGCAGTGACGTAGAACACAACGATGTGATGAAAAAAACGAAGTTCAATGCTTCCAAGCATGCGTCGACTTGATTCTAAGCATGCGCGGGTTTTTGGTCTGATGATTTTGTGTACTAACCATCGAACCTGTCCGACGGATAGGTTTCCAGCGGACATGTTTTCAAGCATGTTTTAAAACTTTGGTCCGCTGGAAAACGGTCCGATAGGCCGTACACACGATCGAACATGTCCGCTGAAACTGGTCCACAGACCAGTTTCAGCGGACATGTTCGATCGTGTGTACGCGGTGGGCCCTGCAGGACAGGGTTGATGACCACTGACTTAGAGAGAGTCTGCACATTTTTTCAATTGTTTTTGGTATTTGCATAACTAGCTTGTCACTGTAATAATGACATAGCTATTAGCGAATGACCCAGAAATGGTTAGCTTTAGAAAAGGATTCCCTAGGGCACAAAGATCCATGCGATCTTACTTATTTTTTTTGCTTGAGGCCCTGTTTTAGAATGAATGAGTGCTACTGCATTAGGCATACGTGCCCCTTAGGTTAACCAATGCTCTCCCCTTTTATTAGGAGAAAATCTATTGCCTTCTGAATGATATATTTACTTGATATTTTTTTATTGATGACGTTTTCCAGTGTTTTGGCAACCTGTCGCGGTTTCAAATGATTTTTTTTCGAAGACTGAAGCAGAATAATCAATATGTCAGTGGAAGCTAAACCACAGGAGAGCATGACATGTGAGATGAAGTTCAGGATATTGTGAAATAAAAAGCCAGCCCAGTGGGGTCCAATAGTCAGCAGATAGAAAAGGACAAAAGGGAGACCTTGCCAGGGACACTACTCATTACAGTCCAGATTGTCATGTATTGCTCTGTTTGTTTTCTACATGTGTACCCTTGTTCATGTAACAAACCTACATAATGACTACTGGACATAACCCATACTTGAAAAATAACGAACACATTTTTCATAGAGAAATAAAAAACGACATTAGGCTTGGTATTCTCAGAAAGAAACCGCTAACGGAAAAAAATTCCTAGGGACTGTGAAGAACGGAATCGATAATGTAATGCTATTAAATCACAGTTACAAACTGAAAACCATCATACAACATCAGACAGGAAAAGCTCACATTTGTTCCTTCAATGAATTTATACTATTATAGTATTGACTGCATTTTTCTCAGAGCGAGCAGTGATTATCACTGTCTTTGGTTTCCCATACTGATACATAATGACTGAAATAAAAAAAGGGTGGTTTCATTCCATTTTGAGGCCTCTTTCATCCAAGAAACAAGTCCCAAAATGCACTGCAAAGAACTACGAAGAGAGCACCAGAAATCTGTATATAAGCTGGTCTGTTTTGACCTTCTCAATAACCTCTAAATTTAATGCATTGTTTTACCAGTTTACATTTTTTTAATTCCAAGTGATCAGCCTTTTATCAGCCACTAAATCTATTACTGTATATCTTCAGAACACCCTTTCTGTCTATACTCCCTTCCCCTATTCCTCACTAATTTAACAGTTCTATCTCTCTTCCAAATTTTCTCCAGCAGTAAAAGCAAAATCTAGTAGCATAGAAAAGTTGCAGAATGTGAATAAACTCTGTCTTTATTTAGATGTCTGAGCTGAAGAAATCCACACTTGCATTTTACACAGCCTTTCTTGAACTCATTAGGTGAACAAGCCATATGGACATTTAATTTGGAACCAGTGTTTCCATTGCTTTGTCAACTTTAGTTGTACATACTTGGGTGCTGCCAGGCTTCCTGTCACCCACAGAGAATCTTTTGATTAGCACTCCCCTTTATACTTAATTAGTACTCAGAGATAACACAGACACAGTTGGGTCGACAGCTTCTTTACTGTTTAAACAGCGTAATGGTCCACCCAACAGGTGATAAAAGCAACCTTCTAAGGCTAGACCAGAGAAGTTTCATTAACAAGAAACTCTTTTTTATTTCTGAAAAAGTGAAGAAAGGTTTTAATCACTGTAAGGTTTTCATCATTGTCTGCGCCTCAATTAGGTAATTTTTCCTTTACTTTCAATGGCGGATACACAACAGGAAATTAGAGGAAATCTTCGACTTTTCCTGCTATTGGCAGGTGTTACCAGAACAGATATACCCCTTAGGATAGTTCTTCTCTTCTACTAGTCTGATGACAGCTGTAAACTGTTCAGATTTTCTTTCACTTTCTGCTGTGGTTAGAATAGTGTAAAGGATAAAAGGTGAGGGTGAAATCCTCACACAGGGATGCAGAAAGCAGTAAAAACATGGTGGAATAGAGACAGCTATAAAAATATGATAGGACAGATACAGCAATACAACCTATTTGGACAGAGACCTGATGGAGGTTGTAACCCTTTCCCACTGTTTCAAAATGAAAGCAGTATGGCCGGTGGTCCACTATAAGGTGGAATGTTGCCTAAGAATGAAACATTGCTAGCAAGTTGGCTTCATTGCAGCAGAGACAATGTATGTCTCCCAGCTGCAACAGATATTCAGCATGAATTCAGTGACAAATATAATTACCTCTCATGCACGTTTGTGAGATTTATGTCATCTAGGATCTGCCAATCAAGATGCCTCATGATGCTGAACCTAGAAGAAGACGGATGATGTTGTCAACATAGCATTTCGGGGGGGGGGGGGTGTAGGTAAGTATAGCAAACTTTAGCTCAGCTTTGAGTTTTACTAGATGTTTTTAAAAGTTAGCAAAAACTGCCGGGAATCCCGGCGTTTTTAAATCCGGCAGTTTTCCAATGGGGAAACACTACGAGGGAGCATACACACGTCCGGGATTCCCAGCCAAAGCTTTCCCCGCAGTTTTCCCGATGAGAAACCCGGCCGTGTTCACACTGGGAAACTTACGGAGCAGGTTCTCGGGTTTACCGTCGGGATTCCCGAAGGACTTTAGACCGCCGGGTATCCTGGTCGTGTGTACAGGGCTTAAAGGTTTGTTTTTCTTTTACCCTAATGTATTCTTTGCATTAAGGTAAAAAACTGTACAATGGGGCGTGGCCTGGACGGAGACCTCGATGGCAGCTTAAGCTGTGAGCTCCTGCAACCCAGGGACTGTTTTAAGCCTTTTTGGGGAACCTACACCCGACTTCAGACCATGAGCAGAACCACCCGGAGCTCGTCAACGTCCCGAGTGACCGGTGACTCAGGATCTCACTCCAGCAGGAGTATCCCGGACTTATTTAGGTCCCAACGCATGGCGACCCACGCGGCCACGCAGGCCCAGGCCTTGAACTTGCCTGACATGGAGCCTGAACTCCCGCCACTGGATTCTGCCACGGGACGCTCTCTCCCCCCTAGCCTCTTTGACCTGGATGCTATGGCTGCCGACATCAAGAATGCCGTCTCGGCGGCGGTGGCTGATCTCAAGACGGAGATCCGCGCGGTCTCCCATCGGATTGACGCGGTGGAGCAAACCACCCAGACACACGCGGCGGCCATCCGCCAGGTACAGACCACCTATGACTCCCAACTCGCTCATCTCTTAGAGCTCCACAGACACGTCGAGGAACTCGACAATCGTGGAAGAAGGCACAATATCCGGGTACGGGGAGTCCCTGAAACTGAAGACCCGGAGACCCTACAGCACACCCTCTGCTCGATCTTTAATGATCTGATGGGGCGCCCTGCCGACTCCCCGGTGGACATGGAGAGGGCACATCGAGCCCTACGCCCGCAGCCCCAAGCTAATGAACCCCCCAGGGACGTGATCTGCTGTGTGGTCAACTTCCAACTTAAGGAAGAAATCCTGCGCAAGGCAAGAGAAAGAGGCCGCATTCTACATAATGGCGCGGAGGTTAAACTTTTCCAGGACTTATCACAAATAACTCTCCAGAATAGGTGCGCCTTACGCCCCCTGCTGGTCAATCTACAAACCAGAAACATTCGTTACCGTTGGAAGTTTCCATTTGGGCTGTCGGCTTCCAACAGGGGGCGCTCCGCCCTCCTACGCACGCCGGAGGACCTCCGTTCCTTTTGCGAACAACTGGACGTCCCGCTCGTTGAGCTCCCGGAGTGGTATGCCTTCTATTTCCCCTCCGAACCGTGGCTTCCGGTTTCCCTGAACCCATCGCCGAAGGCCCAACGCCACAGGTCACGCAGACAACGATCGGGCCTGTCCTCACCGGGCGGTCACGCTTCCCGTCGAGATGGGCACCACAACGACCCAGGCCCCCTCTCGACACCACCCAGGGGTAGAGACCGGATGGATGCTTGACTCCATGTGATCCCTTCAGTCAAGTGCCGCTCCTCTACATTCACCATCTAAACCACATGGGGCTCCGACTTGCCTACCGATCTTGCTCCAAGTGACTTGCTGACGCAGACCCCGTGGACATAGATCTGCTTACCCCGCCTGTCTGATAGCCCTGCTGCGTGCGCCCCCAGCCCCCATGGCATCTGGACCGACAGAAGAACGAGACTGCCTAGGTCTGCCTATCTCCCTCTGCTGGGGACTGCCACCCACTCCTACACTACGCGTTCCCAGCTCCCTGCAACGAACCCTTGGACTCTCGATTGCCAGCCCAGATGGATGCGGTAAGATGCCACCCAACCTGGGATGGTACATCGTTCCCCCCCGCCATGCACCCGAAGACTTCCTCTGCTTCTCCCTCCCAGAGTGAACTTGTGACACTGCCTAACCCTGCTACACTTGAGCCGAGGCTGTGTATGTTCCTTTAGCTGGTTGAAGAGATCCTCTGTGACTCTCCTTGATCCCCCCCTCCCTCTCTCCCCCCCCTCTCCTTCTCCTCCCCAACCCCCTTCCTCCCCTCTCCCCCCCAATCCCCCCCCTCCTCCCCTCTCCCCCCCCCCAACCCCCCCCCCCCCTCCCCCTCCCCCTCCCCCCCCCCTCCTCCCCTCTCCCCCTCCCTCCTCTCCCCCTCTCAACCTCCCTCGCCCCCCCAATCCCCCCTCCCTCTCCCCCTCAATCCCCCCCTCCCTCGCCCCCTCAACCCTCCCCTCCTCCCTCTCCCCCCCCCCTCCCCCCCACTCCCTCTCCCCCCCAACCCTCTCTCCCCCCCACACTCCCCCTTGGTTTTCATCACCTGCTCTTGCATCACGCGATCCCAGCCCTCCACACAGCACCGCTGGAATCTCAGTTGATCGCTTAGCCATGCTTACACCGGTATGCTGAATGTAACTTTAATTAGCTGGGCAGTTCCTCCGTGTCTCCCCCTTTACTTCTCCCCTCTCCACTTCTCCTCATCCCCTTCCCCCCCCCTTACTTCTCTCTTGGGATCTCATATGTGTGCCTTTACTGCCTACGTGATCCATAGCTTATGTACAATACTGGTCTCAGTGGTGGGGCGACTGCCTGCACTGCTGATGCTTAGGACGTGACTTGGGAGCTCCCGATGGATCATCTTGGGCGCCCAGGCCACCTCACACCATTGACTGAGTGCCCAGATTGACTACAATTAAAACTGTGAACCTATATTGCATATCTTAAAGGTGGGGGTTACCTCTGCAGAGGGGCGTATGTCCACAGTGTGGATCTCTAGAGGGCGCTTCGAGTGCTCCGGAAGTGTCATTCGGGGCACTCGAACCACCTCTTGCTATCAGTTATGCACTCATAACGCCACTGGGGGGGTTGTGGTTTTTCCCCCTTTTTTTTTCTTTTTTTTTTCTGATGCAACCTTACTCACTTACTTACTCACTCTTATTATGTTCATTTATGTAACCCCCTGCTGACGCACGCCTGATTGGACTGTACTGGAGCGAGATGTGCTGGCACTTGACGGATCCTGGTAATTTTGTTTACACCTGGTTTTGCTGTTGACACTATTTTGGTTTGTCTGTTATGCATGTAATCGGGTGTACCCCCTGACATTCCTTCCCATTTGTTTTTTGAACATGCTTAGTGGTTCTCTCACATTTCCTGCCTCTCAACCCTGTAGGTTCCCCACTGTACTCGCCTTATCTTTTGCCAATTGTATATCTCAGTCCCTGGGTCGCTCCCTCTCTATTTTTATTTTTCATTTCCTCTTTTGTGTGTTTTTTATTTTTTTGGGGGGTCTCCGTCCCTTGTTTCGTTCCCACACGGCGACCCTATTGGGTTTCTTTTTGGCCGACCCCCAGACCTTTCCCCTTCTAGGTGATCCAGCAGGTCTATTATCACCTCTGGTTTGAAGCTTTTCTCCATCTTCTGCTCTCCCTCTCTTTGACTTGATCTCTCTTCTAACTTGTCTTCCTCTTCCTCCCTCTTACTCTCTCCCCCCCTCCCTTCCTTTACCCCCCCCCCTTCTTTTTGCCCTCCTCCCGGGCTCCTGCCCACTTCTCCGACTGGATCCGCTCCGCGTTCCCTGCCCGGTTTGCCCGCCGCACCCCCTCAGTCTCGCTACTCCTATAAAACCCAGGACCCCCACTACCCGGCTCCTGCATCGGGTCTTGCAGCGTTGACCATTGACCATGCTTCCCCTGTCCTTGAAGTGTCTTTCTCTTAACGTGAAAGGCCTCAATCTGCCTGAGAAGAGGTCCCAAGTACTATCCTCCCTTACTAAACATAAAGCTCATTTTATTTTCCTCCAGGAAACCCACTTCCGATCGGATGCGATCCCCAAACTTTCTAACCACATTTACCGGACCGCTTTTCACGCTACTAACCCCTCCTCTAAGACAGAGGGCGTCTCTATCCTAGTATCTAAAAACTGTACAATACTAGTTTCCTCTGCCCCCTCTTTAAGACGTATCTGACTCCCTCATCAATACAGCACTGTGCATGGCTGCAGGTCTTTTCTCCTCTCTCCTTGCTCTCACATGCTTTACTGAGAGCAATAGAAGCTATTGGCTCCTGTTGCTGTCAGTCAAATTCTGCGAGAATAGAACAGGGGGTGGGGCCAAGGTGCACTATATGTATCTATGAACACACACAGCACAGCTCGGGAGCAAACCTGCAGGTGTTCCCTCATAGCAAGCAGTTTGCTATGGGAGCACACACAGAAGAAGATGAACAGACAGCACCAGTGGAGGACCCCAGAAGAGGAGGTAAGGGGCTGCGCTCTGCAATACCATTGCACCAGGTAAGAATAAGCCTCTTTTTATTTTAAGTTCACAATCACTTTACTTCCTGCCATGGTAACAACTCTCAAATGGGGATTTTCCCCTTACGTTACAGGGATATTACCACTTACTTCCTGTTCTGTCTTTTTTCCAATAAGTGAGTATAATGGCGCTTACACACGGTCGTTTTTTTGTCTTGTAAAAAAACGTAGTTTTTTCTCATGAAAAAAAAAACGTTGTTTTTCAAACTTCATTTTAAAAAACGACGTTGCCTACACACCATCGTTTTCTGAAAACGCTCTAACAAATCGCGGTTACGTACACCACGTTCGACGGCACTCTGTTCCATCGAAGTTCCCGTCTCATAACTTGCCTCTGAGCATGCGCGGGGATTAAAAACGTTGTTTTAAACGTCGTTTTGCCCACACACGATCACTTTTTCAGACACAAAAAATTACATTTTGAAAAACGACATAAAAAATTGAAGCATGTTCGAATTTTTTTTGGTCGTTTTTCAGACACACACGATCATTTTAAATGACGTTTAAAACGTCTTTTTATTTCATCACAAAAAACGACCGTATGTACGCGGCATTAGTTTCCCAGTGGAGAGATAAAAAACTAGCAGAGAGTTCCACTTTAAGGTTGAGTTGGATCTCTGTATAATAATCCACTTGCTACCTCATGCAAGTCATTAACCACTTATAGACCGCCTACTGCACATTTACGTAGGCAGAATGGCACGGCTGGGCACATCAACGTATATATACGTTGATTTTAGTACACAGCCGTGGGTCACGGGCGCGCGCCCGCGGCGCGCTCCCCTGACCCGGTCCGTAGCTCCAGGACCGGGACCACGGGACTCGCGGACCCGATCGCCGCTGCAGTGCGGCGATCCGTCCCTGGAGCTGAAGAACAGGGAGAGCCGTGTGTAAACACGGCTTCCCCGTGCTTCTCTGTGCCCGCAGCATCGATCGCGTCATCCCTGTTATAGGGGGACGCGATCGATGACGTCACACCTACAGCCACACCCCCCCTACAGTTGTAAACACACACACAGGGAACACTCAAATTCACAGCGCCCCCTGTGGTTACCTCCCAAACTGCAACTGTCATTTCCACAGTAAACAATGCAATTTAAATGCATTTTTTGCTGTGAAAATGACAATTGTCCCAAAAATGGGTCAAAATTGTCCAAAGTGTCCGCCATAATGTCGCAGTCACGAAAAAAATCGCTGATCGCCGCTATTAGTAGTAAAACAAAAATAATTAATAAAAATGCAATAAAACTATCCCTTATTTTGTAAATGCTATAAATTTTGCGAAAACCAACCGATAAACGCTTATATTTTTTTTACCAAACATAGGTAGAAGAATACGTATCGGCCTAAACTGAGGAAAAAAAAATTTTGTTATATATTTTTGGGGGATATTTATTATAGCAAAAAGTAAAAAATATTGAATTTTTTTAAAAATTTTCGCTCTATTTTTGTTTATAGCGCAAAAAATAAAAACCGCAGAGGTGATCAAATACCACCAAAAGAAAGCTCTATTTGTGGGGAAAAAGGACGCCAATTTTTTTGGGAGCCACGTCGCACGACCGCGCAATTGTCAGTTAAAACGACGCAGTGCCGAATCGCAAAAAGGGGCAAGGTCCTTTACCTGCATTTTGGTCCGGGTCTTAAGTGGTTAAAGTGCAGAGTATTGATTTATAAAGGGTAACTCTGCTTTTCCTAAAATATGCAGCATATGAAACAGAGATGCTAATACAGCAATTTTGCAATGGAATGTTATTAATAATACTAAAGAAAGACACCCTTGTATTTCAATCTGCAACCAGCTATGATTTTTTGTAACTATGGCAACAATTGGAGCAATATATTTATTGTTTGAACAAAGAACTCCCCCATAACTGTAATTTCCTGCTCATATTTTTTGTTTCCTTGTGTTTCCCAGCAGTTTTGCTCTTATTACAACCCTAGGACTGATATTATGATTTTATTAGTCAGACTCTCCCACGTAGCCTACAGGAAGTAGAAAATGACTGCAGGAAGTAAGAAATAAGTGGAATCTGTATGTCAATCTATATGAGAATTGTTAAATCCTGCCTTTCCACACAGCACATACTCATCTTTTCTTCTCCACCCTGCTAAGCTACTTGAAGAGGATGTCGCACTGATTGGGAGCAGAGTGTCTCTTGAGTTCTTGCAGGAGGCCGCATGATGACACTCTGTCGGGTCCACCATCTAGCGCTGTGTGTCCTCATATGAAGCCTTCTGAGATATCTGACATAGATATCACAAGAGGCTGCAGGGACACATCATTCTTGCCTAGGAGACAGGGGATGGGCCAGACTGTAATAGTATTGAGAAATGTAAAAAGAAAAGAAAGAAATTTGTTTTATCTCCCTTTAATAAAGGGGGAAGAATACAAGGTGGCAAAGTCATTTTTCAGATTGAAGGTCAGTTTTAAGCTTCATTCTGGACAGTTCCGAAGACACTATATTTTTTCAGACCGGAGTTTCCACTTCAGACAATATTTTTTTTGAGGGCTATGATTAAAAAGATGACAGCCAAGTACCAGGCACATCTGTTAGCCGACAGCATCGGAGAATTTGAAAACATGAAAAATATATGTTGTGCAAGTTAATCAGGAATAATAATCACAACATCTATGGAATGTAAATCATTATGAGCACTAATTGCAATGGGCAAACTAAAAGCAGAAACACACTTCTTTCTGCCTATAGCATTTTTTGCAGCATTTCACCTTGCACTCCGGAACTGTATGAATATATAAAGTTCAATCAAAATCCCTTGGAGGGTTGTGCAATAAAATGAGTAAGTATCTAATTAGTAATAACTGTACCAATGTTTATAATAATGACAGCCCGGACTGAAGGAATATGAATGACATTTTGAAATGAATTTATTATGGAATGTCCGTACATGCACAGCTAGTATAAGAGTCTGCAATAGCTTCTCATTAGCACATGCAGCTGAAGAAAAATATGGCTGACATCTCATGGCGCTAAAATAGTTATTATGGCTTGAAGAATAAAAGCTGTAGTTAATAGTTAGATCTTGTAAGAGATGGGCAGCAGCAGGTAATCGATCATGAAATCCAGCAGGATTGTAAATCCCAGCCCTAGGCAGCTGACATCTCCAGAGAGACCTACCAAGTAATGATGGATTTTTCTTCATCTATGGCAGCTGAAGGAGTTAAAAGAACTGATTTAATTAGCAGTGATAGTATGAACCGGCTAAACCGCTCCAGTGAATGCATACCAATAAAGACCCCCTCCTCAAACTCCCAACGCTAACTAATTAAAGGTGAATATTTCAGCATCTTCAAAACAGCTGAGCATTCTTTTAAGTACTGGGACTAAATTAAAATTGACTGTCATTTTTGGGTCACAATGACCTTTTAGACCTCTGGTCATAGAACAAAAAAAAAAGACAAAATGCAATGATCACGTAGCAAGCAAAATATCAGCAGGGACATGTATGTAAGGTTGGTTTTATCTAAGACCTCCCTTAGTACCTGATGTGTTTGTTAATTATGCTGCTTTAGACCCCTAAAGAGTAGACTAAAGAACTCCATGTAAAGGAATGTAGCAAAGTCTATGTGCCCTAATTAATGTAAGGCAGACCCAGATCCTTAGCTATTTTACTCCCTCACCATACTGGTTTTATCACCTAAAAAAAGCTTTACAATACATATCTGTCAACAGCTCTGGGCTTCATCCAGATGCCAGGACCTGAACAAAGCCACTTCAGTGGGCCACATGCCACTGATTTACTGTTTCTATGTAGACTTCTTGACATGCACTGGGTATCCCTCTGGTGCAGCTGAGGGAGACCAACACTGCTGATGCAAGGCATTACAATGTTATTTTGCAGCTTTAGTAAATAGAAGCAGGTGAAATTAGAGTCGCTAATTTAACAACAAAAAAATATATATATATTAATTTGTTATGTATAATTACCTACACAATCCTTGTTTTCAGCTATAATTTGTATTGCTAGGCACAGGGGTACAGTCAGGGCTGGATTAAGGGCAACTGATGCCAAAAGCACATCTCAGCAATGTTGCCATCTTTGACCCCTCCATTGTTTACCTGACACGACTTTAAAAGAGAATAAGTGATGAAAATTAAATAAAAGTTTAAAAATGTATTCAGCAGACAAAGGTAGACAAGTGGCATAGAAGTCCATGGGACTGTGATGCACCTGAATGGACAGGAGCAAGTATGGGATGGAGGAACTCGAATGGCCTGCACAGAGTCCTTGCCTCAACCCAATAGAACACCTTTGGGGTGATTTAAAGCAGAGATTGTGAGCCGGGTCTTCTTTTTCACATCAGAAGAATTGGTCAAACTTTGCTGTCCACAATGTGGACAGCCTTCCCAGAAGAGTTAAAACAGTTATAGCTGCAAAGGGTGGGTCAACTCAATATTGATCCCTATGGACTAAGACTGGGATGCCATTAAATTTCATGTGTGTGTAAAGGCAGGTGTCCCAATACTTTTAGTAATATAGTCTATATACCCATGAAGAAAAAAAGAAAGTGCAATATATAAATCTTGGGTCTATATGTCACTGCATTGTAGTATTAGTTACATGTAGAGTTATTTTATATTGTGTCATTTTCAGTAGGGTTGTGGTTGCACTGCATATAATTTGTATTTATTTTTTCTATTTAGAGGTGATTGAACATACTTGTGTGCTGAGCTGCACCACCTGAAATTATTTATATATATTTTTTTGCGTTTATGGCAAGAGTGGGGCAGTTGTTTTTGCAGGAAAACTTGCTATTTTATTAAAGGAAGTTGATTTTGTATCTTAATGTGCGTGATATCTGTTGTTGATATTTATGCAGTTGTTGATGGCGGACAAACATGCCAAAAATAAAGGCAGTCCTTCCACAGAATCTACAAATTTGTATATGTAACATAATAATGAAATGACATCAAAGCAAACATTAAAAAATATGTTGCATTAAACATTAGTTTAAGTAAACCTCACATTAACAAATCAAAATACATTCTCACTGAAAACACTCTTTTACCTTTTGGTAAACCTGTTTATATTAATTAAATAAGTAAATGTACAAATGCAGTATTATGGATCACACATCCAATTAGTATGCGTAAAACACTAAAGATGAAGTGCATAGCTATGCCTCCCAAGGGAAGAATGTAAGAAAGTGTCCTTGCTTTCCACAATTACAATCAAACCATTTCATTTTTTTCTTTCTTTTAATTGGTAGAAAAACTACTTCTGTGTTAAAGTGTATGTACACCTTAGCAATAAACATCTCTTATTTATTTGCTATTGTTGTGTTAAATATACCATTACAAGTCTATTGCAATATCTATTCAGTAAATGCAAAAAAAATACTTATGGTTCCTTGTCAGAAATTCAGTGAGCTTGTAACTTTGTGTAGAGAGCTGACTTTGCTGCTTTGAAATCCCAAGGAGTCTAATCAGACCTATGTTATACAGGTAAGGAGAGGGAGAGGTGTTCTATAGACCTAACACATTTTATGGTGACTGCTCCTTTGTAGATACAGTACAGTAAGTATGCATTGTCACCCTAGGACAGGAGATGGGTTACTAGTGGGATCACCTTTTTAAATAAAAAAATAGCCTGGAAAAAAAAAATAAAGCAAATTATACCACTACATCCAAAGACTGGTAAGCTGCAACATATGAAAAAATAGAAGAACCTTGTGCTATGGAATAGCTAAATGAGATAGTTGTAAAAAATAAATAAATAATAATATATATAAGCTGTTCCCCTCAAAGTGCAATGGTGCTATCTGATTTGGGGTGTGTAATAGTAGGGGGGCGCTGTAAACTTAATAAATTGTATAACATTCTGTGCATATACAAATAAAGTGCATAGTGCTCAAAAAAATTATAATTACTGTATTTAATGGCGTATAACACTCACTTTTTTACCCTGAAAATAAATGTTAAACTGTGTCTGTGTGTTATACGCAGGGGGCTGTGGAAAGTTTTTTTCCTATAACTTCCCTCTTAAAGTTAGGGTGCGTGTTATATGCCTGTGCGTGTTATACGCTGATAAATATGGTAGTTAAAGGGGTTGTAAAGGTTTGTTTATTATTTTCTAAATAGGCTCCTTTAAGCTAGTGCATTGTTGGTTCACTTAACTTTTCCTTCGATTTCCCTTCTAAATGTTTTCTTTGTCTGAATTTCTCACTTCCTGTTTCTCCTCCGTAAGCTTGCCCCATCATCCGAGCTGTTCTAGCTGGGGGTTGGTCAGCATGCTTACCCCCTCCCTTGGGACTACATACCTGCGGGGAGACACTGTGTAGCTCGGATGATGGGGGAAAGCTTGAATGAATGAATGAATGAATGACTTGTATAGCGCAACGCATGCGAACTGAATTGCCTCTGGGCGCTTTTTCCAGCCAGTGTCTGCTTGGCTGGTGCGTTCATTTTTACCCCGTAGGATCTTGACACGCTATGGACACACAGTCATACACACATATATACATATATACTGGGTCAATTTTTGGACGATCCAATTTACCTACCAGCATGTCTTTGAAGCTTACTGAGAGGGAACAGGAAGTGAGAAATTCAGACAAAGAAAAAAAAACATTTAGAAGGGAAATCAAAGGAAAAGGTAAGTGAACCATCAAGGCACTAGCTTAAAGGAACCTATTTAGAAAAAAAACCTTTACAACCCCTTTAATAACCCAGTGCTGAAATAACAGTGATTTTAAATATTTCATCAAAAACAAATATTTATTCAAAGAACCAAAGTCCATAAATATTTTTGTGACTTCAATCTTTACACCATCACCAATGGCAAAAACTTCAGGAGAAAACACCTACTCACCAGACCACCATGACCTCTTTAACCTCTTATGGACCGCCGCATGTACATTTATGTCGTTAGAATGGCACCGACAGGCACATCAACGTATATATATGTTGGTGCCTTGAGGTGGGTCCCCGCGGCAGTATGAGCGATCCGGGACAAGGGGGCGGCTATTCGTTTTTGTCCGCCCCCTCCGGATTGCTCCCAGCCAATCCGCGCGCTCCCCCGCCCTGCACTTCCTCCTCCTGTGTAAACACAGGAAGGAGGAAGCGATGTGATCTCTCCTTCAGCGTTTTTTTCAACCACCGCTGAGGAGAGATCACATCGCACAGTAAGTCTGCACAACACTACACTGACACACACTACACATAAACACATTCAACCCCTTGCGATCGCCCCCCCCCCTTCCCCCCTGTCACAGTGTCACTGAATGCAGTAATCATACGTGTATGATTACTGTATTTAGTGTCAGTGTGACAGTCAGTTAGTGTTAGGTTCAGGGTAGCCCCCGTACCCCCCCTAATAAAGTTTTAACCCCTTGATCACTGCCCTAGTTAACCCTTCCACTCCCTATTGCCAGCATCACTAAGCGATAATTTTTCTGATCGCTGTATTAGTGTCGCTGTTCCCGCTAGGTAGCTAATTTTTTTTTTATTGCGATTTTTTTTTTACTAAAGACATATGGCTAAATAAATGTTGCCCTAAATGTTTGACTAAAATTTAGTTTATTTGATTTTTCTTATAACAAAAAGTAAAAAATATTTTTTTTTTTTCAAAAATGTCGCTCTATTTTTGTATATAGCGCAAAAAATAAAAATCGCAGAGGCGATCAAATACCAACAAAAGAAAGCTCTATTTGTGGGAAGAAAAGGACTCAAATTTTGTTTGGGAGCCACGTCGCACGACTGTGCAATTGTCAGTTAAAACGACACGGTGCCGAATCGCAAAAAGGGGCCTGGTCATTTACCTGCATTTTGGTCCGGGTCTTAAGTGGTTAACTAAAAAGATGGGGCTTTTTTTTTTAAATGTGGGTCTGTGATCTAGCTGGTATATCAGAGGAGATGTGGCTGGAATCTCGCTAATACTCCACTGCAGCAACAATCAAGGAAAAAAAAAACAGGACTATAACGTAATACAGTTTAATTAAACATTTAAAAAAAAAAAAAAAAAAAAACATGAGCCGAATGGCCGCTTACATTGGTAGGTGCCTTTCCTCGGCACTGGAGGTATAAAGCATCTGTCACCAGGTAAATGAAAGGAATAGCTGTCCCGCTCGTGCTGTATTAATCAGCGTGTGTTCCACCGCTGTGTTTAGACAGAAACCGGAAGTAACATGACTGGGATGCACCTCAACGTACGTTTGGCCTTCACAACGTCATCAGGAAAAGTTCTCTGATTGTTACTGCGGTGGAGTATTAGCAAGATTCCATATCTCTTCTGATATAAAAAGCAAGACCACAGACTCACATTTAAAAAAGAGCCCCATCTGACCTTCTTTTTAGTTAAAGAGGTCATGGTGGTCTGGTGAGTAGGAATTTCACTCACATTCACCGGGTGTTTTCTCATGAAGTTTTTTCTATTGGCGATGGTGTAAAGATTGAAGTTGCATCACAAAAAGATTTATGGACTTATTTGTTTTTGTATAAATATTTAAAATCACTGTTATTTCAGCACTGGATTATTAACTAATTATAAATTGTTTGAGACTATGAACTTTATTTGTATTTGCACAAAATGTATAAAAATGTATTAAGTTCACAGTGTCCCCTACTATTACACACCCCAAAGCTGCAACATATAACATTTTGTTTTTGAATTTAGGTACACTTTAAGCAGCAGCTGAGAAAAACTCTTCTTATCCTAATTTAAACTGTGACACCATCTTATATGAGGCAACGTTTCAAACTAAGGTGCCCTTGAGATAGCAATATGTAATAAAGTTGGTCCCCAGTAAAGGTCAAAACCATATAGCTGAACAACAAAAAATACAATACACTGAAAAATAATGAGAAATGTTGTTTTATCTTGCATAGACTTTTAGGGCTCTTCACACTTTGGTGCTCCGGTGCAGTGCATTGTGTTACGTGAACCTATGCAAATAAATTGACAGCCAACACACCAGATTGGGGGAAAAAAATGAACAGCACTTTACAGAAGCTTACTACAATGTATCACAATGCACAACTATGCATTGGGGGGTGCTACAGGATGCTTACTAGTATAACACCACATAACACTTGGTGGTGTAAATGAGCCCTAATGCAGAAGTACATAGCTGCTAAATACATTAATGTAGCAATGATGGTTAAACCACATTGGCTTATGGACCCAAGAGCGTTTTTATCGTTAGCTTCTAAACTGAAGTTCGGAACATTTTAGAAGTAAAACAAATGATCTAAAGGCTATCTCATTGGCTAGAAAGGTATCAGTTTCCAGCTCTAAGGGAAAGATTAAAAAAAAAAGCTGCAACAATGGAAATACAGTAACTCCATATGGCAACTAGTTAATACAATCTGGAAGAAAGAACAGCAGCTTTGTTTAATACTGTACAGTATATCACGTTGAACCTTAATAAAGTTTCATGCAGAACTATAATCAGAGAACCACATTTATATAAAAAGTTATGTTTTTTTTTTTATCGAGGGAAACTGTGTGTACACAGACGATAATATATTCATATGAAAGAACTGTCAATGTAGCATTTGTTTGATATACTTCTACACCTCTGAATGCATCTGATGGTCTTCTCACATTTTGGCAAGTCTCACAAGTGTTTGAAGATTTCACAATGCAACAATTTAGCTAGATCAGCTCCCTCTACTGTGAAATCATTTTTTGACCAGAGAAATGTCAAAATGACAGTTTGGGGATCCAAAATTCCCTGTTCCTTTGAAAAAGTTCACCCAGTAAAGATGTCGTTTTACCCTGCTTGTATTCTTTTGTGTGACACAGGTGTTTTTGATCTTTTGGAGAAATATCCTGCTCAAATTATATTAAAAATGCTCCAGGAGCATGATATAATATTTGTCATATTTACCATTCATGGCATGCTTAGCAAGTTCCTTCATTTTGGCACCGACCTCTTAGCTACGTGATACACACATAAATAGGATCGAACCTAGCTCCTAAAAAAAACATAGGGCTAGATTCAGGTAGGAGCGCGTAATTATAAAATGGCTTAGCGTAAGCTATTTACACTACGCCGCCGCAAATTTTACGGGCAAGTGCTGTATTCACAAAGCAATTGCCTGTAAAGTTGCGGCGGCGTAGCGTAAATGGCCCACCCTAAGTCATATTGGGCGGGTAGGGGGCGTGTATTATTTAAATTATGTGCGATTCCACGCCGAACGTACTGCACATGCGCCGGCCGTGAATTTGTCCCAGTGTGCATGCTCGCAAATACTCAATGAAAACGACGTGTGCGTCACTTACGCAAAGCCCTCTTCGCAAATGTTTTATGTAAACGACGGGAAAAAATACGCCGGCACGCCATCCATACTTAACATTGGTTGCTCCTCATACAGCAGGGGTAACATTACGCCGGACCTACGCTTACGCAAACGACGTAAAAGAAATGCGCCAGTCGGGCGTACGTTCGGGAATCGGCGTATTAGGATCATTTGCATATTTTAGACGGGAACGCCACCTAGCGTCCAGCGTAAATATGCAAGTTAGATACGACGGCGTAAGAGACTTACGCCAGTCGGATCTAATAGAAATCTATGCGTAACTGATTCTATGAATCAGTCGCATAGATAGGAGGGCTCAGACGCAGAGATACGACGGCGTATCTGGAGATACGCCGTCGTATCTCTTTCCTGAATCTAGCCCATAGTATTTAACTTTACACTATAACCCAGGGGTAGGCAACCTTTCAGAGTTTGAGATCTACCTGGACAACATGTAGGAAATCAAAGATCGGCATGGGGCATGGTCCAAACAAAAAGGCCTTCAAATAACAATACCCCTCCCTCCACAGTTTTGTTCTCTCCTCTTCCCCCCTGCATAGCACTATCCTCTGTCTGCCCCCCCCCCCCAGTAGCACCCTCTGCCCCTCTATAGCTGTGTCCCCTGTTACTCCGAACACACAGCTGTAGATAGCTCTCTCCTACATTAGAGCACTTGTATGAGTCAGAACAGTGCTGAATGGAGGGCGGGACAGGGAGCTGATTTAGTTAACTCATTATGTTAACAAGCTGACGATTGGTTGTTATGACTGTCTAGCAACCAATCACCAGCTAGTTAACTTGCAAAGTTAACTAAAGCAGCTCCCATTCCAACCCTCCTTCCAGCACAGTTTTGCCCCCCACTCCTTTCTGCTAGTGAAGGGAGAGTAACACTGGCAGAGCCTGGGGGAAGCATCGGCACACAGGTCTGATCGTTATCTATCTGTCAGCTTCCCACGATCAACAGGTAGATTGCGACCGACGGGTTGCCGACCCAGGCTATATTGATCCTAATGCTCAGTCCAGATAATGCTTCTTTTAGTTTTGGATACAGCAGGGTATTAGAACCTCCTGCAGGGTTTTTCCTGCTATCTCGGACTCTATACTACCCATGGAAATGAGTTCCCCAGACAGGAAGGGAGGATAAATCTCCAACAGCAACACAGACAAAAATAAAAATGATTTTTATAAGTTAAGTAGGGGAAGGCTAGAATCTATCAGATCAGACTGCAGCAGTTCTAAACCACCCCTACTCTGTCCAAAAGTAAAAACAGTTTGGCTGAACATACACTTTAAGTGTTAGATTAGGTGTTGGTGGGAGGTGACGTGCTAAGGGTTTTTAGGGAACTAGGTTAGGTTTTACAGTTTGGATAAGGTATGGGTTAAATATAAAGCCCTGTACACACAGGCCAAATGTCGGGCGGCATCGGCCAGTTCAATAGAAACTGGCCATCATAAGTCCCATGCGTACTGCAGCTGGTCTGTCAGAAGCTGGTCTTTCTGTCCGATTCTGTCGAGGGACATGACCAATAAAGATATGCTGACTGGCTCCCTATCGGTGCTCGCAGCCAATGGCTGAGAGTGCTGACCAGAGTGTTCTGGCATTGGGGGGTGCCCTCTGTCAGAACACAATAGAACACCAGAGGAGATTGCTGCACTAACATTGGATTGTTAGTACATCTGTTCCGAACTGAGCTGTCAATTTAATGTGCATGAACATTCAATGTTGGGTGAAGCCAAATGTGATACAGGAAATGCCAGCTGCTTGTTTATGTCTCAGAGTTCCTACTTATTTTGCTAAGGTACAATCCCAGTTAGATGAGAAAAGGGGTGCTACTGCATTTAGTCTAATGACTCGTACACACCCCAAAGGGGGAAACTGAGAACCGGCTCAGTCGCTTTTCCCTGTGTACACATGGCCGGTTTTCCTGACAGGAAAACTGTCATGTTTTCTTTTGGTCGGGTAAAACCGGCCGTGTGTATGCTCCCTAGCAGTTTTCCTGACAGAAAAACTGCGGGGGAAAAAATTAGAACTTTTTTTTTCTCCGCAGTTTTCCTATGGGGAAACATTGCTGTGGAGCATACACACGGCTGGTTTTCCCGAACCAAAGCTCTCAGGCAGTTTTACTGTCGGGAAAACTGGCCATGTGTACACGGAAAAGTGACTGAGACGGTTCTCGGTTTCCCCCTCGGGTTTCCCAGCAGTCTTTTGACCGCCGAGAAACCCGATTGTGTGTACAAGGCATAATGCCTAGAAAGAGACACCAATGGTCTGAATAATGGGACAGTTTAGGGATTGCAGGTGGTAGATGTCTCATCAAATTGTAGTTACTGTAACTGTGAACTTAGATTTTTCATAAATATTACATTCCATCAACTCCTCAAACCAGAATCTTCATCCAAATCTATTTTTTAAAACAGTATTACAGACAATGGGCAGGGATTGCTACATTTTAAACACCCATAGCAAATGTTGGTTCCTAAAGTGTATTTCCACTTTTACAGCCAAATTCAGATAGCGCCTATTTTATGTTACACGTTCTGATTAGCATTGCATAACTTTTGATGCTTATATTTTATTTGCTCTTTTCAGGAAATTCCAAAATGTAAGTGGAATTTAATGTTTACCATAATTAACCCTGTCTATACTGGGCTGACATATTTCATTATCAATTGTAAACTAGATTTGAACACTGTGATGTTGATTTACTAAAACTGGAGATTGATAAATCTGGTGCAGCTGTGCATGGTGGCCAATCAGCTTCTAAATTCAGCTTATTCAATTAAGCTATGATAAATAAAATAAAAAGACCTGGAAGCTGATTGGTTTCTTGGTTTCTATGCAAAGCTGCAAAAGATTTTGCACTCTTCAGTTTTAGTAAATCAACCCCTGTCTGTCCAATAAAGGGTTAAAGATTTAGAAGCTGGCCTTCCGCATGGTGTTTAATGAGGAGGACTCGGTGTGTCCCTCTTTGCCAGTGGGGACAGACTGAATTTGCTCTGATTCCCAATTGTTCAAAGTAGCTTGCAGCGAGGCTGCCTCAAACAAACACCTAGAAAGATAATAAATATTGTTTTTATTATTATTTTTAGAAATACTTTGCGAATGGGAACACACAACAAACATATTACAGAATAGTGTTTTTTTTTAATTATTATTATTACTTGACTGCAAAAGTCGAAAAACACTTTAAAGTAAACCTGCCACTCAGCTGGGCAATTCCGACTAAGACTAATATTAAATACTTCAGTAGAGGCTTCATTCAGAGAAATAGGCAGCAGGATTCTTCGCCTCCCTCATGATCTTTTAATGATGTTGGTGACCTTATTGTCCAAAAGGGTAAAAGGCAAGTATTAAATATCATTTTCTCTGGCTATACCTCTGGAGCTACTGTTCTTATTATATTGCAAAATATACAGATGATTCGGAACGCTAAAGTGCAGGGAGACATCATCTGTATAGAGAACTCTCAATGTGTAATATAATGGGAGCCATAAAGGACAGTATTGGATATAGTCAACAAAGCCGGATTGCCCAGACAGTGCCTGCACCCCATTGGCTCCCAGGTTCTGTTTAGTATACAGAGTACTGTTCTGGCTTATACCTACACTCTATTCCCATTCTTGCAGGCACAAGTAGAATATTTAAATATTGATCCACCATTTACACTTTTGCTGACATTTTTTATTTCTGTATGTTTATCGGAATTTTGATTATAATTTGATGGATTGAAAGAATTTATTGCATGGCAGGTCCCATGATTCACAGCTTTTACATGTAAGCAGGACCAAATGTATGCAGAAGGAACACAGCTATAGCAGTTACCATAATTTTCAATGGGAAACAATTGTTTTAACTATGTGAATATCAAATTGCATGTGCATGGACTGAGAGGAAACCATTATATAAATGGAGAACCCTCTGTATAACAGATATATGGTACGCAACTGATCCAGACATAGTTGACTATAGCCAGTTATATTCTACTTAACAGTTGTGCCTATTCATCTTATGTATTTCTTTATAGACATGTGCATTCGTTTTCGTTAGAATGCATTTTCGTCCGAAAATCAGGTTTTTTCATTATCGTTTTAACAAACGATAACGAAAGCGCAAGAAACGAAAACCGAAAGATCCAACATAAAAAATGCTTTATTCGTTGCGGTAAAAATTCGATATAGAGAGATTCGACATTATAGGGAAAAGATTTGACATTATAGAGAAAAGATTTGACACTATAGAAATAATGGATTCGACATTACAGAGATTAGATTTCGATTTATGAGAAAATAGATTCAACATTATTACTAGTTATACAACATTAGAATTCTTGTAGGCGGAATATTCGACCGGAAATGTACGATTCGACGTAAAGATTCGAAGTTCCGTCGAATATTCTTTTGACCATTCGACAGAAACCAAGTATTATTGGATTTTCGGACGAAAGCTATTCCCCAACGAAAGACTAAATAAATCAAAACGATTTTCGGGAGTAACTAAATAAATTTATTTTCCAAACGAAAACAAAAAACGAAATGAAATATTTCAGTCTGCACATGTCTATTTCTTTATTACCTGTACCGACATCAAATAATGTATGTTAAAGGGATTTACTATTATTTGCTTTCCATTTTTACATTCTATATAGGAAAGCATTGTTATAATTATTTTACCACCCACCAATCCCTGTATGAAATGTATTCACAGTGAAGCAAAGCAGCCACTCCACAGGACTCTCCTAATTAATTAGGATTGTATTTAAAAAAAAGAAGCACCTTTACCGTCTTTTTTTACTGTCTTTTTAATGTAACGCATTACAAGGAATATTCAACACAGAGTTATGCACTTTCCCTGAAATTCATTGTAAGAGTCAAACCATTTTCCCACATGTATGACTCTGGGATTAACGGGACTAAGCAATGTGCACAAAATATTGTTAAGGCTGGAAATACAAGGCTTCCTTGTTTTCTTCACATGTAAGCCTTTCCTAGGGATCAATAGCCTTGAGCATGAAGTGGACTTCCAACACAACTCAGCAGGAGATTCACGGGATCATCACATCTCCGTTTCACAAAATCTGCAAAACTGCACTGTTAAAAATGACTTGAAGTTCACAAATCAATATAAAGGTCAGTGCTAGGCAATTGGCCTTTTAACCCTTTCTTACCTTCATATATGCACCATAGCCTTGTTTCACATTGTGAATCAGTAAGTAGATTATATTGATAAATAGTTTATAAAATGTGAAATCACATCTGAAAATTATTGAGAATAAGGTTCAGGTCATGGCCAGCTGCTCCCACTGTAATGGCAGCATTTCATAAAGACTGAGTAGGAAAAAAATACAGCTTACTTATAAGGGTAGAAGCCACATGGTAGGTACTAAGGGAGATTAGATGTTTGCCTCGCTTCTTGGTAAATAGCTCTAGGTTATGGATTCCTATTGCTACATTTTGTTAAAGAAAACATGTATGAAGAGCAATATATAGGTTGCTATTTCTGGCCTTCTTTGAATATACTAGTTGCCTGGTTGTCATGCAATGGCTGCAATGCTTACTAAGTTACATACACAGGAAATGTCTGCAGACATAAGAAGTCAAATTAAAGTTAGATTTCCTAATATTAGTTATTTTTCAGGGTCAGTGACTCTTAAAGCTCCAAAGCTTTATCAATATTAAAGCTAGACAATTAGTATTCTGAGAACAAGCTGAACTACAGTATGACAGCCTCCATATCTCATCAATACAGGTTTCCTTTAAAGAGTATCATAGGCTGCACACCGTATTTGCCTAAAATGGCTGGCTTCTAAGGATGAGCCAAAACGGTTCGGTTCACACCAAAACTTGCAAATAGGCAAAAAATTTGGACAAACACACAAACCCCGTTAAAGTCTATGGGACACAAACATGAAAAACCAAAAGTGTTACTTTCAAAGGCTTATATGCAAGGTATTGTCATAAAAAGTATTTGGGGACCCGGGACCTGCTCCAGGAGACATGTAAAAATGCAAAAAAAGTTTTTAATACAGACGTTTTTTAGGGAGTAGTGATTTTAATAATGTTTAAAGTGAAACAATAAAAATGAAATATTGCTTTAAATTTTGTGCCTGGGGGGTGTCTATAGTATGACTGTAAAGTGGCGCATTGTTCCCATATTTTGAAATGTACCACAGCAAAATTACATTTGTAAAGGAAAAAAAGTTATTTAAAACTTGATCGTGGCTGTAATGAAGTGTCGGGGCTCGGCAATATACATAAAACTCATTGAAAAAAAACGGCATAGGTCCCCCCCTAGTCCATTACCAGGCCCTCTGGGCCTCGAATGAGAGGGCATCCGTGATAGGCAGAACACTGAACACAGGCTCTGGTGGGGAACTGAGTGTTCCGCCTATCACGGAACAGCACGAGGAGGAGGCATGGCTTTTGAACAATGGACTACCACAGTCTGACTGACACTCTGCATGTCAGGGATAAGGTATGGGATCGTCGAGGTATGCGATGGCACAGTGAGGTATGCAATGGCACAGAGAGGTATGCAGTGGCACAGTGAGGCATGTATGGCACAGAGAGGCATGTAATGGCATAGCGAGCCATGTAATGGCACAGTGAGTTGAGGCATGCAGTGGCACAGTGAGGTGAGGCATGACTAGGCAGAAGGGGGTCGTCTTATACGGCGAGTATATCCCAAAACCAACATTTAACCTGGAAAATTAGGGGGTCGTCTTATACGCCCAGTCGCCTAATACGCCGGCAAATACGGTAAATAGACTCCTTAGTATTCAATTAGATTATGTAAATGTGTATTTTTAAGCCATTTTTTTTACAGTTGTAACCTAGACCAGTGAAATATAAGTCCTATGGTTTCAGTTCAAACCAAGGTGTTGCATTGGTGTGCAGGAAATGAATTAGGATATGTTTCATTTTTGCGCAGTGTGTGTACAAAGTCTATTGCAGTGCAACGAACCCTAAACATACATGTTCACCAAACAACTGCACATGATTGAAAAGCTATGGTAAATACATTCCAGCAATTGTTAGGCGTAAGAAATAGACACATCCATTAACTATAAAACAGAAACTGCTTTTGTTTGAATGTTATTTTCTCTATACCTGTTACTACATGGTGAATAGGAGACTACTAATTCTTTTTGCATCAGCTTCAGAAACATTCACATTTTTTTTTTTCAAGTATATTATATTAATTCCATGATGAATCGTTAAACAGTTTGCTGCGCTTGCAATTTACCCATTAGCTACTGAGATTAGAAGGGGCTTCCATAGGGTAATCGAACTTGAACTGCTTTGAGTGCCAGCTTACAGTGCAGTCCAAATCGCTAACACGGGCTGTTGCCACAAAGCTCTTTTTTTAGGGCTCTGAGGCATACTGCGTATGCCAGAGATGCAGCATATAGTCACTGTAGGAATTCATCATAGCCAAGTAAGATTTAAGACAAGCCGCCTCTCCAGATATTGCAGGGCGTTTTGAAAATTTCTCCTGGTGAAGTATGTGCTGTCATATAGCCGGCTTACACAGTGACAAGATGGGAATCTTGCCAGGATCTGTATATGTGCCATGTCAAACCACACAGCGGAGGGTAAGAAAAGGGCAACCTGCTATTTGCTTGCATGCATGAACAGCATTAAGCAGGTCTTGCAATCATTTTAGTGACATTAAAGGTTTCCAGGGTAAAATTAAACCTTCAAGTTATAAAAGAATATGAACAATAGAAGTGCAAAGTGTATGCAGTCATGATTTTGTTAACTGACATAAGGTGAAATAAAATTACTTCTGATATTTTTATTTACACATTAATTATGACATAATGTTTTAATTGCTAAGCATCTACAGCAGGTTGCTTTTAAAAATAGCAGCTGTAATTATAAAAGGCCAAATATCTTAAACATGAATATTTTAGTTGTTTAAATGCTTACGAATAATATATGTTTACTCTTGTATTATTTGCCCTGTATTGTTCTACTCTTCCATTATTGCCATTCTTAAAGTAGAACTATGGTATACTATTAAATACATATTAAAACATATGTTCTGCAGCACTTAAAGTGATACTAAAGTCGTTATTTTCCCTTTAAAAATAACAAACATGTCATACTTACCTGCTCTGTCAAATGGTTTTGCACAGAGCAGCCCCAATTCTCCTCTTCTCAGGTCCCTATTTGGTACTCCTGGCCCCTGTCTCCTGCTGAGTGCCCCCACAGCAAGCAACTTGCTATGGGGGCACCCGAGCTGAACCGAAGCTCCCTGTATTTATTCAGAGATGGGGCTCAGGTAAGTATTAGGGGAGCTTAGGGGGGCTACTAGACACAGACATTTTTTACCTTAATGCATAGAATGCATTAATATAAAAAACCTTCTGCCTCTACAACCACTTTAAGGAAACATGGTATGGATATTTTTACATAATTACAGTACATTGGTCCAGCTTAAGCATAATTATGCAATTGTCATACATGGCTAATCCCTCCAGAAGCTAGAAGTACTGTAGCAGGCACCACTACTGCAGTGACCTCCACTAGCTTCCGGGTCCTGTGCCAAGCGGCCACCCTGCTTCTTTGTGAATACAGCAGGTTGGTTGTTGGGCACAGATGTCATTCAGCGAATGATTGAATCAGATGCAAAGCATGACATTATCGCCCTGCTTCTTCACCTCGTTGAATCAGAGAATGCTTTGCATTTTTTGAAAAAAGGAATGGTGACCCTGCTGAGTGGCTGACCTCATGTGTTTAGAATGTAACAGGGCAGCCACTCTGAGTGGCTGACCTCCTGTGTTTAGAATGTAACAGGGCAGCCACTCAGCATGGGACATGGAAGCTAGTGGGGATCACTTTTCAAGTGATGCTGCCTACTGCAGTGATTTTCAGCTACTAGAGGGGTCGGACATGTATGATATATGCATAGATACATGTAATTATGTAAAAATATCCATACCTGGAATTCTTTTTAATTATAACAGAGTCTGCATTTATAGTTTTCTCTTAGTCCCCATGCAAAGTCTCACCAAATCCTGTTGATCCTGCTAGTGACATTGCTATGATGGGGTGCCAAAAATGCTGCACTGCTCCATAGTTCAGAACAGCATTGTTGCCCTCTTTTATATTGTTCCGGCTTGGAGAAAAGTCGAATAACAATTAAATGTTTCAAGTGAGCATTGTCACTGCTGATTCAAAAGCCTGTTACTTGTTAGTCAGCAGTTGGCAGCACCTAGCTATGCCCATTGCTTCTGCATTGACAACACTGCCTCTGTTACTGAAACCCTCCCACTGTCAGCTATTATGTCCGGGAGGGGGAGTGTGTGAGACACAATTGAACAGATGATTTACCTCACTCAGGGACAATAAATATATTTGTTTTACTTTATGAGGTTTGTATCTTACATAGTACCGTAAATGGATTTGAGACCTGTTTTGACTGTCACATGGGAGCTTATAGATGTACCTTTAAGCAGACCTACCTGACAGATGGTTTAAGGCAGTGGTCATCATCAACCTATCCACGGGGCCAACTAACAGGCCAGATTGTATGTATTACCTTGGGGAGATGCAGATTAGAATACTGCAATCACCGAGCAGAAAATTATATCACCATTGATGTATTTCAGTTATCTTGCAAACCTGGGCTGTTAGTGGGCCCTGAGGACAGGGTTGATGACCACTGCTTTAAGGTGCATGCATGCTAATTATTGTGTGAGTGGGACACTTCAAGGCATGTATGAGATAATGGTGCTGCTCCAGAAAATCTTCCATGCTCACCTAAAAAATGGGAATGAATCCTGGTGCATGTGCAATAATCTTTATATTCTACACTGTGTGTATGCATGTTGCCAAACACATATCAACTACCTTCTGCTGCTTCCTATCAGCTTGTGAGCTGCTAGAAAGTTACAACAGTGCAACAGGCCAAGTGCATGAATAAGTGTGTAATGTAGATGGAGACTGAGGCCCAGATTCACAGAGCAATTACGCCTGTCTAACTGGTGTTAGACAGGAGTAATTTCAAATTTTGCGCGCCGTATCACTAGTTTGAATCCTCAAACCATGATACGGCGGCTTCGGGCTTCAATCCGAGAGGCTTACGTCCTCGTAAGCCTTCGGATCTACACTGCGATATTTTTGCGGCCGATGGGAGGAGTTTGCGTCGTTTTCATGCGTCGGGATATGCAAATGAGTTTTTACGGCGATCCACGAAGGTACGAGTGTCCCTCGCAATCGCCTACGTCATTTTTTGGCTACGTAATGTTAGAGGAGCTTTTTGCTGGTCTAACAGTGCGTAACCCATGTAAAGTATGGCTGTCGTTCCCGCGTCGATTTGAAAATATTTTTTTTTTTTTAACGTAACTCGTTCGGGAATAGGAATGTACGTAAACGACGCTACTACGACGTGACGACGTGTTTTCGCGCAATGCACGGCGGGAAATTTGCGAACGGAGCATGCGCAGTTCGATAGCCGCGGGAACGCGCCTATTTTAAATGCTTCACGCCCCCTACTCGCGCAGATGGATTGCGACAGGAGAAATACACTACGCCGCTGTCGTTTACTGGACAAAATCTACGTAGAGCCAGGTAAAAAACGGCGGCGTAGTGTATTTCTGATACTCTACGAGAATCTAATTCTCTGTGAATCTGCCCCTGAGGAAATAGTTAAATTTGTCTGTAGCAGACTGATGACAATTTTTTTCAGATGCCTCATTCTGACTTAGGCACAGTCATCAGGTCAAGTTCTTAACCTAATAGAAGAAAGGTTGTTTGCTATCTAGTGGCTTGAGCACTTGGATTAAGAAGGTCTTTCGCTTTAGTCCATAAGCCTGGACTACTGTATGAAAATGATTTTTGACTACTGGATGTAAAGCTTTATTGGTTTACGCAGATGTTAGGATATTCTTTCACACCAGCTTGAAGTGGGTGATAGAAGTTTCAGAAAGGCCATGTGTAAAACAACAAGGCTTACCATTCAAAGTCCATCATTTACAACATATTTTATTGTGCACAGATCTCCACACTTTGTCCAATTCCAGTTATGCAAGGCTATCTTTCACCTGTCTGGCGTGTGTTCATAAGTGTTTGTATGGAGCAATGTTGACTCAAAGCTTTGATTTCACTACAAAATGCACTGTTTTTGTCAATACAGCATGTTCTTTTGTTCAGTATTACTAACTGCTTTTATTCCATACAAATAATGAAAATGCAATGTGAGAATAATTTAAGGTAGTCATTTTCTTTTATTTTTTTTTATTTTTACCTACAGGTAAGCTTATAACAAAGTACAATGAATATCTCCTAAATGTGCACCATTTAAGAGATATTTGCAAGCTAATAATGTCTAATAATGTCTCCAGCGCATTTTCTGATGCATACTTGTGACATTTCTTTCAGAGCTGTGTGCCACAGCCAAGACACCCACACATGAGTGACCTCATTGTGGCTCATCCAGTCAGATGGCTGGAGTCCATGAACCTGTTCTCTGGTCCTCTCTTACCCGCTAAAGAATACTGAAGTTTCCTCATGCAAAGCACTGAATTGTCCTCATATTCTTTGGGGTCCCTCTTACCCCTACTTAGTACTGACAGGGCCTCATGTTCTTTTGAGTCAATCTTCCCCCCCTGATAGTACTGATATTCTCTGGGTTTCTCTTACCCCTACAGAGTACCTTATGTTCACTGGGGCCACGCTACCCTTTATACAGAGTATTTAATAGCCCTCATATTCTTTGGGGCTAATCTACAGCAAGATATCCCTAAATTATGCTTGTCAACTTTTGCTTACAGTATTTTCACAACAGAAACAGTGCTACTTAGTGTTTCTGAAAAGAAGGTTGGAGTTATGATTGCAGACAGCTGCTGAGCAGATATAAAAATGACACATCACTATCTTAGAGCTGTTCATTGACATGATCTAATGGTGCCCAACATTACATTATTTAGCTCTGTTGCATTCTTAGTATGTGACATTCTGCACTGTACACTAACAAAGTAAATGTGGCTTGGCCTATAGATTCTAATCTAATGAGTTTTAATTAAAGCAATTCATGTTAGGCAATTAAAGTAAATCCATGATTGGCTGCTATGGATTTTTACAAAATTGCATTATATTAGTAAATTATCAACATTAGCACCATTAAGAATCGATTTTAAGAAGTCACTATTTTGTGGAGCAAATTTTTACTACTATTCCTGAAACAGCAAATCTTAGGCCGCTTTGTCTGCTGGGCTATTTTGGTTTGATCGCTATACACACGGTCAAACCAAAATCCCTGCCGGCAGACAGCGCGGTGACGTGGCGGTGACGTTGACGCCGCCACGTCACCGCACCAGGAAGTAAAACACTTCCGCGCATGCGTCGAATCCATTTCACGCATGTGCGGGCAGATATGTCTGCTGGATAGCGTACTAACCAGCAAATCTGGAAAAATCTGTCTGCTCGCCCGTACACATGAACGAATTTGTCTGCTGAAACGGACCGTTTCCAGCAGATAAATTTGATTGTGTGTACGTGGCCTTAGGCTTCATTTACACTAGCCTCTTGCATATGGCTTATTTAAACCCAGGAGAAATTATCTGGGAAGTATATGCAAACGTTATACTTGCCAGATCAAGTTCTCCTGCATTTAAATGTGCTTGTATATGTTCAGGGTATCTAATCTGCCCCTGGACACAAAGATTTATATTCTTTTAAAATGCAGCTACACTGATTGCACTTAAATGCAGGTAAATGTAAAGTGTAAAATGTATCATTAAAAAGTATTATATGCATGTTGTTGTGCTTAAAAAAAAGTCCTATAAATGCATATAACTGTAGTTTTGTCCAAGCCAGTTTGAATGAAGCCTTAGGTTCTTTACAAAATGTATTTAATAGTTAAGACAAGTCTAGGTAAATAAAGGTTTATGATGACTTGACAAATTGCAGTTTGTCAGTGGTAAAACACTCACATGCCTTACCATAAGTCTACTGCTTACAATTAGGTGGCGGTCCCTCTACTCCTAAGACAACACCTAAACCTGTGCTTTATACTTTAAACTAACTATTTGCACTAAACACTAAACTAAAACTCAACCCTAACCATGGACATAAACAAAACTTAAAAAACAAAACCTATCTTTCTACACCACGGCAATCTCAACACTTTCCATTTTCTTGATTAAAGAAATCAAGAGGTTAAAAAAAAAAACAAGAGAAGGCGATACTCATCGTATTTTGCTTAAACGTGAGGTATGGTGGATCCATACCCCCATCACTAGAAAACCATATGGGTTGAATTATAGGATGGACATAAATCTTTTTTTAACATTGATTTTATTGTTTTGTTACGTTAGTTGGAATAATGTTAAAACATGTTCTAAATGTTCATGATACCTGCTGTGTCTCCTCTTTCTCCATAGCAGACACGTGTCAGATATAGCCTGTACCTGTGTACCCGTGTAACAAATAAAGTACTTTTAATTGAAAGCATCCGAGTTGCCAGCCTTCCTGATTTCATAATTTTACCTATGGGACCTGAACGCCCTGGTTAGAGCACCGGATCACAGTTCATGGACTTACACATTAGCAGTAGAGCTGAGGTAACATTTTTTTTCTCCTTCTACACTAACCTTAAGTTTTCTACTCTAAAGCCTCTTACACACGATCAGTCCATCGGTCCACCGTTCTCATCGGTTAACCGATAAAGCTTACTGATGGTCTGATGTGCCTACACACCATCGGTTAAAAAAACAATCGTGTTAGAATGCAGTGACGTAAACGACAACGATGTGCTGAAAAAAATGAAGTTCAATGCTTCCAAGCATGCGTTGACTTGATTCTGAGCATGCGTGGATTTTTAACCCATGGTCGTGCGTACAAACGATCGTTTCTGACCTATCGGTTAGGCGTCCATTGGTTAAATTTTAAAGCAAGTTCTCTTTTTTTTAACCAAAGGTTAATTAACCGATGGGGCCCACACACGATCGGTTTTGACCAATGAAAACGGTCCATCAGACCGTTGTCCTCTGGTTAACCAATCGAGTGTACGCGGCCTAACCCTCCAGTCAATGATAACCATACAAAATGGAAATGTGGGAACTTGGCATAGGAATCAAGATTAATATCTTATTCATTCAGGGGAGATTTTGATCAATAATATAGAAACAGAAACTTGTCATTGTTAGTTATGTTCATTACTGACATTCTGCTTGATCATCATACAATACAAAAGTTTCCAGTCCACCAGATCTTGGCATCAACATTTGCTGATCTATTTATAAATGTTTTCATACAACAAAAATTTCAAATTCAAAGTTACTAATTTGATTAAAGTAAACTAAATGTATGAATGTATGAATCTTGAATAAATTTTGTATGAATCTTGTGTGCAAAACATGTATATATATATATATATATATATATATATATATATATATATATATATATATATATATATATATATATATATTAGGGCTGTGGAAATTAACTATTAATTCATCGATTAATCTTTAATTTTTTTGATTGTTTAATTTTTTTTTGATCGATCAAAATTCCTCTGATTGGTACTCACCTCTCTGCCAGCTTCTGGGCTTTCAGGGAGTTCCGTCGGCTATCTGGTAACGTCACAGACACCGGCGGGGCTTGCTGTGTCCATCTGAAGGGCTCCTTTGCTGTACCTTCATATCTGCATGCTGGCGGGCCTTACTATCTGCCACACGCAAGGGCTGTTACACTTCCCTCTATCAACCTGGGATTCTACAGCCATCCACTGGGAGTTGTGATAGTTCCCTTCATGGGACATATACATGCCGACGGACTGATTTTAACCCCTCCTCATCTGGATTCAGCAGTGGTATTGTTGTACACATTTTTATACCAGTATCATACCTAGCTGACTGCTTTTGCTACCGTTTGGTATTACTCGCACCATTTTTACAGTTTATGTAGCTACATCGATTTTATCTCCAGTGCAATATTTATTTTGTTACCTACCTGAAGACAATACACGTTTTAAGGTTATTCCCATCGAGCGCTGCACCTTTGTGTGTTTTTTGTATCCTGCTATCCATTTCTCCAGTGGTTGGTGGCTGCACTGGGAATCGGCCTGCAAGGAGATCAGCTAAAAGTAGTTGGATCTGTATGTGCGTTATAATTAATTGAAATTAGTCGATTAATCAATTAAAAAAAAGATCGATTAATCGAACACAAAAATTTTAATCAGTAACAGCCCTAATATATATATATATTTATTTTTATTTTTTTGTAATTCCTTACCCAGTTATTTTTTAAAAGGTACTTTATTGTTATATTCAACACTTTATTAGGAAGCTTTAACACCTTTCTCACACAAAGATTTTTATCTATTTTGCAAGGTGTTACATACTACTCTACTTAATCCTATTTTAAATTATTTAAACTGACTATTTCAATATGTGAATTACTATATATTATGTCACACAATTGTATCTTGATTCCTATACTATTGCAACTTAATAATAATTTATTGAAAAGAAAACATGGATAAATAGACCCCAAGGAATACATTTACCACAACACTTTTCACTCCATAGATTATTCAATATTCTGAAAAAAACTGAGCCAGGGATTTAGATGCTGACTTAAACATGACTCTGTATAGGGGTTTCTAAACTGTTGGTTTCTTATACTGTGGCTCCATGCTATTCCACGGTCGCATAGAGATATAAAATTAGCAATGTTTAAGCCTGCATTGATGCAAGATCTACCCTGATGAGAATGTCAAGGTTTATTTCATTAACATGCCATCCATCACCTAGCATTGCTGTGAAAAAAACAACTTCCCTTAATTGATTCATTATTACACATTAATTTGCAGAAATTGTAAAACCCTGTCAAGGAGTGTGTATATCTAAGGAGTCATTGGGCATTGTTTTTTATGCAGAGAGCAATGTAACCTGTAGACTTAAAGCAGGGTAAAATGGAAACAGACTATGTGCAGCATATTAGAAAACAATTTATTTAAAAAAAGCTGAAGAAAAAGCGGAAGCTTTGAAATGCGTCATCTGACACATCCATACGTCACTTCCGGTTTACGGACTCCTCCGAGTGCGTTCCACACTGGTGTGCACACTAACACGCAGGAACCAGGCTGGTTCTGTACATCGCCCTGCTGATCAACCCGCTACAGCTCACTTGGACGCCCCTCTGGATACCGCTCCAGACCTCACAGTGACCCTGTAGAGACCATGGACATCCTTACCTCATACGCTCATTTCTCACCAATGTTATGTGAATAGCCAATTGGCTTTGTTTTAAATAAATTGTTTTCCAATATACTGCACTTAGTCTGGCACACCTTGTTTCCTTTTTACTCTGTCTTCCAGAGTTTGCTTCAACTCCCAAGGGTGCTGCTGCTGGTGCTTATTACCAACCCTCATCATCATTTACTGGGACTGGTTGTTCACTTGTTCAATTACCTTTTTACATTTTAATAACTGCCATATTGTTTTTTTTTTTTTTATATTCATTTTACTTGTAATTATTCATGCTGTGAATGAATGAGTGACTTGCATTGCGCTACACATGCAAACTGAATCACCTCTTGGCGCTTTTTGCAGCCAGTGTCTTCCTGGCTGGTGCGGTCATTTACCCCATAGGATCTCGACATGCCTGGGACACACATGTATACTGGACCAATTTGAACAGGATCCAATTAACCTACCAGCATGTCTTTGGAGTGTGGGAGGAAACTGGAGTAACCAGAGGAAACCCATGCAGACACAGGGAGAACATGCAAACTCCAGGCAGATGGTGTCATGGTCAGGATTTGAACCAGCGACTCTTTTGCTGCTAGGTGAAAGTGCTAACCACTACACCACTGTGCTGTGCATGGTCTGATTCTTGTGCCATCTTTCTTTTTCTATTTCTGTAGTCCTAAAGCACCTGATGTGAAAACCATTGAAACAATCACAGGGATGACTAGTGTTGCTCACGAATATTCGCATTGCGAATATTCGCTACGAATATTGCATATTCGAGTATTCGCGAATATCTCGAATATCGCAGCGAATATTCGCTATTTCGAATATTCGTATTTTTCACATTTCGCAATAAATTTCGCAAAAAAATCGCAATCAATTTTGCAATTTTTTTTTTTATAAAATATCACGAATATTTGATATTTACGAATATTCGCGACCGCATATGTGAAATTTCGCTTTTTTTTTTATAAAATATACCGAATATTCGTAAATATCGAATATTCGTGATATTTTATATAAAAAAAAAAATCGCGAAATTTCGCATTAGCGAAAATTCGCATTAGCGAAAAATTTGCATTGGCGAAAATTCGCAATTTTTTTTTTTTTTTAAATATCACGAATATTCGATATTAACGAATATTCGCGAATATTCTTCGAAATATTCGCGAAATTTCGCGAAATCGAATATGGCGTATTCCGCTCATCACTAGGGATGACATGCAGCCTCCTATAGCTTTATTTACTAAACTAGCACAAGAGAAAAGTATCTGATGGGGCCCCCCCAATGCCCTCTCTGTCGTCTGGTTTCAGAATAGGGACAATAGTATAACTGATCTTAATATAACATATGAATAATCCAAGGACACTATTAGGGACCAGCACTGTGGATACAAGATGTAAAAAAAAGATGAGCATATATGATATATAGTATAGTATACAGAAAATATTGGTGTGCAGTTACTCATAATACATTCTCTGTGTATAAACTAAACAACAAAGACAACAGTGCACTGGCTACAGACAGGCCAGGCGATGAGAAGATACCAAAGAGGTACTTGCAATTACAATTTCCTCTTGTGAGCCAAAAGACCCATATTGTGTGCCGCTCAAGCTCACTGAAGGGGATACTAGTCCTTGATGTGCCCACCTGGGAGTTCTGGTCCCGACTCCTAAGATCACTCAATGTAAAGGAAGCCATCTCTGTGACTGCACATCCATGTCATCCCAAAGTGCAATTGTGAGTGGCAACTTCAGCCTCCAGCCAAGCCACACCCAACCCCAACACATTTTGCTTCGCCCCTCAGAGCTTAGTCATGTGGACCCCATAATTAAGCTCCGAGGGGCAGAGCGAAACGTGTTGAGAGCACTTACCATTGCACTTTGGGGTGGCATGGATGTGCGGCCACAGGGATACCATACTTTACATTGAGTCTTGCAGCTTGAGAACTCATATTCATGGACAGAATTTATTTGGGAGAAACCTACTAACCAAAATGAATAACATATGGTTGTAAGAGCATGGTTTGCTAGGCAAACAATGTAAAGATAACATTGACATGCCTTTTTTAACTACTTCATTTCCAGCACTGTAATATTAGATTTCAGCTATGTGTGTACTGATCCAATAACGACTTTGCCATTACTAAAAATACAGATGCAATAAACATTTATTTTATTGGAACAAACATGATTTTCTTTTGCTGAAATATGCTTGCTAAAATGATCTGAAATATTTTAAGCAATTTACAGAAAAAAAAACATTATTTTGTAGTTTGATCAGTGTTGGTTAACAACTAATTTCATGCCCTGATATGTTCCATTATTAGACACACTAGACTGCATTTCTGGTGCAGTTGTAGTACTTTGGTTAGCCTGATGCTATAAAAATGCATTCTTTTTAAAGGCATTCATTTTCTTTATAGACTTTTTGGACACCCTTATTCAAATTACATTATGTATAGATAGTCCATAAATATCTCACTAGTTAGTGGCTCTGATAGTTGCTAGCTCACTTGAATGAACTTATCTTCTTATTGGCTCTGAACCCTTAACATGACCAAAGGTCTTTTACTTGTCTAATTAACTGTCATTGTAGAGCTAGCATATAACACATGTGCCCTAGTTACTCACTCATTGCAAGTGCTCTTCCGGCTATTCACATATCTATACTGTCTATATGTCTATAGTCACAAATGTTCATGACTTTTTATGAGGTAATAGTGTTTCACATTGCAGTTCAGCAAGTGAAGAGTTTCCTAGAAGTCTGAAGCTGCACAGTTCTCTAATAAGGTTACAGCAGTAGGACCGAAAGGAACATTACCTTGGCCAATTACTAATCCTTAATCCTACTTTAACTAGCAACTTTACCAGCAAGTTGCAGCATGACCTCAATTCCAAAGATCCTTGTTAGAGCTTCTGAATAAAGTTTGTACAAAATAAAAGTGCACAAGTATCGTGTAAATCTATCTAGCTACCTATATCCTAATCCCTAAATACAGAATATTAAGTAAAATCATATGGTCTATATTATAAAATATATACAGCAATCTGTTTCTCATTTGTAAAAGTCTTGGTGGTAGATATGGGGAATATTAAGGGGAAAACCGAAAAAAAAGTGTGGGGGTTACCCAAATTCCATATCAGGCCCTTCAGGTCTGGTATGAATATTAATACCAGACCCTTATTCGAGCACGCAACCTGGCAGGCCACAGAAAAAGAGGGGGGACTAGAGAGCGCCCCCCCTCTTGACCCATACCAGGACACATGCCCTTAACATCGGGAGGATGTCCCCACGTTGATGGGGATAAGGGCCTCATCCCCACAACCCTTGCCTTGTGGTTGTGGGGATCTGCAGGTGAGGGGCTTATCGGAATCTGGAACCCCCTTTAACAAAGGGGGCCCCCAGATCCTGGCACCCCTATGTGAATTGGTAACGGGGTATATTGTACCCCTACCATTTCACAAACAAAAAGTGTGAAAATGTTAAAAATCACGTAGACGTTTGGGAAAAATCCCTTATTAAAAATAAAAAAAATTAAAATGTATTTCAGCGATGTATTCCAGTCTCTTGATGTCTGTCCAGTCCAGCGATGTCATCCCGTCTCTTCATGTCCAACGATGATCCATTCTCCAGCGTTGCTCCAGTCTCCACGCACTCAGTCTCCCAGTGAGGAACAAAACCCCCATGACCCGTAAGAGGGGGCGAGGTCATCCGTCCACGTCATTGGGTTACCCCACGGCTTTTGCCTTGTGTAAGGAGAAAGCGGGGGTTACCCAATGATATGGACAAGTAACCCTGCCTGTGTCATTGGGTAACCGCCGGCTTGACCAACTTCTTTGGTCGTCCATGGCGAGGCATGTTCTGAGTGTAACCTGTCCGCTGTATGGTCCTGGCCACCGTGCTGCAGCTCAGTTTCAGGGTCTTGGCAATCTTCCTATAGCCTAGGCCATCTTTATGTAGAGCAACTATTCTTTTTTTTTAATTTCTCAGAGAGTTCTTTGCTATGAGGGGCCATGTCGAACTTCCAGTGACCAGTATAAGAGAATGAGTGTGAGAGCAATACCATCAATTTTAACACACCTTCTCCCTATTGACACCTGAGACCTTGTAACACTACGAGTCACATGACATTGGGAAAAGAAAAATTTGTAATTTGGCCCAATTTCTGCATTTTCACTTAGTACTTACTTTTGTTGCCAGCGGTTTAGACATTAATGGCTGTGTGTTGAGTTATTTTGAAGGGAACGAAAATTTACACTGTTATACAAGCTTCTAAATTGTGAGGGGTGTACTCACTTATATATATATATATATAGCTGTGGAGGGGGGCATGATAAAAGAAGTTTGGCAATTGGATTATAGAAAGGCTGTGCTCCCAAAAATAATGAAAAGTAGAAAACCGACCATGCTGTGATGGATAAGCTTCCTTGCCTTGGTGAGGTCAGTTTTAAATTGAAAAGCAAGGAGACTAACAGGATCACCATGTATTATACACAAGGGAAGCCTTACAAAGAGAAAAGGATACTTTTTCATACAAGCACATGGCACAACAGACACATATAAGGAATGTGAAATGTTGGGGTAACATACTCCTTCACTGTTTGCCTCTTTAAGCCAGTGGGTAAGTGAAATAGCCAGACAACTAGCACATTTAGAAGGAAGTCAGCGATAGATTCCCTCATAATTCTTTCTGGAAATGTCTATTTTAAATAGATTTAAAAATTCCATAATGTATTATCTTCATAATGCAGGGTGAGAGGTCTGATAGGAGAAGTCCCTATAAAATAAGAGAAAATTGAAAAACACAGTAGCATGGCACTTCTAATATAAATGCAGGGGCACATGTCAAGTGAAGCAACTCTGTAAGGTCAGAATAAAACTTATAACTCATAGGGTTATACAGGAAATGAAGGAGAAATAAAGCATGTGGACTATGTAGGAGAGATAGTTAAATGTTAGCGCACACTGCTTTGGTGACAGATACTTTGTAGTTACTGTAGGAAAAGACAACAGAAGCGTATAAATTCTCTCCGGTTCCCTGCGCGTTTCTCCTCTGCTCTGACTTTGCTCTGCAAATGTGTGCATACTGAAGTTACAGGTCTCTGTGTGTGCTCTGTGAGCAGAGAAGAACTAGACAATTTCCTAGTGATCCTATCACTGCCAGCCACTGGAGATTTCTCTTTCTATTCAGTCACTACAACCTTGCTTTTTTCTTAACGCTGCAACCTTTATAGCAGTGTTTTCTGCTGCATCAGTCTTGAATTTTCCCCCAACATTTCAGATGAATACAGAAGCATTTTTTTTACAGATGCACTAATAAATGGTTGTATTTTAATCGGTCTGTAGGAGTAACTGGCACATTCTTTTTAAGATTAAGTCTTTGTTCTGTAATAAGACAAATTTAAATATGATTAAAGGGAACCCTGGAGCCTGCCATTGCTCACCTTTTTTCTGAAAGTGCTAGCTGCCTGGCTGTCATGATCAGGGCCGTTTGAAGGAATTTGGGGGCCCCAAGCAAGAAGCGGGGGACGGGGTGTTGCTAAGTTTTAAGTAGGGGGGGGAACAGCTGCCGCCGAACACCGAGATGTACTTCTGTCATTGCTTGCAGGCAAGTTGATAAGCAGGGGGGGGCCTAGGGGCGCTGTGCAAGCATTTTTTTTTATCAATTTGATAAGTGTAAATCAAGCTCTGGGGGGGCAGATATTTTAATATACACATACATTTAAAAAAAAATATTGTCATCACATACACAAAAGTTTTACTAACTCACCACACCAACTTGGCTGCCGATCCTCGCTCACGTCATAACCTCTGCTGTTGTACATTTGCGCGGCATCCTCCATATCTACTCCACAATGTTACTGACACGGCCAGGAGAGGGGGGTGCCGGGGGGCGCTGTGCTGCGGTACACCTGTCACACCCAGACACAGTCAGTGTGGACAGAGTGAGCAGAGAAGGGAGGCGCTGTTCTGATAAGCTTTCCTCCCCCATGTTCTTTTTACCCCCCTCCCTACCGCATACCACATGCCAGGAGATTCAGTTTGTTGTTCCTGGTCGGACTAAAAGGAAGTGAGCACTGAGTGTGTGCACTTCCTGTCAGTTCGGCCGGAAACAGGACACTGAATCTCCTGTACGCGCGGTTACGGTACCCGGCCAAACTGCAGGAGGAGCTTGGCCACGCTACAGAAGGCTGCAGCACTTATAGGAAGGGGCTGCGTAGCGGCACGGCAAGGGCCCGTCCTGCTGGGACCCCTGGCCAGCTCGGGGGACCCAAGCAGTTGCTTGCCTTGCCTGTCCTGTTCCGACGGGCCTGGTCATGATTAAAGTCTGGCCTGCTAAAGGAAACTAGACTGTGCACTTTGCAAGTGCAGTTGCACTCTGTAAGGGAACTTGCTTCAAAGCTCAGTGAATGAGGCAAAGCTTCCCTTTGCAAAGAATATAATACAATTATACAAATACAATTTTTGCTTGCACATGATTGAATGATGGATGTCAGTAGAGCTTCACCTCATTTAGTATTCTCTGGAGCTAATTCCCTTGCAAAGGGCAACTGCAATTGGTCTTTTCTGTCATTAAAACCCTGCTTGTCAGTGGTTTTTAACATTTTGAATTTAATTCCACCTTAATTGTTTCACAAAACAGTTACATTTAAAGGCATGCCTTTAATGATAACAGTTAGAGTTATTAATGCATTTATGTTAGCTCTAAACTGAACTGTCAAGCCATGAAACATCTGGTGTCATAGCTAATCAGTGCCATTGACCAATTATGACCTGGTATGGCATATGATCTGCATGTTTTTGTTACAAATCTATAACTTACTAGTAAAGCAATGCTATTCTTTACAGCTTTGGAGTATATCAGTTCACAAATAAGTCAGCAAAGGCAGCTTCTATGGGCCAGATTCAGGTAGATCAGAGCATCTTTGCTCCAGAGTAACGCTTCTCATTTACGTTACTCTGACGACCCTTTCAGCGCAAGTACTGTTATTCACATAGCAGTTGCGCGTAAACTTGCGCCAGAGTAACGATAAAGCGCTGCAAGGGGAAGTGGGTGTGATCATATGTAAATGATGGGCGGAGCCCAGCGCAGAGGCTTACGTTCAGCGCATCAACCACGGAGCATGCGCAGTGAGTGAGGCTCCACTCGCCCCCTTGTGCGCATGCTCACAACTTCCGTCGGCACCACTTCACGGGAAACGTCAGCGCAATGCCTTCCGTTGGGCGTTTAAATGCGCCCGTAGAAGCGCCATTCCGGCACTAAAGTATATCCTGCTCCCCCTCCCCGCAGTGATGTTACTTTTGTTCTGAGATGGCTGCTCCCGTTCCCCGCAAACACACAGGAGAAAGCTGAACTCTAAAGGCCAGGAGCTGTCAGCCGTCATCTCGGCTATGGAGACCTATGATGTCTTCCTCCATGGCTGTAAAATTTGACAGACAAGCATGGACAGAGGTGTTGTCCTGCAAGTGGGGGTGCTCAGCTAGCTCCTATCGTCGGTAACACTGCTGTAGCTGCTCTCCTGCTGACCTCTGACCGTCTGGAGTAAAGATAAAGCAGCCTTTTGTAGAAATAACTTTGCGCCGGATGGACGAGATACGCGCGGCGCATGTAGCCAGCGTATGGTGCTAATCCGTTCGTGAATTGGGAAAAATCCCTCATTTGCATATTTGCAGGGGAAATCAATAGGCGCGACTGATGCGCCCAGCGAAATTAAGCGCTGACGATACTCTGGCGTCGGAACGTTCCGCCGGTCGCAAATGACCCGTTATTGGGCGCATCTAGTTTGGTGGGTACGGGCACATAGAAACGACGGCGCATCTTCACAGTTACGCGGCGCATATCGAAATACTCCAGCACAAGTGTTGCTGAATCTGGCCCAATGTGTCTGTCCTGACAGATTCCTTTAAAACATTGTTCATCATACCACCTTCAAACCTTTGCTTTCCTATTTATTATGTTGTTATGGATACTAATTCTTGTATTAAGTGCCCAGAGGCGATTTAATTCGCATGTGCTGCGCTATATAAGTTTCTCACTCACTCACTCACTAAGATGGGAAAACATTGTGCATGATGAAAATTCACATTCCTACACACAGATCTTTGAATTTAACCAGAGGAACAATAAATCACCTGCTGAAAAACATCCAATCCATCCAAATGCTAACAGCCTTTTCCCTCCTGAGGTTATCTACAATAGTTATACTCCTTCTAGAGCTTTATTACCCAAAGTAGCAGGTGGCTAAGTAGTTAGAATTCTTGCCTTGCAGCAGTGAGACCTGAGGTTTAAATTCCACTAAAGCCATTAGCTGCATGGAGTTTGTATTGCTTTCTTCTGAGTGCTCCAATTTCGATACACATTAATCGCTTTGCTTCCTGATCCTGTTTATGAAAAAGGGTGATTACCTTCTGCTTGTAGAGTAGACCCTTGGGCTGTAACTTCTGCCAGGGAAGAACAAATTATGTACCTAGATCTTTTATAGAATATGTAATATAACTATGGGGGGGGGGGGGTACGGAATGAACTAAGCAGACACATAATTAAATATAGTCATTAACTTTGCTGCATAAATATCTAGGCTTAACTAATGGGAAAACTATTCTTCACAATAGTCTTTACAAAAATAGGGCATGGTCCTTATAAAGACAACAATACTCAATTTGGGAAGGTTGTCCAGTGTTAGCAGTGAGTTACCATCATTGGCAAAAAGACCATATTTAGTTCTTATTCAAAATATAAATTTTTGTTGGGCAACCCCTTTAGACACTGTTCTGCTCACAGATAAACTGCATTCACGTATGGCTTGCAAGTTTCTCAGGGTGGTGACATTGACAACTGACTATATACCACTCACTTCCTTGCTTGGGATGCACACTCTCTGGCTAGGCACATTCTACCATTGCACAGGTCTTATGGACCACCTGCTCTTTCCTCTACCTAACAAGACATATCACTTGTCTTTGTTCAGCATCACTTGAGTCTTCACACAGTCAAGACTGCCCTCCCATCACACTTCCAAACTCCCGTTCTTGGTTCATATATGAGACTTTTGCACCACCTATAATATTTGAAAATCTGATGAGTAGGTGGGGTTATCTATATACTGTAATGCAGCATTTGATTTGGAGGAGACCTACATTGATAGAAATGCAAAGTCTGCCAATGCTGACCTCACTGGCTAGCTGTCTCTTGCTTCAGTATGCAGTTTAGAAATGCTATCATTCCTGAGCTGCACACTTGTTCCAAGTTCGTATATCAAAGGATACACTGACCTCAAACAAGCATGCAGCTCAGAAAAGACAGCTTTTCCAATTTGCATACTTATTCTGAGCCAATGACTTAAGCTGGCCATACACCAGTAGAATAATAAAAAAAAAAAAAAAATGAGTAAAATTTTCCTTTCGGAGCATTGATTTTTGATTTTCGAATGGTTAGTGGTGTCAAAATAACATTAATTTTAGACTGTAGTCATGAGAAAATTCGAAAGGGCAGGATGGAAACTTTTTCTCAGATAAGCAAATTTGTAACTGTGAATATGGTTTTGCATTTGGGAAAAATCATACTTATTGTAATGAAATCTGTTTGATACATCTGGGATTCCATTCAAATGGAAGGCATGGGCATACTTTTCAGGGCATTTAAATAAAATAAATTAGCTCACTGATGCCAAGAAATAATATTCTGATTAATGATTTTCCTGAATTTCCATACAAGCGTTCAAAGGAAAATGTAACCTAAAGCTGGCCATAGATAATTAGTATTTATTTAGCCTTCGGCCTGAATGAAAAAAAAAAATGGACAGATTCATACATCTGCAGAAACATGGGGGAAAAATTAATCCCCAATGTTGGGACATTGTATTCTGACAGCAGGACGCTGTCAGAATACATTGATCAGCGACAGTTGCTGATTGACAAAAGTCTTCCAACACTCTTGGTAGAAAGACTTCTGTTAAGAAGGGCAACACATGGATTAAAATTCATCTGAAAATTCATCTGCTGAACCGGAGGAGTTTCAATACATCTATGGCAAGCTTTAGCAAGTATTAAGGGCAGGCAGGGCTTTTTTTCTCAAACAATAGGTGCAGTAACTCAACCGCGACCCCCCAAAACCTCTCCACCCAAACACACCCTCCAAATCATATCAAAAGTGGGCGTGGTCAGTTACATTTAAAGAACAGTAGGATGGTCTTAAAGGGGCATTAAATACCAGGATTGCATTACATACAGAGTACAGAGTTTAGGGAGTTACACACAGAGGGCAGATCTGTCACTTGTAAACACAGAAACCAGACTTCTGTGTTTACAAGTGATTGTGGAGAGCAGACCCCCCCCCCCCCCCAAGGGTCTGAGCCAGAGATGGTTCCACCAATTCCCCCTGAAAAAAAGCCCTGCATTATACCCAAAATACCCAGCACCTGTATTTGATTGGATACAGGTACTGTTCAGCCGACAACTTTTTATGATAAGTACTTTTTTCTGGATTTTACAAAGCGATACAGACAGTTAGAAAACTGTCATCTAAACACGTGGCTGTCAACAAACAAAGAGCATCCTAAGAAAAAGCTCCACTCTTACAATGCAATGCTGGGCAGTCATGCAACCAGAAGAAGTACAAAAACAAGACTACAGAAGAGCTACCAAGCCACCCGTGCCTCAGGTTCCATGACAGTCAATACAAATTACTTCAATAGCTGAGAATAAGCATAAGGTAGGATAGTAAAATCACTGACTTAAATCAGGGAACCAAGGAGGAGATCTCCTATTTCATGAGTCAAAAGAAAAGGGTGACAGAGTGACAGTGACACTATCTGACATCACCACGCCCCCAGCTGACTGGCTTGAGCCATGACTGGATGACAGCACAGTTTTTTAAACTGTTTTACTATATGACAAGTTTGTTTGGATGTCAGTATCCTGAAATATCAAAATAAAGGGACATTTTATTTTTGATGTACTGCACCAAGAAGCTCTTTATTTCTCCCCCCTACCATACCCTCCTACAATACGTCCTGTGCGGGAGTGATTTCCAAACGTTGGGAGCAATCCTGTCATGGTAAGATCGCATGCATCTGTTCCAGACGCCGCTTGGTGGAGCAAGAACAGTTCGAACTAGAGGAGAAAACGATTGTTTGCCGTGGAGTCGTGTGGAGACTTGCTGAGCCTTTATGATCTCTGTGATAGGGATCCATTAGATCTGGTAAGCGGCTTTTCTATACACCATTTCTGCAGTCTGAACGAAGAGTGCTTTTTACTCATACCGTTGATTACAGTTGGCTGTGTTTTCAGCCACTTTCAAGTGGACTTTGTTTGTGTTTTATATCACACTGAACGATTTAAATTAAGTTTATTCACTTGCATCTTTATTTGCACATAAAAGGTTGCGCATTTTTACCCATTTTTGACATATGAGGATATTATCACAGGTAGCTGTGCTCTGTACTGCTTTACATAGATAATGCATCTCAGCTTGAGTCACTGTTGTTATAAGCTCACCACACATGTTACAATTTGGTTGTATCATCTCCTGCGCTCGACTCACAACTACATAGTAGTTGTGGTCTGCCGGATTAGAAACATTAAATGGAAAAAGATTTGGTAATTTCTCATATATATATATATATATTTTTTTGGTAATTCTAAAGTTGATTGTACCATCAAATTGTAACATTTATAGTAACTCTAATGCCTCATACACATGGCCGGACTTTCCGAGAAAAAAAGTCTGACAGGCTTTTTTTCTCGGAAAGTCCGGCCATGTGTAGCCTCCATCAGACTTTTTTTCTCTGAAGTCCGACAGACCTTATATAGAGAACCTGTTCTCTATCTTTCCGTCGGACTTCTGACAGACTCACAGCAGACTTTTTGCATGGTCAAAAGTCTGACCATGTGTAAAAGGCAGAACAGTGGTTAGAAAACAATGAAAGGAGAAGCAACACAGTGATGAGCTTGTCTCTTTGTCACTCTACTATCTCCTTCTATCAGTATGCCTCTTGTCACTGATTGGCTTCTTGTCACATTTCAGCTCTGCTGTAAAGGAAATGCAAGAGGCTGAGCCCAGGTCAAATTCAGGCACTTACACTGCTTGCAGTGATGTATTAACAATTACAGAGCTGCATGAAGGTGTGCCTTTATATCTGCTTAGAGTTCAGCTTTAAATGCAGCTCATTTGTAAATAGTGTTGAGCAGAATATGCCATATTCGATTTCGCGATATATCTCGAATATATAGTCGAATATTCGAGAAATATTCGCTAAATACGAATATTCGTGATATTTTTTGGAAATTTAATTATTGCGAATTTTCGCTATTGCGATTTTTCGCTATTGCGAATATTCGAGAAATGCGGAATGGAGCATTCTGATTGGCTCAGAATATTCGTGATATTTTATAATACAAAATAATTGCGAATATTCGAGAAATGCGGAATGGAGCACTCTGATTGGCTCAGAATATTCGTGATATATTACAATACACAATAATTGCGAATATTCGGCAAATGCGGAAGGAGCACTCTGATTGGCTCAGAATATTCGTGATATATTACAATATAAAATAATTGCGAATATTCGAGAAATGCGGAATGGAGCACTCTGATTGGCTCAGAATATTCGTGATATATTACAATACACAATAATTGCGAATATTCGAGAAATGTGGAAGGAGCACTCTGATTGGCTCAGAATATTCGTGATATATTACAATATAAAATAATTGCGAATATTCGAGAAATGCGGAATGGAGCACTCTGATTGGCTCAGAATATTTGTGATATATTACAATACAAAATAATTGCGAAATTTCGAGAAATGCGGAACGGAGCACTTTGATTGGCTCAGAATATTCGTGATATATTACAATATAAAATAATCGTGCGATATCGCTATTGCCGAATAATCGCATTGCGATTTTTCGGCAATATAAAATGAGCGCTGCAGCTACTCGGCCCAAGGTCTCTAATCATACCAGCAATGCTTTTAGACGTCGATGGGGATCTCTAGGATGTGATCTGTTCTAAAAAAAAAATTGAAAAAATTCGAATATTCGAAATAGCGAATATTCGCCGCGATATTCGCGTTATTCGCGAATACTCGAATATGCAATATTCGTAGCGAATATTCGCAATGCGAATATTCGTGAGCAACACTATTTGTAAATCAGAATCATCTTTTAAGAAACTCATATCTAATGCAAGCTGTATTCCTCTAAAGAATCCTGTATTTACTCATCTACATGACCTCTTATGGAGGAAAAATGCGTGTGTGCTTGTTTGTGTGTGATACAGATTATAATTCCAACAATAATATATTATAATGTACAAAATACAATGCATCCTTTTGTACTCTTCCTCTAATACACGTACATACATCAGACCTTCACTTCCATTTTTACAAATGATTGTATATAGGATGCACACATACATGCAGACCAGAGAACAGCTCAGAATGTAGTTCCAAATAGCCATACACAAGATTATTACTGCAGTGCTTTAAAATTTTCATGTGCATTATAAATATTTATAGGGTGCTGGGGTTTCTCCTCCACTGTTGCGCATTTCCCGGGAGAGATCTAATAAATTAATATGACTCCCCCCTCCCTCCCTACTTGCCTCTGACACTCAGTGAAGTTCAAGGCTGTCACATAATTCTCGGGATAAACTGTACCCACCTCCCAGAAGCTGAGCTCATAGTTGCAGATGAGTCCTGCAGTGCATACTGTGTTTACAAAGCATTGCGCTTCAGCGTGCAGTGTCACTCTGCAATCATGCTGCAGAGCATTACCCTGTCCTTGTTGTTCATCTTATAGACGATGAGAAATATTTCCCAGGAGACTAAAATGCAATTTGTTGAATCTGAGAATCCATTTTTGGATACGTCTTTGTTTTGGTTTAATATCAGCTCATCACATTGTATTAATTAATATAGGACATTATCAAATATATACCATAATGCTTCCTGCACTGTAAATGATAAAGATGCATCTATTCTCCAAGGCGTTATGCCAGTATATAAGTGCATAGGCAACACTTCTAATATCCTTAGTAACACACTGGCCATATAAAAAAAAGTTTTGGATAGAGTGTACAACGATTAGAATCCCTGTCTGTCAAGTTTATTGCTGCTTCGGGAGATTTGTCCTCATTTTCTTTCCTGGTCACACAAAACAGACAGTAAGGGGATATCCTCAATAAGGACACAGCAACAAAAACATGACAGAGGTTCTATACCTTCTCCATTCTATCCAAAACTCAACAAGAAAATAAATTCTGACCAAAGCACTATTTAACCTCTTGCTGGCCGCAGAACACATTTATGTGGTGGCCTTAAGACGACATAAACATGCATCATTGACTAACGGGATGAGTTCCTGTGATCGTTGTGATAGTCAGTTGCGGCATTCACATGATACAGAAACCATGCCGCCACTGGGACATTAAAGCTGATTTAAAGGGCCACTGGGAGGCAGCGTTAAAACCCCTTCCACACAGGGGCCACAGCTGTGTTAGCGGTAAAGCAACGATCGTTTTAGCATCGCTTTACGGCTGCTAGCGGGGCGCTTTTAACCCCAAGGAGAGGTTAAAAACGCTTGTGTTCTGAAGCACTTTTCAGGCACTTTGGAAGCGTTGCCCATTCATTTCAATGGGCAGGGGTGGACTGACCATTGAGACACTCGGGCACTTCCCGAGGGCCCCATGCCACTAGGGGCCCCATTAGGGTTGCCAGGCTTAGTAAAACCAGGGACAGTATGTAAAAATCTATGTTTTTTTTACATCTGTTCCTGATATTTCCGAAACCGACATGCTTTTGATCCTGAGATTTTAGCTGCCCTGCCACTTCACTGCCTCCTGGCATGGTGGCCATCTGTAAGCCCGGGGGCCCCATAATCTTCTATTGCCCGGGGGCCCCATGAGTTGTCAGTCCGCCCCTGTCAATGGGCATGGCATTTTGAAAGCGCTAAGTACAGCGCTCCCAAACCGCCCCAAAGATGCTGCTTGCAGGAGTTTTCCTGACGTCCCGCAAGCGCACTGCACCAGTGTGAAAAGTCACACTGAAATGAATGGGAGGCAGTTTTCATGCATTTTACAGGCACTATTTCTAGCCATAAAACCACCTCCATGTGAAAGGGTTCTAAAGGGTTTACAATTCCTTATAAGAAAATAAAACTAACATCCAGGTCGATGGATGCAGACTCACCAACATGAATGAACTCAACTGGAGATGTGAGTGCCAGGACCCAGTATTGAAACTGCAAGTCTTACCTGGGATCAAGCATACACCGTAATTGCTGACAGCTTAAAGTGATTGTAAAGTCTGTTTTTTTTAATTACAAACATGTTAGGCCCCGTACACGCGGCAGAGAACCTCGACGGGCGGAACACATCGTTCCACCCGTCGAGGTTCTCTGCCGGCCGTCAGATTCGGCGTCCCGCCCATCGGGAAAGGCAACCAGCCATTCATCCCGACGGGCCGTCGAGCAAATAGAGAACCTGCTCTCTATTTGCTTGATGGGTTTCCCGGCGGGCGGGGCTCGCCGAGAGCAACCACACGGCCGAGGTTCTCGGCAGAATGCGGCTCCCAGCGAGGTTCTCGCTGGTTTCTGCCGAGAACCTCGACCGTGTGTACGGGGCTTCATACTTACATCCTCTATGCAGTTGGTTTTGCACAGAGCAGCCTGGATCCTCCTCTTCCCAGGTTCTTCTTTGACTCTTCTGGCCCCTCCCTCCTATCGAGTGCTCCCACAGCAAACAGCTTGCTATAGGGCCACCAAAGCCGAGCTTAAGCTTTGTATGTCCGTTTAGACACAGAGAGGCGGCCCCGCCCCGCCCCCTCTCTCTCTCGATTGGCTAACTGATTTTGCGGGAGCCAATGGCACCACTGCTGTGTCTCAGCCAACCAGGAGGAAGAGTCAGGGATGACCGAGGGACTAGTGGATATCGCTGGACATAGAAGGGGCTCAGGTAAGTATTGGGGTGCTAGGGTCTGTGACCCCCAAATCACCTTATCCTAATGTTGATGGGGACAAGGGCCTCATTCTCACAACCCTTGCCCAGTGGTTGTGGGGGTCTGCAGGCGGGGGGCTTATCGTAATCTGGAATGCCCTTTAAAAAAGGGTACCCCCAGATTTTGCCCCCCCCTATGTGAATTGGTAACGAGTTACATTGTACCTCTACCATTTCACAAAAAAAAGTGTCAAAAAAACACACAGACAGCTTGGCACAAGTCCTTTAATAATAAAAAGAATAATAATAATGACCTTTCTCTGTATTGCCAGGACTGACAATTCATAGTAGTAGTTTTAAATTACTTGTTTTCCTTCATAAATGACATTTTATGCAGGGACAGTTATAAACATGGGAAACATGCGCTACTTTACATGCATACTTTAGACACCCCCCAGGTATGAAATTTAAAGGAATATTTCACTTTTATTGTTTCACTTAAGCATTATTAAAATTAGGGTTGTCCCGATACCTATACTAGTATCGGTATCGGGAACGATACTGAGCATTTGCGCGAGTACTTGTATTCGCGCAAATGATCCCGATGCTTCACCCGGTACTTTTTATTTTAGAGAGAGAGAGTGTGGGCGGCGAGGGGGCTGTGAGGGGGCGGAGAGGGGGCGGAGAGGGGAGCAGAGCAGTCCTCAAAGAGAAAGCCAAGACCTCCCCCCCCTGCCGCCGTCGTGTAGTTGATCAGCGCGGGGAACAATACAGCTTTCATTTGAATAGCTGTGTGTTCCTCTGCCGCGCCTCGTCATATATAGCTCCTTCCCCTTGTCTGGGCACTTTGATAGACAGATCACCCGTCCCAGGATTGCATGGGTGATCTGTCTATCAAAGTGCCCGGACAAGGGGGAGGGGCTATATATGACGAGGTGCGGCGGGGGAACACACAGCTATTCAAATGAAAGCTGTAATGTTCCCTCCACTGATCAACTAGGCGATGGCGGCGGGCGGGGGAGGGCTTGGCTTTCTCTTTGGGGACATGGCTGCATTTGTGGGGGACATGGCCGCATTTTGTGGGGGACGTGGCTGCATTTTGTGGGAGACATTGCTGCATTTGTGGGGAACATGGCTGCATTTGTGGGGACAGTGCTGCATTTGTGGGGACATGGCTGCAATTTGTGGGGACATGGCTGCATTTTGTGGGGGACATGGCTGCATTTTGTGGGGGACATGGTTGCATTTGAGGGGGACATGGCTGAATTTGTGGGAACATGGCTGCATTTAGGGACACGGCTGCATTTGGGGACACATTTAAAAATGTATCGGTATTCGGTATTGGCGAGTACATGAAAAAAAGTATCGGTACTTGTACTCAGTCCTAAAAAAGTGGTATCGGGACAACCCTAATTAAAATCACTGCTATTGAAAAAATAGACTCTTTTGAGGACAATAACTCATATTAAGCTTTAAAATTAACACTTTTAAATTCTCCCATAGACTTTTAAAGGGTGTTCCGCAGCTTTTCGAATTTGCAGCAAACACACCAAATTGTTTGCTGTTCGCCAAACCGGCAAACAGCCAATGTTCGAGTCAAACTCATGTTCAACTCAAACATAAAACTCATCCCTACCCAGCACTATGTATGGAGCAAGAAGGACATAGCTTATCAACATCAAAACATCATTGAAACTGTGAAGTACAGTGGAAGTTTACCAGAATATCCTACGGAATAATGGAAGAAGGGCTGTCTGCCAGCTGTAGCTCAGTAGAAGTTGGGTGATGCAGCAGGACAATGACCGTTATGCCGCGTACACACGATCACTTTTTGTGATGAAAAAAACAACGTTTTCAAAAACGTCATTTAAAATGATCGTGTGTGGGCAAAACGTTGTTTTATGTCTTCAAAAAAACGACCAAAAAAAAAATTCGAACATGCTTGAATTTTTTGTGTCGTTTTTCAAAATGTCATTTTTTTGTGTCGTAAAAAGTGATCGTGTGTGGGCAAAACGACGTTGAAAACAACGTTTTTAAACCCGCGCATGCTCAGAAGCAAGTTATGAGACGGAGCTTCAATGGAACAGAGTGCCGTCAAACATGGTGTACGTCACCACGCTTTGCTAGAGCATTTTGGAAAAACGATGGTGTGTATGTCGTTTTGGAAAATGAAGTTTGAAAAACGTTGTTTTGTTTCGTCACATAAAACGTTGTTTTTTTCATCACAAAAAGTGATCGTGTGTACACGGCATAAGCATCAAATCCTCAACAGACTGCCTTCCGAAAAATACAATTTGCCTTTTGGAGTGGCCAAGTCAGAGCCCAGACATTAACACCATATGTTGTGGAATGACCTCAGGAGGCTGCTCATTACCAGACATCCTACAAAAGAGTTTGAGCTAAAGCAATTTTGTAAAGAGGAATGGTCAAAAATTCCTCATGAACATTGTGCAAGGTCTGATTCAGGGGCATTTTATCTGCACTCTCCAGTGCACTGTTCTGTTACTTTTGTTACTACTTTTAGTCTTAGTTATATATGTCATTTGGATATACCTGGAGCTTGGAAGAAAGAGCAGTCTGCATTGGTATCAATGTGGCATGCATTATCTGAACATTACAGCAATAATTCTATATAGACCTTTAGGTACTTGTAGCTGGGCACAAAGATATGGTCATACTCTAATCTTATCAAGCTCCAAATGTATCGCAATCCATAAATTTTTATATCTTCCAAAATAGGAACAGACAACAACACACCCCCTGCCTGCTTAGACTGCAAATGGGTTTCAACTTAAGCTGGACAGAGCTAAAGTTTTATAACCTGTAAAGACTGATGCATTAAGCCATTTGCTAACCATGTGTAATGTTTTTTTCTGAACATGGTATAGAAATCATAACAACTTTTCCATTACTTTTATGATTAAATGTAAAACACATAATAATAATGTACAACCTTACAGTGTTAAGATATTTAGATATTTCAAAACAACTGTAAAATATATACATGCTTGGTCTTGTTTGATAGCATTGCTGTAAATACTGTATATCTTTGTCTACATTTTTGTACTAATATTGGAAAATTAGAGATTCAAGTGTTGTGATTCAAGTGTTGTGAAGCTCAAGGTAAACTCTTAAGATTGCAAGCTATTGAGTGTTGGGCGCTTGAATGTAGCCAGCCTAAGCCCTATTTGTCGTTTTAAAAGGCTCTGCTGGTTCTCCTAATCTCAGTGTGTTGATTGCTTCTACCTGCAACTGTGAAGGAGGTTTCAATAATCAATATGTTAAGGACAATCACTGTGTTATGAATATTTACAATAATCCCCTAACTTCTTGAAACTATTGGTATTATTCCAAAATGTTCTCTACCTTCTGGATTTCTACCTGGTGAGGATAAATGTTTAGAAGGACCTCTTGGATCTTGCCTCAGTCTGGAGCATTCTTTAGCTGTCTGCTTGAGTTGTATTTGAAGGGAGTTGGGCTTGGAAATAACTGTCCTGTTTTAGAGTGTTGCAGAGAAGCTGTGTAGAAGCTACTGATGGACAAAAATATTTATTACCCATCAATCAAGGTATCTTTGGCAGCTCAAAATTGGTAATGAGACAGAAATATTAGTGAGACATTACCTGAAGCCCTACTCCAGGGGGGTCAGTGCTACCCCCCACCCCCATTATGTGATTTCTGGAACAAAACAAATCTCTTCATGCCCATTTTTTATTTATCTTAACCCACAGTTATTTGATGCAGCAGCTCTGTGCCTTCTCTTTGCTTATTGTGAAAGAGGTTTGCCCCCAGCTAGTTGACTGTACTGCCCATAGATCCTATAGGATGGTCGCTGGTGGGGTTTGTCCTTAATATTTTGCCTTTTTTTTAATAATCCCATTTGTCTACCAAATATAATGTTTCCCTATGCAGCCAAGAAGAGGGCCATGAGGGTATATGTCAGTGGCATTTCCATGTTGATTTAAATTTGTTGCCTCCAGAAGCCCATTATTTATTAAATTCTTGGATGTCCATTATTACTGAAGTTAAAAACTAGCAGCCAAATTCACATAATACAAAATATTAGAAAAGTACTGTATATTCAGCCAACAAGATGGTGATTGAACACCCACAATTTTCCACTGTGAGGGCTAACATTGCACTTACATACAGTGGGGTTCTTGCACAAGTTTCATGCTTGCTACTGAATCTTGCAAAGGTCAGTTTGTAAACACAAAAAGTCTTGAGAATTGTTGAGAATGACTTATCAAAATGATCAGCAACATCTAAAGTCAACCTGTCTCTTGTGCTACTACCAAATGGAAATATCTGTGTAATTTTTTCAAATCATTGACTCTACAGCAAATTTCTGACGTTGCTCTGTGCCAGGATGCCAAAGCTAAAAATGATTGTGCATCCATTTGATATAGCTTTTCATTATAATAATCCAGATATTTATACTCATAGTGGAAACATTTTATGCTGCTACCCAAAAGTGATCTTTTTATTGGCTATTTTTTTTTTGGGGGGGGGGGGGTGGACGCTCTTTAAAAAAAAAAAAAAAGAATCTATACAGCATTTGACCAAATAAGTTCCTAACGTTTATATCTAGAGATAAGGTTTTACAAAACATTATAATCTGAGAGCTTTAATCAACCCTCAGTTATAAAGGAGTTAATGGATAGTACTTTTAGGGAACTTGTCTCATTATTTGCACTGGTTGCTCTTTGTTCTATGCCTGTAACAGGAAGAGTTATTGCCAGTAGTAAAAGGTTACCTGAAAGACAGCCTAGATTATTTTAGAAAAGACAGAGCAGCTGTGTTCATGAAGAACACCTGTATCTCCCATGGGTATTTGTTTTATCTTGTTGTGCCTGAGTGGGCCCATGATGATAATTCACAAGAACATTGCACTACTGTCAACTCATGCCTGGGCTACAGCATAACCCACTCCACACACAGCACGAATGGCAAGTCGATGAGGTGGGGGGGGGGGGACTGAAATAGGTGACAAGGGGACTTGTTGGGGAAAGACAGTAATTAAGTCTCAGCTAAAATGAATGAAAATAAAAAAGATGTCAAAATCTGTCATATCATTTCCATACTCTCTATACATTGATGAAACAATTGAAAAAAGGTCAGGATGAGCTACCATGGAAAAAAGAGATGACATTTCATGATGGCACACGTCTTTCTCCTCATTACCTGGTATGTTTAAACACAATTCATTATTTTCTTTCAATCAGCTCCTGCTCTAGTTTAAAATACCTTCACCTTGTCGAAAAGCACATGCATGCCACACAAGCTAATGACGCTGATGCCATGTGGTACTTATTATCTTGCAGTATTTGCTTTTCTTCCAGCAGATGATAGCTGTCAGAGAGGAGGGGATTGGTTTATCCATGTATATACTTTTCTCTCTGGATCCTGCATCAGCTCAGCTTCATGATATCGTCTTCAAACAACACCTGTGGGGCTCATTTTCAGAAGGCGGCCCTGCATGAGATAAGCACCTTGGATAGGTGATGCATCAAAACCAGCCGAATGTGGTAAAGATTATGAATTACCAAAAAAAAAAAAAAGAAGAAGAAATTGTGTACATTGCCTCTCTCCTGTCACTCTGCATGCACAGCTGAAACTTGCTTAGTGGGATCTGGATAACCTTGTAGCATTGCTGCACTGCATCCAGCCACTGGGAATACGGCACGTCTGGTGCCAGGCAAAGGTCACCCACTTATGTCTTCTCATTTCCAGAAGCATATGCTTTGCTGGAACATTGATTCTTTAGTCCTAGCACCAGAGGGCATAACTCACTGTCAGTGATTATAGTGTCCTGCTCTAAATTTTTATAATTTTTAATAATTTAGGGAAAAAAAAGCATATTATCCTTCCTTTTCTTTCTGCTGTAAACTGTTTTCTGAGATCATGAAGATTAAAACTGTGGGCTAATTTGGAGTTCTTGTAATACATTCTGAACCTTATTACTGGGTACACACGCAAGGATCTGATTGTTTGGAGCCAAATGATCCTCCGTTCATCTGACATGCACATCTGCTATTCAGAACATGTCTGGCATATTACTGCCAATGGGGCAATAGCACGCTGTGATGTACTGTCATTATCCACCTCTGTTTATGTGCAACAAAAGTCCTTAATATCAGTCAGGGATTAAAAATTCCACTTTAAACTCTCTGTATGGTCCATTCAGCTAAAAAGACGTTGGAGTTAGAATTAATATGGAGTTTCAACTTATTGCCTTAAAGCATGAATATTTTGCTGTAGTGATTCAGGCACTGTCAATTTTCAGATTCAGAGCAAAGTGAGAGTACTGCTTACCAACCCAGATTTGCTGCAGTTCAAGGAGCCATGCTGATAGGAGGAGTGACCAAAGTGAAAGAGAGATGAACTCATCGCCGTGCTGCTTCTCCTTGACTGTTCATTTAAAGTGGAGCTCCACTGAAAAGGGGAAGCTTTGCTTGTTTGCACCCTCCCCCCCTCCACTGCCACATTTGGCACTTTTTGAAGCGCAGCAGGGAGCGGGTACCTGGTTTTGACAGGTACCTGCACCCACTTACGGGTACAATTGCTGGCCCCTCCTCCTCCCCCCGCTGGATGGTAAGAAACAGGCTGTAAAGTCGCAAAGCTTCACTTCCTGTTTCCTTTAATAAAGATGCCGGTGCCTGCACCCGAAGCCTGGACAGGCAAGTGTCCTTATATTAAAAGTCAGCAGGTACAGTATTTTTTCAGAAGGAGCCTGGAGCTCTTTTTTAAAGGGTGATTGTGTGCAGGAGGTCTATAAGTGAAAGAGAATATACACCAATTAAAAATCAGGTCTCCTCCTCTGCTGCTAGACAGGGCTATGTTATTAGACAGAGCTATGTAAATCTCAGAACATTCTATGTAAATCTCTGAACATGCTTTCAAAGACAATCAACACAAAATAAATGGCCCCTGTGTGCGACAGATTTTTGGGCCCTCTATTCAACTGCTGGCCAGCAGATTGTGTAAACCAGACTGCAGATCCAAAATATTTTTCCATCACACTTATTCTTGGGTAAAGCCTGGAGTATACATTTCTGTAGCAACAAAGAAGAAAATATGTCACTTGGCAGTGGTCTGACCCAACAAAGGGGTCCTGCATGGCCTTGAAACATAGGACTTCCACTTTTTATGATCTAATCTCTTTAATACAATCTTGGACTATTTTATTGTGTTGGTGACATATACTTTCTTTTTTTTTGCTGCAGCACCAATACGCTCCAGGTTTTACCCAATAAAGTGTGCAATGGAAAGATACTGGTTTACTGTTGTGTTTTCCCAGTCTGCACCCTTGTGGCCTTGTAATTAAAAGGCTTCCTTTATCTGGCCATGCCTGTGGATATTTGGACACAACATTTATGGATTGATTCAGTCTATATAAAATCTATTTAACAGCATTATGTGATGAAGGGGTCCTGCATGGCTCCAAAACGTTGCACTTACACTTATTGTAAAGTGAGAGCTTAAATAAATTCTGGTGACACATACTTGTATAACACAAGAAGACACAATCCAATCTTTCATATAAGATTTTAGGCTACCTGGAATTTATTGCTTGCAATACAATAATCCGAAAGTCAAAAAGAGCTTTTTGATTCTATAGAAGATGAGAAAGGACCAGCCAAGGGGTCAAGGCTACACGCTCTATCGCTTCTATAAATTTAGTGCAATCATTTTGCAGTTTGGAAAGATTGTTATAGGTAACCTCCATACTGCTCCCATGACACATCATCGTTATTAGCAAAGCTTGCCTCTTGTATTCACAAACAACACAGACGACCATCCTCCTTGCTGAATTTAGGAATTATGCTCTGTTATACCATTTTTCTCAGCTGCAAAGGTGCCTGTTCTTGGATAATTGTTGTTTACAACGTCAGTGTAAACAAGAGGCACACGAAAAATGTAAATTACTATAAGGGAGGTGGTTTTTCATTTTGAAATGTGTGCGTTTCTCAGCATGATTGAACGTAAAGGGAGATGAAAACCCGGCAAAAAAATAAACCAGAGCAGGAGGAAGGAATAATCTTTTTTTTATTGCAGGTCCTATAACTCTGCGTCCAACATGCAATGATGAGATAAAGTGAACTGTGTATGGGACAGTAATTCATCTTTTATATCAGGAGCAGATTCATACAGCTTTGTCCTCAGTTCCTGGCAGCTAATTTAGAGACCTGCTTACACTTAAGGATGAACTTTTGAATGAGATTATGATCTTTCTTCTATCTCGTAGATTTGGTTGTATTTCGATGTGTTTTCATTACCAGCTTCTCAGTGATACTGGGATTTATGGATGGATCTATAATGCACTGTGTGCAAGTGGATGGAATTTTTTTTATAGCACACTTCGTCCTCTACATGCTTTCACAACTGCATTTTTTTTTAGCGATACTATAAAATTAACTTCTTGTAGCTGTTTGTGAAAATATTCAGTCCTATTATTAGTACCAATCTTTAAATCCTTTAACACTAGATGTCCCTCTGTTTTTCTACTATGGATCTCAGGTTGGTGAGTAGAGCAGACTACTACAGTAAAACCTTGGTTTGTGAGCATAATTCGTTCCAGAAACATGCTTGTAATCCAAAGCACTTGTATATCAAAGCATTTTTTTTTACAGGGTATAAAAGAGAAGAAAGGCACCTTTAAGTGTAGCTATAAGTTGCTAAATGTTGTACCTTCATTAAATGCAACCATATTGCTACACTTAGAGTCTCCTCTCTTCTTTTTTATACTCTATAGTTGTGAAATGACGCTACTCTTATATCAAGACATTGCTTGTATATCAAGGCAAAATTTATTAAAACATTTTGCTTGTCTTGCAAAACACTCTCAAACCAAGTTTTACTGTCTATATATTTGAATCAAACTTTTGTTCCCAAAATTGCATTTTCCTCCCTGCAAGCCCCCATCACAACACAATATTATAGAGCCCTTTTTTGTTTGTTTATGCATTTTTTTTTCGTCTCTCCCCCAGCCTCTGATGTTTCCTGCTCCTGCAGCCTTCGGGTATATTCTCTTTCCAGATCTCAATGGGCTTCAGGTGCAGGGGCATACAGCTGGTGGAGGGCAAACCTGGTGATGAGGGCTGTTTACAAGAACATAACATGGGTAAGGATGATGGTGACATGGGACCAAGTCTGTGGCAGCAGAGCAGTGGCTTGCAGGGGTACAAGCTGGATTTACTGGGCTAGTGAGTATGTTTCTCGTAGAAAACCCTGAATAACAGGTAAGGTGGAAAAATAACAACAGAGGATGGGAAGTGAATATATTCTTTAAGAAAGTATGTTTGTGTTGTTGTTTTTTGCTTGAACCAAGACTATTGTTGCATATTAGTATTGTTACAACTTGTTTTTGAGATTAAACTCTAGAGTAAAGTGCATGAGAAGTTGCAAACCATCAGCCACAGCAACCATTCAGAAATTAGCTTTCATTTGCTTGTTCATTCTAAGCTGCAAAAGCTGAATTTGAAAGTTAAATCCCAGGTAGATACAATTCTATGCTGTTCTAATCTATCAATTCTTTAAAAACAAACGAAAAAATAATACATGTAATTTTTAATCCAACTAATATTAGTAAAAGTCAACACTGGAGAACATAGTTATTAATTTTTATTAAAAGCAAATGATCCAGTACATGGACAAAACATCTTAGCTTTCTGCTGTATACTGGACCATTTGATTGTTAATAAACTCTGTAACATTTTGCATGGACTCTAGTGTTTACTTTTTCTAGTATCCAGTGGATGGGGCTGACAAGAGCCCAGCTGGGAGACAGATACCCACTGTATGATAATAACAGCAGGTTGAGCTTAGCTCATTTGTTTGGTGTAACTAATATTAGTACCTGCATATGTCTTTTTAATAGCTTCCCATATTCCCCTGCATAGCAGAATCAACCAGATTGGTTTTCTTTAGGTTACTGCATACCAATATAATTTGCCAAATGTGAAAAAATGTGGTCATATGTGCAATTTCTCTATGTCGGTCAATATAACTCACTCCAGTGGAACCTGGCTCAAAAAGACACATGAAACAGAAGTATTACCATGAAAATAAATGATTGCACAGATATGTTCAATATTTTTCTAATTTTATCCCTGATGCCCAATCTCTGGCCCAAGGGCCTTAGTGGAAGGAAGTACTTTGAACTGTAAAGAGGTTGTAATTCCAGTGTTCTCTAGAAATCCCATGTAACACGTTCCAAATCAACAGTCTTCTTTAGCATTACATACATTAAGTACTATATGCGGCTCCTTGATGGTGTCAAGAGCCACTGATAAGGCACCCTAAGCCTTTTAAGTTAACCACTACTAGCTACATTACACTTTAATTTTATTTCCAAACCAAAAAAATAAATGTAATTATGTAAAGTTATGCAAATCTTTGTAAACACAAAAGCATTAGAGTATTTTTTCACCCAGAGACACCGACAGGAATAGGTGTATATACATACAAATATACAAATATTCCCTACATACATGCCAAATCTGTGGGTGCACAGTCTAAGTTTGTACCATGATAAACCTTGAAATACAGCGTTGATATGCAAAGGTGACTTAAAGCTAAGCTACGTGTCACAAAGAAGGAGTGCCCATCTGCTTTGTGACAGTCAACTAGTAAACTTGTCATTCTATGTTCATCAGTGTGCAGGCCAATCTCTTCTTTTAAATAACTTACAATTCTATAGTGCCTCCCCACACTTTCCAGAACTAGTTTCTAAAGTTTCACATTTTGTACAAGTTCACAAAATAAGAATTTAACTATCCTACCTAATTATGTGAAATTTGTCATCAATGTGAAGCTGGGGAGTTAAAGCAGTTTCTGTAAATTTCATCATTCCTTGTTTTAGCATGTCCAGCATCAAGTTTAATTCCCAGTTCATCTGTGAATATCAGCCATCTTTAGATAACAAAGACATACATGAACACGACAGAACACTAATTATTGCACCCAGCAAAGTATATCAATATTGACAACTGATTAACTGCATTTCCTTCAGCCTGATTCCACTTGTGAATAGCAAGTTGTGAGAACACATTTCTCAGATTTACCCACTTAAAGAACCTTTGATTTTAGGAACCTGGCTGAGCGCCCAAAAGCAAAAGTCCTAAGTTACAGCTATCTAAATTATAGTTAGTACACTGTTATATAGTTAAGCTTTTCTTTTTTTATATATACTTTGTTCATTAGTAATTATGAGCGAATCAGCCTGGGTTTAATTCACAGGCCTTTTGCCAAACCCAACCTAAAGTCCATAAATTGTATTACCCTCCGGTTCAACAGTATATTATAAAAAAGCAGTAAACACAGCACATATGTGGAAGATGCTATTGTAGCGAAACACATTAGATGTAGTCTAAGTTTGTAATGTCCTGCCCCTCTAATGTGACCATCTGCAATTCACATATGTGCTGTTTTTACTGCTTTTTTCACTGTGTTACTTGGTTCCAACAAATGAGAAGCACATTCTTATCAGTTTTACGCTGTGCAGTTCTCCTGGTTTTTATTTTAATTATGATACACTGTTGAACCAGAGAGTGATCTGTAAGTTCAGACCTGAAGTGGAGATTGTGGGCAGCTCTGTGGTGGAAGCCTGGGCATATAACATTCTGACTGCTCTGTCATAGGGCAGCTTGAGCCCTATGCTTGAGCCGTTTAGTGCTTGGAGTTACACATTGGTGTATGAATATATGAACACTTGCTAAAGACTTCACACTGTTCACATTTGGCACTTTATTGGACTTTTTTTTACTTTCACTGATCTTTATCTATTGATAAAATGTATATTACTTTGTTATTTATAATTTGCCCTAAATTGTATATGTGCAGCACTTTTGTATATTACCTTCACATGGGCGACTAGTCCCAGTGCGATTGACAATGGCGGAAATCTGCTTATTCTTGCAACTGTTTTTGTGACCTGTGAATGGCTAGCTGTGGCTGTTGAGCTTGGTACACCTCAATGACAGGTTACTGGTGGCTGAAGTGCATCCAAGCAGCGATTGCGGCAGGTAACCGCTAGCTGTGTGGACAGTAACGGATAGCTGTGCTACTGTCAACGTGTTGTTGTGGTGTACAGGTCTCAGTGGTTAAGTCTAGCCACTCCCAGCTGGCAAAAACAACTGCAGGAATCAGAAAGCATACAGCTAATTGTCCGTGTGAATATAGCCTTAAAAATCTAATTTTATGGATGTGATTACAGCAAACTAAAATATGACTAGTTTCTAAGGGCTACTGCACTGCCTTCTTCCATAAACTGTGCCTGAAGTCAATTTCAGCCAAACCTTTTTTTTTTTACATTTTGGATAGATTTGGAAGGGGCTCAAACCTCTGTCAGAATTAATTACACTCTGGGGGTTGATTTAATAAATCTGCAGAGCGCAAAATCTAGTGCAGCTCTGCAAAGAAACCAATTAGCTTCAAGGTTTTTTGTTTATCAAAGCTTAATTGAACAAGCTAAGGTTAGAAGCTGGTTGGCTGCCATGCACAGCTGCACCAGATTTTGCACTCTCCCATTTTAGTACATCAACCCCTCTGTGTCCTCGCTGGAGAGACTCCCCTTCACTTTTTCTCCTAATGACAGTCAAGTTGATTTACTAAAACTGGAGAGTGCAAAATCTGGTGCAGCTGTACTTGGTAGTTAATCAGCTTCTAATTTTAGCTTGTTCGTCTAAGCTTTGACAAAAAAAAAAAAAAAAAAAAAACTGAAAGCGGGCTGGTTTCTATACAGAACTGCACCAGATTTTATACTCTTCAGCTTTAGTAAATCAACCACAGTTTGTGATACTGAAAGGACATTTTGGGAAATGTATCTAATGGGGACAGAGACGGTAATACGTATATATTTTTAAATGAAATGAGAAAGAGTTAAAAGCTCTGTCAGACTTTTATTACTGTCTGTGTCTTCTTTTTCCGGTGACACCTATTCCCATCTTTGTATGTCCTGGTTTCATAGGGACACAAAACGAGAGGAGTTGCCTGCACTAGGGACACAGTTAAAAAAACTGTCATCAGACCTCTTCCGTTTTATGAAAAACTAATAGTACACATTTTTAGCTAGTGCTGGGCTTTAAAGACAAGACAATTTTGATTACATTTAAATCAAATGTATTTTGCACTGTGTGTGTCATTTCTATACACAAGAGGACACCCTTCCCTCTCTATCCCAAGACAAATGAACATTTAACTAAAGTACAGTTTCAAGAGATCAGGCATTTGCCCAGCCAAGAACATGTTCTATATCTAAACTCCGACGGAATTCATCGGAAAATATCCGATGAAAAAACTCAGATGGGACTACACACGAACGGAATATCCAATGGAAAAGTCTGTCGGAACTTTTCCATCAGAAATTCCGATCGTGTGTATATGGCATAAGTCACAGTTAAAATGATCCTTTCGAACTAGCAATATGCAAATCATTTTAAATGGCCATGGGTTTAATGAATAAATGTTTTAACTTTCTGCCTGCCGTATAGCACAATGACGGCCATCATTTGACATCCAGCAGGTTAAGCCGTGACCGTGCGTCCGCAGGGCACACATCACAGCGATCATTGGTGTGGTGTGTCAGTCTGCATCACTGATCTCAGTAAAGAGCCTCTGATGGAGGCTCTTTACCATGTGATCAGCTGTGTCCAATCAGAGCTGTTCACAGTGTTAAAAGGAAAACCCATTTATCGGCTTTTCCTCCACTCGCACTGACAGGTAGAGGAGAGCCAAACGCCTGCTCTCCTGACAGGGGGTCTGCGCCAATTATTAGTGCAGTCCCCCCAGGATGCCCAACCATGCCCACCAGGGATGCCCACCCGTGCCCATCAGGGATGCCCACCCAGGACCACCAGGGTTGCCAATCAGTGCTTATTAGTGGTGCCATTCAGTGCCCATTAGAAATCCTAATCAGTGGCCATCAGTAATGCCTGCCAATGCCTCCTCATCAGTGTGGCCTATAAGTGCAATCTATTAGTGCCCATCTGTGCCGCCTATCAGTGTCCATCAGTGCAGCCTTTCAGTGACCATCAGTGTCACCTACCAGTGCATATCAGTGCCATCTATTAGTGCCCATCTGTGCCACCTATGAGTGCCCATCAGTGCTGAATATCAGTGCTACCTATCAGTGTCCATCAGTACTGCCTATCAGTGCCACTTCATCAGTGCTGCATATTAGTGCCACCACATTAGTGCCACCTCATTAGTGCCACCTCATCAGTGCCGCCTTATTAGTGCTTCATCAATAGTACCCATCAGTGCAGCCTCATCAGAGCCCATCAGTGAAAGAGAAAAAGTACTAGGGTTATAATCCCTGTCGGTTTTTAATTTTTTTTGCCATCTGTGTCTGTTGGGGAAGTTTACCTTTACTTCCTGTCCCATAGTCAAACACAAAGTGAGAAAAAAATCCCTTGGGGCCCCCCAGGGTCATCAGAACTATTGTATTCATTGGAAGATTTCTCTTCTATTACTTTTCTGGGGACAACCCAAATTTGAGATTTTTTTTTACTTTAACTTTCAATGATAATGGTAAACAGGACAAATAGAGAGAGTGAATCTCCTTATCGGGGGGCACAGACTGCAATAGGATCCAAATAGGTGTTCTAATCCCTCTTTACCCCATCAAAGACTGAAAAAATAAATGATTTTAGTTACTATTTAAGTGCAGTGTCTATGCATGTTAACAACTAATAAAACTACTGCTCTCAAAATAAATTGCCCTGCACCGTATATTTGCAAAATAAACAAACACTTGGATATTTCACAGTTTTAATGAAATGATGAGTTCGGGACCTGCTAATAGAAGTAGGTATTTTACACACCACTCACATTATGTTTAGAGAACGTGAAACAGTGAATATCTCTACCAATAGCCAACTGCAAAGCATAATGGAAAGAGTATAATAGTATAGGGCTGCTCTGGTGCTTCATTGCTTGGCTGGCTTGTAATCAATTTCAAAGTGTATTACAAACTCTATACAATAGAATGAGTGATTGTCTGTAATCTAAAACCCAAAATAAGATTGTTCACAAAACCTAAAATAACAATGGTGCAAATACAGGAATGATGCCCACATACAGTCATGGCCGAAATTGTTGGCACCCCAGAAATGTTTCCAGAAAATCAAGTAATTCTCACAAAAAAGTATTGCATTAACACATGTTTTGCTATACAAATGTTTATTCCCATTGTGTGTATTGGAACAAAACAAAAAAAGGGAGGGAAAAAAGCAAATTGGACATAATGTCACACAAAACTCCAAAAATGGGCTGGTCAAAATTCTTGGCACCCTTAACTTAATATTTTGTTGCACACCCTTTGGAAAAAAAATAACTGAGATCAGTGGCTTCCTATAACCATCAATAGGCTTCTTACACCTCTCACCCGCAAACTGCTCCAGGTCTCTCTTATTGGAAGGGCGCCTTTTCCCAACAGCAATATTAAGATCTCTACACAGGAGTTTAATCGAATTTAGATCTGGCCACTTTAGAACTCTCCAGCGCTTTGCTGCCATCCATTTTTGGGTGCTTTTTGACGTATGTATGGGGTCAATGTTCTGCTTGAAGACCCAAGATCTCGGACACAAACCCAGCTTTCTTACACTGGGCTCTACAGTGCGACCCAAAATCCTTTGGTAATCCTCAGATTTCATGATGCCTTGCACACATTCAAGGCACCCAGTGCCAAAGGCAGCAAAACAACCCCAAGACATGATTGAACCTCCACCATATGTCACTGTAGGTACTGTGTTCTTTTCTTTGTAGGCCTTATTCCGTTTTTGGTAAACAGTAGAATGATGTGCTTTACCAAAAAGCTCTATCTTGGTCTCATTTGTCCAAAAGACATTTTCCCAGAAGGATTTTGGCTTACTCAAGTAAATTTTGGCAAACTGTAGTCTTGCTTTTTTATGTCTCTGTGTCAGCAGTGGGGTCCTCCTGGGTCTCCTGCCATAGAGTTTCATTTCATTTAAATGTCGAAGGATAGTTTGTGCTGACACTGATGCTCTTTGAGCCTGCAGGACAGCTTATATTTCTTTGGAACTTGTTTGGGGCTGCTTATCCACCATCTGGACTATCCTGTGTTGCAACCTTTCATCACTTTTTCTCTTCCATCCACGCCCAGAGAGGTTAGCTACAGTGCCATGGGTTGCAAACTTCTTGATAATGTTGCGCACTATGGACAAAGGCAAATCTAGATCTCTGGAGATGGACTTGTAACCTTGAGATTGTTAATATTTTTCCACCATTTTGGTTCTCAAGTCCTCAAATTGTTCTCTTCTCCTCTTTCTGTTGTCCATGCTTAGTGTGGCACACACAGACACACAATGCAAAGACTAAGTGGATTTCTCTCCTTTTTATCTGCTTTCAGGTGTGATTTGTATATTGCCCACACCTATTACTTGCCCCAAGTGAGAGTAAAGGAGCATCACATGCTTGAAACAATCTTATTTATCCACAATTTTGAAAGGGTGCCAAGAATTTTGACCAGCACATTTTTGAAGTTTTGTGTGACATTATGTCCAATTTAGTTTTTTATCTCCCTTTTTTGTTTTGTTCCAATACACACAAGGCAAATAAACATGTGTATAGCAAAACATGTGTTACTGCAATGCTTTTCTGTGAGAAATACAACAATTTCGGCCATGACTGCATTTAGTAGAGTCTTGACCTTATAATGCTGGTGAATTACTTGTAGCAGATCATTTCCCCGAGACTACTTAAATTCGTGCTTAAATTAAAAAGCTTTGTATACAGTAGCAAACTAAAATACCATAGAACTGCTTCATCTTTAGATCAAATAGTCTGTGGTTGAGGCTATTGGTAACCATTTATTTGTGCTAATTAAACTACCAGTTTAAATGATTTGTTCGGTAAAGATGGCAATGTGGTTTACTAAATACGATTTTTTATATTTTTAATAAGACTTATTTGTAGATCTAAACAAATATTAAGGCCATTCATGCAGAAACAATTGCTATGGCTTCATAAACATTTTCACATAGCTGGATATGTGTGAAAAAAGTATACACTACAGTTTCAGTTATCTAAAAGAATATACAATTAACCCATTACACTGCAAATTTTACACAATCTCAGACAGTGATGATTTTAATAAAATTAAACTAATTATAGTACTCATAATAAGATTAAAAATATATTGAATTAAAGCTGTTTCATGAAAAGGAAAGTTAATTGTAGTCTCAATTTTCCAAGTTGTTTTCCTTTAAATGCAAAACATATTTTAATATAAAATTCTGACTATTTTCAAAGATGTGTTACCTTTTTTTAAATGGTGTATCAAGGGTCTGTGAATGATATCTCTGCCTTCTTGTTACAACTTTTCAGATGTGACATTATGCCCAATTATGCTTTGCTTTAAGACTCACTAACTGACTGGGTCAATCGATATACTGGTGCAGAAGGCAAAGTTTGGAAAATATTTGGCTTACCTGTCACAGAGAAAAGCCTTTACTGAATAAACAAGAAAAAAAGGAACATTCAATGTAACTGAAGACAGGCTTATATTTTAACAGGCGGAGTAGGTCAAAGTAGAGAAAAAAACAACAAAAGTAAAGAAAACAATCATAAAGGTTAAATACACACTGCAGTTCTGTTGTATTTATTGCTGAAAATTCACTTTTAAATTTGACTTTAAAGCTGGCCACACATAAATAAAGAATTTCATGCCATCTGAACTGGAGAAGTCACTGTTGTGATGAAACAGTTACCAAGAGAGATCTTTCTTTGACAATGGCTTTATATTATCTCTCTCTCTATTTATTATCAAGAAAAAAGATCTAATAGGTTATGCTAGCCCTATAGATTTTGTGTAATCTTTTGTCAGAGCAGAGGACACATCTAGAATAGCTGTAAATCTAAGAACAACCCCCAAATGAATCTGTCATCAAACAGTACTTTGCAATTCCAAACACCTTGTTTGAAATGCTGGTTACCTGGGTACCAATTCTCCTCCATTTTCACTGCTAATGAGTTAGGCCGCGTACACACGACCAAATAAATCCGATCAAATCGGTCTGACAGACCGTTTTGATCGGATTTGTCTGCTGGGGTATATTGGTTTGATCGTGTACACATGATCAAACCAAAATCCCCGCCGGCAGACAGCGCGGTGACGTGGCGGTGACGTTGACGCCGCCACGTCACCGTCACCAGGAAGTAAAACACTTCCGTGCATGCGTTGAATCCATTCGACGCATTCGCGGGCAGATATGTCTGCTGGTTAGTGTAATAACCAGCAGACATGTCGGACGGACGGGTTCCCAGCAGACAGATTTTAAAGCATGCTTTAAAATCTGTCTGCTGGAAAAACCCGTCTGTCCGCCCGTACACACGATCAAATTTGTCTGCTGAAACGGTCCGTCGGACCGTTTCCAGCAGATAGATTCGATTTTGTGTACGTGGCCTTATAATAATATGCATGCACTGAGGTTTAAACCACCAGGCTACCTTTTTGGTTACTTGTTTAAGACAGTGTGCATTGTCAGGCCCAGGGTCCGTGATACCTATTACACTAAAAAAGTATTTTTTATAAATTAGAAATTACTGTGGGTGTTGAGAATCCATTTGCAGGATCCTCTTTTCCTTCTTTTTAAAGAATAGAGTTACATGTTACTACAAATCCTTGATCTTGAGAAGGGCAGCTGCAATAAGGCATATTGTAAAAAAATGGCAATATCCAAAATGTTAAAAATGGTGCCTGGACAAGAAGTTTTTTTTTGTTATTTTTCCCATTGCCTGCACTGCTGGAGTTATGAGAAGTTGGACTTGTTAAAGAACTTTGTGGATCCAACACTGTTGGGATTGTCAGATGTCTGGTCCCCTTCAGTACTCTGTGTCGCCATGCACAAGCACTGCATCCCTACTGTGTCTTGAATGAAACCAAAGTGCCCAGCGGAGGTCCAGTCATCTTAAGCTGGCCCTACATGGATAAAAATGTGTCCGGACCAGGTGAATTTCGATTCATGTATGGGCAGGGTGGTTGTACTGAAGTACAATATATCTACCAATCAATTGCGATTAAGCACTAATTTATAGTGCGAAATGCGTCAACTGTTTTACTCCCGTGTTTTGGGCTGTGACTTGTAGTGCATTTTTCCTTTTTTAAATAAAGACAACCATCAAGGTTTTTTGGAGTGCGGCAGTCCATATTTTCTTTTTCCATTTGTTGCCTTGTGCATTGCCAGCATCCTTGATTTCCTGAGACCATACTGATCATCCTAACACAATACACCTGGAGCGGTAACTTTCTTTCTACCAATCAACTGCTGTATAACTGCCTAGAAGCCAAAAACGAGGTGCCCACAGAACTTTTTACAAATACATTTACACACATATTATGTATACAATCTTTATTTTAGTAAATATACAAAAATTAAAACACTTTTTATGTCCAGATGTAACTTAAAAAGTTCCATGGGTATTTATTATACTTTGGCTTCTCTGGAGTATAAGGGAAGGAGGTACATCAATCAGTCTGTGCATCAGACCATAAGTTAAGCCTCGTACAAATGATCTGATTGTTATTGCATACTAACTATCCACAAATTGTCGTTTGACAAACACGAACGTAGTGATGTACTGTACTGTGAGAGTACAAAGAGGAAGTTAATTTCTCAAGCACCACCCTTTGGGCCCCTTCTGCTAATTTCATGCTAGCAGAGGTTTGGTGATCCCTGATTCGTGATTTTCGGACCATACAAAACAAATGCCATTTAAAATACCTTTGGCATAACTACATGCATAGTAGCTTCATTATTATCCCATTAAAGAAGATGAAAATGTTGACATTTCATCAATTGCCGCGTTAACGAATGTTAATTCTAGATTACGAACAGTAGTTTACAAGACCAAACTCTTCCCAGTCGTTCCTTCATTCCAAGCATACGTGTTTGTACTTTCGACTTTTGTGTGATGATTTCTGTACTGACCATCAAAAAATCAGACTTTGAGTTCTCATCAGACAAACATTTTGTAGCCTGCACATTCAGCATTTGTCTGATTTAAAAATTAAAAAAAGTCTGTTAAATGCACCATACTAACGATCCGAAAGTCCGCAGACAGCTCGTCTTCACACTTTTTCCCTTCTGATTTAAGTACGAGCCTTAAGACTGTTCTGTACAACAGTCTTGTCAGATTTTTGCTGTCGATCAGCGCCGTCACCTATAGCTGGCAGCACTGATTAGTGTATTCTGATGACAGGGAAGTCTTCCTGCTGCCAGAATACAATAGCTAAGCGGGGAGCATTTCCTCATCCACGTTGAATGTATGAATGGCGTAGTTGAGTAATTTTTGTTCGTTCAACCCACTGGTTTAAAAATAAAAGATTTATCTATGTCCAGCCTAACTCACTAAAGCCGCGTACACACGGCAGAGAACCTCGATGGGCAGAACACATCGTTCCGCCCGTCGAAGTTCTCTGCCGGCCGTCAGATTCGGCGACCCGCCCGTCGGGAATGGCAACCAGCCATTCATCCAGGCGGGCCGTCGAGCAAATAGAGAACATGCTCTCTATTTCTGCTCGACGGCATTCCCGACGGGATGCTCGCCGAGAGCGTACACACGGCCGAGGTTCTCGCTGGAATGCAGCTTCCAGCGAGGTTCTCGCTGGTTTCCAGCGAGAACCTCGGTCGTGTGTACGCTGCCTCAGAAGTGTGTCCAATGCAGAACATTCTTGGGCCAGTCATATCTCTTCAAAATGGTTGTCGACAGATAAAAAAGGGTCACCTAAACAAATGACCAATACTTGACATGTTCCAAATGATAAGTCAAATGTACAGCATTTATATTTTTTATGGTTGTCTTATTTCAAGAAAGGATTCATCATGAATTTCGCTCATGATACGTTTTCTTTGAGGCCCCATACACACGAGCAGACAGATTTGTTCAAATCGGTCGAACAGACCGATTTGAACAAATCTGTCTGCTAGGGACGTATTGGTTTGAGCGTGTACACACGATCAAACCAAAATCCCCGCCGGCAGACGGCGCGCTGACGTGGCGGTGACGTTGACGCTGCCACGTCACCGCACCAGGAAGTAAAACACTTCTGCGCATCGGTCGAAACCATTTGACGCGTGTGCGAGAAGACATGTCTGCTGGTTAGCGTAAAAACCAGCAGACATGTCGATCGGACGGGTTCCCAGCCGACAGCATGCTTTCAAATCTGACAGCTGACAAAATCCGTCGGCTCACCCGTACACACGATTGAATCGGGTCGACCATTTCCAGCAGATAGATTTGATAGTGTGCACGCGGCCTAAGTGTGCTATGGTTGATGGGATAGGGCAGCTATCAGCCTGATTCAATAATGTTTAATTCCTTTCCCCACATTACACTACTCATAAATTAGAAAATTCTTTCATGCTAAGACTCTCATCTAGCTACTTAAGTCCTGATGCATCAAAATATCAATACAATGAACAAGATTCAAACCTACCCTCAAAGACTGAATGTAATTGGTGGCTGTGAAAAAATAACTCTAGTCGTAAGTGCTGAGACTTTGATACGTCACACCATTAGTTCAGACAGTAATTAACCCACACATTTTACTGAGTGGAAATCCATAGAACATACACTGCAGGTGAGGCCTGGCGACAAGTTTAAAAAATTACATGTTATGCACTTTAAACAACTATATTCTCCTGACCCATCACCATTAGTACTGCAAAATAAGTAGAGGTTGGAACTTTTACCATCATCATTAGTACTGCAGAATATGTAGTAAAAGTTGGAATTTTTACTTTTATGACAGTGCTGCATTGACAACTAAAAAATTCAATGTGATTGTAACTTAGGTCAAAAAAAGAAAGAAAACTACAATGCTGCCAGATTATGATCACACAATCCAGCTCACGCTATTAAGTCCTGCTAATACTGTAACCTGCCAAGCAGTGCTTAACAATTTCTTCAGATAACAGATAATCATTGTCAAATAGATTTTTCTTTATAGGCTCCTACATAAAAATACATAATTAGAAAATATTCTTTGTTTCATTGAGCAATCATCTTCTTCCTTATTTATTCTGCATGTCTCATTCACGGAGAATACGTTTTATGAGTGAATTAATTACACGAGAAAACCTGTCTTTTATTCTCATGTCCCTTTACCAAATGCCTTTGCTCCCTAAATTAAGCCTGTCATCATGAAATAACATTTTCCAATTTAGTGGCACATTTCAAACTGCCTATATGTTGCAAGTGGCATTTACTCCAAAGTTTTCTTTCTGGCTATTTATCTTTTTTTAATCTCCTTAGCCAATGCCATTACACTCTCGAAAAAGACATTATGGGTAATTTATGAAGCAGAGAAAAATACAGCTTCATAAACCATTATTTTTCTATAAATATGAGCTAATAGACCCAACATACTCATACACAGGTGAAACCCCTATTTAGCTGTTAGTAGTTTTCCTTGACTGTTCAAAAGGTTCTGCTCCAGAGAGTAATAACTAATAACTCTCTGTCATGCATATCAGAAAGGACACATTTGGCACACTGGCAGCCTTTAGCTCTAAAATGTATGCATAGAAAAAAAAAAAATATATATATATATATATATATATATATATATATATATATATATATATTGGCTTTAAAAAGAATTAGAAATATTTTAAAACCCCTATCAGGTTTTATTTGCAGGGGAGATTTCACTTTTCCCAGAGGCATGACAGAAAAAGGAAAACAAATCTCTACTTAGTAAATGGAAATTACTTCCTAACTGCTTCCAAGCCACCCCACGCACATATACTGTGGCTGGGTAGCCTTTCAGCGGGAAATCAGGTACCTGCATGTCCTTTTCTTCTTTGGGTCTGAGGTACGCGTGCGAGACACCAGCGACCCACTCCTGCTGTGATTGGAAACAGAGAGAGCCAATCAGCGGGTCCGGCAGACCCAATGTTCGCCGTTATACAGCAATCGTCTATGAGAAAAGCAGAATGGAGTTTTTCCTATGTAAACAAGGCAGATCACCATTCTGTCAGAGGGAAAGATGGAGATCTTGTGTTTCTGCTAAGCAGGAACACAGATCTCTGTCTTCCCCCAGTCAAAGCACCCCACACACAGTTAGCAAGCACTTCCAGGGAACACATTTAACCCTTTGATTGCCCCTGATGTTAACCCCTTTTTGCCAGTGTCATTAGTACAGTGACACTGCATTTTTTTTAGCACTAATCACTGCATTGGTGGCATTGGTGTCACTGGTCCCCAAAAAGTGTCACTTAGTGTAAGATTTGTCCACCGTAATGTTGCAGTCCCGCTAAAAATCGCTGATCAATGCCATTACTAGTAAAAAAAAAAGAAAAAATGAAAAACGTCATAAATCTTTCCCATATTTTGTAGACTTTTGTGCAAAACAATCAATATACGCCTATTGGGATTTGTATTTTACTAAAAACATGTAGCAAAATACATATTGGTCTAAAAAATGTATTGGGTATGTTTTATAGCATAAAGTAAAATAAAAAAAAAAAAAAAATATATATATATATATATATATATATATATATATATATATATATATATATATATATATATATATATATATATATATATATATATATATATATATATATATATATATATATATATATATATATATATACACATTCCCTTTCTTTCTGTCTCTGTGACAAAAGTTACTAGGACAAGTAAAGAGGAGCACACCTTGACAAAGGGTCTAACCCTTGCCTACTTTTCTTTACATATATTTTATTTTGTTCATTATAGTTTTATAAAATTTTCAACATACAAATCCCCTTCACAGCATCCCTCACCCCAACCCCCACCCATTTTATGTATACAGTTACTACACTTGCTGAACAAAAACACTTTAAAGTTTGATGTATATTGGCAGACATACTGTATACAATCAATGCATTACACTGACTGTAGTAGAGTTTCACTTTAGACGGTATTGTTGAACTGGGAGAGTTAAAGAAGTTAGATTGAAAAATAAATATGCCCACTGAGTTTAGCCAAAAGATAAAAATAAATAAAATGATTTGAACCCTAAACCAGTAGGTGATCAAGAGAAATGCAAAAACAAAAAAACTGTTATAAAGCATGATCCAATACTCCATAACAGGGAAAAAAATCCTTCCTGATCCCCAAAGGCAATCTGATACTCCTTGGATCAACATTGTACGGTGTTATTTCTTATAAATATTAATAGCCATTTATATTTTGTGCATTTAGAGACACATCCAGCACTTTTTTTTAAAAAAAGCAATCTTCTGAGCGGGCTTGAACTAGCTGCAACCATCATCGCTGCACAAAGGGGTCTCTACAGGAAAGGTGGAATTTTAGTTAACCTTGAACAACCTCTGCGTTCTGAGCATGGTTCATAAAGTACACTTACTTTGTTCTCACATACTATAAATATTAATGTTTTTTTCCTTTCAGTGAATTTGAATAAGCCAGCTTGTTATGTCCCCTTGAATGATATACATACATAACACACACTTCACTGTTAGCTTGTATTTGGGATTGGAAGGTGAAAACTGCATGCATGGAGGTTTTTGCTGATTGGGAAATGAAATGCATAGGTCTGCCTATGCAGTTATTCATGCGTGTCTATTTCCTGCCATATAGAAACACATAAATGCGTGTACATGTTTTTTTTTTTTTGGACTCATTTGTTTTTATCATGGACAGGATAAGGTGTGGTAAGCTGAAATGTTCTGGTTAAATCTATCAGTAGTGTTGACAGTCTTCTTATGGGAAATAAAATGCCAGACAAGTTTTTTTTTTTTAGTACTTGCTTGTATTCTCTGATTTTTTATGTAAACTGGAATTTGTACAAGTCAGGTTTGACTAATTGCTCATGCCTCTGACCCCCTGATCAACATGCACGGGCATCAGATCATAATATCCAATGGGGCAAGAGGTTTAAATAGGTTCCAAAAAAGGGTGGGCTCTGGGCGCAGAGCATTGCGTTTCGAGCCCATCCAGTTCAGTTGTGTGACATAGTGAATGATTATTTGCTATCTCCACACTGACACTCCTCCCAGACTTGCTTCCTGATTGGCAGGGAGGAGGATCAGTGTGGCCATAAATGGCAAATAATCATAACACAAAGTGCACAAAGCAAGGTCCATAAAGACATAAAGATGAGTGAGTTTGGTAGAGGAACTTGACTAGCCTGCACAGAGTCTTTACTTAAACACCTAGATAGAACACCTTTGGCATGAATTAGAGCAGAGACTGCGAGCCAGGCCTTCTTGTCCAATATCAGTGTCTGACCTCACAAATGCACTTCTGGAAGCATGGTCAAATACTTCCATAGACACACTCCTAAACTTTGTGGACAGCATTCCCAGAAGAGTTGAAGCTGTTATAGCTGCAAAGGATGAGCTAACTCCATATTGAACCGTACAGAAGTTCATGTGTGTGTAAAGGCAGGTGTCCTAATACTCTTGGTAAAATAGTGTATATTATTCCATTACAATTTTTTAAATTCACAAACTAAATGTCACTAAGATTCATATTTTTTATTTTTTCAAGAGAAGTGAACATCACTTAAAAGTTTTTCCCCGCACTCCTCTATAGACAGTTTCTGAAGCTGATACTATTTTAGGGCTCTTTTTGAATTTACTTTTACATTGTATTTTTAATAAGGTTTGTTAAAATAGCAGTGATATAATAGTACTAGTAGTGGAAAAATATTGCTACTATCACATAGATGCTGTTAATGTTACATTTGTGGAGACAGACACTGATTCATCACCGGCATTTGTTCAAAGGACAATTACATCATGGGAAAAAGTATCACCGGCAAAAGACCAGGACTGAACAACGACAAAAAGATGGAAGAAACGAGACGGGTGAGAAAACATAAAAGAAAAATATGGTCTGTATTCTCTTTAGGGACAGGTTTGGAAATAAGATCTGAAGTTCTGAACCTGTCTTCTAGGGGTTTAGCTGATGATGAGATGTGTCTATTGTCTAGGGGTTTGAATTTTTATTCAATTAAGCACTTTTATCTTATTTTATACTATATTAGATACTAATAATTTTGCCAGGAGTTTTACTTTGAAAAAGCATTATCACTGTGATGTTGAAGAAATGAATGATAACAGAGGGGTTGAATCTGATATATTCCCTATGGATTTAGAGGAAGTGATTTTCTATTTTAAGTATATGTGTTAGAGATTTAGAGGAGCTGGCCTCTGAGACTGATCCATTACATGGTTTACTAAAGGCAAACAGCCTGTTTACTTTGCAAGAGAATTTTAACTGCTCAATAGGAATTTTTCCTCAGTAAACATTGTAAAAATTCACTTTGCAAAAATACCTAAACACTTGCAATTGAGCTTCACATCATTCACTAAACTAAGTGAAAACTCTATCGCAAAACAACAGCCTATTGCTTTTATTACAGTAGCCCTATAGAGTCAAGTAAGCAGATTGTAATAAGATTGAATTTTTGAGGTTGAGATCAGATTTGCATCCCATTAATTGTTGTGGTGAAACCATGAATCAGTTCCAAAGGTTAGTTTAGCGAAATTTCCAAAACCAAAGAATGGCGTCATACCTTTTCTATCTGGTCACATAGAAAATCACGACTGAGGCCTCGTACACAGGACCGAGAAACTTGTCGTAAACCAAACATCGCTTTCCTCTGCGAGTTCCTTGTCAGGCTTGTCGAGAATCTTGTCAAGCTTTCTTTGCGTACACACTGTCAAGAAAAAATCTCATCGTTCTCAAACGTGGTGACATACAACACGTACAACGGCACTATAAAGGGGAAGTTCTAATCCATTGGCGCCACGCTTGGGGCTGCTTTTGCTAATCTCATGTTACTGCATGTTAAGTAAAAGTTTGGTGAGAGACGATTTGTGCTTTTCAGTCTGTTACAGCGTGACGAATGTGCTATCTCTATTACAAACACTACTTTTACAGAAGGTGGACTCCCGTCTCATACTTTATTCTGAGCATGCGCGGGTTTCTAAGCATACACACAAACGTGTTTCTCATCGTAAACCAGCCTGACGAGAAACACAACAAGGGAATTGAGACTCCAGACGAGGAAAAGGAGAACTTGTTTTTTTTTTTTTTTTCGGCAAAAAAGCTCTGTCACCAAGTTTCTTGATGGATTTTGTCGAGGAAAATGGTTGTGTGTATGAGGCCTAAAAGTGTAAGTGGAAAATCTGTAAGGTGAACTTACACAGGACTCCCTCCTCACCCCCCTCGTCCCGTTGACCTGCAGTGTGGTGATCTCCTGTTCTAAACCCCGGTATAGCTGCCTCACAGCACCAGAGCTTAGAAATCCCCTCAGCTTTCTCTCTTCTTCTTCCCCGCTGAGAGGATGTGCTACGCGGGTTCTGATTGGTCGGTGCTGCTCATGTGACAGGTACATTTAGGATTTCTTAGCATCGGAGCCGTGAGGCGACTATACTGGGACTCAGAATGGGAGATCTGTAAACGGAAATGTACTCTTTAAGTAATAGTAAACTAAAATCATTGAAAAATCTTTTGAGTAGATAAAGCAATAATCATCATGAAATCAGATAAGGTATATTTAAGCCGGGTAAACACTAGAATTTTTTTTTAACCAGCAAATCTCCTGACAATCTGCTTGTGTGTTTTAGACTCAGAGACATAAAGCAATGAAACCCTTAGTTGTCCAACAACAAAAGGTATCCAACAAAGGTGTTTAAAACTATTTTTATGAAACTAGTGGAACAGAGACTGTTATGGAAATTTTGACCAAGAAAGAGGCAGAAATGTTAGAACTGGGGTACCATGTTATGCCTATTTTCCACTATTTACCAAAAGATCATTAAATGTTAAAACCCTTTAAAGGAAGACCTTTTGTGGAAAGAAAAGGATATTTAAGGCAGAGGCTCAGTCAGTTCCTAGATCATTAACTACAGCCACTAATAGTACAGTTATTTACAGATACAAAGCAATTGTTGAATAAATTGAAAGAATTTAAATGAAATTATGCTAATACTTGGATAGCTTGTGATGTTCAAAGTTTACATCTCTATCCAAATTGAGTTTAAGGCAGACACATTTTATTTGTATCACTATAGTAAATTTTCTGCTGCACATAAAGCATTCATTATTAAGGTGTTGGGCTATTTACTTGTTAATTTACCTTTTTAACCCCTTGCGGGCCGCTGCAGACTATATACGTTGGCAGAATGGCACAGCTGGGCAGATCAACGTATATTTACGTCACCTTTAAGGCCCGGGGTATGCATTTCCCCGTTCTGCCTAGTGACAGGACACTGATCATAGCTCCCTGTGATTGGGAGCATTGATCAATGTCATGTCACACATAGTCCATCCCCCCTACCGTTAGAACACATCCCTAGGTCACACTTAACCCCTTCAGCACCCCCTACAGGTTAGCCCCTTCACTACCAGTCACATTTACACAGTATGTATTTTTATAGCACTGATCACTGTATAAATGTGAATGGTCCCAAAATAGCCCCAAAAGTGTCCGATGTGTCTGCCATAAAGTTGCAGTCATGATAAAAATCACTGATTCCATGAAACTATCCCCTATTTTGTAGACGCTATAACTTTTGCGCAAACCGATCAATAAACGCTTATTGCTAAATTTTAAATCAGAAATACGTATCAGCCTAAACTGAGGAAAAAAAATGTTTTGTATATATTTTTGGGAGATATTTATTATAGCAAAAAGTAAAAAAAAATGTTTTGTTTCAAAATTGACGTTCTATTTTTGTTTATAGCGCAAAAAATAAAAAGGTGATCAAATACCACCAAAGAAAGCTCTATTTGTGGGGAAAAAAAGGACGTCAATTTTGTTTGGGAGCCACGTCTCACGACTGCGCAATTGTCAGTTAAAGCGACGCAGTGCCGAATCACAAAAAATGGCCTGGTCTTTGGCCAGCCAAATGGTCCGGGGCTGAAGTGGTTAATGAAAGGTGCTACTTCCAAAGTTGCAGGGCTGCAAAGGGAGTTACATTTTCTCCCTCCCTAGCAAACTTGTACGTGGGTTGGTGGGAGCGGTTACACATCTTTGAATTAGCAACCCATTTAAATCACATATTCGGAGGGAGCTGCGGTGGCTCAACGCGATTGGCACTGCGCTGACAAGCCGTTCACCTCTGCAGCCAAGGGTTCGGATCCTGGTCTCGGCTGCATGTGAATTGAGTTTGGTGGTCTCAGCCCGGCTCCCGGTGGGTGTGCTATGCGAGGTAAGCCTGCGCTTAGTACGCCGCCCACCCCCCTCCCCCAAAAATCACCACACTTACACGCACTAGAAATTGGGTTAACATGCACGCACTTTGGCCTCGTGGTCTCTAAAAAAAGAGAGGCGAAGGACTAACAGGGCTGGCTGAGCGGGCTAGATCCTCTCACTCCCTCATAGGGGGGAGTCCCTTTGCCCTGTTGCCCTGTCAAAGCGGAGCAGGTAGGGCAGGCTGTGTGGGAGGACACCCTCACACCCACCATTGCCACCCGGGGGCATGGAGAAAGATGGCAGATTGCCTCTGGGGGAGGTCTCCCAACTCCTGGAGTCCGACTCCTCTCTCGAGTAGACGCACAAAATACACTTTAAGAAAAAAAAATCACATATTTGGATTCTACATGGTATGTATATGATCAGTTATTTATTTGTACAGAAGACATTTATGATTTGTCAGCATTTTTAGCATATAAATAACAATGAATTGAATTTGAGCTTTGCTGAGCAACATTAAAAAACATCATCACATTTTTGTCTGAGAAGAAAGAGTTCTGTTCAATAAGAATTATAAAAGAAACCTGTTTCAGGCAATAAACTATTACATGCAGGCTCAGGACATCCTAGACGTACAATTAAAGGGATCCTCATGAGACAGTTTATAAGATTAAATAGGATTTGTTCTAATGAAGATACATTTGAAATAGAAGCCAATGTAATACCTAAGAGATTTTTGGAAAGGGCCTATTCCAGATCTGTTTTAGATAGAGCATATGATATTGCAAAATTGAAAGATAGGAAGTTGTTAAAAGATAAACAAATATGTAATATAATAGATGTGATGTTATATTCTCCACTGAATACAGTCTGGAATATAATAAAGTGAGGTGGATTGTTGAAAAATATTTGTTGGTATAATATAACAATGTTGTCTATTCTCCAAAAAGGGGTTAAAATGGTGAGAAGAGAAGCACCTACTCTGGAGCACCTACTCTCTAATCCAGTGGTTCTCAACCATCTAGTGCCATGACCCATTGATAACATTTCCAAAGTTGTGGGGTCCCCTAACAGTAAAATTATTTTCGTAGCCTGTAGATGTAATTTTCGCCCCTAACCCATGGACGTTTAGCACTCACTGAGTCCCTTCCACTTGTACAGTATTAAAACCCCTTCTGGTGCATTTTAGGATGTCCCAAACGCTCTTTGTTCTCCTGTCTTTCCCTTTTATCTATCGCTGTCCTATTTTTTATTTGCTTCCCCCATCCCTCTCTCTAGCCATTCTTTTTGTTCTTTTATTCTTTCTGTGCTTTTTCTTTTTTCCACCCTCTCTTTTCCTCTCCCTTCCATGTATTCTCCATTTTTTTCCGTCTTTTACTCCTTGGTGGGGGGAATGGGATGAGTGGCAGTGCTGGCAGGGAGTTGTAATGAGTGGCAGTGTGGCATAGAGTTGGGATGAGTGGCAGTGCTGGCAGGGAGTTGGGATGAGTGGCAGTGCTGGTGGGGGTGGCATCAGTGGCGGTGCTGGGGGGAGTTGGAAAGAGTGGCAGTGGTGGGGGGAGTTCTGATTGGCAAAATCAGGTGTTCTTGATCAAGGTCATCTACTGATCTGAGAATTGTAGTGGGGACTTATAATTGCAACTATAATCACAGGTAGTGTTACTCTCTGTGTCTCTGGCTTTGTGGTGTCTTATAGCAGTGACACCTATCCTGAAATCAGGAGATAGGGACCCACTTCACATTCCTCACCAGTCAGCTGATCTCTAGTCTCTGCCCGTCAGCCAACCTGTGAACAGAATGGGCGGCTGTGGGCTTCAGGAACAGCCCGCTGGGTGGCTATGAAAAGGCTGGGAGAGCAGTGCAGGCTTCAGGAACAGCCCAGGATTTGGTGACCCCTGGCAAATCGTCATTCGACCCCCAGGTTTAGAACCACTGCTCTAAGCTATGATGAGTCTGAAAATACATTATAAAGAAGCTTGGCTACACTTTAAGGGTATTGATAAATGTGGTGTAAAAAACAAACAAAAAAACACCCATGTTAAAAGTTGGAAATATGTTGGAGTCAAGTTATGTCTGTAGCCATTAATAAGTGTTTCCTCATTAAATTGTTTAATGATTGCAAGAGTCATTATGTAGTGTATGTTTTTACATGTACTTAATGCCTGGTTCAATATGGGCAGGACTACAAGAACATTAACGGATTGGTTGAGCGATCACTTGTATGACATTGTTTCATTAACCATTGACTATTTTTTGTTACATTGTATATTAGTTCAATTTGATTCCCAATTGTATGTTTTTGCCTACTTAAGTCATACTGTGTTTTTTTTTTGTACCTATCAGAGTCAATTACTGTATATCAGTGATTTTAACAGTTAATGCTATTAGAGGTAAAACACAATGTGAGAGATCACGATTCCTTGATTGATGGCAGCTAACTTCATCTTGTTCAGTAAGTAAGGATGAGTGTTTATTGTTTACCTGCGGTTCTAAATTTAAAAAAAAATCACTCTAAGAATAAGCACCTTTGAGTGTGAATTGGATAAGAGATCTTACTATCTGATGTGATTTTCAGTGAGGAGCTGCACGTGCACCTAGCGGTGTTTGCAGGTAAATATGGACTGACCTGGAGCAGTATTTCTTGTGTTTATATTGTAAAATTCCACTACTTTTGGAGCTGGTTAAATGAAGTATGGTGTGCGTGTTTGTGAATCTAGACCTGAGAGGTATGAGGTAGTAAAGGTGAAGTAATGCCAGAAAAAAAATCCTTACTTCCTTAGCTGAGAAGGAGGTACACCTTTTAACAAAAAATATGCTGGCAATGTACAACCCATGTCACGCCCCCAGTTAGGCATCTATGATTTAATTAATACACCAGAAATGACTGGTCAAACCCAAAAGTGATTTTTTTTGTCAACCATTATTTTTCCTTATAGTAACAAAGCAAAAATGTGAAAAATGAAGAAAAAATTGTGCATACCCTACAGTGAACAACGTAACTAAAGTAGCAACTCAAAAATGTTATACAACATAAATAATACAAGAAAAAACAGGGGAGTCGCACTAAACAAATGAGTAATATGTCTCATGAAAAACATAAATATCAAAAATAAACATACATGATAAATTAAATGAATAACACAACCATGTGCAAGAGAAATAAATAAATACAAATAATAATAAAAATAGTCCAAACAAAGTTTGGTGATATTACACCAATACCGAGGCAATAAGTAAAGTGAAGGAAAATGAGTCCAAAATGTGCAGCAGAAACGTATTGATTCCTCAATAGTGTTGGTTGACAAACGCTGTGATGAAGGGACAAAACAAAGCACCACCACCAACGGAAACCACTGACCCTTACCAGAGCCTGTGATCCCTATCGGGATTGGATGATGCAGGGTACAAGACAGTCAAACAGCAGAAACCCGGGCGTCTTAAATGGCATAGAGGGTCCTCAGCAATCACCAGTAAGATTCAGGGCATATAGAAACAAAAGGGCTCACATAGTGTAAGATCGTATCAACAGTTTAATGTAAAAAGTGGAATTACACTTACATTTGGTAAAACAACGATAGCATTAAAAACAATAAGCCGGCCGGCTCTTCAGAACGTTTGTCTGTCCTAAACAGATGATGCAGTGATGTCAGCACGTCTCCTCCCTGGGAGGAGACGTGCTGACGTCACCGCATCATCTTACAGGCTCTGGTAAGGGTCAGTGGTTTCCGTTGGTGGCGGTGCTTTGTTTTGTTCCTTCATCACAGCTTATTGTTTTTAATGCTATCGTTGTTTTACCAAATGTAAGTGTAATTCCACTTTTTACATTAAACTGTTGATACGATCTTACACTATGTGAGCCCTTTTGTTTCTATATGCCCTGAATCTTACTGGTGATTGCTGAGGACCCTCTATGCCATTTAAGACGCCCAGGTTTCTGCTGTTTAACTGTCTTGTACCCTGCATCATCCAATCCCGATAGGGATCGCAGGCTCTGGTAAGGGTCAGTGGTTTCCGTTGGTGGTGGTGCTTTGTTTTGTCCCTTCATCACAGCGTTTGTCAACCAACACTATTGAGGAATCAATACGTTTCTGCTGCACATTTTGGACTCATTTTCCTTCACTTTACTTATTGCCAGTTATTGGTATAATATCACCAAACTTTGTTTGGACTATTTTAATTATTATTTTTTTTTCTCTTGCACATGGTTGTGTTATTCATTTAATTTATCATGTATGTTTATTTTTGATATTTGTGTTTTTCATGAGACATATCACTCATTTGTTTAGCGCGACTCCCTTGTTTTTTCTAACAAAGCAAAAATGTAGAGGTTGAATGAATGGTTTAGTGTAGTATGAGACTTTTAGTAATTAAATAGAAAATATTTTTAACTTATGTTTTTACATTAGACCCAGGAGAAGGACAATTGTGAAGCAATAGAGGACAGAAGAATTTTGTTTCAAAAAGGGACAGTCTATTTAAATGGGGACAGTTGGAAGCTGTGGTTTGGGTACTTTTAGAAGGCAGGTGTGAGGCCACTTATATATCAATTAATGTTCAATGCCAGCAGTCTCTGAACTGTGGTCTGGGGGCCAGATGCAGCCCTTTGCCTGACTTTATATGGCCCTTGGGGCAAAATTCCATTCACTGATGCCCACAAGGGAGCAAAATTCCTTCCAGTGACACCAACGATGGGGCAGAATTCCATCCATTGACACCAATTACGGGGGAATTAAACCTCCCCTGACAACAACGATGGGGCAGAATTCCATCCATTGACACCAACAATGGGGCAAAATTCCTTCCATTGACACCAACAATGTGACAGAATTTGTTCCATTGACATCAAACAATGGGGCACTATTCCTCCCAATGACACCAAAGATAGATTGTTAACTCCCACTGGATGCCAGGACATTTTGTACTCCCACTGGCCCTAGTCCGGCCCCCCTAAAGTCTGAAGGACGGTAAACTGGTCCTTTATTTAGAAAGTTTGGAGACTCCTGTTCTATGAAATAATGATGTACACTTATGTGTTTCCTGGGTCATCATTGGTAAGTAAAAAGAAGCAGTTCCTGGTATCTGGTCAGGCCATGTCTCATTGCTGTGCTGGGTTAGTTTAGCAGAATCCTCAGAAACAGTTTATAAGCTGGATAGCATGCAGCTGCTTGTGGGTCCATGATGTCAAAAAGTCTAAGAATATATGGTTCTTCTGCAGTGGCAGTGCGTCCATAAGGGCGCACAGGCACCGCCCACTCTCACCTGCTACCCCCTCTATCACCAATAGATAGATTCATGCATTGCATGAATCTACCTATGGTTACCGCTGACACCTCCTATTCAGGCACCAGCCCCTTTTTGGGCGACAGGCACCTAAATTACAGCGGCAGGGGTGGTTTTAATGTTGGGGTGAATATAACCGCGCTTACCATAAACGGGGGGGGGGGAGAGGGGAGTGGGTGGGTACAGCTGCTGCACTGAATGGTGTATCAACCAAGGCAGATAAAAATGGGGGGGGGGTGTAGTGCTGCACTAAGGCTCTAATAGGCATAACAAATAATAACCGTGAGCACCATGCTTAACGCTCACAGTTCAGCCAGCTGTGTTAAAATAGCAAATGAATATTCACTTTCCTTACACTGAACTGCCTCTCAGCCAATCAGGTGGTCGGGTTTGGTACCCATCACCTGATTGGCTGAAACAACAGGCACTGTGATTGGATGCCTATCAGGCATCCAATCATAGGAAAGGACGGAAGTAGAGGACGGAAGAAGACATTGAGGAGCATGGAGGACACCGCTCGCCACCCGCAGCCGTCACCCGCTTCCCCACTGAGACAGGGTAAGTGCCGGGCAGATGGCGGGCGGGGGGCACAGTGGCAGCATTCGTTGGGCACAGTGGGAGCATTTGAATGGCACAGTGGGAGCATTTGATGGGGCACAGTGGGAGCATTTGAAGGCACAGTGGGAGAATTTGATGGACACAATGGAAGCATTTGATGGCACAGTGGGAGCATTTTATGGGCACAGAGGGAGCATTTGATGGGGCACAGTGGGAGCATTTAATGGGGCACAGTGGGAGTATTTGATGGTGCAGTGGCTGTGTTTGATGGCACAGTGGTTGCGTTTGAAGGCACAGTGGGAGCATTTGATGGTACAGTGACTGCATTTGATGGTACAGTGGCTGCATTTGATGGCACATTGGTTGCGTTTGATGGCACAGCGGTTGTGTTTGATGGCACAGTGGCTGCGTTTGATGGCACAGTGGCTGCGTGTGATGTGGATTTTTTTCAGAATTTTTCAGTTTGTTTGCGCTCCCCCAAAAAATTTGGAGCACCAGCCGCCATTGTTCTTCTGTGAGCTGCACTACCTTTGACCTGCGACTTAATTAGAATGGTGAGCGCTCATTACTATGTTGCCTTGATAAACAGATCTTGCAAAGCTCCAAAACACTGGCCTGAATCATATGACATTTATTTAAAAAATAAAGCCATCATATGAACTTTTTGGAGTGCTGGTGACTTTATACACTATGAGGGAGTCCAAGTATAGCTGCTCTACTGTAGGTGGAGCTGCTCTTTTCATTTATATTCTTACAGTAGACTTAGTTTACAAAAGCAAATCGTTATCCTCATTACCATGAATTATTTTTCTTTTTTTTTCACTATGGAAATCGACTTTTCAACTCATTAAGGGCAAGAATCAGAAGAATTTACCATGCATATGTTATGCTATTGATTTTGAGAGTATTTTGACTGTAGAAGTCAATTAACATGGATAGTGATAGTTTTGGTTGGTAATACCTGCACTTCAATGGTGTGTCAATTGAGGAGAGCAGGAAAAAGAGCTTTTTCATACCATAATTAAATAGTGCTTTGTTAGATAAAATAAAGGTTAATGAGAAAGGCAATTAAGTGTCAATTTCATTGAGAAGAAAGAAATAGTTCCACATCTTTGTAATATTTGTTTTTTTGAACTGCCCTTTTTTAGGGTACAAATATCATGAGTTAAGTTTTCTTATCCATCTTGGTGAACTGAACCTTTTTTGTACACAAACATTCTGTAGCGAATGAAGTAGCATTTGTCTTTTCCTCAGATCCCATTTTCTCTTTTGATATCATCTGGCCAGCGAGGAAGAGGGTTTAGCAGAATCCTTTTACTCTGGCGGATATAATGTGCTCTGTCACTGTATCATATGTCATACTAAAAAGGTTATCTCTATCCACAGTAATTGTAGCTCTTGTTTGATCTTTATTGACTGAATATTCCAAAACAACGTCAAAAGTCTTAATACGCATACACAGATCAATATGGTGTCTTTTGTCAAACGAGAACAATGCCATACTTTAATAGCAGAGCTAATGGAATTTGTTTGCAAACAGATACATATGTTGTTGACAAACAAAGTTCTATAATTAAACTACATACACATTGGCATCTGTATTTACCACAATTTAGTGAAACGTATTTTCATCTTCACAGTGTTTATTTTAAGGGAAGCAAATTAGGCATATAAAATGAACACATGTAAAAGTAAGGTAGACGATTAACCTAACCTCTTCCTGCGTCACACTTACAGTATATTTAACGGCAGAGCGGTTGGGCCTTAAAGTGTTACTAAACCCAGGAGCCTGCATTCACTATATATGGTCTCCCACAGTACACAGAACATGGGAATACAATTATTTTAGTACATATAAACTGCTTAATACTAGAGCTGCACGATTAATCGTTACAAAATGTGCGATCTCGATTCAACCGCCCTCTAGATCTTAACACAGCATTTCCTCGATTTACTGCAGAGAGTTCTCTGCTCACAGCTGACAGCTGTAAAAAAATCAAAACAAAAAAAAAAAGCAGGCAGTCTGCCAAGTTTATCACAACACTGTCAGCGCTGGGAGATAACTATAAACAAAGTATCATTACATTCTTTCAGCCCCGGACCATTTTGCTGGTCAATGACTGGGCCACTTTATGCGATTCGGCACTGCGATGATTAAACTGACAATTGCCCGGTCAAGCGATGTGGCTCCTAAACAAAATTGGCGTCATTTTTTTCCCACAAATAGAGCTTTCTTTTGGTGGTATTTGATCACCTCTGCGGTTTTTATTTTTTGCGCTATAAACAAAAATAGAGCAACAATTTTGAAAAAAAAAATGAATGTTTATTACTTTTTGTTTTAATAAATATCCCCCAAAAACCTATAAAGAAATAATATTTTTTTCCTCAATTTAGGCCGACACGTATTCTTATACACATTTTACATAAAAAATCGCAATAAGCGTTTGAAAAAAAGTTATAGCGTCTACAAAATAGGGGATAGTTTTATGGCATTTTTATTAATATTTTTTGTTTACTAGTAATGGCGGCTATCAGCGATTTTTATCGGTACTGCGACCTTTTGGCGGACACTTTGGACACTTTTGATACATTTTTGGGACCTTATAGCGAAGGGGAAGTGACAGATCGCTGTTCATACATTGTTTGAACAGATGAACAGTCATTTCTCCACCTGACAGGACTGTAACAAGCGATCGCGGGTGCTAGGGGCGAGCAAGGACGGCATGCGTTTGCCCCTAGTGGCTGAAATGCGAAATCACTTAATATTACATGATTTTGCGCAGCCAAGCCGACCTGCCACCGTAAAACTGCGGCGGCTGGTCTGCAAGCGGTTAAAGACTAAACCTTTTTCTGACACTTGTTACTCACAAGTTAAAATCAGTAAATTTTTTCCAGAAAATTACTTAGAACCTCCATATATTTTTTTTAGCAGGAACCCTAGGGAATAAAATGGCAGTTGTTGCAGTTTATGTCACACCGTATTTGCGCAGCTGTCTTTCAAACTTAATTGTTTTGGAAAAAATACACTTTAATTGATTAAAAAAGAGCTAAACAGTAAAATTTGCCCGATTTTTTTTGCAAAATGTGAAAGATGATGTTACACTGCGAGAATCATGAGATAATTGTGATCTTTATTCGAAGCAAAAAGAAAAATTGAGATTTTAGCCAGAATCGTGACGCTCTACTAAATACCTTTTTCTCATCAGCATTATATAGCAGTCTTGTGCGGTGTTTGGTTGTGCAGAGTGACTCCAAAAGTTCTGTCTTATCAAGTGATGGATTGGGGACTGTATAAGAAGGGGAGGATCAGAGAAGACAGGCTCAAACAGCATTTTTACACAATGCAGATGATTAACCCTTTAGGTTCCACCTTGGATATAACAAGCATGCTGTACTGCATATACAGACTGATTTTACTGTTGTGGGTTTAGTAATACTTTAACACCAAGCCATTGTACGGCACCATATGGGTGCATGGCACTCCAAAGTTCTGTGCTGTGAAAACGCTCAATGAGCAGAACACCGATGGAGCTGTCACCGGTGGTGGCCTGCCTATACAGGGTGCAGGGGAACTGCCTCCCCTATCCATGCGTCCGGCCCCCTAATTTACAAATTAGTGGCACCAGACCATGGATTCCAATGTGGAAGGGTGTTTTTTTTGAAGCACCTGATTAGAGCCAGAGGCTTTAATAGGCTTCAAAAAGGGTCAGCTTGCAGCGCAGAGTATTGTTCTCTGAGCCCACCCAGTTGTGTGACGATAAGTAAATACATTTTCACTATTATCACACTAAAGTTCCTTCCTGCAAATCAGGAGGCAGGTCTGTGAGACCTGTTTCCTGATTGGCCAAAGCGTCAGGCAATCCTATTGGATGCGTAGAGGAGACACATGGAGGAGGAAGCTGGAGAGGAGTTGACACCGAAGCCACTGCGGCCACTGCCCACACTACAGAAGAGGACACCACAGCCCCACCACACGAGTGGGTGTGTGCCAGACCGCTCAGGGGGTGTGTGTTCTCTTTCATTGCCACTCCACTGCCAGGGGGGGTGTTGTTTGTTTTCCATCCCCCCAAAAGGAGATACCACCAGCTGTCACTGACTGTCACCTACTGCTCCCAGTATCATTTTCAATTGGGGGGCAGCAGGATGGGCTCCTGATCAGTTAATCACTGTGATAGCCAATCACATTGCTTGTCAAGTAAAAATAAATGGGCCACACACAGATGCTGTCAACTGTGTAAAACCAGCTTTATTGCAATAAGTAAAGGGTTCACAACATATCATGGGCTGCAGAGCTGCAAATACAGACTACAAAACTCAGCTTATCCTGTATGTCTCTCTGTCCATCCCACATGCATACCTTAATTTCCTTCTAGCAAAACAATACCACCGGTGGAGGACCCAAGAAGAGGAAGATCGGGGCTGTTCTGTGCAAAACCACTTCACAGAGAAGATAAGTATAACATGTTTGTTATTTTTTTAAACCTTACCTTTATTATCACTTATACATATTATCATTTCTATTGCAAATCCAAAAAACAAGAAGTAATTTGGGAAAGCAAATCATTTTGTTAAGCTCCTGCAATCATCATTTCAGCAAGAACTACAGCTTCATAGTAAAGATACAGTCTTGGGCCTCTTGTACATGGGTGGACTTTATCACTATTTGAACAGCAATTTGCAGTAGATCACTTTGCAGACCAGTTGACAGCACTTTATAGGCATTCAGCAGATGATACTGCCACCTTCTGCATGAGTGTTTTATTCCCTTGTTTTTTTTTCTCAGTGGGGATTTTACATTGAACTACTACGCTGCAACTGCCATAGCCCCATTTGGTATGCAGTTTTGTCCCATTGACTTCAATAGGCAAGATTGACATACCAAGATAACATTACATGTCAATTTGGAGGTGAGCAGTAAAACTGCAAAACTTCCTGTTTTTACCACCACTCCACTGCCAGTGTGATCTAAAACTAAAGGTGCGGTCATATATACAATTTTCGCACAGCTGTTTCAAGCTTGTCAGCTCAAACTGCAATATCTGGAGATCATGATGGCTATTTTTGTTTTTCTGAACTGTAACTATGTGTAAAATATCATGTAAAGCAGCTAGACTGGCATTTTTCCTAAACAATTCACCCCTCTATTAAGTCTTTACCTTTTAGGGCTTGTTTGACTAGCAGCAAGGACTGTCAGGCCTTTCAAAAGTGATCCATGGTTTTATTTATTTTCAGAGGCAATTAACAGGCAGTGAGGAGGCAATATGTTGTTAGTCATATGCTTTGATGTGGCTGCTACTGGACTTGTGAATTTTGTGCCAACCCCACAAGTACCATTTGGATCCACTTGGACATCACTGTTTATATTTTTCACTGTTTGTCTGTCTACATCATTATGTTATGACTTGTGGGGATTTTGTGGGGATTGTGGGGATTTTGTAGACATGTGCAGACTGGAATATTTCGTTTATTTTTATTTTTTTCATTTTGTATGGAAAATAAATGTATTTAGTTACTCCCGAAAATCGTTTTGATTTATTTCATTTTTCATTGGGGAATAGCTTTCGTCCGAAAATCCAATAATACTTGGTTTCTGTCGAATGGTCAAAAGAATATTCGACGAAACTTCGAAACTTGAAGTTGAATCGTACATTTCCGGTTGAATATTCCGCCTACAAGAATTCTAATGTTGTATGACTAGTAATAATGTCGAATCTATTTTCTCATAAATCTAAATCTATTCTCTGTAATGTCGAATCTATTATTTCTATAATGTCAAATCTTTTCTCTATGATGTCGAATCGTTTCTCTATAATGTCGAATCTCTCTATATCGAATTTTTACCGCAACGAAAACGAAAATAAAGCATTTTTTATGTCAGATCTTTCAGTTTTAGTCTCTTGCGCTTTCGTTATCGTTTGTTAAAACGATAATGAAAAAAAACAGATTTTCGGACGAAAATGCGTTCTAACGAAAACGAATGCACATGTCTAGGATTTTGCAATGGATCCTTATCAAATCAAGTTACAGTATAAAGTGAAATGTGTGGACGTGGATGTAAACATTCTATATTAAACAATATAGCAACTTGTTTGCTCAGGTTATTTGACCAATTTTGCTTATCTACATTGAAGATTCTCCTTTCTTTAACATCTCAGACCCATTTGGGAAAATACATGATTGTAATGAGTTTATAACTGTTTCAGTGTCACCTGCAATTTTACACAATTTTTAAGAAGATAACTTAAGCTGGGTATATAGGTATATATTTTATTTTTTCAACCAGCAGGTTAATGCAGGAGTCTCCCCTGCTGTTTAATTGTATTGTAACAAGGTGACCCCCCCCCCCTGTGAGAATGAGCAGACCAGCTTTTGGCTGTGAGCACTGATTGAATATCGCTTTTCCAGCATGACCGTTAGACATATATCAATCATTAGACCAGCTTCTGTTGAAGTACACTGGCCACATTTCGATACATGTGCACCGGGCTTTATGCTGGACTGTGTTAAATGTCTGTTATTACTTTCAATTTTGTATTTATTGTTTGATTAGTAGCTTCCTCTAACTCAAACCTTATTAGGCATTGCACTGAAGACATTTATGGAATAACCGTGAACAGATCCTCTGCTGAATTGGAGCTAAATGATGACTTCTGTATTTGATACATTTTTTACTTGTCAGAGATAAAGTAGAACTTTACCCATACCAGTTTGATAACAATTAATGTTCTTTAACAAAAGAAAATACATGAATAATTATTCTACCAAAATGAATGTGTTCTGTCAATTGCCTCCTGTTTCTTCTTGTTGGAGGCCGACATTTTGAAGCCCAGAGTCACTCCCTTATTGGAAACTATCTCCCTCTCAAAAATGAAGTCACTTCCTGTAATTAAAATGTATGCAATTCCAACCTTGATTGTATGTCTTGGCTCAGCTGGTAAGGAAGGCTGACAGAAGCTTTACATAAGTTCACAGGCTACCCAAAGAAGAAAGGAGAGGATATCAGGGAGATAAAATAAGACACTAGCCTAAGTGTAACCCTTTTGTGTCTCCCTGGCAGCATAGTGTGTCCTATCATTTTTCCTACTTTTCTTTTCTCTCTCCCTAATCTGTCCTTCCTCGGCACAGTCTACTACTCATTCCTCCTCCCACCAAAAGCAGTAAATATTTAGGCTGTCAACTGATTGGCCTCTAGTCACTCACTAAATATCGGCACAACTGAGGCTGTGCAGAGCAGGGTGAGACAGTGCCTTACTTGATTTTTAAGTCTAACAGTCTAGGCACTTATTTTTAATGTATCACATAGTTATATCTGCCAAAGGGGTGAGCATGAAGTGATCTATCAGCACTTCATTTTTTGACTGAAGTTTCATTTTAACCAACTCACTATTGGTCTATGAGCAGGCAGAAGTAAATGAACATGTGCCTGTTTGGCAGCTGCTCGACATGGAACCTTGGAGCTGGGCCGATCCCTGTAGTAGTGGTAATTACTACAGTGATTTCACATGCATACATACATACATTGGCCCAAGCTTGACATATGTAGCTATGCTAAAATATATCTATAATTTTTTTATTTGGCGTTAAGCTGACCACAGATGGATCTAAATTTAGCCGGTTCAGCATGGACCAGATACATTTCAATCCATCTACAGATGTTTCTGCTTGACAGAAGTCATCCTAATTGTTGAAAAGCTTTCATTTGATCAGCAGCTGCAGCCAATCGGTATTCTGACAGTGGAAAAATACCTACTGTCAGAATACAATAACACAGCAGGGAGGCTTCCATTATCCACCTTGCTTGTGTGGATGAGGGAATCCATTTGTTTTGTTTTTTCGATCAGCACTCTAGCTGATCAAAATAAAAAATCATGTATGGCCAGCCTTGGCAATAAGTAAGTTTGAGTGATACTAAATAGAGGGTTAACTGTTAATGCATTTTATGTTGTCACATAACTCGAGCACCTTTCATATATTCTTTTTGAACATAAGCACAGATTTTATTTTCTTATAGGAAATAATAGCATTAATATTATAGTAATGCAGCCTATTAGAATTACACATATTTTGGCAGTAAAACAATTCACATATATTTATCTCAGCAGTGTATTTAGCTCTTCTAATGCCAACCAATGCCCATATAGTTTATTTCTAGCTATTAACTGATCTTTTTTTCATATACAATGAAATCTTAAGTATTGGTCTTCTCTAAAGAGAGTTGCAGAGAGCTATATATGCACAGAACAGTATTGATTCTAACTCAATGGAAAGAACAAGGGTGTACAGTAACCCATAGCAACTAATCAGGCTTTGTCAATGAAAAACTGGGAGAACAATGAAAGATGATTGCTGATTAGTTGCTATAAGTTGCTGAACTTTTCACACCATTCTCTGCCTGATTAAATAAGGGCCATGGACTTTCACACAGACAGAGAACGATTTTTTATAATGCTTGCTAGTTTTTAGAAACCCAGCCATGTGCCATATATACATTTTTTAGACAGCTATCTCTCAAGCAGCACACAGTTTCTAGCATGCTGCAAAAATACCTTCTATCGAAGCTAAAGTTTGTTGGTTGTTTTCTCTACGTCTAAGCATTACTATAGGCAATTCAAGAATAACTTTTAAGAAAAAATATGGGTTGACTGTGGCCAGAATAAATTAACAACATTTTCCTTATCTTAATTATCTTTTGTTGGCCTTATATGTCTTGTTAAAAGCAAAAAGGTAAACATATTTATGTGCATAAGCTTCAGAAAATACTTTATTTCTATTCTATATAATCTCAGAGGTGTGTTTCTGCTAAAACAAACAGCGAACTGTAGCCCTTTTGTGGGAATTAAAAAATAAGCACAATTTTTACCTTAGCTACTTTAATATAAATAGAAAAATCAAACATGTTTGCAAATATAACCTTTTCCCCTTTTTCCTTTTTTTAGGAGATCTTTGCTGAGACACTAACTGCTCTGAGAGTTCAACATTCTTGGATGATGCCTAGGAAATGCTATTTGCTGAACTCTTCAAACATAGGAAAGAAAGCTTCAAAGAAAGCATCCTCAGTGTCCCGCGAGGTATACCTGCCAAAGTCCCTCTATCTCCTGTAGGGATGAGCATGGAACAAGTACACTAATGGGATTCTGGGTATACTTTCCATTACACAAAGTAGAACTGCAAGTCATCTCTGGATTTTATTATGTTCAGCTACAAGTCACTGTTATTCTGTTTTATCAGGTTTACAGATTTTTTTTGTTAAAGGAAATGCACCTTACTGACAAGCCGATCCAATAACTTTAGTACTTCCTGAGTTCGTTACCTGGTGTAGGTATTTGCATCAGGTGTTCTTACTTTACTATGATTTTCTAGCAGTTAGGAATATCTGAACCCATATTTCTCTCATTGTAGATATCTTTTAAAGTGACACTGTCGCCTTTGCCCATTTTGGGCAAAGTGATAGTGGTGTTGATTTTGCACACTGTAACTTCCCTTGCAAAGTGAACAGCAAGAAGGTTGCATGGGGTGCAGTTTGATTAATATACTTTGCTAGGGGAGTAACTGTCCATATACCTCTGATTGGACAAAGTGACAGTGGGTTTGATTTACTGAAACTAGAGAGTGCATATTATGGTACAGTTCTGCACAGAAACCAATCAGCTTCCAGATTTTTTTGGTCAAAGATTATCTGAACAAGGTGAAGTTACAAGCTGGTTGGCTACCGTGCACAGCTGCACTCTCCAGGTTTCAGTAAGGCTGCCTTCACACTGGAGTGGGCGGATGTTGATGGTAAAACGCTACTAGTTCCTGCACTACTTTTGGCGACTTCAGAGGCAATTTTAATAGACATCTGTGCAGCAACCCGCACAGATGTCTGTCAAATCACCCCTGAAGTCGGACTGTGTTGCTGGTTTGAAATTGTGCGAGTTCAGATGAACTTGCGCAATTTTTAACCCACAGTCAGTGTGAACCTGGGCTAAAGGAAAGTTATTGAAGAAGAAAGAAAGAGGACAGCCAGGCAATTAGTGTCTTCATATGGAGGTCAGCAATGGAAGCACACTTTTACTACAGCTTAAAGTAAAGATGTAAAAGGTTATTCTGCAAATTCTTGGAACATAGAGAATTTTTTTTTTTTTGTCCCATTAAAATCCTATCATGAAATCTGAGAAGGGAAATCCAATTGCAAATTAACAAATTAAATAAACAATTTAAGCAAGCTTGTGGTGAGTGCAGTGTTTGAAATCAAAATAGAGAGTTAAATAACAGATGCTAAGATTTGCCTGATTAAATCTTTGCAATATTCCTGAGTACCCCAGAACCCCCCTGCTTCAAACGCACAGATCTAACATCCAACCTTCTCCTAGATTCCTCAATTTAAAACACTGAGCCTCAGAGGAGTGCATTGCTTGGGGAATGTCAGAGCTCTAACTTTGGATTCAGAAGTTGATATTTGCATCTTGAATACACTGAGTCTTGGGATCCAGGGAGAACAAGGAGATAAATAAAGGTATGTGCAGCAAGTCTCCTGTCTCTCTTATTTTCCGCTTTCATACTTCATTCCCATTACGGGTTCATTTTAACTAATTACTTTGTTTGAATTATTTATAAACCAGCCATCACTAATCAATGCACATACTAGAAATAATTTAAAGCAAATTATTATTTTGTAAGGGGGGTTTAAAGTCTGGCATTTCATTCACTTTAGACAACAGAAAGCAGCTGCCCGCCTGAAGCAATTTCAGCTATTGGTGCTCAGGTCTTATTTTATAGAGTGGGCGGAAACTTGTGTAAGCAGTTTCTCCTACTGCCGTATAGTAGTAATGCTGGATGTGTGTGGAAATGACTTCCTGCGCCTGCCACTGCACATGAAGAACAAGGGAAAAGGCACTGCTACAAGAGGACGGCAATTGCAGTGCCACAATTCAGCACATTTGGAAAATGCATGGCAAGCATTCATATACTGAACAATGCAGTACCAATCTAGCAGCCCTTTGCTCCTTTTGTTTCGAGTGTAGAGGTATTTATGAATGAACTGTCATGTGATGTTTGATTCATGTTGGTGTGTTGGTAGGTACCCTGGGTGTTGAAAGCCCTGGTTGAAAATCTTGGCACTTTCATACTTGATAACCATTGTGTTTCTCTGCCTTAATGTCACGAATAGACATGTGCACAGAAAAAAAAATATTTTTTTTTTGTTCTGTTTCGTATCGTTCCGTTTTTTCGTTTTCGTTCGTTTTTCGTAAGACGCTCGTTTTCCTGTTTGTTCCCGTTCGTTTTTCGTATGACGCGATTTTTTTGTATTCCGATCGTTTCGTATTTTCGTTACTGTTTTATTTTCGTACATGCGGGATGGTTCGTTATTCTGTTTAATTCATGTTCGTTACTTGTTAGACAATAATTTTCGTGAATTTTCGTCAATGATTTGCAGTATCTTGAAACCCTTTTCTTTTGCTATTTTCAGTCGTATGTTCATATGACATCTATAACAAAAGATTTGCATTCTGTATTTTAAATTCCTTTTTTCTGTTCGTATTTTGGATTCAAAATACAGCATGCAAATCTTTTATTATAGATGTCATATGAACAATGAACATAGGACTGAAAACAAACAGAAAAAGGATTGAAACAAAATACAGAATGCAAATCTTTTGTTATAGATGTCATATGAACAATGAACATAGGACTGAAAACAAACAGAAAAAGGATTGAAACAAAATACAGCATGCGAATATTTTGTTATAGATGTCATATGAACAATGAACATAGGACTGAAAACAAACAGAAAAAGGATTGAAACAAAATACAGCATGCAAATCTTTTGTTATAGATGTCATATGAACAATGAACATAGGACTGAAAACAAACAGAAAAAGTATTGAAACAAAATACAAAATGCAAATCTTTTGTTATAGATGTCATATGAACAATGAACATAGGACTGAAAACAAACAGAAAAAGGATTCAAACAAAATACAGAATGTAAATCTTTTGTTATAGATGTCATTTTTGTTCTTTTGCCGTTTTCGCTTTGTCGTTTTTTTTCGTCTGATCATTCGTTCGTATTTGCGGTTGTTCGTTATGCGGCTCATTCGTAATCTCGTAGTTTTCGTATTTTGGTGCTTTCATTTTTTCGTAGGTACACATTATCCTGCGGGTACGAAAATGAACATTTTCGTACGAAAATAACATTCGTACGAACGGGAATGCACATATCTAGTCACAAATAAATGTGTTTATCTAATAAGGCAGTGAAGACATTAAGTTTATCCCCACCTCTGCCTTAATCATTACATGGAATCATGCTTCAAATGTCATCTGGAATCGCCAGTGCAGAGAGTTTCTTACCTAAAATCTGAGGATGATGGCATACATAGAGGTAATATAGGAAAAAGAATAAAAAAACATACATCACTCCATTCAGGTTGACTAGATGAGAACTAAGCTTGAGGTTCACCTGTGCTTTTTCCAAGCAAACTGCACACTCAGATACCCAAAATTAAGATAGAAAGGTGTGAGTAAAATCCAGGTTGTGACCTGATGGTTAAACAGGGCTGTGGGCTCTCTTTCTGCCCATATGGCAGCATGAGAGCCTGAACAGCCAATTGACATGCACCAGCACTGTTATGTGTGAGGAAGGGAAATTAGTCACCTGGTCCCTCCTACCCCGAAGTTCTGGGTATTTTTTTGTTACCCGTAGCTGACAACTGCAGCAGGCATGACCAAGAATAAGGTTCCCTTTACAGAAATACAATCTAGTGAATAAACCAGATCTACAGGCGGGGCCACAAACACCAGAAAACAAAACTTATTAACAACAAAAAAATCACCATGCAATGGCACCAGAAAACAGATTGCAAACATACTTCAATTCTAGTGAAACAAAGTGATTGTATCGCTCCAGTCAAATCATAAGGTCTCCACTACCATAAGGCAAGCCAGGTGCCAGTCTTGGTCCAGAGCCAAAAGGTGCAGAATAATGGAGAAAAGGGTGGCCGCACTTCTAGCATAAAATAATTATTTTACTGAAATTCCATTAAAAACGAGAACATGGTATGACATGCAGCCAGCTCAAAAAGTTCAGCAAACACGTCTATCACACCTTCAATACTACGCACACTACAATGAAACATTATAATGGGTGGGAGGATAAAAAATTACAGTGAGACCATTTTCTCACTTGATGAGACAGGGCTGAACTGTGGACAGATATGTCATAGGAATAACAGCTCTAGCATGTAAGAACAGCGTCTGTAGCATAAAGAGGATCACAAGTTCTCTTTCTGTTTATGCATTCCACTCAAAACCAAAGCCAACTCCTGACCACACCTATAAATCACCAGAGAAATATTAATATAAATTAATTAATATTAATCGTTATTAATATTTATTAACTGGGCTGCCATCGGTGGGAATCCTGGTAACACTTCTGTTGGACAGGATCATGGACACTAACAAGCAGCAATAATACGGGTTAACCAAGGAATAAAAGCCAGAGTGGGGAATCAGCTGATACCATGCTCACTATCCACTCTTACTGCTTTGCAAACTCTGTCCTGTACCTGTGGCAGGCAAGGGTAACAGAGTGGTAGTGGTCTTTGGTAAAGCATACCAAAGAAGGGATATACTGTACAATGGTTTACATCCACTGAACAGACACTGAGCTTTACTGGACTAAAGGCTTTCTAGCACTGTTAAAACACAATCAAGCAACAACAGGTTAGGAACCCAAAGTGTAACTGGAAAGCTGTAATTTAATGCAATAAACAATCCAGGATAGACTGTAAAACTGAAAATCACTCCTGACACATACAGAAACTCAGCGGGGTGAAAAGGGATAAACAACAAGTAAAAATCCAAGACAGAACATATAACCAAAGATAAGATTTAGCAATGAAACCAGACAAACAGCATAGATGCCAGGGCCTAAATAGAAATGCAGACAAAAGATCATGGAGGAGCAAACATTCTCAAGAGTCCGGGCAACCAGACAACAGGAAATGGGTAAATGGTTGCCAGAGGTGACAAAAGTAGAAACAACCAAACATAAAGAGCTGGTACAGAAGGATGCCAGAACAGGATTAGAAAACTTGAAAACACAGAGACAGAGCTGTACTGAATACACAGTTCAATCATACAGTGCCAATTTGACATTCTGTGTACCAGGGGTAGCTGATAATGCACATGCAGTTATAGGCTCAGGCACTACTAAGAAAATAGCCAGGTGAGAGCAGGACAGAGGCATAGGAAAACTGGTGAGAGAAAGAAGGACCAAAGTGAAGACACAGGAAAAACAGACGAGAGCAGGATGGAGGAGAGCAAAGACACAAGATGGGCATGTGAGAGCCAGGCAGAGCAAGGTGAAGACAAAGGAGAGACAGACAAAAGCAGAATGAAAGAGATGGAATCAAAGGAAACGTGAATGAGAAAGATGGAGAAACTAGAGAGACAAATGAAAGTGAGACAGACCACGGTGGAGACAATTAGGAGACAAATGAAGGTGAGGTAGAGCAAGGTGGAGACCCCATAGAGACATATGGTACTGAGGCAGACTAGGGTAGAGATGCTGGAGAGACATATGAAGTAGAGTGCGGCAGACCAAGGTGATTATGCTGGAGAGACAGATGAGGGTGCAGCACAGCAAAGTGGAGACAAAGGAGAGACAGACGAGTCCAGGGTGTTGGAAGGAGGAGAAACAAGAGAGAGAGATGAGGATGAGGCAGAGCAAAGTGGAGACCCAGTACCGACAGTTATAAGTACAAAGCATAACAAGATAAAGATACAAGATAAACAAGGGACAGCCGGATGGAGGAGGGCAAAGGTGATATATGATTGATAGTGAAGCTGAGCATCATGGAAGGCACAGCAGGATAAACAGGTGAGAGCAGGATGGTGGATAGGGTGGAAACACCAGAGAGATAGGTTAAAGAAAGGGCAGAAAAAATTGAAGACACAGGAGAGACAAGCGAGAGCAAGAAAGAGTAAGGCTATATCGTCTATAGAGTAAGTAGATACAGGAGAGACAGGTGAGAGTGAGGCAGAGCAAAGTGGGGGCAAGACTAATAAACTGGAAATATAAAGGCAGGAAAGGTGTAGGCAAAAGGAATCACAGAACACGTAGGAGACAATAAAGTGCTAGAGACAAGAAGATCAAGTCCATATAAAATTGCAAGGATCCTTATGTTGGAGAACCACTATCTATTATGGAGCATTTGTACATTTTGAAAATAGCCCAATAACTCATAATCATGGCAGCAGTCTTTGTAAATCACAACATTTGTGGACATTTCCAACAAACCAACACAGCCACAGGTGACTTGAGCCAAAGTTTCCAGATATGATGTAAAAAAACAACTCAACAATCTAGCTATAATCAGGTAAGACTGCTATAATAGGTAGCCTAGTAGATAGAAACATTTCTGAATGGAAGCGCATTGCAAACATTCAAGTCTACTGGCTGATTTTTTTCCTAGGTTTTTATTATTTTCCTCAGAAAGACGGGTGCTTTTCTGTGATCTAAAAGACAAAATACACCTTAGCTGCACAGTAGATCATCTTGCTCAGCAGTAATACACTTTCCCTTGGTTCCCTTTCATCTTCTCCAAAGAACGAGGTCTTACTTCATTGTGCACACAGTCCTAAGCCTTGTTTTATGAGCCAAGACCCCCTACTGAGGACACATTGTCATCTGTGCTATGTCACTACACATATGCCATACAGACTTCAACCTTGCAGAAGAGGCCTCTGTGTGACAAGTGTCAGAGCAAGAGACATGTTTCAGAGTCAATCACAGCAAGGCAGTACTTTTCTGTAGTCACAAAATAAATAAAAAATATATATTTATTTATATCCCTTAATAGTTGTACCAGCAGTAAGGATTTTCTCTAGGCTGTTATTCAGTTGCATTGTGAATAATAACACAGCACAAAAAAGATTGTGGAAAGAAACATTACGCCTCCCACATAGCTCTGTTTGTAGGATTCGGAGCCCTGTTTTGGATTGCACCTCTTGAATTCTTTGAATAGTGGACAGCAATCATAAAGCTCATCTTTTCAGAGCTAGTTTTGGACAAGTCCTAGGGCATAGAGAACACTTGGCACTCTGTGTTATTACATCTTGCATTAAGAGGAAAAAATGTTATGCCAGGTACAGAATAAAAGATTTTAAACAAAAATAAAATAAAAAATAAGTAGCACTGAAATATTTAAAACATTCTTCTAACAAGCAGAGCAAAATTGTGAAAGGGTGCATACCATAGAAACCCCTTTCTAAATAGTATTCAATCCATCCTTTATTAACACACTGTTTTTCCCTAGAGATGGGACTTTAAAGACACAGGCGTGTAACAAAGTAGTATAGAATTTAAGTTTAATGGTATCATAAGTACATATAGTAATACTTATAGTATGGTAATATAGTAAAATATAGTACTATACTAATTTAGTAAAATATAGTTTGTTTGTTTTTTGTTTTGTATACTTATGTCTTACTATATGTACTTTTGATACTACTTTTGTTACACGCCTGTGCCTTTAAGGTCTCATCTCTAGGGGAAAACAGTGTTTTTCATATATTAGAGGGATGTTGCCCTGCAAAAGTAGATAATAATTCCCTCCAATTCTTGATAATTTATTAATTTAAGCAAACACAAATATGGACCATTTGTCTCGTGCCAAGATTTTAATGTACCAACCGTGTTAGTGCAGAATGACAATTACACAAAGTTTGACTAATTTATACAGCTAATTAAAAGTTAAAAAGTCACCGTGGACTAAGTTATTGGAGTAGCAGTAAAATCTGACAGTAACAAAACACAACAGTAATCTAATCATATTCTTAAAGTCATAATATACCTTCAGTTTTAAAGTGGAAATGTAGTCAGAAAATTAAGTCCTGCTAGATCACTACAGGCTGGCCCCTCTTGCAGGTAAAGCTATGTAAAACATTAAAAAATAAGTGTCTATACTGTTTAAAATTCAGCATTATACTGTCTCACCCTGCTCTGCACATGCTCAGTTGCGATCCATTTTTGGCACGGTGCTGAAAACCAAAGCCACTAGAGGCTGATCTGCTGAAAGATTTACTGCTGCTCAGGGTTCTGGGCTTCAGCAGAATGGCAGCCTCCAGCAAGAGGAAACAGGAACCATGCTTGATGGAATTTACAGCACACACTAATTTTGGTAACATAATTATTAATTTAGAATGTATGTTCTTTGCTAAAGATTTTTTTTTTTAATCAAGTTGGTATGGGTAACGTTCCACTTTAAAGGGTCACTAAAGAAAAAAATGTTTAAAAAAAAAAAAAATAACAAACATGTCATACTTACCTCCACTGTGCAGTTCGTTTTGCACAGAGTGCCCCTGATCCACGTCTTCTGGGGTCCCTCGGCGGCTGTCACTGGTCCTCCCGCAATTAGTAACCACAGTAATGCGAGAGCTTGCATGGTGTTCACTAATTGCGGGCCCGGGCCCGCTCCCGTGATACAGCGAGCGGCCATATCACTCGGCCCCTCCCCTCGTCGCGTTACTGGATGTAATTGACAGCAGCGCTAGCCAATGGCTGCGCTGCTCTTAATCCATCCGCTCCAGCCAAACAGCGGCCAGGTTGAGCGGCGAAGAGGATATCGGGACCGTGCGGGACTTTCGAGGGGTCAGGTAAGTATACCGGGGGCTCGGGGAAGGGGCGGCAGCAGCAGATGTTTTTTCACCTTAATGCATAGATTGCATTAGGGTGAAAAAATTATTTCCTTTACAACTCATTTAAGCACATACAGCAGCTTATTTAAAGTGGATGTGAACCCTCACATATAACCAGTGAAGTTAATAGCCTCAGGTGATACAAAGAGATTAAACAAATCCTCCTACATAGGTTTTACTTGTTTAACTGCAGTCTTCCCTACAACCCTTCAAAGTGATAAAATCCTTATGCATCTGTGAATAGTACAGAAAAGGGAGGCAGAGAACTACAGTTACAGCTCTGAGACACCGTGATAGAGCTGATTGGAGGAAAGGGATCCCCAGCAACCCCCCCACAACCCCCTCCACATAGGTAGATGAACGAAAGAAAATGCAGAGCTGTATTCTGAATAGACAAGCTAAGTGCTTATCTCTCTCCCCAACGCAAATGTTAGCTCATGTTATCTCGTGTGTTGGAAAACTTCTCATGCTGATAACAGAGAACGATGCACCAGAGAGAAATTACACTTAGAGCTTTGGGGAGAGACAAGTAAACATTACAGATATATGTGCTTGGCTCAAATTCCATGACTGGGGTTTACAACCACTTTAATATTTACTGGTAATCCTTGCCTATGTTTTAGTTTAAGCTGGGGACATGGCCAGGGTTCCTGTTTCAGGGTGGCTCATTTCTCTTGCAGCATACTATAGTCACCCTTGTATGCAGGGACAAGATTGGTGTCTCCCTACACTGTGTGCAGCAGTGGAAACGCACAGCTCTATAGCCAAGGGATGGCAAGACACTTCCCAGCTGTTCCCTCCTACTTACTTGAGACTACACTATTCTCAGTTAACACTTTTCTATAAAGACTGGAAGTTCAGGGAAGTAGCGTTGAGGGATTAATGCTACTTTAATACTACAGTGTGTGTATATTGACAAATACAGATAATCATAACCCCAAAAAGTAACAAAGAATGTTGTATGCAGAAGTCTCTGACATGTTTTTCAGGGGAAAATGGCCATTTCCTCAGCGAGAACTAGCACAGGGTTCTGTCATGAATATACAATTATAAGCAGCCTGGACCAAGAGAGTAGACCACTGTGCAATAAAGGAACCAGACACTTTAAAAAGGATATATGTATTTGAAAGGAGGGAAGTAAATTATACCCCCTTAGTTCATTTTGAAGGAAGACAGCAAAATACCACCATTACATATTGGCATATTAATATGGCTAGTTGTTAAAATATGTGTATTTTAATTCTCTTTTCTGGATAAAGCTTAAAGGGGTTGTAAAACTTCATGTTTTCCACCTTAATGCACCCTATGCATTAAGGTGAAAAAACACCTTGCACTGCAATTTCTGTAGGTGCGATCCCGCCGTCACTGTCTCTACGGGTTCTCAGCTCTTCAATGGATAGATTTATAGCAGCGCAGCCATTGGCTCCCGCTGCTGTCAATCAAATCCAATGACGCGGACGCCGTGGGCGGCGGTGAGTCCTACATTCGGCGGCTATGGATGCCGAATGCTGGACACGGGAGCGCGGCCACAAGGTAACCGCCTTGGGAAAGTGCTTCCCAGGGGGGTTATCTGATGCGGGGAGGAGCCGAGAGAGCCGCTGTGGGACCTCAGAGAACAGCATTTGGGGCTACTCTGTGCAAAATTAACTGCACAGTGGAGGTAAGTATGACATATTTTATTTATTTTTTATTTTTAAAACAAACCTATAGTATCACTTTAAGAAACCACTGCTTACAATAGGAACAAATAACAATTAAAGTGTAAATTAACAAATAAAATACTTGCGTGTACATAAGTTAACTTTTACTTGATTTCTTCTGCAAAGGAGCTTTGTGTTATGGTATCTTGGAGTGGGACATATGAATTGTGGATGCTAATGTAACACAAAAACAACTTGCAGTTTTTGCTGAACGAAACTTTTAAAAAATAGAAATGACAAAATGCAGTTTTTCAGTCAGTTGGTCAAGTAACAAAATACAGCAGAAAAAGTACATGTCATAGGCAATTAGTTCTCTATTATAGGTTTCAAATGTTACAAAATGTCAGCTTTTTAAAAAAGTAACAAAAACAAGATGCCATAGTCCTGTCCTGCCATGAATACTGTTAAACTGATTCTGTGGTTACTCATTTTAAGTCTGATGATAATGCAGAATGCAATTTGGGTGTTTTAAATAATGTTGCTTGAGGTTGTGGCAACATAACGATTTTTTACAGGGAAAGCAAAGCAGCTGTCACTCTTATAATATAAATTATTGTACCCCAGTTACCGCATGACCTGCTTACCAGACAGGAGCCAAACTACCCTTCTCCCATCCTGGTATGTTTGTTTAGTACATGTTAAAATCTGCAACCCCCTATGACTTATTAGGGAATGTGTGTCCAATGCTACTGCATCTTCCAAGCACCTAACTGTCACCATCACCTAAAATAGAGCTATATCCCATAAACTACCTCCCTATCATTTAACCCAACCAATGCCTAAGCACTGTGCTGATAGCTCTAGGAGGGAGAGCATGAAAGATACAAATGTTGGAGGAGTTTACTCATTTAGTAACGTTAAAGAAAGTTTTTTTTTTTTTTTACTTTATGAGGTTCGTAAAGTTATACTTAACCTATATCTCTGAGACCTAACAAACCCTCTAAAACCTAACCCTTAATTATTCACCCTAATACTAATCTAATTTAACCTGTAAAGTAATCCCTGACCCTACCTAGTCTTCTTCTTCTTCAACATACTCACCTTATCTCAGTCGATAAACAGAACCTGCAAGAACCAAGCAGATTATGTGCCAAAAACTGCCTGTACCCAACTGCAGATGCCAAGAAAAACAGATCCACGCCTCTCTTTCACACAACACAAATTTCAGTACCATTGCACTTCGCTCCTGCTGATTATCTCGGGCTGAAGGTCGAACACTGTTTTTTGAGTCAGAGGGGACACTAGGTAATATGGAGAGGTTTGGCACCAAAAATGAAAAAGGACCATTTTCACGTGGGCTTTCTGATTAGTTCCTCATGCCTGTTTTTTTAGGTGGACCTTATTGAAAGCTCCATACAGCTCTAGGGGCAGTCTGATGTAAACAGACTTGTGTCAGTTTACACCCTCCTACTTTTAAAGCTGAATACGCACTACTATTTTTTTTTCGCTCACCCCACGGAAAAAAAATGTCTGTTAAACTGTCTGCTGTTCTAACCATGCAATTTCTTTCAGCAACACCCCCCCCCCCCTCACACCAGAACACTCCAATTAGTGCTCTCTGCCATTGGTTGAGAGCACTGATTGGGAGTTGGTTTTCCAGCATGGTCTTTCCGACTGCTATTTTTCTCCCAACATTTGGCCAATGGGTTCCCGTCTTTAGTCTGTTCAAAAAATAAAGTGTGTACTTTTTCCAAACCTGATGATAGATCAGAGGTAGCCTGACATAGACAGATGCAAGTCTGTTTACGCTCGGCCACTCATAGAGCTATCATTTCATAGAGCTATCATTTGGACTTGGGACACAAATTAAGCCAGCACAGATGTCAAAAATGAACGCCATTCCATTCAGCTACAATTCAGCAGGGGATCTCTCCACAGTTCCACAGATGAACCAAGTGGAGCCGCTCTGTGTGAAACAGCCCTAATTGGCTGAAAACTGACTAAAATAGCGATGAAATGATAATGGGTAAATCCACAAAAATGTATTTCCAATGAAACAGTCAGAGTCAACATACACTTTGACTCTGGTGAATCAGTTTGCACATCCCTAGTTGTGCCATCACACAAAAGCCCATATAAAAACCCATCATAAAAACGATGCAAGAGCATATGTTCGTCAATTTCACTGTAAACATATTACTGCTGCAATGCTATTCAGAGATTCCTGTATGAGCCAAAGTGCCCCATTTTAGCTCATTATCATCCTTAATAATTCAATAGTGCAACATTTCACCACTGCAGCTGTCCCTAGTTTTTTTACTATTTTCACTCATTATCATACAGTTACTTAGAGACATTTGAGTTAATTTACTAAAGGAATTGATCATGTTCACTTTGGAAAATAAATTTTCAATTAGTTTGTTAAATAAGATAAAGCTCTGCGAAAATTCATTTTGCAAAGAATATCACATCATATGCAAGTAAAAACAGATTTTGGTTGTGCATAATTTAATGATTGAAGTCAGCACAGCTTCATCTCATTCACTTTGCAAAGTGAATATGTGCTACTTCATTAGTAAAACAACCCCAAAGATTAATTGGTAAGGCCTGTTGTCAATGATTTTTACTGTGTCCCAATTGTTCTGGGTGATGGCTAAATCATTGCTACGAATACATGCAACAACTGTGGAGGGTTATTTTTGGTTATTTTATTATTGTGGGTGGTTATTTTTATTTTTGGTTATTTTATTATTGGTTACTGATGATCAGAGGGACAAAAATGTAAGAATTACGCACAGTTAGGAGATTCAGGAATATATTACATTTGTCTAAAATGTTGAGCAACACCTTATCATTCTGATGGTCACTGTTTTTTTTATTATTTATTTTTTCTTTAAAAATAATCTTTGCGTTACAAACACAAACTGGTTATTGCTGGCAGACACTAAATTAATTGTATTACAAAAAGCAATAAAATGTCCACATATACTTTGTTTTTTCATTCCAAATTCAATGAGTAGATCAAAATCCATGAATGTGATTGAAATTCATGTAATTTTTTTTATGTCCCTCGGATATGCAGGCATCAATGGTGCTACTAAAACATTACTAAAGTTTAAAGAAAACAAATTACCTAAAAATATTTAAAAAATTACTGCTGTTGTTGGGCAAGAAGCAATGGGCCAGATTCAGAAAGAATTAGATTCCCGAAGAGTATCAGAGATACTCTACGCCGTACTTTACCTGGCTCTAGGAGGAATTCAGAGAGATTAACCACTTCCCGCCCGGCCAATAGCCGATTTACGGCAGGGAAGTGGTTATGAAATCGTGACTAGACGTTCTCAAACGTCTAGCACGATTTCAATGCCGCGCGCGCCCGTGGGGGCGCGCAGCGCGGCGATCGGTGATGCGGGGTGTCAGTCTGACACCCTGCACCTCCGATCTCGGTAACGAGTCTCCGGCGGAGCCTCGTTACCACGTGATCAGCCGTGTCCAATCACGGCTGATCACGATGTAAACAGGAAGAGCCGCCGACGGCTCTTCCTCACTCGCGTCTGACAGACGCGAGTACAGGAGAGCCGATCAGCGGCTCTCCTGACAGGGGGGGTTCGCGCTGATTGTTTATCAGCGCAGCCCCCCCTCGGATCGCCACACTAGACCACCAGGGAAATAAAAAAAATACAAAAAAAATACAAAAAAAATGACAAAAAAAAAAAAAAATGACAAAAAAAAAAAAATGACAAAAAAAAAGGGGGGGCAGTAAAAAAAAATGATGCCAATCAGTGCCCACACATGGGCACTGATTGGCAAAATTGATCCATCAGTGCCACCCCTCAGTGATCATCAGTGCCACCCCAGTGTCTGTCAGTGCCACCCCACAGTGCCAATCCATGCCCAGTGCCCACCTACCAGTGCCCACCTGTGCCACCTATCAGTGCCCACCTGTGCCGCCTATCAGTGCCCACCTGTGCCGCCTATGAGTGCCCACCTGTGCCGCCTATCAGTGCCCACCTGTGCCGCCTATGAGTGCCCATCTGTGCTGCCTATGAGTGCCCAGTGCTGCCTATGAGTGCCCATCAGTGCCGCCCATGAGTGCCCATCAGTGCCGCCCATGAGTGCCCATCAGTGCCCAATACCAGCGCCGCCTATCAGTGCCCATCAGTGCTACCTAATCAGTGCCCATCAGAACTACCTCATCGGTGCCCATCAGTGCCACCTCATCGGTGCCCATCAGTGCCACCATATCAGTGCCCATAATTGAAAGAGAAAACATACTCATTTACAAAAAAATTAACAGAAAAAAATAAAAACTTTATTTTTTTTTCAAAATCTTCGCTCTATTTTTAGTTGTTGCACAAAAAAAAAAAACGCAGAGGTAATCAAATACCACCAAAAGAAAGCTCTATTTGTGGGGAAAAAAGGACGCCAATTTTGTTTGGGTGCAGTGTAGCATGACCGCGCAATTGTCATTCAAATTGTGCTGAAAGCTGAAAATTGGCTTGGGCGGGAAGGTGCGTAAGTGCCTGGTATGGAAGTGGTTAAGGTACGGCGGAGTAGTGTATTTCTCCCGGCGGAATCAAAATACACGAATAGGGGGCGTGAGGCATTTAAATTAAGCGCGTCCCCGCGGCGATCGAACTGCGCATGCTCCGTTCAGAAATTTCCCGCCGTGCATTGCGCAAAATCACGTCGTTACGTCATTTTTTTTTGAGTAGCGTCGTTTACGGACATTCCTATTCCCGGACGACTTACGCAAAAAAAAATAAAAAATTGAAAGTCGACGCGGGAACGACGGCCATACTTAACATGGGCCGCGTAACGTTAGACCAGATAAAAGCTGGTTTAACTTTACGTAGCGAAAAAATGACGTACGCGATTGCGAACGACGCTCGTAACTTCGTGGATCTCCGTAAAAAGCTCATTTGCATACCCCGACGCTGAAAACGACGCAAACTCCACCCAGCGGCCGCAAAAAGATCGCAGCGTAGATCCGAAGGCGTACGAAGACGTAAGCCTGTCAGATCGAAGCCCAACGCCGCCGTATCATGGTTTGAGGATTCAAACTAGTGATACGGCGCGCAAAATTTGAAATTACTCCTGTCTAACACCAGTTAGACAGGCGTAATCGCTCTGTGAATCTGGGCCAATGTTTTTATCAATTTTGAGTTAATACAGCTCTTCCTACACAAATTGAGTTGCTGTATTCTATATGTAATAAACACAACTAACATTCTTGCAGTGTATCACACTTTGTTTGTGCATTATTTTTTACATAAAGCATAAGTAAACCCAATGATTTAACTGTGTCCCAAAAAAAGTTTAAGTTAGAAACATTCAATACATGTTATTAACCACTTGCTTACTGGGCACTTAACCACTTCAATACAGGGCATTAATATACCCTTCCTGCCCAGACCAATTTTCAGCTTTCAGTTCTCTCATGCTTTGAATGACAATTACTCAGTCATGGTACATTGTATCCAAACAAATTTTTATCATTTTGTTCTCACAAACAGAGCTTTCTTTTGGAGGTATTTAATTGCCGCTGGGTTTTTTATTTTTTGCAATATAAGCACAAAAAGAGAGACATTTTTGAAAAAAAAACACTTTTTTTTTAAGTTTCTATCTTAAAATTTTGCAAAGAAATAATTTTTCTTCAGAAATTTGGGCCACAATGTATACTGCTACATGTCTTTGATAAAAATAACCAACATTTGTGGATATTATTTGGTCTCTGTGAACGTTATAGAGTCTACAAGCTATGGTGCAATTGATGGAAAAATTATCACATCTGATCACAGCTGATGTACTGACGTCCTATCATTTCTTGAGACCCTAACAATCCAGAAAAGTACAAATAGCCTCCAAATTACCCCTTTTTAGAAAGTAGACATTCCAAGGTATTTAGTAAGAGGCATGGTGAATTTTTTGAAGTTGTAATTTTTTCCCACAATTCTTGGGAATTTTTTTTTTTTTTTTTTACACAAAATTATCATAATAACAAGTTAGTTCTCTCACACAGCACATGCATACTTACAATGACACCCCAAAATACATTCTGCTGCTCCTCCTGAGTATGATGATACCACATGTGTGGGACTTTTACACAGCCTGGCCACATACAGAGGCCGAACATTGAAGTAGCACCTTTAGGCGTTCTAGGAGCATAAATTATACATCTAATCTTTCAACTACCAGTTACACTTTTGAAGGCCCTGGAGCACCAGGACAATGGAAACGCCCACAAAATGACCCCATTTTGGACAGCTAACACCCCAACCTATAATCTTTGAGGCATAATTAGTCTTTTGAACGGTAAAATTTTTTCCAGAAGTTTTTGGAATATGTGGAAAAAAAATGAAAACGCATTTTTTTTACACAAAGTTGTCAATTTATAAGATATTTCCAACACATAGCATGTACACAGCAAAAATGACACCCCAAAATACATTCTGCTACTCCTCTTGAGTATGGGGATACCAAATGTGTGGGACTTTTACACAGCCTGGCCACATACAGAGGCCGAACATTGAAGTAGCACCTTCAGGCATTCTAGGAGCATAAATTACACATCTAATCTCTCAACTACCAGTTACACTTTTGAAGGCCCTAGAGCACCAGGACAATAGAAACGCCCACAAAATGACCCCATTTTGGAAAGCTAACACCCCAACCTATAATCTTTGAGGCATAATTAGTCTTTTGAACGGTTAATTTTTTTCCAGAAGTTTTTGGAAAATGTGGAAAAAAAATTAAAACGCATTTTTTTTACACAAAGTTGTCAATTTATAAGATATTTCTAACACATAGCATGCACATGGAAAAAATTACACCCCATAATATATTCTGCTACTCCTCCTGAGTATGGCAATACCACATGTGTGGGACTTTTACACAGCCTGGCCACATACAGAGGCCCAACATCCAAGTAGCACCTCCAGGCGTTCTAGGAGCATAAATTACACACACAAATTCCTGCCAACCTATGACATTGTTGAAGGTCCTTCATATTTCTAACCCATAGCATGTACTCTACATACCAATTACAAACCAAAATACATTCTTCTGAGTAAAGAGTAAAGAAAAGATTACCTGCTGTCTTGGTGGTGCAGTGGTCCACAGAGTAGAGCATCGGTCCAGGTAGCAGGCAGATGTGGTCAGCAGCAGCGAAAGGATCGTCCATGCAGCATGCAGGAATACTGTCCATAGTACATGCAGCAGGCAGAGATATGGTTAGTGCAGCCAAAGTATTGGTCCAGGCAGTATGCAGAACCATCAAGTTTAGGGCCTCGGTCAGGAAAGAATGGGGACAGGGGTAGAGGCTTCTCCCACCCAAATCGCTTTGAAGCCTCCGGGCAACCAGACCCTGTTATAGGAACACAGAAAACCAAAAACTGGTTTTCTGAACTCTGAACACTATTCTGGAGCCCCTCATATATGTGAGACCCCTGTGTGGCAGGGTGCAAGATCAGTCCAAGGGGCAGGCAAAAACATGCTCAACAAGCCGAGGTCAGTGCAGGTAAAAGGTAGAAATCGAAAAAGAAAAAATACTGCGCTATCTTAAAATACAAAAAGCCGCTAACACAGCAAGAGAGATCAAAAAATTGCTAATAGAAAATGTGTGGAAAAGTGTAGCGCTAATAATGACACAAATAATGATAATACAATAAAGATTAAATCATGCAACACCACATGTGAATGAATGGTATTCAAAAGTCCATAAATGTTTTGAATGAATCGGTGAGTCGGTTTCTTTGAGTAAAACAGATACACAAAAATCAGTGCATAAAGAAGTGAAAAATCCACCACCGCTTATGACAAGGGGCTTACCGGACCGATTGGACCTAGACAGGCATATACCCACTAGGCCAATCAAGCTTTGTTAAAGTTGATATACTGAAGCGGGTACACCATACACGTCATGCGATTCGGTATCAATGAAGGCAAACCTCAGACAGATGATTCAAAAATACTTCCCAGCAAGCAGCAACTCTCAACAGATCACTCAGAGGGCATATCAGTACTCCAACCGATAAGCATGAAAAAGAGAAGGCAAGGCGTACATAGCGTAATTCCGTAATAAAAATCGATATTTATTATAAAGAGAAAAACTCACATTTTGCAATGGTCAATAGAGCTTATAGAAAAAGGGTAGCAGGAACAACAGTAGTCCATCCAGACATGTTTCGTTACAAAAAGAACATCATCTGGGGTGATGATGTTCTTTTTGTAACGAAACATGTCGGGATGGACTACTGTTGTTCCTGCTACCCTTTTTCTATAAGCTCTATTGACCATTGCAAAATGTGAGTTTTTCTCTTTATAATAAATATCGATTTTTATTACGGAATTACGCTATGTACGCCTTGCCTTCTCTTTTTCATGCTTATCGGTTGGAGTACTGATATGCCCTCTGAGTGATCTGTTGAGAGTTGCTGCTTGCTGGGAAGTATTTTTGAATCATCTGTCTGAGGTTTGCCTTCATTGATACCGAATCGCATGACGTGTATGGTGTACCCGCTTCAGTATATCAACTTTAACAAAGCTTGATTGGCCTAGTGGGTATATGCCTGTCTAGGTCCAATCGGTCCGGTAAGCCCCTTGTCATAAGCGGTGGTGGATTTTTCACTTCTTTATGCACTGGATTTTGTGTATCTGTTTTACTCAAAGAAACCGACTCACCGATTCATTCAAAACATTTATGGACTTTTGAATACCATTCATTCACATGTGGTGTTGCATGATTTAATCTTTATTGTATTATCATTATTTGTGTCATTATTAGCGCTACACTTTTCCACACAAAAGGTAGAAATAGGCGGTAGGCAGAGGCATAGTCGATACAGTCCAGGGTCAGTTCATGTTAAAGGTAGAAATATGGTGGATAAACAATGCAGACGGCAGGCAGAGGCATAGTCGAGAAGCAGTCCAGGGTCAGTTCACGTGAAAGGCAGAAACACGGCGGATAAACAATGCAGACGGCAGGCAGAGGCATAGTTGATAGTCCAGGGTCAGTTCATGTGAAAAGCAGAAACATGGCGGATAAACAATGCAGACGGCAGGCAGAGGCATAGTCGATAAACAGGCCAGGGTCAGTTGAGTTGAGGCACTAGGTTGGTTGGTTGAGGCAGCAGGGAAATCAGCACAGAAATTGAAAACGGGGAAGTGGCAGTCTATTAGGAATTTGGATTAATAATTTTCGAAAGTGTGATATCGCTTGAAGCATGGTGTCATACATAGGCCAGGTTGGTCGGAACAGTCGGGGCAATAGCAACGGGTGTCCTTCCTAATTCCACGTTTGCTGCACACCCGACATTTTTTTTGGCGTCTTCTTCCGGCTGCTGATGGTGGAATACTGTCAGGAAAATGGCGCTCATGCAGTCTGCTGACACAATCAGAGTGAATTCTTTGTGGGGCAGAGCCTTGCTGATAGATCAGGGCAGTGACGACATTTTCGATGAATCTGATAAAGGGGATGGGCCTTTCCGTTGATTTGTGATAAATGACGTATGAATTATAAAGGGCCATATGAAAGAAGTATATTGCAACTTTTTTGTACCAGAAAAGAGTCTTTCGTATTGAGAGATAGGGATGCAGCATTTGATCGTTTAGATCCACCCCCCCCATGTACTTATTATATTCGTTGATACAGCAAGGCTTTCGAACGGTACGGCGTCTCTTGTGAAGTTCCACTGAGGTGTCATTGTGGATAGTCGACATGATGTAAACGTCTTTCTTATCCCTCCACTTCACGGCCAAAACTTCTTTGTTCCTCAGGCTTGCCGATTGCCCCCTTTGTAGGCTTTTGGTAACTAAACTCTGTGGGAAGCCTTTCCTGTTTTTACGTGCAGTACCACAGGCCAAAGTTTTATTCAGGAATAGGTGGCGAAAAAGGGGCAGACTGGTATAGTAATTGTCCACGTATATGTGATAGCCCTTTTGGAAGAGTGGGAATGCCAACTCCCATACAATTTTCCCGCTTATTCCCATATACGATGGACACTCAGGGGAGATGGGAGATGGGAGTCTCTGCTTCGTACACACGAAAGGCATTCACATAGCCGGAGGAGCTTTCGCAGAGCTTGTTTAGCTTCAAGCCGTACCTTGCTCTCTTACTGGGAATATACTGTTTTATTCCCAGCCGGCCAGTGAAATGGACCAGGGATTCGTCCACAGAGATGTTCTGTTCCGGGATGTAAAGTTCAGCAAACTTCTTATTGAAAAAATCTATTAGGGGGCGAATTTTATATAATCTATCAAGGTCCGTATGATTTTGGGGGGGCACTGCGAGTTGTCGCTGAAATGCAGGAACCGTATGATCATGTCATAGCGGAACCTGGACATTGTAGCTGAAAAAATTGGCATATGGTGGATGGGCTTTTTAGACCAATACGAATGAACTTCATTTTTTTTTTGTAAGTCCCATATTCAGCGTAAGGTCTAAAAACAATCGCATATCCTCCATTGTTAGGGGTCTCCATACAAAGGGGCGGGCATAGCATGAGTTGGGGTTGTTTTGTATGTACTGACGTGCAAAAAGATTTGTTTGGTCTATGATGCTTTGAAGGAACTCATTAGGGAAAAATAAATAAAAAAAATCGATTTCAGAGAAACCTTCGGTGTTGGCCTGCACACCTGGATGTGCTGTGAAAGGGGGGATTGTGGCTGACCCTGTGCTAGAAGGCAGCCACAACGGGTTGGCCAAGCCATCCGGTAGATGGGTTTGGGACCTATTTCCTCGGCGTGGAATTCCACAGCTTGTACTGGGCCCTTCCTCCTGGGGTATAGCGCCGTTAGCATTTGCTGATTGGCCACTGGGGTGGCCGGCGCTGCTGGTAGATGCCTGGGGTTCAGACAGTGGTACTTTTGGACGGACTACTTCCTCCTCCTCCGATTCGGATGTACTGATTTGGGGGGGCTCGTATTCCGAACCTGAATCGAAAATGGACTCAGTACTGTGATGGGGTGGTGAGAGCTCCCCGCTGCTCTCATCGCTCTGGGCTATAATTTGGTATGCCTCTTCTGTGGAAAATAATTTTCTGGACATGGTGGCAGGTATTCGGGTACTTCTGATGGGGGTGACGGGTGCTCTTGATGTGGGTGACAGGTACTCAGGTCCTCCTGATGGAGGTGATGGGTACTTCTGATGAGGGTGACAGGTACCTCTTTTTTATGGGGGTGACAGATACTCAGGTACTCCTGATGGAGGTGACAATTACCCTTGATGGGGATGACGCGTACTCAGGTACTCCTGATGGAGGCAACGGGTACTCAGGTACTCCTGATGGAGGCGACAAGTACTCCTGATGGGGGGCGACAGGTTCTGAGGTACTCTTGATGGGGGGTGATGGGTACTCGGGTACTCTTGGTGGGGGTGACGGGTACTCGGGTACTCTTGGTGGGGGTGACGGGTACTCGGGTACTCTTGATGGCGGGGTGACAGATACTCTTGATGGGGGTGTGACAGGTACTCTTGATGGGGGGGTGACAGGTACTCTTGATGGGGGGGGGTGACAGGTACTCTTGATGGGGGGTGGGTGACAGGTACTTGGGTACTTTTGATGGGGGGGTGACAGGTACTCTTTATTCGTGGGGGGGAAATCTGGACACTGTAACTAACTGTAACTCACTGTTTCTGATATCTGTTTCTGATATCTCCTCACACAGGATCCGTGTGTGAGGAGGAGAGCCCAGAGACAGCGGTTACAGCGCTGTTTGTTTACATTTGTGACCGGCTGTGATTCGACACAGCCGGTCACGTGGTAAAGAGCCAAATTTCATTCAGATCGGGACGAGGCAATGTCCAGGGGACGAGCCTCGTGCCGATCAGCGCAATTCGCGCGCACGATCGCCGCGCTGCACGCGCCCGGGACCGCGCACGCCAGCTTGTTGTCTAAGTGACCGGCTGTGATTGAAAAAAGACGGTCACGTGGTAAAAGAGCCAATTCTATTGGCTCTTTACCGCGATCCGGGACGGGCTGTCTCCGAGGGACTCGCCGTGTCGCCGATCGCCGCGCTCAGGTCTGTGAGGAACCCGCAGTAGCGCCGAGAAGGGATGGACGTTGGGTGACGTCCACTCTCATCGGCGAGGGGTTCCTCCGGACGTGATTTTTCTATACGCCGGTATGGAAGGGGTTAAACACCCCTCCTACCCAGACTAATTTTCAGCTTTCAGCACTCTCACACTTTGAATGACAATTACTCAGTCATGCAACACTGTACCCAAATGATTTGTTTGTCCTTTTTTCATACAAATAGAGCTTTCTCTTGGTGGTATTTGATCACTTCTGTTTTTTTTATTTTTCGCGCTATTAATGAAAATAGACCGAAAATTTAGAAAAAAAAATGATTTTTTCGTAGTTTCTGTGATAAAATGTTGCAAATTATTAATTTTTCTTCATACATTTTGGCCACAATTTATATTGCTACATGTCTTTGATAAAAATAACCCAACATTTTTGGAAATTATTTGGTCTGTGTGAAAGTTTTAACCCCTGTACACATGATCGGTCCATCCGATGAGAACGGTCCGACGGACCATTTTCATCGGTTTCCCAATGAAGCTGACTGATGTGCCTACACACCATCGGTTCATGAACCGATCGTGTCAGAATGCGGTGACGTAAAACACAACAACGTGATGGAAAAAAACAACGTTGAATGCTTCCAAGCATGCATCGACCTGATTCTGAGCATGCGTGGATTTTTAACCGATGCTCGTGCATACTAACGATCGGTTTGGACCTATCGGTTAGCCGTCCATCGGTTCAATTTTAAAGCAAACCCTCTGTTTTTGGACCGAAGGATAACGGACCGATGGGGCCTACACACGATAGGTTTGGACCGGTGAAAACGAACTTCAGTCCGTTTTCATCGGTTTGAACCGATCGTGTGTACGCGGCTTTAGAGTCTACAAGCTATAATGCAAATCATAAAAAATGATCACATCTGATCACACCTGATGTACTGAAGGCCTATCTCATTTCTTGCAACCCTAACAAGCCAGGAAAGTACAAATGCCCCCCAAATAACCCCTTTTTGGAAAGTAGACATTCCAAGGTATTTAGTACAAGGCATGGTGAGTTATTTGAAGTTGTCATTTTTTCCCACAATACTTTGCAAAATTACGATTTTTATTTTGTATTTAAAAATTTTCTCAAAATTGTCATTGTAATAGCTTATTTCTCTCACATGGCATGAGCATACCACAAATGACACCCCAAAATACATTCTGCTACTCCTCCTGAGTAGAACGATACCCCATGTGTGAGACTTTTTCACTGCCTAGCCACATACACGGTTTATTTTTTTCCATCAGTTTTTAGGAAATGTGGAAAAAAAATGAAAACGCATTTTTTTAAGTTGTCCATTGATAAGATATTTCCAACACATACAATGTACATAGCAAAAATGACACCCCAACATACATTCTGCTATTCTTCCCGTGTAGAACGATACCCCATGTGTGAGACTTTTTTACTGCCTGGCCACATACAGAGGCCCAACATGCTGGTGGTGATGCAACTACACAGGTGTGTGCTAAGCCTTCACTGATGGGCACTGATGAGGTGGAGCAGATGGGCACTGATGAGGTGAAGTAGATGAGCACTGATGAGGTGAAGCAGATGGGCACTGATTGGCGGAGCAGATGGGCACTGATTGGTGGAGCAGATGGGCACTGATGAGGCGACACAGATGTGCACTGACTAATTGCACAGCTGTGCACTGATGAGGCAACACAGATGGGCACTGATTGGCACAGGTCGGCACTGAGGTGGCACAGATGAGACATCACAGGTGGGCACTGATTTGCGGCACAGGTGGGCACTGATTGGCGGCACAGGTGGTCCCAGACTGGCACAGGTGGGCGCAGATTAGCACAGGTGGGCACAGATTAGCACAGGTGGGCACAGACTGGCACAGGTGGACACAGACTGGCACTTTATGGGCACTGTGGCACTGTATGGGCACTGTGGCACTGTATGGGCTCTGTATGGGCACCATATTTTTACTGGGCACTGCAAGAAGACAAGGCAACCCACAGATCTGTTCTCCCTCCTTACATGCTGTCTCTGTGTGAGGAGGGAGAGCCGGCAATGAGAGATGATCTCATATGTTTACATTTGAGATCATCTCTCATTGGCCACACAGATCGCATACCAAACAGCCACTCCGATTGGCCGTTCACAGCGATCTGTGATTGGCTGTGTCCAACCACTCCCATACCAGGCACTTCCGCAGCTTCCTGCCCAAGCCAATTTTCAGCTTTCAGCGCTGTCGCAATTTGAATGACAATTGCGTGGTCATGCTACAATGCACCCAAACAATTTTTTTATTATTTTGTTCCCACAAATAGAGCTTTCTTTTGGTGGTATTTGATCACCTCTGCGATTTTAATTTTTTGCACAACAACTAAAAAAAGACCGTAAATTTTGAAAAAAATAAAGTTTTTATTTTTTTCTGTTATTTTTTTTTTGAAAATAAGTACGTTTTCTTTTTTTAATTACGGGCACCGATGAGGTGGCACTATTGGGCACTGATCAGGTGGCACTGATGGGCACCAATGAGGATGGACACTGATAGGCGGCACTGGTATGCGGCACTGATGGGCACTCATAGGCGGCACTTATGGGCACTCATAGGTGGCACTGAAGGGCACTCATAGGCGGCAGTGATGGGCACATATGGGTGGCACTAATGGGTGGCACTGATGGGCACATATGGTGGCACTAATGGGCACATATGGGTGACACCGATGGGTACATATGGGTGGCCCTGATGGGTGGCACATATAGGTGGGCACTGGGCATGGATGGGCACTGAGAAGTGGCACTGATGGACACTGAGGGGTGGCACTGATGGACACTGAGGGATGGCACTTGTTTATTTACAATGTTTCCAATCAGTGCCCATGTTGCCAGTCAGTGCCCATTTGTGGGCACTGATTGGCATCTATTGTGCATATTCTTTTACATGTGGATGGCCATGGGGGATGTACCTGGCCATCCACATGTTTCCTTCCTAATTTTTTCAAAGTTCTTGTATTCTAGAAGTAAAGTGTAAGTGTCCCATTCCAGACACATATTTTGGCCTACAAGCGAAAGTAAAAAAAAAAAAAATGTATTGATAGGTTTAGTCATGCATTGATAAGCTTCAGACAATGGGATTGATTTATCAAAGGTAAATAGGCTGTTCGCCTTGCTTGGAATTTACACTTTGCAAAGAAAAATTATGTTGAGTTCTAATCTTCCTAATCTTCCAATCATGTACAAGCAAAACCCTTTTTTTACCTTCCTTATACATGATTGCACATTCTTTGGAAAAGTGTTTTTTGACCACATGAACTCAACTGAGAAAAAAATTATTTCCAAAATGAAAATTCTCATGAAAAGGTCTCTCTCGTAATCACCCATACAAGCTAACAAGTAAAATTATTAGATATCTACGCCATTGATATCAAATTTTAAAATTTTAAAAGCAGCTAACTATTTTAAAAAGTGTTGTCATTATCCAAGAAGCAGCACAGCAGTGGTAGTGAGTGATAAAAACTGGACAAAAAACATTTGGTAGGATAAGTACTGTAGCAAAAACGTGTATTGGCAGCAGTAAGAAAACATCACAGTAGCCAGAGGCGTAACTAGAATCTTCAGGGCCCCGGTGCAAGAAACCATGAAGGGCCCCCCCCCCATGGGCATTGCTAGGTCTATAAAAGATCTCGGGCCAGAGCCCATAGCAGTGTAGCAAGCAAGTAAAGAAAGTCCTATGCTTGGGCGTGTATACACATGTATACAATATATGTGGGTGTATGTATATATTGTCACTCAACTGAGTGCAGATCCTCCTTACATTAGGGTTCACAGAGAGCCCTCCCATACATCAGATATCACAGAGAGCCCAGCCCCCATACATCAGAGTCCCCAGAGAGCCAACCCCTCCATACAGAGTCCCCAGAGAGCCCCCCATACATCAGGGTCCCCAGAGAGCCCCCCATACTTCATGGTTCACAGAGAGCACCCCCCCCATACATATGGGTTCACAGAGAGCCCCCCCATATAGAGTCCCCAGAGAGCCCCCCCATACATCAGAGTACCCAGAGAGCTGTCACCTGTTAGTCAGTGTCCACTTGGGAGGGGAGAATGGCTTGGTGAGGGTGAGAGAGAGAAGGGGTGGGAGGGGGAGAGAGAGAGAGAGAGAGGTGGTAGAGAGAAAGAGAGAGGTGGTAGAGAGAAAGAGAGAGGTGGTAGAGAAAAAGGTGGGTAGAGAGAGAGAGAGAGGTGGTAGAGAGAATGATGGTAGAGAGAGAGAGAGAGAGAGGTGGTAGAGAGAGGGGTGGTAGAGAGAGAGAGGTGGTAGAGAGAGAGAGAGAGGTGGTAGAGAGAGAGAGGTGGTAGAGAGAGAGAGAGAGGTGGTAGAGAAAGAGAGAGATAGGTGGTAGAGAGAGAGAGAGCGAGCGTGAGGTGGTAGAGATAGAGAGGTGGTAGAGAGAGAGAGAGGGGGTGGTCGAGAGAGAGAGAGGGGTGGTAGAGAGAGAGAGAGAGAGAGAGAGGGGGGTGGTAGAGAGAGAGAGGGAGGGTGGTAGAGAGAGAGAAAGAGGGAGAGAGAGGGAGAGAGAGAGAGAGGGAGGGAGAGAGAGAGAGGGGTGGTAGAGAGAGAGAGAGAGAGAGAGAGGGGGGTGGGAGAGAGAGAGAGAGAGGAGGGGATGAGAGAGAGAGGAGGGGATGGGAGAGAGAGAGAGAGGAGGGGATGGGAGAGAGAGGAGGGGATGGAAGAGAGGAGAGAGGAGGGGATGGGAGAGAGAGAGAGCGAGGTGGTAGAGAGAGAGAGCGAGGTGGTAAAGAGAGAGAGAGAGAGAGAGGTGATAGAGAGAGAGAGAGGGGGGGGTGGTAGAGAGAGAGAGAGAGAGGGGTGGTAGAGAGAGAGAGAAGGGGTGGATGGGAGAGAGAGAGAGAGAGAGAGAGGGGGTGGATGAGAGAGGGGGTGGGAGAGAGAGAGAGGGGGGTGGATGAAAGAGAGGGTGGGAGAGGGAGAGAGAGAAGGGGTGGATGGGAGAGGGAGAGAGAGAGGGAGAGAGAGAGAGAGGGAGGGAGAGGGAGGAAGAGAGAGAGAGGGATGGAGAGAGAGAGGAGAGAGAGAGAGAGGGAGGGAGAGAGGAGAGAGAGGAGAGAGAGAGAGGAGGGAGAGAGAGGGAGGAAGAGAGAGAGAGAGGGAGAGAGAGAGAGGGAGGGAGGGAGAGAGAGAGAGGGAGGGAGGGAGAGAGAGAGAGAGAGGGAGGGAGGGAGGGAGAGAGAGAGGGAGGAGAGAGAGAGAGGGAGGGAAGGAGGGAGAGAGAGGGAGGGAGGGAGAGAGAGAGAGAGAGAGAGAGAGGGAGGGAGAGGGAGAGAGGGAGAGGGGGAGAGAGAGAGAGGGAGGAGGGGTGGATGAGAGAGAGGGGGTGGGAGGGATAGAGAGGCTGGCCTGCAGTCCTTCCTGTACCCCCTGTCCCAGCCCCTGTGTGTGGGTAGGTGTGTGTGATGCACCTACCTCCAGCACATCCTTGTCCTCTGTCCTCGGTCAGCCTATGTTTCTTCTTGATGAGAGGCACAGCTGGAGCAGACGTTGGGGGAAGGTGTGCAGGCTCTGGGACTGGGAGGATGTCACTGCTGCTCAGGTCAGGTCTTCTCTCTCACTCTCTCGCGCTGTTACTTCCAGCCAGCCTCTTGCTGCTCCCCGGGTCACCACTCTCTGTTGTTGTTTTCAGCTGCTGCTGCTGCTCTTCCTCTCAGATGTTGTGAACCTGTGCCTCTCTGGTATGTCAAGAGGCAGCCTCGGAGCTCAGCTGTGTTGGACCCCAGGAGGCAGAGCAGTAGTGCGGAGGTCGGAGGAGGAAGTGAAATCCTCCCGCGCTTTCAGCTCTGAACACGGAGGGGGGGCACTGCAGCCGTGATGTCACTGGTTGCTACACGCCAAGTGGCTCTAGCAACCAGTGGACAGAAGATGGAGGTGGTTCTGCGTGCCGGAGCCAGCGCTACCGCGGCTCAGACTCCTCCACTGAAATCCACACTACATTACTGTATTAAACCGCAATGAAGGCACAGCCGCAGAACGGCAGGGCCCAGTCGCGACGGCGACTGCAGCGACACTGAAAGTTCCGCCACTGACAGTAGCCAAAGCAAAAGTGGACTAATTCAACCAAGCCAAGGTCTAACATTCTGGCATGGTGATATAATGCTGAAGAGGATATGGGAATAGACAGAAGGTGACAAAAAGGAAGAGAGTTGCAGTACTAGAGGAGGGTTGGGACAGAATGGTAATGTATTAACAAAAATATAGAATTATCTGTAGACAGGACTGTTTCAATGATGGGCAGCTCTGGGGTTAATGATGCTACTGTAGCTGGTTCGCAATGGTCAGACCTAAAAAAGTATGGATGTTAGTATTCCAAGGTTCCAGGCTTTTAAATGTGGCAATATTAAAATACCTTGCTGCATGACAAAGAGGCAAATGATCTAGAGAAAAATAGTTTAACAATTTTTATATAAACTAAAGCAGAAAAAATGGCAATAGGTTACTCAGTGGCAGTGGCAGTGGAGTTACTCGGTCTAGGTACATTACAGATACAGTATAAGCACAGTGGGGCAGATTCACAGACATTTTGCTTAGCGTAGCGTATCAGAAATACACTACGCCGCCGTTTTTTACCTTGCTCTACGTGGAATTCAGGTAGATTTTCTACGGTAAACGACGGCGGCGTAGTGTATTTCTCCCGTCGCAATCCATCTGCACGAGTAGGGGGCGTGAAACATTTAAATTAGGCGCGTTCCCGCGGCGATCGATCTGCGCATGCTCCGTTCGCAAATTTCCCGCCGTGCATTGCGCAAAATCACGTCGTGACGTCATTCGTTGTTTATGTAGCGTACTTTACGGGCGATCCACGTCCCGACGAGTTACGTAAACAAAAAAATTTTTTTAAATAAATTCGAAGCGGGAACGACGGCCATACTTAACATGGGCTACGTAAAGTTAGAGCAGCAAAAAGCTGCTCTAACATTACGTAGTAAAAAATAGACGAAAACGATTGCGACGCCCGCTCGTATGTTCGTGAATCCCCGTAAAAACACATTTGCATATCCCGACGCATTAAAACGACGCGAACTCCTCCCAGCGGCCGCAAATAGATGGCAGCGTAGATCCGAAGGCTTACGAAGACGTAAGCCTCTCGGATCGAAGCCCGAAGCCGGCGTATCATGGTTTGAGAATTCAAACTAGTGATACGCCGCGCGAAATTTGAAATTACTCCTGTCTAACCCCAGTTAGACAGGCGTAATTGTTTTGTGAATCTGCCCCTATGGGTTTAGTAGTCCACACTATGAATCAGAGTGAAAAAATAACCTTTTAAAAACCTGAAAACAAAACTCGATTTTGCTGGGTTGCTTAGGTGAAATTTGCTTGATAAAGGGCCAATTATATTTTATATTTAAATTGTATTTAAATCTACTGTTTAGAGGGCATTGGATGTATTTAACCACTTGACTACTGTGCACCTACACCCCCTTCCTGCCCAGACGAAATTTAAGCTTCCGCACTGCGTCGCTTTAACTGATAATTGCGCGGTCGTGCGACGTGGCTCCCAAACAAAATTGGTGTCCTTTTTTTCCCACAAATAGAGCTTTCTTTTGGTGGTATTTGATCACCTCTGCGGTTTTTATTTTTTGCGCTATAAACAAAAATAGAGCGTCAATTTTGAAAAAAAAAATGCAATATTTTTTACTTTTTGCTATAATAAATACCCCCAAAAATATATATAAAAAAAATGTTTTTCCTCAGTTTAGGCCGATACGTATTCTTCTACATATTTTTGGTAAAAAAAAAATGCAATAAGCGTTTATCGATTGGTTTGCGCAAAATTTATAGTGTTTACAAAATAGGGGATAGTTTATGGCATTTTTATTATTTAATTTTTTTACTATTAATTGCGGCGATCTGCGATTTTTTTATTGGGACTGTGACGTTATGGCGGACACTTCAGACACTTCGGACACTTTTGTGACATTTTTGGGACCATTTACATTTATACAGTGAACAATGCTATAAATATGCATTGATTACTGTATAAATGTGACTGGCAGTGAAGAGGTTAACCACTAGGGGGCGGGGAAGGGGTTAAATGTGTGTCCTATGAGTGTTCTAACTGTGGGGGGAGGGGGGGTGACTGGGGGAGGTGACCGATTGTGTCCCTATATACAAGAAACACAATCTGTCTCCTCTCTCCCTGACAGGGACGTGGAGCTCTGTGTTTACACACAGAGCTCCACGTCCCCGCTCAGTTACTGGGCAATCGCGTGTGCCTGGCGGCGATCGTTGCCGCCGAGCACTCGCACCGGGATCCCAGCAGAGCGGCGCCCGCCCGCGGCTTTAAAGAGACAGCACGTCATATGACGTGCTGTCAGGACAATGTAGTCCTCTGCCCGCCGTCATTTGACGGTGGGTGGTGGACAAGTGGTTAAGGTAGTTTAGCTTTATTCAGTTAGTGTTTTTTTTTTTTTTTTGTGTGTACTTGATTATTTTTTGTGTATTGTTGATTTCATTTTTTTTTGTTTTACTTTTTTCACTATATGCTTTTTTTCTTTCCTGTGAAATAATGAAGTTAATGTGGGATTGTTCTTACCTACAAGGTTCAGAATAGCTGAAAAGGAGTTTCCATAACCCTCAGGTAAGTTATAGGATTAAAGCCTAATACACCCCCCAAAAAAAACCATCAAAGACACCTTAATTTGCCTTCACCATTAATTCCAATGCATCTGGACAAAATGGTGAAATTTTGATTAAATCTCCCTAGTTTCCCTAAAATTTGGTGTATATGGCAATTTTTTATATCATCCCTAGTTTTTAGTATAATGCTACAATACCTGCAAATACCATGTATGGTAAAATCAAAGCCAAAAGGGTGTATAGAAGTATAAATAAATTTTCATGCTATAAATATAATAGAAAAAAAAATGAAAATATGCAATCTTAATGCTTTAGAGGAAATATGTGCTGTAACTCCCAAAGAGCTACAACAGCACAAAACAATATACATTGAGAAATAAAAGGTCCTGACAGTAACTCAGCTAATTATATTCACATCTTAAGATTCCATGACCATTCCGAATATACACAATACAAAACATTATATTTCAGTTGTTGTTTTTACAAACAGTTTTCAGATATTTTTAATTAATTTTATTAGCGTATTCCTCATAGACGTTCTTTACTTTACATTATCCTTCTGACAGAACAGCTCAAAAGTAAAATAAAAACAGTCAATAAAAACATTGTAACACAAAAGTAAGTGGGGAACCTAATAATGTTACTGTATATAACCTGGATTTTAGATGGCCCCTATATACTGTAATGAAGATGATGATAAAAAGTCAGAAGGCAGAATGTCAATGTATTCATTAGGAACCCAATATTTACATGTCTATCAAACCCCCACTATATTTGGACACGTTAAGATAGACATCTACCAGATTATAAATTAAAACAAACAAGTTCCTTTATACTTAAAAAAAAAATCCACGTAAATTCATCTGCTATTACGTTTACCCATTATGCCCAAAAACCCTGTCATGCCTAGTACACACGTATGGGTTTCCCGACTGACTTTTTACCGCCTGGAAACCCGAGGGGAAAACCAAGAACCTTGCACGGTTACTTTGTCCCCCTACACACGGCCGGGTTTCCCGACAGGAAAACTGCCATAAGAGCTTTGGTCGGGAAACCCGGCTGTGTGTATACTCCGCTGGAGTCTTTTCCCATAGGAAAACTGTCGGCTTAAAAAACGCCGGGAATCACGGCGGAAAATGAAAGCTGATTCTCTTGTTTTTCACTTCAGTTTTCCTGTCGGGAAAACTGCGTGTCATGTCCCGGGGTGTATTCGAACCTGGGTCTTCCTGGTCTTAAACCATAGCCTTACCTGATGTGCCACAGAAGAGATCTAGGCCTTGGGAATATCCTTATTGTGTTCAACACACACCTCGGACTCACTAGCTCCACCTGCTGCCAGCTGTGGACAATTCTCATTCTGGACAGCCTTTAAATAGGAAGTGAGGTCATCACTCAGCGCCCGTTTATTTGGATTACTTCCTGGGTGTTTTGTCTTCAGTGATCTGCATTGTATTGAACTCCTGCCTGATATCCCGACTATTCTACAGCCTGCTGATTTTGTACTTTACCGCCAGATCGTGTATGACCTTTGCCTGCCTGACCCTTCTCCGGAATCCGATTGTGAACTTTTTGCCTGATCCGTTGCCAACCGTATCTGCCTGACGACTCTTTGCCTGGATCTCCAGCATACCTGTTCCACTTCAGGACACTACCTTTTACAGGTACCTAACATAATAAACGGGCCACAATGGCAGTGGACCCTGCTGAGATTGTTAAGGCGATTACACGTCAGGGACAACTGATCGGAGCGCATGAACAGCATCTTTCTTCCCTGGACGCCAAGTTAGATGAACTTTGCACTATGCTTAAATCTTGTTTGCCTGGTTCCTCTGCAACGGTCAAGATGCCGGATCCTACTTCTGCTACGGTCCAACCCGCCTCTTCTGTACCACCAAAACTTCCCTTGCCTGACAAGTTTGGTGGTGATACTGAGGACTGCAGAGGGTTTTTAAATGTTTGCCGTTTGCATTTCCGCAACAACCCTGTGACTTTTAGCACTTCATCTGCCAAAGTGACTTTTGTAATTTCCTTGTTAAAGGGGAAGGCCCTGGCCTGGGTCTCTCCTTATTTGGAACGAAACGATCCTATACTTCAAGATGCTGAGAAATTTCTGGCTTCTCTCCAGACTGTATTTGACAAGCCAGATAGAGCATCTGCAGCTGAGTACTCCCTCTTGGACATACAACAAGGCACCAGATCTGTGGCACAGTATGCTATTGAGTTCCGTACCCTTGCTGCTGAGACTAATTGGGACTCAAGGGCATTACGTGCAGCCTTCCGAAAAGGTCTCACAGATCGCATCAAGGATGAATTAGTCTATAAGGATCTCCCAGAAGACCTTGAGAAATTCATAGAGCTGTGTGTTCGTCTGGATGTTCGGTACCATGAAAGGTGCCAAGAGAGACTTAGAACCCGCAAGTTTCCTAAGCCAGTTTACCGTTTGGCCCCTAACTTCCAAGCACCACCTCAGCCAGAACCTGAAACCTCTGTTGAACCCCAGGCACCTGTGGAACCCATGGATGTGAGCCGTCTCCACCTAACTGAGTCAGAGAAACAAAGGAGGCGTTCATTGGGCCTATGCCTGTACTGTGGACTTAAAGGACATTTAGTATCTGTCTGCCCTTCCCGTCCAGTAAAAGGCAGGGTCTAACCAGTGTTGGAGGAGCTGGCTTAGACCTTACAGGTAGATCCTCCAAGACCAAGATTACTGTTCCGGCTACTATCCATTTACCTTCTAAGCTTGTTTTCTGCGAGGCTTTTGTGGATTCTGGAGCTGCTGGCATATTCTTGGACTACAATTTTGGAAGAAAGAACAACATCCCGTTTGTTCCAAAGTCTAGACCCCTAAATATTACCACCCTGAATGGACAGCCCTTGGGAGATGGCATTGTGAAATTCGAGACTACGACAATCACCCTTCAGGTAGGCCTCCTCCACAAAGAGGAAGTTGTCTTGTCTCTCATTGATTCTCCGCTTCTGCCTATCATCCTTGGTTACCCATGGTTGCAACTTCACAACCCTTCTTTTGATTGGGAAAAGGGAGAACTAACCTCCTGGGGATCGTGCTGTCGCCCTAATTGTTTGTCTCAACCCAAAAGACTTTCTGCTTGCATGTTGGCTCCTGTGACTATTCCACCTACCTTGCCTCGTGAATACCATGACTTTGCAGATGTATTTTGCAAGCAAAAGGCAGAGGTGTTACCTCCACATCGTCCTTTTGACTGTACAATTAAATTGATTCCCGGAGCACCTCTTCCCAAAGGAAAGACCTACCCCTTGTCTCTGCCTGAACAAAAGTCTATGGAGGAATACGTAAGAGACAACTTGGAAAGAGGTTTTATGCGACCCTCTTCTTCTCCAGTAGGAGCAGGTTTTTTCTTCGTTGAAAAGAAAGATGGGGGCCTTCGACCATGCATAGACTATCGGGGGTTAAATCAAATCACCGTAAAGGACTCCTACCCTTTGCCTCTCATTCTTGAACTGTTTGATGTACTTAAGGGGGCTGTCATCTTCTCCAAGCTAGACCTACGAGGGGCATATAACCTGATTCGAATTAAAGAGGGGGACGAGTGGAAGACAGCATTCAACACTCGTAATGGACACTTTGAATATTTGGTCATGCCATTTGGGTTGTGTAACGCACCTGCTGTCTTTCAACGTTTCATGAATGAAATTTTCCATGATTTCAGCAACCGCTTTGTGATCATCTACTTGGACGACATTTTAATCTTTTCCAAGACTCATCTAGAGCACATCTCGCATGTGAAACAGGTATTACAACGACTTAGAGAAAACCATCTTTATGCAAAAATCGAAAAATGCAGTTTTCATCAAAGCTGTATTCCTTTCCTTGGGTACATCATAAGTGCTGACGGTTTCCAAATGGACCCTCAAAAACTTTCCGCTGTCTTGCAATGGCCCCAACCGACCACTTTAAGAGGACTCCAAAGCTTTTTAGGGTTTGCAAATTACTACAGACGCTTCATTAAAAGTTTTGCCTCCATTGCGGCACCCCTTACTGCCATGACTAAGAAGGGTACAAATTGTAAGGTGTGGTCTTCAGAAGCAAGATCGGCTTTCCAGCGATTAAAGGACACGTTCAGTAAAGCTCCAATTCTTCAGCATCCAAATCCTGATCTCCAGTACATTGTTGAGGTTGATGCCTCTGAGGTTGGAGCAGGTGCCATACTCTCCCAGAGACAGCCAAAGTCTGGTAGAATCCATCCAGTAGCTTTTTTCTCTAGAAAGTTTTCTCCTGCAGAGATGAATTATGATGTTGGGAATCGAGAACTACTGGCCATCAAATTGGCATTGTCTGAATGGCGACACCTTCTGGAAGGGGCTCCCAAGCCTTTTACTATCCTCACTGACCATAAAAACCTACTGTATCTTCAGACTGCTAGACGTCTGAACTCACGTCAGGCTCGATGGGCTCTGTTTTTCTCCCGTTTTAATTTTGTCCTTTCTTATGTTCCAGGGCATAGAAACAAAAAAGCCGATGCTCTTTCCAGACAGTTCGCTACCTCTGAAGAAGATCAACCAGGCGAGCAGTATATAATCCCACCTCACAAAATTGTTGCGCAGATCTCCACGGCTCTTTCCCAACAGCTACAAGAATCCCAGAATCGTGTTCCCCAGGGCTTGAAGATACCACCAGGTCGCCTGTACGTAGCCCCTAGTCTCAGAAAACCTGTACTTCTCTGGGCACATAATGGCGTGTTATCCGGTCACCCTGGTGTCACCATCACTCTTAAGACCTTGCAACGTCATGTATGGTGGCCTCATATGAAAAAGGATGTTACTGACTATGTGGCTGCCTGCCCAACTTGTGCTGCTAATAAAGTACCCCGCACATTGCCAGCTGGACTGTTACATCCACTTCCGGCACCTCGCCAGCCTTGGACCCATTTGACCATGGACTTCATTGTAGACTTACCCAAGTCCGAGGGCATGACTGCTATATGGGTCACAGTGGATCGCTTTTCCAAAATGTCTCATTTTGTGCCGCTCCCGGGATTACCTACAGCGAAAGCACTGTCCACTCTTTTCCTTTCCCATATTGTAAAACATCATGGCATACCTACCAATGTCGTCTCAGACCGCGGATCCCAGTTCGTTTCCCGATTCTGGAGAGCGTTCTGCAAGAAACTGGGAGTAACGCTCTCGCTCTCTACTTCACATCACCCGCAAACTGATGGTCAAACCGAACGCATGAACCAGACCCTAGAAACCTATCTTCGACATTATGTCAATGCCTTACACTCCAACTGGTCTGAGTACTTGCCTTTAGCTGAGTTCGCCCTAAATTCCCGTTGGCACAGTGCTCTTCATACCACACCATTCTACGCAGCCCTAGGCTATCACCCTCAGACTTTTCCTCTACTTCAGCCTTCTTCTGGTGTACCAGCAGCAGATCAGCGGGTAAAGAATATTCTACTACATTGGAAGAAGATTCGTTCATTACTACAAAAGTCAGCAGGCAAGTACAGACTTTTTTCCAACAGACGAAGACGCCATATACCTCCATATGTGGTGGGGGACAGAGTTTGGCTATCAACCAAGTATGTGAGACTGAAACAACCTTCTACCAAATTGGGTCCTCGATTCATTGGTCCTTACAGGATCATTGCTCGAGTTGGGCCAGTTTCCTATCGCTTAAAATTACCTTCCTCTCTCCGGATACATCCTGTGTTTCACGTTTCCCTCCTCAAAAAAGCTATTTTCAACCGCTACTCCAGATCACAACAGCTACCTCCTCCTATTCTTGTTGATGGACAAAGTGAGTTTGAAGTCTCCAAGATTCTTGATTCCAGAAGACATGGCCGTGGCCTTCGGTATCTGGTTCATTGGAAGGGATATCCTGTCACAGACCGCTCCTGGGTTCCAGCCAAAGATCTGCATGCCCCTTCTCTTATACGAGACTTCCATGCCTCGTTCCCCACTAAACCCCGCTAGGCCCCCGGAGGGGTCCATTGGGGAGGGGGCCCTGTCATGTCCCGGGGTGTATTCGAACCTGGGTCTTCCTGGTCTTAAACCATAGCCTTACCTGATGTGCCACAGAAGAGATCTAGGCCTTGGGAATATCCTTATTGTGTTCAACACACACCTCGGACTCACTAGCTCCACCTGCTGCCAGCTGTGGACAATTCTCATTCTGGACAGCCTTTAAATAGGAAGTGAGGTCATCACTCAGCGCCCGTTTATTTGGATTACTTCCTGGGTGTTTTGTCTTCAGTGATCTGCATTGTATTGAACTCCTGCCTGATATCCCGACTATTCTACAGCCTGCTGATTTTGTACTTTACCGCCAGATCGTGTATGACCTTTGCCTGCCTGACCCTTCTCCGGAATCCGATTGTGAACTTTTTGCCTGATCCGTTGCCAACCGTATCTGCCTGACGACTCTTTGCCTGGATCTCCAGCATACCTGTTCCACTTCAGGACACTACCTTTTACAGGTACCTAACACTGCGATGGAGCATACACACAGCCGGGATTCCCAGCCAAAAGCTCGCATGGCAGTTTTCCCGATGGGAAACTCGTACGTGTGTACGAGGCATCAGAGTCCCTGTTTAATCTTCTATTTTTGTTTCCATTTTTTTTTCAGGGTTCATTTTCACATTTAAAATGAATATAATACACAGAATACTAATACTATCACAGCATTTAAAAGTAGCACTCTCAAGCAAATGCTGTTTGGCAAAATAAAGAGTTACCAAAGACTTTGCACCCAAGGTTTACCCCAAACCATATAACCATCTTAAATGTATCAAGAAAAATTATGTTCTTGGGGACAAGACATCCAATAATGCTTAAAACATCATATTCATCAGTATTGCTTAAAAAAGAACACTAACAAACCTAAACCCAAACCACTTGGTGTTTATCCTATATTTAACAGAGATATGGAGTCACTTGCAGCACAGATATGATAATGAAAATTTATTAGGGTTGTCCCGAAAACCAATACTAGTATCGGTATCAGGACTGATAGCAAGCATTTGCGTGAGTACTTGTACTCGTGCAAATACTCCCGATGCCTTTGCCGATACCTGGGATGGGAGAAGTCAGCAGGCGGAGTCGGCAAGCAGAGGGTGGGAGGGGCGGAGCGGAGAGCAGAGTGTAGCAGAGAGCAGAGACTAGCGGAGAATCCTCAGTGCCAGACACCTGTCAGTGCCATCTATCACTGCTATCTATCAGTGCCAGCCACTTGTCAGTGCCACCTATTAGTTCCAGTGCCAGCCACCTGTCAGTGCCAGTCAGTGTCCCCTGTCAGTGCCAGCCACCTGTCAGTGCCAGCCATCAGTGCCCCCTGGCAGTGCCAGCCTTCAGTGCCACCTGTAAGTGCCACCTGTTAGTGTCATCTGTCATTGCCATCTGTCAGTGCCAGCCATCAGTGCCACCTGTCAGTACCTGCCACCTGTCAGTGCCCCCCACCTGTCAGTACTCATCAGTGCTGCATATCAGTGCCACCTAATCCTATCAGTGCTCATCAGTGTTGCTTAACAACTTAACCCCCGGACCATATTGCTGCCCAATGACCAGAGCACTTTTTGCGATTCGGCACTGCGTCACTTTAACTGACAATTGCGCGGTCGTGTGACATGGCTCCCAAAACAAAATTGGCATCCTTTTTTTCCCACAAATAGAGCTTTCTTAGGTGGTATTTGATCATCTCTGCGTTTTTTATTTTTTGCGCTATAAACAAAAATAGAGCGACTATTTAAAAAAAAATTGCAATATTATTTACTTTTTTCTGTAATAAACATCCCCCGAAAATATATAAAAAAACGTTTTTTTTCCTCAGTTCAGGCCGATACGTATTCTTCTACATATTTTTCGTAAAAAAAAAAACGCAATTAGCGTTTATTGATTGGTTTGCGCAAAAGATATAGCGTTTACAAAATAGGGGGTAGTTTTACGGCTTTTTTTTTTTTTTTTACTAGTAATGACAATGATCAGCGTTTGTTTTCAGTACTGCGACCTTATGGTGGACACTTCGGACACTTTTGACACATTTTTGGGACCATTGGCATTTTTTAGCGATCAATGCTCTAAAAAGGTTATGGTCAGCATGTTTTGAGTAGAATTTTAATTGTTTTATAAGTGTCAGTTAGTACCAGTGTCAGTGTGTTTTAGGCAGGATAAAAAAAATGCAAAATGCACACCATTGTTTCAGGTCTGTACTACTGATACAAACAACAACTAACATACACATTTGTGGTATTACTGCAATTATCAGGAGCAGGAGAATGTATTTTGGGCTGCTCTTTGGCAGTGGTAAATTATTATAATAGCAAGAAATATATAACTACACTTAAAAAAATTTATGTTTTCACAATTTTTAGGCCAGTTTTTCTTTGATAATCATTGTCATTTACCATAAAAGAAAGCCTAATTTGTCCTGAAAAAAAAAACAAGGTATAAATCATTTGGATACACTAAGTAGTTGTGATGATATGTACAGTTTTACTAGCACGTGTCAATGTTGTAAAATTGTATTTCGCCACTTAGATTTATTTTACCCTTAGATGTGAAGGGGTTAAACTTAGTAAAAATAGATTATACAATATTGACTAAAGAATGCAAATAAAATAAATCCCCATTGTATGAAAGAGAATTACTAATTAATAGTGTCCATAAGCTTACGTTATTGTCTACTTCCATAATGAAGCATTAACTAATAAATATATTTTAAATATTTTTACCAAGCAAATAATTGTAGATGACCCCAACAGCCAGTAAGCTTCAAATCCATTTAGAACTTACCAATCAGTAGCAAATAAAGTCTGCTTGTCGCCACTGGAGTGAAGAAAAAGCAATAAAAGGAATAGAAGACAAGGTAATTAGCTTGCGTTGAGATGCTTGTTATCTTCACTACTCTATTTCTGGTTTGCTGGATATTGAAAAAAAAATCTGTGATTTGTGTGCTAAAATCTTGGGAGTCATTGAGAAAATGTAATTGATGATGTTGACAGATTGAAATCGCAAAACCACCAGAGATTCGAACAACTTACAAAGTGGGAAAGGCTTAGCTGAGTGCAGCACTGCATTGAATGGTCTTTCATTTTTACTCTGCTTTATTTAGCATTCATAAAGCATTATATGTGTTTCCTAGTTCCCACTTCAGTTGACCATGACAGCCAGTAGCCTTTCACCGAGGAATCTGACTATATTATTTTATTTCTTGGGGTACCAGACATCGTTTCACCCTTGACAGATTTTCGGACTTTCAATATTAGTGTATGTTATGGCCGGTCTGAACTGCTCTCAAGTACAATGCCGCAAGACCAGCTAAGAACATTTTCACTGTTGCCTTATGTTTGCCTAATATTTTTAATGATGCTAATGTATGTAAATATTACATGGCTCAATATCTAGCTAAGTGACTTCTAAATTGTTTCTAATTTGGAAAATGCTCAACCTGTTCACATAGCTCCCGAATTTTATTTTATCTTATGTACAGTGCCTTGCCTATGTATTCGGCCCCCTTGAACTGTGCGACCTTTTGCCACATTTCAGGCTTCAAACATAGAGATGAAAAACTGTAATTTTTTGTGAAGAATCAACAACAAGTGGAACTCAATCATGAAGTGGAATGAAATTTATTGGATATTTCAAACTTTGTTAACAAATAAAAAACTGAAAAATTGGGCATGCAAAATGATTCAGCCCCTTTACTTTCAGTGCAGCAAACTCTCTCCAGATGTTCAGTGAGGATCTCTGAATGATCCAATGTTGACCTAAATGACTAATGATGATAAATAGAATCCACCTGTGTGTAATCAAGTCTCCGTATAAATGCACCTGCACTGTAATAATCTCGGAGGTCCGTTTAAAGCGCAGAGAGCATCATGAAGAACAAGGAACACACCAGGCAGGTACGAGATACTGTTGTGGAGAAGTTTAAAGCCGGATTTGGATACAAAAAGATTTCCCAAGCTTTAAACATTCCAAGGAGCACTGTGCAAGCGATAATATTGAAATAGAAGGAGTATCAGACCACTGCAAATCTACGAAGACCTGGCCGTCCCTCTAAATTTTCAGCTCATACAAGGAGAAGACTGATCAGAGATGCAGCCAAGAGGCCCATGATCACTCTGGATGAACTGCAGAGATCTACAGCTGAGGTGGGAGACTCTGTCCATAGAACAACAATCAGTTGTATACTGCACAAATCTGGCCTTTATGGAAGAGTGGCAAGAAGAAAGCCATTTCCTAAAGATATCCATAAAAAGTGTTGATTAAAGTTTGCCACAAGCCACCTGGGAGACACACCAAACATGTGGAAGAAGGTGCTCTGGTCAGATGAAACCAAAATCAAACTTTTTGGCAACAATGCAAAACGTTGCATTTCACATATCCCTGTATATTTTGTTCTCAAAGATGCATGTCCAAGAGCCTTGTAAAAGTATTTTTAATGACAAATGGATACTCACAGACAGTAAAAATCAATAGGCATAAAATACGAATGCTTCAGCCACACGCAATGTGTCCATCATAGGACCAAAACACAATCCCCTTGAGGAAGACATGTGACTGATCCCTGTGTCAAACACACATAGGGGAAGGGACATGATGATGCAGTAAATAGCAGGTTTGAATGCTGCAAACGTTCTTTTATCTGCTATAGAGTGGTGCACTTCAGGGCCTGCGTACCCAGATTGATGTTTTATAAATAAAATATGGTTTTAAACTATAAAACACCATTGAGACTTTATTTTTATATATGGACGGAGGAACTTACTGCTGGACATCTAGGGATCCCAAAGAGCTTCATTCACATTCTGCCCTGAGGTGAGCATATTCACATGGGGGGCACAAGTTTGTTGTCACCTTGGCAACTTTGGAGCACCATCACAGGATTTTGCTTTGCCAGCACAATGGATATTTATTATTTTATTATTTATTATGTTTGATCACAGCAGCTGGTCGGCAAGCGGTTAAACGCAGTAATGGTGAAAAAATTTATAGAGTGGATTGATTTTCCATGTGGGGTGAACTGGTGATGTGTAGCAAACATCAGCTTTCAAATATGGGTCTGGCCTAGTTGATATGCTCATCACTATACGTAACTATACGTAACCATGCTACATCTTGGCTCAGGGGGCCTGGAAAAAAAAATGAGTGCCCTGCTAAGATCCTCTAGTAGGTTTAATGGTCAGTCTACTGTAGCTCTGTCTGTGTATACTTATTAAGAGACACGGCACTAAAAAGGTTGTATGAGGATATAGGAACCTTCATTTATTTGGAAGCTCCTGTTTTATAGCAGTATTGAAATGCACGCATATTATTATGTGGAGCTTCTAAACGGATGGCCATGAATTACATCTCTACTTTCTCTGCATACACAATATGATTGAGCCGCTTGCCTTTCCATTTCCAGATTACTATTTCTAATATATCCATCACTTTTCACTGTGTCATAAGCCTTATTTACAGTGTTTTAATTAATAAATGCACAAGTAGCACAAACAATAAAAAAAGAACTAAAGAAACATTTTAGAAAGACAAATTATAAAAAGCAAACCAACCTGACATTTCTGGCGCAAGTGAGCTCGTTAACCAAACAGAAGCTAATTAATCCATCCAATAAATAAATAAAAAAAAAACACAAAGAAAACAAAATGTTCTCATTATTTCACAGCTGCCGTCACTACATTAATTTTCCAGTTCCTTTTGCTAAGCTATCCACCGGCTTTCTAGATGGAATACAATTCCCATTCCTGCCATCAGCTCTGGGGGTAAAGTAATGGCATAAAAAGTGGTTTCCATTAAATAATAAAATGCTTTGAGTGCATTTCATACTCATGTTAGATGCAGGATAGATAGAATTTAAAACAGCAACCTTCCATTAAACCAAACAAATAATTCTGTGAATAGCCAGTGCTCCTTTGTTATTTACAGGTAAAAATATCACATTTGAAGCATGGTATTCCCGTTAATTATTTGTATGCTTTTTTACATTATATTCCATAAGTACACCTCAACCTACCAAATATAAAAGTTTATTTTTTTTAATTTAGCAGGTCATACGGGGGGGGGGGGGGGAGTGTATTCCCAGTGTTCTAAAACTCAGTAACACATATAACTTAGAGTGATAATTTTTCCTAAAGAATGTTAAGCCATCTTCAAGCATTGTTAATTACCATTAAAACTGTGAAAGAGATCCAAGATAGAAACCTATTTTTCTGCTTTCCAAGTCTGCAGAAAAGAAAAATCTGAACACAATTTTTTTTTACTTCTTTATTAGTCCAAACACTTTACTATGTAATCTTTATTATAGAAGACACACTATTACATTGTGTTTGCTTAATGAAAGGTATGTCAAACCAGCGTGACTGGCCAAATATCACCTTCTCTGCAGCCCTTAGGGGGAAAAAATCTAAATGCAACCCCAGCTGTTCTCCAGTTTATAAATTAGACTTTTTTACATCATTTTGCAGCATAAGGAACTTAAAGTGATTGTAAACTCAATTTTCTTTCAAAAATAACATATTAATTATACTTACCGTAGTAGCCCTGAACCTTATTTTTGGGGGCGGCCAATGAGGGATGTACTCAAATGTAAACATATGAGATCATCTCTCATTGCCGTCTCTCTCTTCTCACACAGACAGCACGTGTGAGGAGAGAGAGATACTTTGTAAGATACAGTCTATTGTAAAAGTAAAAGTGCCCATCAGCGCCCAGTGCCCAATCAGGGCCCAATCAGTGCCCACCTGTACCACCTGGTACCACCTGGTACCGCCTGTGCCACCAGTACCACTTGTGCCCACCTGTACCATCTGTGTCACCAGTACCACCTGTGCCACCAGTACCAATTGTGCCCACCTGTGCCACCAGTACAGCCTGTGCCACAGTACTGCCCATGCCACAGTACCGCTTGTGCCACAGTACCGCCTGTGCCCACCAGTACCACCTGTGCCACCAGTACCACCTGTGCCACCAGTACAGCCTGTGCCACCAGTACCGCCCGCGCCACAGTACCGCCTGTACCACCTGTGCCACCAGTACCGCCTGTGCCACCAGTACCACCTGTGCCACCAGTACCGCCTGTGCCACCAGTACCGCCTGTGCCACAGTACCGCCCGTGCCATAGTACCGCCCGTGCCACAAGTACCACCTGAGCCCACCTGTGCCACCAGTACCGCATGTGCCCACCTGTGATCAGTGCCCATCTGCCGCCTCCTCAGTGCCCACCTGTGCCACCAGTACCACCTGTGCCATCAGTACCGCCTGTGCCACCAGTACCGCCTGTGCCACCAGTACCGCCTGTGCCACCTGTACCGCCTGTGCTGACCTGTGATCAGAGCCCATCTGTAACACCTCCTCAGTGCCCATCTGTGCTGCCTCATCGGTGTACATCTGTTCCACCACATTAGTAGTCCCCATCTCTGCCACCTCAGTCCCCATCTCTGCCCATCTGTGCCTCCTCAGTGCACATCTGTGCCACACACACCTGTGAAGTCACCAGCAATGTCAAGACGTCGTTTTTCCTTACAGGAGGCATATCAAATTCTTTCCGCACCTGACGAGAGCAACGGGGAGCTCTCTTCTTCCAATTCGGATTCGGATGTAGACTATGTGCCAGTCTACACTAGTGGATCAGCGACAGGCTCAGAGGGGGAAGATAGTCGGCCTGCCAAAAGAAGGCGCTCTGGTAAGGAGGCAGTGGCCTCCACCAGCACCGACATGCCATCAACCAGCACCGAAGTGCCATCAACCAGCACCGAAGTGCCATCAACCAGCACCGAAGTGCTATCAACCAGCACCGCAGTACCTCAGCAACAAAGGCCAAGGACTCATGCCAGCCTTCCCTATGCCCTTCAGTACCCCCTGTGGCTTCCTCCAAATTCCGGAGAAGCCAACATTCCCCCTTTCACTGCCCAGCCTGGAGTCCAGGTGAACACCTCAATTCATTTTTTCAATTTATTTTTCACTGAGGAACTGCTATCCAGCATTATGGCCCAGTGCAACTTATATGCCCAGCAATTTATAACCAACAATCCCACATCTTCTTATGCCCGTCCCTTCCAGTGGAGAGACCTTACAGTGGAGGAGTTTAGTTTTTTTTTAGGCCTCACATTTTGTATGGGACTCAACCCAAAAAATGAAAAGCATTATTTTTGGTCAAAACGCCCCATTTATCATATGCCCATCTTTTCTAAAACAATGTCCAGATCCCGATATTTTATAATCATGAGGTTCCTCCACTTCAATGATGACACCCAGTGCCTTCCCCGAAATCACCCAAATTTTGACATGCTTTTTAATATTCGCCCCTTATTAGATTATTTTACGAAATTATTCCCCCAAATATATACCCCGGAACAAAACATTTGTGTCGATGAGTCCCTCGTTAAATTTTGTGGCCGACTGAAAATAAAGCAGTTCATTCCCAGCAAAAGGGCCCGCTATGGGGTGAAGGTTTATAAACTTTGTGAACGAGCAACAGGGTACCTGTATTCCTTCTTGGTCTACGAAGGGAAGGACACCCAGCTGAATCCCCCAATTGCCCAGACTACTTGGGATCAAGTGGAAAAATTGTCTGGCAACTCATTAACCCCCTCCTGGATAAAGGATACCACCTGTACGTGGACAACTTTTATACGTCTCTTTCCCTGTTCCACAACCTGCACCGGAAGCAGACCCCAGCATGTGGCACCGCCGGAAAGAACAGGAAAGGCTTTCCTCAAAGCCTTGTGAATCAAAAGCTGAAGAAAGGGGAATCGGCAAGTGTGCGCAACAAGGAGGTGCTGGCAGTGAAGTGGAGAGACAGAAGAGACGTATACATGTTTTCCTCCATCCACAACAATTCTTTTGTGGAAACCCGCAGAAGGTGTGGCACCACCATCCAAAAGCCCACCTGCATCCGGGACTACAATTTGTTCATGGGGGGAGTCGACCTAAATGACCAAATGTTAGAACCCTACCTTGCCACAAGGCACACGTACCATTGGTACAAAAAAGTAGCAATTTTTTTTTTCATTTGGCCGTCTACAACTCCTATATTATCTACCGCAAGTCCACCCAAAACCCCCTAACCTTCCTTGGCTACCAGGAGGAAATTACCACTACCCCGATATTCCAGGCTGACCTACCCCAAAATATCCGATCAGATGTTCTATGTCGACTCTCCGAACGGCACTTCCCAGCTAAAGTCCCCCTCACAGCAACAGGCAGACGAGGTAAAAAAAAATGTAAAGTGTGTGCCAGTGAAGGAGTCAGACGAGACACAGTTTATCATTGTGCCCAGTGTCCTTCCCAACCAGGCCTCTGTGTAACTGACTGTTTTTGCCATTACCATACTAAACTAAATTATTAGTTTAGTATGGTAAACGTAATCCTCCGTTCCTGCCTTCAAACACCTTCACACTCCTTATGCCACTGCCTGCTTTGTAACTGACCCCGGCTTGTTATTGGACCACGCTTCTGCCTAATGATTTTGTAATACCTCTGCCTGATCTGGAATTGACCCTGGACTGTTTTTCGACCATTCTTCTGCCTAAAGATTCTGTAATGCCTCTGCCTGATCTGGAACTGACCTTGGACTGTTTGACCATGCCTTTTGCCTGCCTCCTGGACTGATCTTGTATCCTGCTACTGGACTAGTGGGATTCAACACAGGGGTCTCACATATGTGAGGGGCTCCAGAATTTTTTTTTCTAGATGAAGAAAACGATTTTTTTGTTTTCTCATCCTAGATTGGGGTCTGGTTGCCCGGAGGCTTCAAAGAGATTTGGGTGGGAGAAGCCTCTACCCCTGTCCCCATTCTGTCCTGAACAAGGCCCTCCTTCTGCCTGCTGCCTGTAGGACCTATGCCATCATGCCTCTGCCTGTTGCATGAACTAATCACCTGCACTAACCCTGATGGGACAGTATCCCTGCTTGGACAATTGTATATGCCGTTGCTGACCAAGTCCCTGCCTGCTGCCTGGACCAGTGCTATCCTGCTGTGTAGAACTGCACTACTATTACCACAGGTAATCTTTTGTTTACGCTTTGCTCAGCATAATGTATTTTGGGGTGTAATTCTTGGTATGTGCATTCTATGTGTCTCTGGAACACCTGACGGTGTTCCTTGCATGTTGGGTCTCTGTATGTGGTCAGGCTGTGTACAAGTCTCACACATGGGGTATCGTTTTACTCAGGAGGAGTAGCAGAATGTATTTTGGGGTGTCATTTTTGCTATGTACATGCTATGTGTTGGAAATATCTTATCAATGGACAACTTTGTGTAAAAAAAATAAGTTTTCATTTTTTTTCCACATATTCCAAAAACTTCTGGAAAAAAATGAACCGTTCAAAAGACTCATTATGCCTCATAGATTATACGTTGTGGTGTTAGCTTTCCAAAATGGGGTCACTTTGTGGGTAATTCCATTGTCCTGGTGTTCCAGGGCCTTCAAAATTGTAATAGGTAGTCAACTAGTTAGATGTGCAATTTATGCTCCTAAAACCCCTGATGGCGCTTCCTGCATGTTGGGCCTCCGTATGTGGCCAGGCAGTGAACAAGTGTCACACATGGGGTATAGTTTTTCTCAGGAGGAGTAGCAGAATGTATTTTGGGGTGTCATTTGTGGTATGCACATGCCATGTGAGAGAAATAAGCTATTACAAGGACAATTTTGAGAATTTTTTTAAATAAAAAATAAAAATCTTAATTTTGAAAAGTATTGTGGGAAAAAATGACAACTTCAAATAACTCACCATGCCTCTTACTAAATACCTTGGAATGTCTACTTTCCAAAAAGGGGTTATTTGGGGGGCATTTGTACTTTCCTGGCTTGTTAGGGTCTCAAGAAATGAGATAGGCCTTCAGTACATCAGGTGTGATCATATGTGATATTTTTTATGATTTGCACTATAGCTTGTAGTCTCTAAAACGTTCACACAGACCAAATAATTTCCAAAAATTTGGGGTTATTTTTATCAAAGACATGTAGCAGTATAAATTGTGGCCAAAATTTATGAAGAAAAATTAATAATTTGCGAAATTTTATCACAGAAACTAAGAAAAATATTTTTTTTTCAAAATTTTCGGTCTTTTTTCATTAATAGCGCAAAAAATAAAAAACCCAGAGGTGATCAAATACCACCAAAAGAAAGCTCTATTTGTGGGAAAAAAAGGACACAAATTTCATTTGGTTACAGTGTTGTATACCTGAGTTATTGTCATTCAAAGTGTGAGAGCCCTGAAAGCTGAAAATTGGTCTGGTCAGGAAGGTGTTTAAGTGCCCAGTAAGGAAGTGGTTAAAAACTGACCACCCTAGATAACACTGGAGTCCTCACCACACCCTCTCCAGCATTGGCGATCTTAAACCTGGGCATAAACCAATTCCCAATTGAATGTCGAAAAATTGTCATCCATATTCTTCTCATGGTCAGGTCACTCATAACCAGGAAATGGAAAACGAAACTTGTCACCCAATATATCAGAAATTATGGATATAATGAAACAAAATTACACTTATGAAGGCTTGTTGGCCTATAAACATGGTGGCAAACAGATATTTGATTACCATTGGAACCTATGGAATGTGTGGACTAAAAAACACTAAACAGATTTTGATACAACAATGTATTCCCCCTCACAACTACAATTAGAATTATAGTGTTAAGTTGATAGTTAGGTAGACTATTAAATACCAGGCAAAGTTTGTAACCACATGCTTGTTCAGACCATAACCTGTTATCTACTTGCAAATCCTTTCTTTCTTTCTGTTCCTATATGTTTTTACTGTATTCTCAAGATGGTACTCCCAATACTCTAGAATAACATAGCGATGTGACCACATTACATTGACAAAATGCATTAACCATATGTCAGTCATTGTTGTTAATACCACTGTTCGCTACTTGGAGTACATCCAATTTACTGTATATGTTGTACCTTTACAATGTCTTCATTACAATAAAATAATGAAACTAAAAACGCACCACACTAAGCAGGACAGCACAATGTGGTCAGTTCTCTAGCTATGCTGGGAACTCAGCCTGCCCTCCTCCAATGATCAGACTTGTCTTGACACCCCCTGCACAGCCATTCACTAAAAAGTTTAGTGTTTACTGTTGCTTCTCCTACCCCAGCTCTTATCCAGCTGAGAACAAAGTGAGTGTGATAACTTATAAAAAAAGGGGAAAAAAAGGTATTTATAATGTTTTTTTCTATCTATACACAAATGTTTTGCCTTTCATTTAAAGCGGAGCTCCAGCCGCGGGAATTTTTTTTTTTAAAGTCAGCAGCTACTAACAGTGTAGCTGCTGACTTTAAATAAGGACACTTACCTGTCCTAGGCGCCCGCGCTGACGGCCCCCCCCGTTGCTGGTCCCACGATCGCTCCGGGTCCCGCGCCGCCATTCACACTATGGGGAACAGGCAGTGAAGCCGTACGGCTTCACTGCCCATTTCCTAGTGCGCCTGCGTGAGTCTCACGCTGGCTTGTGAATGGGCGCGCTGCTCTCTGAGAACACACACAGTTCCCAGGAAGCAGCGCGCCCCATTCACAAGGAGAAGAACAAGAAGAAAACACACCGCGGTTCAGGAAGAGGCAGATTACGGACTTCCGCATAGCAACAGCTATTTCGGGTGAGTATTTTATTTTTATTTTTTTCAGGTTTTTATTTTTTATTTTTTTCAAACAACATTGTAAAATGTTGTTATCCTGGGTGGAGCTCCGCTTTAAATTGTAAAGAGTTTAAAATCACTTTAAACTCAGTGCAGATTGGTGGACCCCACCTCTCCCTTGCTATAATGGCAGCATAAGCATATACAAAGGCCTGTGGGGCAAGGAGTGATGTCATCTTCTTGTCTATGAGATCAGGGGGTATGGTGAGAACTCAAAATCTCTATTGAGAAGACACTGCAGATGTGAAGACAGTACTTCTCATCAAGATTTGGAGGATGAGGTCATTCTCACTTATGCTCTGTGGGCAGAAACTGGGAGAAAGTCAAGTATTCTATCTAGCATTTTACTCTAAAGCTTTTTTTTTTTTTTTAATGTAAATGCAGTCTTTTTAAAATGGGGAGGGAGGGGGGCTTCTATTTTAAATGCAGGGTCTGTTTTAAGTGATAAACAATGCCAAGCTCCCCTATTGGGAAGGCACCTATGTGTTAGCTACCAATTCAGGAAGTTCTAGCTACACCCAGTAATATCTGCTTATTGCGAGTAAATAGCTCTAATGCTCTGTGCCAGCTGTGTTCTGCACTGTTATCGTTTTAATTGGTATGAAGTTTAGAGTCTCATCAACACTTCAAACCTGTTTTCATGCAAGTGGAATTTGCTTTGTTATCTTGACCTATTACTCCATAACAGGGGCACCATGCAAATTAAATCACTGGGCAGTCATCGACATCAGAAGACACTCTCTTCGATATCAGCTTCCCCTTTTAGAAACGTGCAATCCAGATAGTCCGATTGAGAAATGCCAGTCCTCTGTAAGAGGGCAATGCTCTTGTCGCAGCTTGTCCTTACTGGCACAGGACATAAAAGCTTTACGTTACATCAAAGCATATGAAGTTGCTCTGCCTCTAGACTGCTAAATGAATATCTAGGAGGAAAGTTAGACTGGAACCTATGAATCTGTTCATTAGCTTTAGAAAACAGACTTAAATAATCAGCTCGTCAAATATTTAAAGCTATTGCTATGTAATTTAGAAACTCTGTAAAGTGAAGTATCATTTTGCAGTGCTGGTAATTCTTTATGTTACATATTATATCAACAATAAACTATGAGAATTCTATACACAATACAGCAGTGCTGGCCAAATCTTAGGACCCAAGTAGCTAATGCACCGAAAAACAGCTGAAGTCAAACTTTTTTAAGTCTTTATAAAAAAAAGTGATAGTTGTAGGCAATTCTACAATTTCATTTAAACATTCCTCTGTTGCAGGCCATGCAGAAAAAAAAAGTTCTGCTAAAAAATTCTATCAACTCCCTGCAAATTAGTTTTATTAACTAAAGGTTTAGACAAATGTTTAATTAAAATTCTAATGAGCCTGTGAAAGGGAAGACATATTTTTGATTAAAACCAATGGCTTATACCAAAGAAAGTTTTTTTGCAGGTGCCAAGTAAGTCAGATTAGAGAGAGAGGGCCAGATTCAGGTAGATTGGAGCATCTTTGCTCTCCATGGAGTAACGCTTCTCATTTACGTTACTCTGCCGAAATTTTAGGAGCAAGTGCTGTTATTCATGAAGCACTTGCTCCTAAAGTTGCGGCAGCGCATCGCAAATGAGCCGGCTGATTTCAAATTACATATAGTTACATAGTTAGTCAGGTTGAAAAAAGACACAAGTCCATCCAGTTCAACCATAAAAATAAATAAAAATAAAACAAAGTAAAACACAGTACATCCTCCCATACACCCAACTCCATACCCATAGTTGATCCAGAGGAAGGCAAAAAACCCCAGCAGAGCGATGATCCAATTTGCTACCGGAGGGGAAAAAATTCCTTCCTGATCCCCCGAAAGGCAATCGGATTTACCCCGGATCAACTTTACCTGCAAAACTTAGTACTCAGTTATATTATGTGCATTTAGGAAAGAATCCAGGCCTCTCTTAAAGCAATCTACTGAGCTGGCCAGAACCACCTCATTGGGCGGGTACGGGGCGTGTATTATTTAAAATAAGCGCGATCCCGCGGCGAACGTACTGCGCATGCGTCGAGTGTCAATACATCCCAGTGCGCATGCTCCAAATTCTGTCAGTGAACGTCAATGACGTCACATCCGCATTCATGAACGTTTTACGCAAACGGCGCAAATTTTTTTTTCCCGATGCGCTGACGACGGCTATACTTAACATAGGATACTCCACTAGGGGGCTGCTTTATCTTTACGTCGCGTATCGCTTACGGAAACGTCGGAAAGTCACTGCGTCGCGCCCGAAAACGATCGTGAATTTCCGATTCCCGCTGATTAACATATTTTTTCAGCGTTAATCAGCGGGAACGCCCCCGGCGCCATTTTTAAATTAAATTTGTGATACGATGGCGGAATTCAATTGCGCCGATCAAATCGGAACACCAACCCGGCGTTTCTTGTTTTCTCTTTACAGAAAACAGAAACGCCGGCTTAAAGTGACAGTTAGGCTGGAGTATCACAGATACTCCAGCCTAACTCTACCTGAATCTGGCCCAGAGTGTATATCACACTGGAAACAATAGTACAAATGAATTTAAATCATGTGGTACAGCATAGATATTGGGTTAATAATGTACCTCAATGAAGTCATGTTTTTTTCCCAAAACATCTATTCTCCAATTAAAGATATATATGTAAGAGACAAGTCATAATCAGTATAGCTGTAAGAATATTAAAATGGAATTGTATGGTTACGTTTTAACACTTTTATGAGTATAAGGCCTTAATGCCCAGGCCAGATTTCACAGCATCAATATTCTTCTGTTAGCTCAAAGCCCAACGCCAGGATAAAATTTACTTTTGACTATCCCTTTTACCCACCTCCCTCTAACCCATGCTGATGTAAAAAAAATTCTCCTAACCTTTTGAAGTCAGATGTACTCAACAAAGTGCCTTATCCAGGTGCTTTACCACAGCTGGTTTCTGTTGGGGGACCGCTGATCTCTTACTGCAATGCTGCCTTAGATCGTTGGTCATGCATGCTCAGAATCAAGCAGAAGAGCCGAACTGCCTATTAAATGTTATTGATCTCGGCTCGTCGTACGTCTTGTACGTCACTGTGTTCTTGGCGGTCGGAATTTCTGACAAGATTTGTGTGACCTTGTGTATGCAACACAAGTTTGAGACAATATTTTGTCATAAAAAATCCACAGTTTTCTTGTGTGTAGGCGGCATAAGGGTAAAGTCAAAATTCCTGAATGTGTATACTTTTATGGATCACTGGCTTAACCACTTCCATACAGGGCACTTATACACCTTCCTGCCCAGACCAATTTTCAGTTTTTAGTGCTGTTGCACTTTGAATGACAAATACGTGGTCATGCTACACTGTACCCAAAGTAAATTGTTATAATTTTGTTCCCACAAATAGAGCTTTCTTTTGGTGGTATTTGATCACCTCTGGGATTTTTATTTTCTGCAAAAAAAAATTTAAAAGACCAAAAATTTTGAAAAACAAATGCTTTTTTTTGTTTCCGTTACAAAAATGTGTAAATAAGTACGTTTTCTCCTTCACTGATGGGCACTGATGGGCACTGATAAGGAAACACTGATGGGCACCGATAAGGTGGCACCAATGAGGTGGAATTGATAGGCACTGATGATGGGCACTAATATGCAGCACTGATGGGGCACTGATAGGCGGCACTGATGGGCACTGATAGGCGGGACAGGTGGGCACAGCTAGGCAGTATGGATGGGTAAAGATAGATGGCATGGATGGGCACTGATAGGTGTCACGGACGGGCACTGATAGGTGGCATGGATGGGCACTGATAGGTGGCATGGATGTACTGTAATATATTGTACTGATGGATGCCAATCAGTGCCAAACAATGCCTGCCAATCAGTGATGCCCATTGTGGGCACTGATTGACATCCATTGTGGGCACTGATTGGCATCCCTGGTGGTCTAGGGTGGCATACCTGGTGGTGGGCATCCCTGGTGGTCTGGTGGCATCCCTGGTGGTCTAGTGTTGGCATCCTCGGGGGGGCTGCACTGATAATTGATCAGCACAAACCCTCCCTGTTAGAGGAGCAGCCGATCGGCTCTCCTCTACTCGCATCTGACAGACGCAAGTGAGGAAAAGCCAATCACAGCTCTTCTTGTTTACATCGTGATCAGCCGTGATTGGACATGTCAGAGACTCTTTACCTAGATCGGTGTTGCTGGGTGTCAGACTGACACCCCGCAACAACGATCGCTGCGATGCGCGCCCCCGGGGGCACGCAGCAGCTCAATATCCTGAAGACGTCATATGACGTCAGGTCATGGTTTGGAAAACCACTTTGCCGCCGTCATTTTGTAATAGGGCGGGCGGCAAGTGGTTAAAATCTGTTGAATTCAAAGTATCAGCATGATAACCATCATCCTACATTTTTGGAAGGAAAGGTCAACATTTGCAGATTCCATCTCATGATAAGTTGCCTTTAAGGCCTCGTACACACGAGCAAATAGATTTGTTCAAATCGGTCGGACTGACCGATTTACACAAATCTGTCTGCTGGGATGTATTGGTTTGATCGTGTACACACGATCAAACCAAAATCCCCGCCGGCAGACAGCGCACTGACGTGTCGGTGACGTTGACGCCGCCACGTCACCGCACCAGGAAGTTAAACACCACCGCGCATGCGTCTAATACATTCGACGCGTGTGCGAGCAGATATGTCTGCTGGTTAGCATACTAACCAGCAGACATGTTGGGCGGACGGGTTCCCAGCCGACAGATTTGAAAGCATGCTTTCAAATCTGTCGGGTGGCCAAATCTGTCTGTTTGCCCGTACACACAATCGAATCTGTCTGCTGAAAGGTCTGGCAGACCGTTTCCAGCAGACAGATTTGATCGTGTGTACGCGGCCTAAGTCAGTCTGAAATGAACAAGCACATTTGCATTTAGTTATACAGTTTAAATGATTTTTACCTCAGTCGGTAAAAAACAGGAAGCGAGATAAAGGAAAGCAGACAAAGAAAGGCAGCCATGCATCCACTTGCTAAACTACATTGACATCTGTTAAAACCTGAGTACAAATCTCCTGCCAAAGAAACACTAATACTTGTCAGATTTTAGGAAGTTACAAAGCACCACATATATAAAGCTACCTTACTTTTATCTTGGTCACCAAACCACATGTGATTAGACTTGTTAATCTGATTTAAAATACTGTAGAAATTGTTGCATATTTTAACTGATATACTTAAAGGTATAATTCAGTAGACTTGAAATTCTTAAACTTTTCCTGAAGTGTCATAAGCAGTCAATGGCCCAGATTCACAGAGAGTGGGCGCACATTTACACCGGAGTAGGGCACACACAGTACGCTATGCCGGCGCAGCACGGAGAGGCAAGCACTGCATTCAGCAAGCCATTGCTCACCAAGATGCACCAGCGTAGCATATTTTCGAAGGCGTAGGCTAGCGTAAGTGGAAGTGGGCGTGATCCATGCAAATGAGGTGTGACCCCATGAAAATGATGGGCCGAGCGCCAGACAAGTACGTATAACGAACTGCGCATGTGCTGCGCATGCTCACAACCACGTCGAAACAACTGCCTAAGATACGCCGGATCACTGTGTACACGTTAACGTAACCTACGCCCAGCCAGACACACGTCCAACGTAAAATACGCCCGCTTGTGTTCCCTGGTGCAGACCTGAGCATGTCTGTTGCTGAGTTACACCTCCTTTATGGGGAATAACTTTACGCCGCATCGTAGCCTGCGTCGGGCGCACGTACGTTCATGAATCGCCGTATTTACCTCATTTGCATGTTTGAATGGCTAATCAATGGGAGCGGCACCATGCACCCAGCCTAAATGTATGCCCACCCTACGCCGGCGTAAGCAAGTTACGTCGGCGGGGTGTAGCCTGGTTTTAGGCGTATCTCTGTTTGTGGGTCTGGTGCACAGATACGACGGCGTAAGTGCAAGTGCTCTGTGAATCCGGACTATATTTTCTGATTCTTTTAGGGTTATATAAACATGCTAGGGCTGATATATGAACAATGCAACAAAGTAAATCTAAGCAAATGTAGAACTCTTGCCTGTAGCAAAAAAAAATCTTGTTTTGAGTGAAAAGCAGATTTTTCTTGCTGTTTCATAAGAACAGAAATGATGACTTATATATTTTAAAAGGATTTATTTTTTGCAAATCTGTTATGGTTAAGTGGACCAAAGGAAACCAAAGATCCCTCCAAGGAATGAGTGAGAATCACAGTAAAGTATAGAGTAGCTATTGTTTCCATGGAGTGCATTGATAATGGGCAACAAGCTTGAAACAGGTTTGGAATAAATGGCTCTATAATATTAGGCTGTATCTGTGCTATAAACCAGTAGTTTTGAATTTACAGATTGCCAAGGCGCATAAAGAAATGATTAGCATGCCCACTATCCTGAAAAAGAGGAATAAACAGCTTATTTTGAAATTCATGATGGAAAACGGAAATGTAGATATCTTCTGTTTTAAGAAGGCACTGCTGTGCTCTGCAAATGTTCAAAACATTGTAACACATTCAGTGATGCATTTAGTGCATTTGACACCTGGGACAGATTATTTTTTTTAACACCCAACTACCCTATGTGTAAAAAAAAAAATCCATAATAATTTTGAAACAAAATGAATGCTAGTAATAGCCAGGAAAGAAATGGAACAGTGATGTTTTCTCTATGTGATTGTTGTATAAAAAAAATAATGGCAGTTTAAAAATAAATGAATAAATAAACAAAAACTGAAAAGTCTTTGGGGTTGATCTACTAAAACTGGAGAGTGCAAAATCTGGTGTTGGTGTAAATCAACCCCATTTTTTAATAGCATTGCACATTGCAGCGAACATAAGGACAATAGTGGTGTGGTTTAACAACTTAAGACCCGGACCAAAATGCAGGTAAAGGACCAGGCCCCTTTTTGCAAATCGGCACTGCGTCGTTTTAACTGACAATTGCACGGTCCTGCGAGGTGGCTCCCAAACAAAATTTGCATCCTTTTCTTCCCACAAATAGAGCTTTCTTTTGGTGGTATTTGATCGCCTCTGCGATTTTTATTTTTCGCGCTATATACAAAAATAGAGCGACATTTAAAAAAAAACAAAACAATATTTTTTACTTTTTGTTATAAGAAAAATCAAATAAACTAAATTTTAGTCAAACATTTAGGCCAAAATTTATTTAGCCACATGTCTTTAGTAAAAAAAAATCGCAATAAAAAAATAGCTACCTAGCGGGAACAGCGACACTAATACAGCGATTAGAAAAATTAACTCTTAGTGACGCTGGCAAAAGGGAGTGAAAGGGTTAACTAGGGCGGTGATCAAGGGGTTAAAACTTTATATGGGGGGGGTACGGGGGCTACCCTGAACCTAACACTAACTGCCTGTCACACTGACACTAAATACAGTAATCATACATATATGATTACTGTATTCAGTGACACTGTGACAGGGGGAGGGGGGGTGATCGCAAGGGGTTAAGTCTGCATGTGTGTCCTGGTGTCAGTGTAGTGTTGTGCAGACTTACTGTGATGTGATCTCTCCTCAGCGGCGGTTGAAAATACCGCAGAGGGGAGAGATCACATCACTTCCCTCTTCCTGTGTTTACTGCAGGGGGAGCACGCGCATTGGCTGGGAGCGATCCGGAGGGGGCGGACAAAAACAAATAGCCGCCCCCTCATCCCGGATCGCTTGGCCAGCCACGGGGACCACCGTATGTCCCGGGGGGGGGTCCCGAACCCACAGCAAGGCAGGCACGTATATATACAGTACGTTGATGTGCCTGCCTGTGCCATTCTAAATGTACATGCAGCGGTCCGCAAGCAGTTAATAGTGAAAGGTCTGCATGGGTATTAATTTATAGTAAAAAGCTCCTTTACACAGTAATGACTTGACAATACATAGGCAATACTTTGTAATACAGGGGCCTACAAATTTCAAGCAATCATATATAGCAGGGGTGCCCAACCTTTTGAAGAGCAAGGGCCACTTGAGTGACTCAGTAACCGATCGCGGGCCACAATGAGAGGAGCAGGTGGATGACAGCCGACTTGGCTTTAAAGAGACCCCACTACTCTCAGCACACCAAACTCGCAGGTAATGGAAGTTTATGGCTCAGTGCAGGTAACCCACAGGTGCACTTCTCTGTACCTGTGGATCAGTTTGAAAGCAGCCCAGTAACCACTGCAGAACAGATATGCCCATATATACACTGTGATATTAGTAATAAACTTACCTTTAATAACAGTATTCTATTTTATTCCATCCCAGAGCAGGAGGTCACAGGCCACATCAGAGGACTCCGTGGGCCACATGTGGCCCCCGGGCCACTGGTTGGGCACCCCTGATATATAGTATTTGGGCAGAAATCAGTAATTTGTTACAATGCACAGCCAACAGATGGACAATTTTTTGATTAGCAAACAGGCAATCATTACAATATAAAGGCAGCAAATGGACAATAACATGATAATGCCAGTCAAGTGATCAGAAGTATGAGGTTCCTTACATTCGTGGTCAGTGGTAAGGTAAGTCTTTTTTATATTGATAATCAGCGGAATGATAAATGCCCTTTTTTTTGTTGATCAGTGGGATAAATCCCTCTAAAGCTAGCCATATACTAGAATTTTGGGCCAAAATTTTCATTTTTTGGAATGTTTGTTCAATCTTCTAATCATCAAATTGACATTAATTTTCGTACGTAGTGACAAGAAAATTTGAAGGAACAAGATTGGAACGCTGTAAATTATAGTTTATTAAATATATGGTGCCTTGCTAGACATGTGGTCAAAAAGCAGTGGTGGGTGTCCATTGTCAACCACTGAGCAATGAGACAAGCTAAAGACATAGAATAAAGTGCTTGGGGACATGAGCAAAATTGAGAGGTAATCTGAAACTCATAAATGCTTGCTTGTCGTGCTTTTCTTTTTTCAAAGCAGTTAAAAGGTGATATAGTCCATATAAAAGGTCTATTTAGATAACCACTTCAGCCCCGGAAGGATTTACCCCCATCCTGACCAGAGCATTTTTTGCGATTCTGTACTGCGTCGCTTAACTGACAATTGCGCAAGTCGTGTAACGTTGTACCCAAACAAAATTGACGTCCATTTTTTTCCTGACAAATAGAGCTTTCTTTTGGTGGTATTCGATCACCTCTTTTTGGTAAAAAATCGCAAATAGTGTATATTGATTGGTTTGCGCAAAAGTTGTAGCGTCTACAAAATAGTGGATAGATTTATGGCATTTTTATTATTTTTATTTACTAGTAATAGCGGCGATCTGCAATTTTTATTGGGACTGTGACATTATGGCGGACACATCGGACACTTTTGACAACTATTTTGGGACCATTGTCATTTATACAGCCATCAGAGCTACAAATAGCCACTGCTTACTGTATAAATGACACTGGCAGGAAAGGAGTTAAACACTAGGGGGTGATCAAAGGGTTAAGTGTGTCCTAGGGATGTGTTCTAACTATAGGGGGGGTGGTCTCACTACAACATGACAGAGATCACTGCACCCGATGACAGATCCCTGTCATGTTTAAAAAGCAGAACAGCGAAATGCCTTGTTTACATAGGCAACTCCCCGTTCTGCCTCTCTGTGTCACAATCTCGGGTTGCCGATGAACATCAAATATGCAGGACCCTCAGGCACATCCGAGCAGGGTGTGCTCACTAGGCGGAAAATTCAAAGGGATGTACAGGTACACTCATTTGCCTGCCCGTGCCAGTCTGCCGACATAAATCGGTGTGCGGTGGTCGGAAAGTGGTTAAATAAGCGGAAGCTGCCTTGTTTTTTTTCTTTATCTGTTGTCATGTGTTGATACATATTTGGCTTTTCTTTTACCAAATAGGCTTAGTAGTGATTTTGAAAATATGCTTCCTCCTCTTGGACTAAGGGCTACGCAGTTTCTCACCATCCTTTGTACTAACCAACCCTTGGTTTGTGTTTCCTTTTTAATTAAGAAAACTGCGATATGGACAATCAGTCATCTGATATCATGCTTCTAATAAATATTGCTGTCAAAGTAAAATGTGTCCCTACATGGAGCCTTTTTTGTAGATTCAGTAGTTTAAACCACTTTTCTCTATGATATCCATTAATTATTTTGGTATAAAAGGAACTGCATGTTCGGTTTTGCTCCTTTCTCCAACGTACCCACCTGGCAGCATTTAAAGCCAGGACACCTAGTGTATGAGCTTCATCGACACAGCACAATGTATTAAACATGCACTTGATGTATGCTTACTCTTTTTCAGGAATAGACGTGGAGCTGTTTAACTGGCACAATGAGGACAGAGTGAGATTGTTTTAAAATGTATTGTTTAGGCATAAGTCACAGTGCCTGCACCTGAAAAATCTGGGAAGCAGCAGGATTCAGAGCGGGGTAGAGTGACTGATAAGCTGTCAGGCAGAATCCTCCTCTCTCTCTTGTGGTAAGCATGGGCTGGATGAAGTGCAATTTTTTTTTTATAACAGTAATGTGCTCATATAATTGAACACTATCCCACATTTTCACACAAAGCCCATTCATTCAGGTGAATGCAGCACAGTCAGGTTCCCACACACATTGAGCCGTGGGATGGCAAGGGGGAACGGATTACATGTATAGCAAGGGCTCTTAAAGTACTCTATTTAACAATCAAGAATCTTGTAGAAGGAAGGAAAATAGGGGTTTTAGGATCTGCAAATCTTTTCTTATTCATATGTTTTAAGCAGGCATTGACATGTACGCATTCACTAAGCAAAACAAAAAAAATGCTTGTTTTTCAACTATATTAAGATTATAGTCCTTTAACATTTTGAAATAATTGGGAATATTTTGACACATAACTGGATGTGATTATGGGTGTATAATGTTCTCTTTGAAAGTGCATTATTATGAAAGAGGAACTCCAGTCTAAATGTAACGTTTCAGCAATTTCTATTGGCAAGCTGTTCAGAACTTGAAATGTTAAAGCATTTCTAAACCCAAAACAAAAAAATATGTATATTCCAGTTTGGCAATCATTAGATTAGATTAGCTAAATGTGTTACATTTTTCAGGCTCTTCCATTTTTGATTCACTTTGTAATCCTGGGAATAACACACTTTCTGTTCATGAGTAGCTATGTTTACTCATCCACTGTATGTACAGTGTAAGCTTTTATTGTCACCCAGGCTGGGCTTCGAACATGTCTTTCTTGTTCATCTCTATTACAAGGATAATTGGAGATTTTCCTAGCTGGTGACGGAAAATATTGATTATATGAAGACAGGAGGCGAGCATCTTGCATTAACTTTCTTTACTAATGCTCATAGCAGAATACAGAATTCAATACTTTTAAAAGAGAAAATTCACAAAGAGAACTTTACTACAAATCCCAGAATCCCTGAGACCGGAAACCCCTCCCCTAGGAGATCCTATATAACGTCTGCCTGAAACCAGGAACTTCCTCTTTCTGGATGCGAATCCTCCAGGTGTAACTCCAACTGCTGGAACAAAAAAGTCCAAACTTTCCCCGGCAATCCGGGCCGGAATACTAGAACCACTGGAACAGCCTCCAGGCTTCACGAATCCCGGCGTAGAGCTTCGTCTCCTAGAGATCTTCAACAGAAAAGCGCTTCAATCTAGAGCGCAACTAACTTCGACCCAACGGGGTTCAGAGGGCGTCTTTGAACTGTAGCCAGGGTAATGTGTAAAGCGTCAGTATCCTGAAATGATAAAGAATATGCATCATAGGGAGGGTAGGGTGGGAAGATACTCGCCTCCTGTCTTCATATAATCAATATTTTCCGTCACCAGCTAGGAAAATCTCCAATTATATTTCAGACAGGAGGCTCATATCTTGCATGTTTAAAGCACAGACATAGATCATGCAACAGTATATATATAACGCTTACCGCAAACATGTAAGCCTATAGTATTCTATATAAACACGAGAATGTTCAAGTTCCCTTGATGGTCAAAGTAAGTACTAGCTGATTCAGAGTATCACGAGTAAGAATTCAGTACTGATAGAGAGACATGATTCTCTGGTCTAAAGTAGAACTCTCGAAAGGTCGATTCAGACGACCAGTCGGCCGCTAGTAAAAGGTCTGATAAAGAGCCCCCTGTGGAAACGACCCTAGTGGCCATAGCCCCCCTGGTCGAGTGTGCGCCGAAAAGAGAGAGATCTATCCCCGCCATGTCCAAGACCGAACGCACCCATCTAGCTAAAGTGGCTGAAGACACCGGATGGTGCGGTTGCACGAACGAGATTAGAAGTTGTGAAAACCCAGAAGGGCGAAGATGCGCCGTGAGATTCTCGTATGCCTGTAGGCATCGAACCACACACAGTCGAGGATGGTTCGGGAAAAATGGGTAGAAGACCGAGTGCAAGTGGGTTTTTGTCCTGCGTACTACTGAGAATCTCACTCCTTCTGGAGAAAATTGCCGTCTGGAAACATCCAGTGCTCTTACGTCTGAGACGCGTTTGATAGAGATCAGGCATAGAAGAGTAGTGAGCTTTAGGGATAACAGTTTTAAAGACAGGAGGTCATTGTCCTCCCAGGAAGAAAACAGTCGAAGAACCTTTGAAACGTCCCAAGTGGAGGAATAACGTGGCCGGGGAGGCCGATTGAATTTTGCGCCCCTGAGGAGGCGGCACACTAAAGGATGTTTCCCTACCGGGAGGGAATCGACCGGGCAGTGATATGCTGAAATGGCGGATCTATAGACATTCAGGGAGCTATATGCTTTGCCTGAAGCATAGGACTCCGCGAGGTAATTTACGATTGCGGAGACAGGGGCCTGAAAGGGATCAATTTTTCGTTGATCACACCAACAAGCCCACAGCCCCCAGGCATATCGATAAGCCGATCTAGTCCCCGGGGCCAAGGCGAGGAGGTCTCTAGCTGATTCTGAAAGTCCAGTACTAGATTCTGGCACCCCGAGACTAACCATGCAAGGAGGGGTAGACTGCCCTCCAGCAGTAAAGGATGAGGACCCTTGGAGGGGTTGGACAGGAGGTGAGACGAGTGGGGAAGAAGCCTGGGGTAGTCGACCGACATCCCTAAGGCCAGAGGGAACCATGGTTGGGTCGGCCACCAAGGAGTGATCAGGACCACTGTGGATCTCAGATTGACCACATGGAGGAGAAGCCTGGTGATCATGGAGAAGGGGGGAAAAGCGTAATGTAGGCCGTCCGGCCACCATTGAAGGAACGCGTCTACGGCCACGGCTTCCGGATCCGCCCTCCAACTGTAGAAACTCGGCAGTTGTCGGTTGAGACGGGAGGCGAAAAGGTCCGTATGTAATGGAACCCAGAGGTCGTGTAACACCAGAAACACGGATCTGTCCAGAGTCCAATCGCTGGAATCGGACAGATGACGGGAGTTCCAATCTGCCACCCAATTGGATACTCCCGGAATGTACTCCGCTACAGGGGAAATATTGAGAGAGGGGCAGAAATTCCAAAGTTCGGAAGCAATATCCGCCAATCGTTTGGATTTCGTGCCTCCTAAACGATTGATATATTGCACCGCCGCTACGTTGTCTAAACGTAAGAGAGCGCAGCAATTGGATCTCTGCGAGAGAAAACTCTTGACAGCAAAAAATGCCGCCAGGAGTTCCAACGCGTTGATGTGGAGAGTAGACTCTTCTACGGACCACGTCCCTCCTGTGGAGTCCGGGCCGCAGCAAGCTCCCCAGCCTAGGCGACTGGCGTCTGATTCCAAGACAATGTCTGGGCGGGGGCTGAAAATCATTTTCCCATTCCATTCTAGGGCGTGGTGGAGCCACCAACGGAGCTCCGCTTCCGAATCCGGACAAAGGTTGATTTTGTCCGAGTACCGAAGACCTTGACGTAAATGTAGAGCTCCTAGACGTTGAAGGGCTCGATAGTGAAGGGGCGCAGGGAAAATAGCCTGAATGGATGCCGACAATAGTCCGACTATGCGAGACAGGAGTCTGAGAGATATTTGCCGTTTGTGCAAAATCCCCCTGATTTCCTTCCGAATCAGGGCCATTTTGTGGTGTGGTAAGCGTAAAATCGCTTGTCTTGTGTCCACTGAGAACCCTAAGAACTCCATCTCCTGAGCCGGAGATAGTATGGACTTCTTGTGGTTTAAGAGAAAACCTAGACCTTCCAGGAGAGATATCGCCCAACACCTGTGTATTTCGGCTTGAGACTTCGAACGAGCCATAATGAGTAGATCGTCCAGGTAGATTATCAGACGCACTCCCCTGCGACGCAACGTGGCGATCACCGGCTTCATTAACTTGGTGAAACACCAAGGGGCCGCTGAAAGGCCGAAGGGAAGGCATGTAAACTGCCACGTATGTCCCCGCCATCTGAATCTCAGATACTTTTGGGAGGAACTGTGCATTGGTACCGTCAGATATGCATCTTTTAAATCTATCTTTACTAGCCAATCTCCCTGGACTAGAAGGTCCCTGAGCATATGGATACCTTCCATCTTGAAGTGGCGATAGACCACGTATTGGTTCAGATTTTTTAGATTTATTACTGGACGATATCCACCGTCCTTCTTCCGAACCAGAAAAAGGTTGTTTATGAATCCCGGTGATTCGGGGTCTACCTCTATAACAGCGTGTTTTGCGATCAGGTCTCGTAGTTCTAAGTCTATGAGGTTCATGTTGTGTTCTGAGAAATGAATGGGGTGCGGGTCCCCCGTCATGGTAGGCATTGTCATAAAGTCTATTTGATAGCCCTGAACTGTGGACAGAATCCAATCGTCTGCCGTAATCATGAACCAGGCATGGGTAAAATGTTTCAGTCTGCCCCCTATTGGTATGTGAATAAGGTGTGGGACACTCACCGGTAGGAGGTCGGGATCTCGGGAAGCCCCTGCCGCCGCGATTTCTCCATGGGCGTCCTCTAGGAGGGAAGAATGGTGCCGGTTGTGCCAGGGTAGTTGAGTACTGCTGTTGCGATGGCGTAAAGACCTGATTGGGAGCCCTTGAGAAGGCCCTATAGTAATTAGCACGGCCGGCAGAGCGGCCTCTACCTCTGCCAGCCCTGGCAAAAACCCGAGGACCCAAACCGGACTTTTTCAGGGAGGACTGGGCCTTGTCCAGGCTATTGAACAGACCCACAAACTTATTTATGTTTTTCATAAGGTCCTCTCCAAATAGGAGGCCCTCAGCCGAGGGACCTGGCTCAGACTCTGCTAGATGGGAAAGCTGTGGGTCCAGCTTCATCAAAATGGACCTGCGCCGTTCGATGGCACAGGTCGTGTTGGCTGAGCCTAGAAGGCATATGGCCCGCTGGGCCCAACCCCGTAACTGTCCTAAATCCACCGGTTCATCGGTGTTGGCTGCCTGTTCAGACAGGTCTAAGATCTTTGTTAAGGGTCCCAGCAGGTCTAAGATGCGATCTTGGATTGACTTAAAGGAACGTTCAATGCCCTTTTTAGCATATTTCCCTGTTTTTGTCAAATATTTAAGCAGGATCGGGTCAATCTCTGGCGTGACTGCCACTTTATGGGGTACGAATGGCCTGGGGCATTCTGCCCTCAGTTTATTTTGATTTTTCCTATCAAGGATCTTCCTGACCCAATGTTCCACATATTGGGACACTTGCGGAAGCGGGGCCCAGTCCCCTGATCTAGGGTGTGTGATACTTTCGGGATTAAAGGGGTTGTAAAGACAAAAATATTTTCCTCTTAAATTAAAGTCTGACAGTAGCTGATAAAGTAAAAAGTAATGTTTTGTAGTATAACTAGTTTGATACCTGTTGAAATCGAGCTGTTTTATTCACCTCCAGCACTCCTGAATCATTATTTTGACTGACTTCCTGGTTTGCGGTGCACATTCATTCTTGCTACATCACGGCCTAATGGGAACTACAGTTCCTATTCGGCTCGGCCTCCATGCCTATGAGGGTTAAGAGAGAATCTTCACGCAGGGCTGTAGTCATAGGGAGGGGGTGAGAACATTCTGCTTTCCACCATGCAGGTGCTGGAGGAAAGCAAGAAGAGGAGAGACAGGAAATGGCATTTTCAAACCTGGATTACTGTATTTTGGAAGTCCAAAAGGAAAAACGAGGTAAGTGATATTTAAATGCTCTAGCTTACAGCAATCAATTGATCTAATAAAAAACGAACCTTTAGTGTTCCTTTAAAGAAAGGTTCACCCAGCGAGTCCAGAATAGTTGCGGACTGCAATTCTGAATTGGCTTCCGTTTCAGGAAGCATGTACCCAGCATCCTCCAATTCCGCGTCGGAATCATCCGATGAACGGATCAGAGATCCGTCCGGTGACTCCTTGTCAGATTCCTCGTTAAACGAGTCCGGTTTAACCCGGCGGGCAGAAGCAAATTTTTTATTATTATTGATCTCCTTGATTGTCAAGGGTCGTTCAGTGTTCGGATGTCTGGGTCGGCAGGCCGTGGAGGGTCCTGCCTCAAGCATGAGTTTTACTTCCCCTGCCGGGGAGTCGGTGTGGGTCAATAAATGTTTCCTCTTGCAAGAGGCTTTTCCCACTTTCACTGCCTCAGGGTGAGGTAAGGTGTTGGTCACAGTGGCAGCTAAAGCTGCTTGAATGGAGTTATTAATTAATTCCTGAATCTGAGCAGCTGTAAGCAACTGAGGGATTTCAGGGACGATCCCCTGATCTGCTCCGTGTGAAGCCAGGTTCCTAGAACCTTCTGCCATTATCAAAAGTAAGTAAGAGGGGACTGATCAGGCAAACCGTTTCCCACAGACCACTGATTACAGTGCTCCGTTCCTAAAATCTGCCTGAGGTGGTTATGTAGTATATTCCTATGCTAAGTGCTTACAATGCCCCACGCTACCCGGGAGAGAGAGTATCCAGCAGCCAAAGTCGCACAGCACCTGCCCTTCTAGTCAAGCAGCCGCCGAATGCAGCGGTGAGAAGAGCGGTGGGCAGGACTGGTGTACGGCGCGTCGCGGTGACGTCACCGGCGCGCTGTGATTGGCTGAACGAGCGCGGGCATACTAGGAAGGAGAGAGCCTACGATCGGCCCGCCCCCTCCTACAATAAGGGCGCGAATCGCCCTGAGGAGAATGGCGAGTAAGAGGGGAGTCCAAGAGACACACACACGCAGGAGGAAAAGACACAAAACACTAGGCGGAAGCGCCAGACAGAATGAAGCGCAGCCGCGCCTTACCATTCCAATAAAATCTCTAACGTTTAACACAATAGTCAAATAAGGTATACTTAACTGGCCATGAGCAGAAAGAAAGAGGAAGTTCCTGGTTTCAGGCAGACGTTATATAGGATCTCCTAGGGGAGGGGTTTCCGGTCTCAGGGATTCTGGGATTTGTAGTAAAGTTCTCTTTGTGAATTTTCTCTTTTAAAAGTATTGAATTCTGTATTCTGCTATGAACATTAGTAAAGAAAGTTAATGCAAGATATGAGCCTCCTGTCTGAAATATAATTAGAGATTAGTAGCTGCTGTTGTGGGAATTTACTATTTGCTGCTATAGAGACTGAGCCCTATGGGAACTGACTGTACAGCCATCAGTAGCCTTATTGCCGCCTGCAGGCTTGACTGGGACCATTCTCATTTACACCAACTGTACAACATTCCCCAATGCTAGCCAGCTGAAGAGTTAGGACTAAAGACTGTCCCTTGACAGCTGCTACACAGAGACCTTTACCTACTGCTTATGCTAAAAGGTACCTCTCAGGCTGCGTACACACGATCAGACCGGTCCGATGAAACTGGCCTGAAGACCAGTTTCATCGGACCAAATTGATCGTGTATACAGCCCATCGGACCGTTGTCCATCGGACCAAAGTTTTAAAACTTGCTTTAAAATCTGTCCGATGGACACCTGGTTAGTACACGAAAGCATCGGACCAAAAACCCGCGCATGCTCAGAATCATGTCGACGCATGCTTGGAAGAATTAAACTTCGTTTTTTCAGCACGTCGTTGTGTTCTACGTCACCCCGTTCTGGCCCGATGGGATTTTGGACTGATGGTGTGTATGCACATCAGACCATCAGACCACTTCAGCGGTGGTCCGATGAAAGCGGTCCGTCGGACCAGTCTCATCGGTTTGGTCTGATCGTGTGTACGTGGCCTCAGGGGACATTGCACCATATCTTAGCCATTCTCCTAGAGGGCCCTCTAGACTAGTTATGGTATTATTTTTTACATTGCAGTCAGTATATGCACTGTTTATTGCTGACTTTGCTTATTCATGAGTCATTCCCAGTTTAGTGGTACAGAACTCTATTCTAAATTGCAGTGGTATTGTGATTGTGCTGATGGTCTACCTACCTTATGCTCAAACCACCTAATCTGTACTCATACATTGAGTTCATTTATAACTAAATTGTTTTGTGTCTATTTCCTGCTGCTAATAATAATACAGATGAGTTAAAGGTATCTATACTCTTATTCTTATAAGCGCTTGTAGTAACTTTTATTTAATCAGTTTTAATCAGGAATGTCAAAGGAACTGAGGTCATTCTTGTATGTGCAGTTACTAATAAGGTGAAGTGAATGGGGAAGATATGTTAAACTTCACATCCCTTTAGCAGTCCATTTTGTTGGTGTGCACATATATTCTCATAGACATGCATGCAGGGACATTACCAATGTCATAAAAAATTTAAGATGTTAAATATTGCCTGATGTATTAAACACATTTGCATCAACTCACATGATTTATTTAAGGTATAAGTGCTACTGACCATTATTAATGGAGAAAAAGGCAAAAGTAAAATGAATGAATGGCTGGCAATGGAAAAACAGGCCCAGGAGGTTGTTCTTTGAAATAGTTACAAAGGTGTAAAGACACTGACATTTTCTGCTCAGAAAGCATTCTGCAAGCTGGTTAGTTGTGCGTCCCACTTTTCCAAAGCACACAGAGATACACTGCTGTACTGAACAAAAGCATTGAGCAAACAGTTATTTTCCATAATAAACAACATCTAATGTTCCATAAAGTTCTATGAATATACAATTACAATAGCAGAGCAATGCATTATTGGCAGTTGTTGGGTTCAAAGTGGCACAATGCTGTTTGCAGAATAGATCCTGCCTATATCAATGACTTGTTTTTACATGGGCGTGCATGTCAGCTTTTAAAGGCTGATCTATACTGTATAATAGTACTTGGCTAATGCAATTATAAACATTAAAATTTACTGAACAAAATTGCAAATCATTAGTACAGTTTTACATTATCTCTACCAAAGAGCTGGTCTGGGCAAATATAGCCTTAATCCAATAAGCTTTAAAGAAGAAGATTGTACTGTGAAAATACTTTGCTTCCGTTACTGAAATATTAATTTTAAAATGCCATGCTTGTATACTGATAGAGTTGCTGCCTTTTCTTCAAGCCAAACCTGAATGCTTTAGCGGCGCCCAGCATTTTTTTTTTTCAAGCGTTCTCAAGTGTTTCCCCTTAAATCCAATTTCCCAACGCCCCCCTTACATCAGAGTCTGCAGAGAACCCCTTACATCTTGAGTCTCCCTTACCTTAGTTTACTCACCCACTTGGAGGCAGGAGAGAGAAGGGTGGGAGGGGGGAGACTTCAGTCACAGACACTGAATGATGAGGGGCACCGGTGGGAGAAGGAGGAGCGGATCAAGCCCTTTCTCCTCTCCTGGGGAAAGGGGGACTGTGCTGACTTTGGGCAATGTGAGAGACATGGTGATTAGGGTGTGCCCAGGCACACCTGGCCCGTCACACGCCTATGCACTAGGAGGTTGTGGTACTCCGTTACTTGGGGAGCCAGAGTCTGGTCTGAATAATGTGTCTGGGTTTCAGGCAGTCTGAAACCTAGACACATTATTCAAAACCTGGACTGCCCAGGTGGATCACAAACAGGTGGCAACCCTATAAGTGCCTGGCTGTCTTTGACATCAGAGCTTAGGGTTGATACCCATCTGGGATTTACTTGAACAGTCTGGGTATTGAATTAATCAATGGCAGCTTTCTTTTCACTTCAGTACAGGTTTCTTTATTTTTCTTCACCTGCATTGATTCTTTCCTTCTAATGGTTAATAGCGAGGAACTCGATTTTTATATTTTGGCACCTGACGTTGTTCTTGATTATTCTCAAATATGGTATTCAGGAGCAAATTCTGCAACAAGAAATAAAAAATAAGCACCATATGGTGTTTTCAATACCTATGCAAGTCTCCAAGCACATAAGGACCTCCCTTTCCTATTTTTTTTTTTTTGAAGAACGAGGAAAGTTTAGAACCCCATCATGTTTTTACTGCTGTCTGTAACTCTGTTAGGTAGATTTAGCCTTTTTGTTTGTCTTGTTGGCCATTATCACCGACAGCTAGTGAGGGAAAAAACAAAACTTTATAGTTGTTACAAGAACAGGAGGCGAGAACAAATCTTCCAGGGGCTTTTGCCACACCAACCACCATTTTCTAGTCAATGGCCTCCTCTGCACAAACCCCCCCTAGTCCAGGGCCTCTCCTGCACTCCTCTTCCAGCCCAAGGCCTCCTTTACAGCCCACCCTAAGTTAAGAGCCTCCTTTGCACCCTGCTCTCCAAATCCAGGTCTTTTATCAACCCCACTTTTCAAGTCCAGGGCCGCCTCTTCTCTCCCCAGAGCCTCCGGTGTACGCCCCTCCTAGTCCAGGGCCTCCTCTGCATCCCCCCAGCCAAGGACATCCTCTGCATCCCCCAAGTCCAGGTTCTCCTCTGCACCGCCCCCTAAGTTAGGGCCTCCTCTGCACCCCCAAGCCCAGGACCTCCTCTGCATCCTCCAAGTCCAGGGTCTCCTCTGCCCCCCCGTGTCAGGGTCTCCTCTGTCCCCCCAGGTCAGGGCCTCCTTTGCACCCCCACCCTAGGGCCTCCTTCGCACTCCTCAGCCCAAAGCCTCCTCCACATCCCCTATCAGCCCAGGGCCTCCACTGCGCCCTTGAGTTCAGGGCCTCCTCTAAACCCTCTCCCAGTCTGGTGCCTCCTCTACACCCCCAGCCCACGGCCTTCTTTGAAGCCTTCCCTTCTTTGGGATGCCTCACACAGAAAAGAAATAGGCTGTTTGGGCACTGGGCAGGACTAGGAAGAAGAGCTGTCTGTCCATTACCCCTGATCTGGCGACAGTGACACACTTAGAGCAGAGGTTCCCAGTGTGGGTGGGGGCAGCGCCCACCTAGTTGCATCACCCGGGGCAGGTTCCCCCATGCCCCCCCACCTGTTTCAGCCCCGACAATAATGGATCATTAAGCACTGCACAAACTATTGGCGCTATATAATTTTTGTATAATAAACAAATTATAATCAAGACTGAGATTTGAATGTATCAGAAGGTGAGCCAGAGTCAACATTCAGAACGTAAAGGGTAACTCCACTTTCATGGGGAAAAAATAGCACATATATATATATATATATATATATATATATATATATATATATATACATAACAATACCATTGCTATACAAATCATACTGCAATTTAAGGTTATTAAAATGACTTTTCCTTTCAATCTGCAGTGCTGTAATTCTCTGTAAAATGCAATGCAATATGGCAACCTGGAGGAACCTTTGTGCTTGTGTGATTGGCTCATTGATTTTCCCAGAAGTCTGCACTAAGATACAAGTCAGATTTTGGGCACCCCCTGCAACAAAAATATAATTATTTAGTGAGATGACATTGGCAGGGATGTAGACCCTGACATTTTCTTTATTTGAGCCCTGAAAGTACAGCAGCTGAATGGCAATTATAAAATCACTCCCATTCACAATCATTTTGCACATGGACACAGACAAAAAAAACAGCTATTTCTTCAGAATAACAAAAAATAGTAATATACAAAGTTTGTTAAAATCCCTGCAATGTACATATATCACCCAGAAGGGAATGTTTTTTTTATCAACAAGAGTCGAGCTACTCTTTAAACTTAAACTAAACCCACAGATTTAAAGAAGAACTAAATCCAACAATTTCATGGTTTACTAAAACAGTTATATTGAAGGCACGCCATTAATGATAACTGTCAAAGCAGTTTGTGCACTTACTGAATTCTCAAGCTATCAAATGGTGTTGATCACATGTGCAGTACCATGCCAACTGCAGATGAAACAGAGGCTAAGATGTCATCCTTTTTGGCAAAGGAAAAGAGGGTTTAGTTCTGCTTTAGAGCAAATTTTGCAGTTTTATTGGATCTACCACTATATCTTGTCCATTGCTCCACGTGCAATGTTAGAGATACATATTGGGCTTGATTCAGCAGCACAGATCAAAATTATTCATTGCTCCTTATTGCAGCAGTTAAAACTGAGCCCATCATGGACATTTTCTAATAATGTATTTCATTCCACCAAGAACTGAATTCACATACTATCTAAAATTTCACATTTAACCCTAGTCCAACCTAGACTTTCACCAGCATGTGTATTACATATAATGCCACTAATGTATAACATCAGATATCTAAGATGTGTTTGTGGCATCTATTGCTACAGCTTTTTTTTTTTCTTTTTCTGAAAGGAGATCCTTTCAAGCAAATCTGCTATAATTGATTTTTTTTTACTATGTAGATACGGTGATAGGTCAAGTGTAAATATAGGTTGTCTGGATTGACTAAAATGATCTGCCATCAAAGCATTTATGTAAGTATGCGTATTTGTGCTGTCCAATTAATGCAATTTTCTGAATGTATATCATATACTGCTGGCATTTGCCTAGTCAGTTCCTAATAAAAAAATATTAAGGGGCATATTTATAAAATAGCCAATGTGACTTTCGCTAAACATTCATTGGTGGTGAATCAATCACTGTAATTTAAAACACACGCACCTCAAAGATTGACCTGCAGTGAATTTTTGGTGGCTGTCAGATTTACTGCTTCATAAATATGTCCCTGTGTATTATAGGTATTATTTTACTAAGGATATAAAAAATGCATATGTCACAACTGTTTTTTTTTTTTTTATTCACAAGTCAGTAAACATCTATGAATGTCTATATAACGATCATTTAAATCAGAAAAGTTTAGTAATATACAATATACAAAGTCTGAGCTTTTGCATACTCAGAATCAAATATAAATGAAATTAGCAATAGGCACACCTTGCGTTATCAGCATTTAGAATCATTAGCTATCATTCAAGACTGCAGTAACACTCTGAGAAGTTTTCAAGGGAAAACAAGATGTACCGTCAGGTTATTTCACATGGGCATAATGAATTAACAACTTCAGTGACAGCAGGTAGATCATAAAGTTGGGTTGTCTAATAAAATACGTTTTTTATTTGTACAGTTCCCCTTCGCATCTCATTTGCATCAACCAAGTTTATGCAAGTTGGGCTTTTTAAAGCTATACTCCAGACAGATATAAAATGCACAAATTAAGGCAGATTTGTTTAATGTAGGTAGTGTTTGTGACCAAGGGTTGTTAAGATGAATACACCCTGACACTCTAGACTTTACTCTTATCAAACAGATATAACAAAATATAGTATGGTATATTAAACCGACTAAAAGGGAACAAATAAGAACAATTCATTCTAAGGGTATGCATAAATTGTAACCACTTGCTGATCGCCCAGTAGTAATTTCTGCTGCTGGCCAGTGGCTCTCCCGGGCACCGCAATGTACCCATACATCGCACCAAGCTGCTTGCTTTCCAAGGGCACGCGCGTGCCCCCAGCTGCTCTGTGCTGTGTTTGGACGCAGCACGAGTTTATCAGCAGGATAGAGCCAGTGATTTTGGCTGTAAACCTGCTGATTGCTGTGACCAACCACAGCACAGATCTCCTGATTTCCCCTGATTTCACTTAACGTTTAGAGCTGAAATCAGGAATGAAAGTCAGTCAGTCAGTCTGTAAGTGAGTAAAATCAGCACACATACTCGTTAGGCATACAGATAACCCTAAATTGCCCTCCTAATCACGCCTATCACCCAGCCAGTGCCATTAGTACAGTGACAGTGTTCGGTATTGTCAGAGTCTGTATCTTGGTCACGGTCAGAACTATACTAGTGTGTCCCTAAAAACACAGTGTTAGCAGGATCAGCCCCGATCATTGACAGCACACGCGAAATGTAGTAGAATACATGTTGGTCTACATTAAGGAACACATTTGATTTTGTTAGATATGTCAACAGAAAGTAGAACATTTAAAAAAAAAAAAAAACATTTAGATATTTTTTCATGGATCTTTAATTGTATCACAGGGATTATAGGCAACCTTTTTACATACAGTAATTTGTACTAAAATATATTTTTTAAAGCAGAAGCCGTATAATATAAGGCTTTTGTGATGTATCTCGTTTTTACTAAAAATGCCTAAAAAAGTAAAAGCATAGAAGCTGAGAGAGATTATGGATGACCATTGAGGTCTCTTCAACACCTTTTGTATATACCTACCCTATGAGAACCTCCTACTCTTCCCCTCTCATATAATAGAGATACGACACACCAGTGGGATTCTTGTGAATCTTTCATTCGAATACAATGAGAATTATGGGTTACATCATGCTGGTATGAACATACTTTATTTTTTATATTTTGGATATGCCTGTATAATGACATTAGTGCTTCCAATTAGATTGTGTTTATAATAAACATGTCATATATTTTAAAGATTGTTCACGTGTACTCCCGGTCTATAGAAATGCATTGAGTCTACATTTGGATTGTATTGGATCTAAACAAATACCTGAACCCTATATTCAATATTTTATTGTCTGGTTTGTGACTTGCCTTTAATTAAATGTTATAACAAAATGTATGTTTTTTTTTATCTACAGTAAAACCTTGAATTGCGAGGATAATTAGTTATGGAAACATGCTTGTAATCCAAAGCAAATTTCCCAATAAGAAATAATGGAAACTCAGATGATTCGTTCCATAACCATTTATTCATAAGTCTATCAGTTTGTAGTCCATATAAAAAAATTATAGCAAGATTGTGTAACCATAAAATGTCCATCCACAAATAGCAGTCTCCACAAGGGGATTAGCAAAATCCAGCAGGAGCTACAGTGTATAAAAAAGAAGAGAGACACCTCTAAAGCCCCATACACACTATCAGTTTTCCTGACGGTTTTCTCTTCAGGTTTACCAAAACCATCTAATATGAGGTCAAACCTCAAGAGTTTCAGTTTGTATGCAATCAGGCAGGCTCTTGTACTACATGGTTTTGGTAAACCTGATGAGAAAACCATCAGGAAAACCGATAGTGTGTATGGGGCTTAATGCCCTGTACACACGATTGGACCTTTGTCCGACCAAATTCACATTGGAATTCCAATGGAATTCCATCTGAGAAAAAGAGAACATGTTCTCTATGTAATCTCCAATGGAATTCATTGGAATTTCTGATGACATTTCTCCGATGGGGCTACACACGGTCGGAAATTTCCGATGGAAAAAGTCAGTTGGACTTTTTCCATCGGAAATTTGGATCGTGTGTACGAGGCCTAAGTGTAGTAATATGGTTACATTTAATGAAGGTACAACATTTAACAACTTACATGGTTGATAAAGCTGTCCACATAGATGGCCCTCTGCACCACTGGCTACACTGGCTCTCGCAGCTGTCAGTCTGCAATCGTGACCAGGACTACCCTGTAGTAGAGAAATTTAAAAGCGAGGCTTGAAGTGCTTGTGGAGCGAAGCCTGGAAGGGATGAAGTCGATGGTGGCGTGGATGATGGTCTGTGGACAGCTTTACCTCGGATCCCTGCATACTTAGATGTCCCAATTTTAATCATCAACCGTTTGACTTGCTAAATGTTGTACCTTCATTAAATGTAACCTCTTTGGTACACTTCTTCTGTTCTCTTTTATACCCAGTTGTGACATGATGCTACTTGTATATCAAGACATCGCTTGTATATCAAGTCAAAATGTATTTAAAAAATGTGCTTGTCTTGCAAAATGCTCTCAAACCAAGTTACTCCAAGGTTTTACTGTATGCAGTATTTTCCATGTATCCATATATTCTCTAAAAGTCCTTGGCTTTTACCTCTGTTGTTAGTATATGCTAGATTTAAGGATGAGGACATATAGCACACAGTATATTGGATAATTCACTTTCAAGCTGACAGAGACACTATTAGCAGTAAGAGGTTATAAGCATTTACACAAGAGGTTATAAGCAGTTACCATATACCTAATTCAATAAAGAATGTTAATTCTTCATCCTAAGTGCAGAAACCAATAGCAACAAACCCTACTTAACAATGCTCAAGTCAGACCAGTATAAGACGAATTCCAATTAGTTATTATTGGTTGCTGCATATTTGCGTCCTATAGTGACGTTTTGAAAACGTCTGTTGATGACGAAACGCATCTGGGGGACACGCAGTGACGTCACCACGTAGGGGGAAGGTATCGCTCCGTTTGCCGGCCGGCTTATACATGCAGATTTACATGTTTGTATATGTGAGTACTTACTTGCTTTTATGAATACATTTTAAAACGTTATTACACTATGGTATACCTTTCCATTACTTTCACGCCCGGACTGTGAGCTGCGCTATACCATTCGACTGCTAGACTGACTCCTGAGAATCGTGAGACTCGTGAGAATCTACTGGAGCCTCTGGTAGCCAGGGCCGTGGCTGGGCTGTAGCCATCTGCTTTAACTCAGCTTGCCTCTGGTAAGCAGCCATTACATAGTTGGTGAAGGGATCACTTTCAGTCACACAATTTTTCTTTGTGGTGTGAGTGATGGACATTTATGTATGTGCAAACATATGAAGGAGACATCATTGGGTTCACATTCACAGCGGTGTTATTAAATGGACTTTCCTTTATGTCACACTGCATATCTCAATTGATGTGCAATATAGGCTGTTGGTACTATCTAAACCTGTTGATATATGTTGCATGGTTCACACTTTTTGCCTAAACATTTATACAGTGTTTGGTATATACCTCCTATTGGCGCGGCTTTGCTTTTTGCTTTTGTTTTTTATAGTGACATAGCCGCCAGAGGGAGGAATAACCGGACAAAATGAAGCACCAGGCAGCTGACACACCAGAAAGTGTGATTAATGCACATGATTATTCAGTAGCCATGGCTCTTCAGCAAAGTACAAATAGGAATTACTACCCTTTGGAGTGGCAGCCTTTTTTCTCTTTTTTCTAGGGTGGATTATAGGAAAAGACAATAAGGTAAAAGAACTGCTTTAAGAATTAGCACATTATTAAATTGGGCTGATGGATATTGTACGTACTGAATATGCTGGGACTGCATTGATAATGTTCTATACAATAATAATGGAAGCTTGATTGATGAACTTAATCTAGAAGAGGTACCTGCCTTGGAGCCAACATGGTGTCTATTATTCAAACTGTGAGTCAGCATTAGCATACAGTTCATCAAAGCTAGAGATTTCATGCTTATATCTGGGTAAGGAGGGGCACCTACAAACTCTGATAAACATATAAATACAAAAGTACATAACGCCCTTAGTGAAATTGATTATTGGAAAAAGTTTTTTTTTTTTTTCCTTAAACACCTCTTGTTATTGCTACCAATCTCTACAGCAGCTCCTCACTTTGGTAGATTAAAGTTCAAGGCCAGACAAAAAGACATTCAGTCTTGGTTGAGCACTAGGGACTTGACTCCACTGCCAGCTTCTTTAATCTTTGTGCGCCTGCATTGGCTGGATTTTACCACTGCAGTTTGTGTTTTTGACCATAATGCAGATGTCATTCCCTTGTATCTGAATTTTTTGGGGGTTATTCTTTATTATGAAGACTCCCTCAGGGAAGTATGAGACCATCATATGGCTTTGCATTAGCTATGGATGCCAGGCAGAGTATTGGAATACAATACCAACTGACTGCCTAAGAAATATAAATTGGAATTTAAATTAATATGCTTGCAATGAATATCGGTTTTGGATGAAGTTGTATTTAATCTAATCTAATCTATATAACCCTGTAAAGCCAAAATCTCTGTTCTTACCTATTCTGCTGCTGATCCGGTCTGGTCTCCAGCAGCGGAAGCTGTGTGCAGGAGAGAACCGACAATGGCTGTGTAATGGCTGAGAAGTGACATCAAAATATTTAAACATTGCAGCTTACCTTTTTTAAATGCTCTATTCTGGACTATCCAGCAAGAAAGAGTCCTAGGTAGTTATTTGTTTATGATGGGGGCTTGGTCAGCTGTGCTTGTTGTAATTAACCACTTGACCTCCAGAAGATTTACCCCCCCCCCCCCCCCCCTCGTGACCAGACCATTTTTTTAGGATACAGCACTGCGTTATTTTAACTGACAATTGTGCGGACAAGCAACATCGTACCCAAATAAAATTCATGTAATTTTTACCCCAAAAATAGAGCTTTCTCTTGGTGGTATTTGATCATTAAAAAAAATAAAAAATCACCCTATAAACAAAAAAAGACTGAGAATTTTGTAAAAAAAAAAGCTATAAAGCATATTCAATAAAAAAAAAAAAATGTCTTCATAAATTTAGGCAGATATAAATTCTGCTACATACGTTTGGTAAAAAAAATCCTAATAAGCGTATATCGATTGGTTTGCGCAAAAGTTACAGCGTCTATAAACTATGGAATATATATTGGATTTTTTTTATTTTATTTTTTATACTAGTAATGGCGACTGATAGAGGGACTGCAATTATGCGGCGGACCGTCTGACACTAATTGATACTTTTTAAATATTGTGGGAACCAATGCTCCAATACAATTGTCAGTGCTAAAAATATGTACCGTCACTGCACTAATGACAAACTGGCTGGTAAGGTGTTAAACATCTAGGGGATCAAAGGATTTACTGTGTGCCTGAACAGTGTTTTTGTGTGTAGTATGTTGTGGTTTTACTAAGAGATGTGGTGGATATTATTCCCTGCAGGGAATCAAAATCCATCTCTTCTCTGCTGACAGGACAGATATCTGACTTGTTTACATAGGCAAAGTTCTGTCCTGTTTCTCTCCTCATCAGCGGGTGCTGGCGGATATCCATAGGCTGGCACCAGCTGATCGGCTTGTGTTGTGTCTTATCACAGCATAGCAGGGCCACTGATGGCGCATGTGCCCCCTACCCAGAAGTGCCAGATCAGGTACTAACTGGCATAGAAGAGGTGCTCTGCCTCTGTATATCTATGTGATGCAGTCAGCAAGCAGTTAACCCTGCATGTGTTTTGCAGGCAGATCTTCATTATCAGTTGCAACCAGATTTGAACACTTTCTGTCCTAACAAAAGATTAAAGGTGTAGAGGCTGGGATACTTGCATTGTATGTTATTGAAGACAGACTTGGGACAGGCTCACTCTAACAATGTGTAACATTCCTTGCAGTCAGCGACTACAAATCTTCCTGAGAAACTTCCTAAAGGTAAAAAAAAAAATTAGGCATTTTGTGTGAATGTGAACACATAACAAACATACAAATAAACACATAGGGCCAGATTCAGGTAGATGGGAGCATCTTTGCTCCAGAGTAACGCTTCTCATTTACGTTACTCTGCCGAAATTTTAGGAGCAAGTGCTGTTATTCATGAAGCACTTGCTCCTAAAGTTGCGGCAGCGCATCGCAAATGAGCCGGCGGAATTCAAATTGGGCGGGTACGGGGCGTGTATTATTAAAACTAAGCGCGATCCCGCGGCGAACGTACTGCGCATGCGTCGAGTGTCAAAGCATCCCCGTGAGCATGCTCCAAATTCTGTGAATGAACGTCAATGACGTCACATTCCCATTCAGGAACTTTTTAGGCAAGCGACGCCTTTTTTTTTTTTTTTTTCGACGCGATGACGACGCCTATACCTAACATAGGGTACTCCACTAGGGGGCTGCTTTATCTATGCGCCGCGTATCGCTTCCAGAAACGTTGTAACGTCACTGCGTCGCGCCCGAATTCGCTCGTGAATTGCCGATTTCCGCTCATTAACATATTTTTTGAGCGTAAATCGGCGGGAACGCCCCCGGCGCCATTTTTAAGTTGAAGTAACGATGCGATGGCGAAATTCAATTACGCCGATCGCATCGGAACTCCAACCCGGCGTTTCTTGTTTTCTGGTTACAGAAAACAAAAACGCCGGCTTAAAGTGACAGTTAGGCTGGCGGATCCATTGATCCGCCAGCCTAACTCTACCTGAATCTGGCCCATAGTTGGGGATTTGTCAAATTTGACTGCAAAAGTGGAAATTTGCTTTACGTCTGGTGTGAGATTGTAGTTTACATATTTTGCATTTTCTTTGTTGAAAATTGAAAGTTTTTCCCATGCTGAGCTCAAAGATGCAGCTTTAGCTGAGGGTGGGTTTTAAAAATGATTGCAGTACCCTGCCAATGTACAAAGGGCACACTACCAGGGCCGCGCTAGCGCAAGGCAACATGGGCACTTGCCTTATGGCGCCAGCGCCGCCAGGGAACAGGGAGGAAAATTGAACGGGACAGTCGTCCGCCCGATTGTAGAATGTGTCTGGGTGGTCTGCCGCTGCAGGCGGCATCTGAAGGACGAGTCCCCCGGGTCCCCGCAGTGGCGCTGACCTGTGCAGTGAGTCACTCTGTCAGACAGTCTCAGTGTGTGACTGACAGTCTCACGGTCTGCCTCGTCCTCGGCTACACGGCGGCGTTAGTGAGTGACGTAAGTGGCCCTGCCCCTGGTTCACCTGCCCGCTCAGCTCAGCCGCATGATGTGAAGGAGCGAGGGCTGCAGAAGGCGGAGCAACAGACGGACCGGATCTGCACCAGCAGGCAGTTCAGCCTGCAGTGTCATCCTGGAGGGGACGGTGACCTGTTGAGGGACTCGGCACGGGAGCCGCCCAGTGCACAGATTGGTCAGAAACAGGTAAGGGGGACCGACCTGTTTTAAAGTTTCCTAAAAAAAAATGGCACACTTCACTTCTGGGATTTGTAGTCCTCTGTAACTGCTGGTATTCTGCATTGCGTTTTATATAATGTATTGCTGGAATTTGTTGTTCCTCTATATCTGCTGGTATTCTCCATTGCGCTGTATAATGTATTATTGCTGTGATTTGTAGTTCCTTTATAACTGATGTGCGCGTGTGTGTGCATGCGTGCGCGCCGGGGGGGCGGCAAAATGCACCTTCGCCTGAGTTGGAAAAAATCCTTGCACCGGCCCTGCACACTACATACTCTCTCTTCTGGAGATGATCACTTTATCTGGGGCATAACTGGAGGAGAATGATTCCCATTCAAAACCATACTCAGCTGAAGTTGAATATTGCAGATCAGTAAGAGGAAAGCGTGGCTCAGTTTTTAATTAAGAAAATTCAGTCTCGGAAGCACCACATATGACATCAAATTAAGCCTAAGGCCCAAAGAGTACACCATGAATCCCATGGAAAATGAGGTCAGAACAAGCAGATGACGCTTCCCTATACCCATAAGTAAGTAATATTACAGTTGTATGCAGGATAAAAATTCAATATAAGCAAAAATCTATTTTATATAATGCCATGCTTAGATTCTTCAGGGAGATCAAGGTCAGCTCCCATTTATTAGAACATTATAGGGAAGACAATGAAAGTGCAATATAATCTTGACCGCTTTGAAATTTTGGTCACAAAGGTTATTTTTTTTTTATCCAGCTGTTCAGAACAATAAAGTCACATATTCGAGAGCCGCTGAAGACACCAAAAAAAAAAAGAAGGAAACAGCAGGAGAATTTTGAAGATCCGTCTCACAAAACAAAAGAGTGGTTTACTATTTCACTGCAAGGTCCCTGTAAAATGTGGGTATGCTTTTGCAAGACAACAACAATAACTTTAACCGAATTTAAAAAAGAATGGGGTTTATCTACTAACTTCAGCTTGTTTAATTAAGCTTTGACGAACAACAACTGGAAGCTGATTGGTTTCTATGCAAAGCTGCACCAGATTTTGCACACTCCAGTTTTACTAAATCAACCCCAATGTGAATGTTAAGAGAGAAAATTTGCATAACAACTGAGTTTTGTGTTTAAGTATATTTGTATTTTTTTTTAAGTTTAAAGTGGTATTAACGACGTCCCGCCCATAGGACGTCATTTAACGTCCTGGACTTGAAGTGGAGATTTCTGGATTAAGCATGCAGCTACAGACATCATCCAAATATCTTTGTTTACATGCAGCGATTTCCTCTCTTGTAAAAGCCATCCTAGCAGTTAAATAGCCGCTGGATGGCTTTTACAGATGGCGCCGGGTCACCATAGAGCTGGCTGTGGACTGGATGGTTCCTGGCCATCTCTATGATCCTGGGAGGTTGGAAGCAGCATCATGATGTCACTTCCGGTTCTGGCAGATGTGAACACTGCCATTTTTTTCCCTGAAAAGCAGAGATCATTTTTTTTTATCTCATGCTTTCCAGGGTACAGGAGATATCTAGGGTCTTATTGACCTGTCATGCCTTATTCCTATTACAAGGGATGTTTACATTTCTTGTAATTGGAATAAAAGTGGTAAAAAAATAATTAAGGCACAGCTGAATAAATAAATACATCTAAAGCACCCCCATCCCCTTGTGCTTGCACGCAGAAGCAAATCCCCATATGTGAATGGCATATTGCCATAAACATTATAACTAGAGCAATAATTCTAGCACCAGACCTCCTCTGTAACTATAACTGGTAACCTGTAAAAAAATTAAAGCATCGCCTATGGAGATGTTTAAGTACAGTGGTTTGGCGCCATTCCATGAGCATGCACAATTTTAAAATGAGTTCTCTTTTATAGTATTTTTCTTTCTGCATTCACCTGGTGATCTGACCAGAGATACCGTTGGACAGAAGCATTGTTAATCTGGGGAGGGGGGAATGTTAGGCTGCGTACACACGATCGGTCCAAAGCGATAAAAATGGCCTTAAGTCCAGTTTCATTGGTCCAAACCGACCGTGTGTACGGCCCATCGGTCCGTCGGACCAAAGTTTAAAAACTTGCTTTAAAATCGGACCGATTGACGCCTGACCATCAGTCCAAACCGATGGTTAGTACGCAAAAGCATCGATCCAAAAACCTGCGCATGCTCAGAATCAAGTCGACGTATGCTTGGAAGCATTGAACTTCATTTTTTTCTGCACGTTGTTGTGTTTTACGTCACCGCGTACTGACACGATCGGTTTTTGAACTGATGGTGTGTACGCACATCAGATCATTAGACCATCAGTCTGTGAACTGATGAAAACAGTCCGTTGGATCATTCTCATTGGGTTGGACCGATCGTGTGTACGTGGCCTTAGATGCACTAGCAAATGTAGATACACTAAGAAATAAAGGACAAACTCCAGCTCCCACTTTTTCATCAGTTACGGCTTTTCTTATGGAATAAAGGTTTTACATAAATAAATAAAAGCTGACCATTGTAAGTGCCCTTTAACTGCTACATTTGCAAGAGAGCTTGTTCTGTTGGAAAATAACAGACATATTGACTGGATCATCGGGAAAAAAAAGGGAGCAAAGCCTAAAAAAGGAAACAAATGCAGCCACCACATCTAAAAATTGGTAAGCTGCGATATAATCAGTGTTTGCTTTTGGGTTTATTACCGCTTTAACGTCTGAAATGTGAAGACAGAAAATAGACGAAACGATTGACTGTGGAAAACTATTTGTTTTACAGAAGATTAGAATGTTTGATAATGACAAAATCTGCAAAAGTAAAGCACAAGCTCAGTTTTACTAACCTCTTTCCCTTCCTTCCTAGACCTTTAACCGATCTAAGCCTTAAGACATGGAAAACTGATTGGTTCACTGGCTGTGTTGATGGGGGAATGCCCTCCCACAGTGCTATTGTGTTCTGCCGATGGGAAATACCGTCAGAATACAATGATCATGGCTGCTTGGCTAAAGCCTCCAGCAGTAATCGGGCAAAAACTTCACTACAACCAGCCTGCCCCTAGACAGATCAAAATTTGTCTGGTCCTGGAAGTTGCACATCACTGCAAAACCTTGTAGGAAGGTGTATGACAGCCTTCTCCCAGGCTCCAACCAGGCCATTAATGTAGTCTAGTACACAGTCCTTCTCACACACTAACAAGCTACACAACGTAGCCCTTTTTGTGGAACTGTTGCCAACTCATTATTGTGTTTCTTAACCGCTAGCTGACCAACAGCCGTAGTTATACTGTTGAAAGTTGGCAAGGCTGCGCAAATCGGCGTATGTATATATTGGCTCTTAAGACTGTATTGCAGATGAGCATGCCCGCAGCGTGTTCCAGGAGCTGATACGCGTGCCTGGTGGGTGCAATATCCGCCGGGCACCTGTGATTGATCATGACATAACGAGAACACAGATATGTGTGTGGTTCTGTCAGGGGAGAGGAGACAGATCGTGTTTTTCTACTAAATAGGAACAACGATATGTCTCCTCCTCTAGTCACTCCCAACCTCCCACAGTTTAACCCCTTGATGAAAAAATAAATAATAATGAAAATTCCATAAATCTATCCCCTATTTTGTAGACGCTATAACTTTTGCGCAAATCAATCAATATACGCTTATTGCAATTTTTTTTACCAAAAATATGTAGAAGAATATATATCGGCCTAAATTGATGAAGAAATTTGTTTTTGTTTTTTATTTTTTTTTTTGGATAATTATTATAGCAAAAGGTACAAAACATTGTGTTTTTTTCAAAATTGTCGGGCTCTTTTTGTTTATAGCACAAACAATAAAAACTGCAGAGGTGATCAAATATCAACAAAAGAAAGCTCTATTTGTGGGGAAAAAATTACATCAATTTTGTTTGGGTACAACGTTGCATGACTGCGTAATTGTCAGTTAAAGCATCGCAGTGCCGTATCGCAAAAAATTACCTGGTCAGGAAGGGGGCAAATCCTTCCGGGGATGAAGTGGTTAAGCCATTTTTGAATTTATTAGGCCAGGCCACCTTCTTCCATTGCTCTGTGGTCAAGTTCTGATGCTCATGTGCACATCGTAGGCACTTTTGACTGTGGGAAAGAGTCAGTATGGGGACACTGACTAGTCTGCAGCCCTGTACACAACAAATTGAAATGCTGAGTGTTATAACACATTTCTATTGGACCAGCATCATTTTGAGCTACAGTAGCTCATCTATTGGATCAGACTACACGGAACAGCTCTTCCTAGCCATGTGCATCAATGAGCCTTAGCTACCCAAGACCCTGTCGCTGGTTCACGTCGTAGCTTTCCTTTCTTTGACCAATTTTGACAGATTCTGACTGGGAACATCCCACAAGAGCTGGAATGTTGGTGATGATCTGACCTAGTCATCTAGCCATTACAATTTGGCCCTTGCCAAAGTTGCTCAAATCCCTATTTTTTCTGCTTACAATGCATCAACTTCAGGGAAAACATGTTGACTTGCTGCATAGTCATACCCCACACACTTTTACATTCAGATGCCATTGTTATGACATAATCCATTGTACAGGGAGTGCAGAATTATTAGGCAAGTTGTATTTTGACCACATCATCCTCTTTATGCATGTTGTCTTACTCCAAGCTGTATAGGCTCGAAAGCCTACTACCAATTAAGCATATTAGGTGATGTGCATCTCTGTAATGAGTAGGGGTGTGGTCTAATGACATCAACACCCTATATCAGGTGTGCATAATTATTAGGCAACTTCCTTTCCTTTGGCAAAATGGGTCAAAAGAAGGACTTGACAGGCTCAGAAAAGTCAAAAATAGTGAGATATCTTGCAGAGGGATGCAGCACTCTTAAAATTGCAAAGCTTCTGAAGTGTGATCATCGAACAATCAAGCGTTTCATTCAAAATAGTCAACAGGGTAGCAAGAAGCGTGTGGAAAAACCAAGGCGCAAAATAACTGCCCATGAACTGAGAAAAGTCAAGCGTGCAGCTGCCAAGATGCCACTTGCCACCAGTTTGGCCATATTTCAGAGCTGCAACATCACTGGAGTGCCCAAAAGCACAAGGTGTGCAATACTCAGAGACATGGCCAAGGTAAGAAAGGCTGAAAGATGACCACCACTCAACAAGACACACAAGCTGAAACGTCAAGACTGGGCCAAGAAATATCTCTAAGGTTTTATGGACTGATGAAATGAGAGTGAGTCTTGATGGGCCAGATGGATGGGCCTGTGGCTGGATTGGTAAAGGGCAGAGAGCTCCAGTCCGACTCAGGCGCCAGCAAGGTGGAGGTGGAGTACTGGTTTGGGCTGGTATCATCAAAGATGAGCTTGTGGGGCCTTTTCGGGTTGAGGATGGAGTCAAGCTCAACTCCCAGTCCTACTGCCAGTTTCTGGAAGACACCTTCTTCAAGCAGTGGTACAGGAAGAAGTCTGCATCCTTCAAGAAAAACATGATTTTCATGCAGGACAATGCTCCATCACACACGTCCAAGTACTCCACAGCGTGGCTGGCAAGAAAGGGTATAAAAGAAGAAAAACTAATGACATGGCCTCCTTGTTCACCTGATCTGAACCCCATTGAGAACCTGTGGTCCATCATCAAATGTGAGATTTACAAGGAGGGAAAACAGTACACCTCTCTGAACAGTGTCTGGGAGGCTGTGGTTGCTGCTGCACGCAATGTTGATGGTGAACAGATCAAAACACTGACAGAATCCATGGATGGCAGGCTGCATGAGTGTCCTTGCAAAGAAAGGTGGCTATATTGGTCACTGATTTGTTTTTGTTTTTGAATGTCAGAAATGTATATTTGTGAATGTTGAGATGTTATATTGGTTTCACTGGTAAAAATAAATAATTGAAATGGGTATATATTTGTTTTTTGTTAAGTTGCCTAATAATTATGCACAGTAATAGTCACCTGCACACACAGATATCCCCCTAAAATAGCTAAAACTAAAAACTACTTCCAAAAATATTCAGCTTGCATATTAATGAGTTTTTTGGGTTCATTGAGAACATGGTTGTTGTTCAATAATAAAATTAATGCTCAAAAATACAACTTGCCTAATAATTCTGCACTCCCTGTATTCACTCTACCTGTCAGTGGTCATAATGTTATAGGTCAGGGGTAGGGAACCTTGGCTCTCCAGCTGTTTTGCAACTACAAGTCCCATGAGACATTGCAAGACCCTGACAATCACAGGCATGACTCCTAGAGGCAGAGGCATGACGGGATTTGTGGTTTCACCACAGCTGGAGAGCCAAGGTTGCTTACCCCTGGTATAGGTGATCGGTTTATATAGCACACCACAGTGATTTACAAAATGGAGAGAGAAAGTACAGCTACAATGCAATTAAGTACAAGAGGAATAAGGCACTGATTGTTAACGCTAACAATTCAAAATGGAGAGTCAAATGGTAAAAAATAAAAATATATACATAACTGTGAGGGATGAGCCGAGAAAGTCAAAATCAAAGAACAAAAAAGTTCAATAGTTATAGGTGTTATAGGCCTTTCTGAAGAGATGGATTTTCAGAGACCGCCTAAAGATGGCTAGAGTAGGAAATAGTTGGACAGGATGGGGTAAGGAGTGACAAGGGATAGTCCTATCAATCATTCACCTGTCCTCCATTCATAGATCCTTTTTCCCTCATAGCACCAGCTTTTATGAATGGCGGAGGTAGGTGGAAAAGTCAAACATAGTAAGGCACTCCTGACAAGAGCTTATGACAGCCCCTTAGTTCTATTAACTGGAAGATTACAGCAGCACAAGTGGGGTAGGGGGCATGGACATTGAGTGACTGTAAGTTTTGTACCACGTGTCAACTTTGATGCACCTAGACTTTAAACGTTACTACTTCTTCCCTTCAGTTACTTTTTTGAGTAGTGGTCTATTTATGTAGACTGTGCAGGTACGCAAGGGCCTTCTGGACTTTAAATACCAGTCTTACTGTAGGTCTGAAGGGCTTTGTCATATAGACCTGGAAGGCTGCTTATTGCTGGTGCATTCGAGATGCTCTAACCATTCTCCGGGTTTGTAAAATTGTAGTGATTGGTCTGTAAGTAACACCTTCCCAACTGCCCAGAAAAATTTCACCTCCTGAAAGGTGTGTTTGCTGTCTGACACCAGTTACATAGTATGAACCATTACAGAGTTTAGGGTAATGCAAGCCTATCTATCTATCTATCTATCTATCTATCTATCTATCTATCTATCTATCTATCTATCTATCTATCTATCTATCTATCTATCTATCTATCTATCTATCTATCTATCTATCTATCTATCTATCTATCTATCTATCTATCTATCTATCTATCTATCTATCTATCTATCTATCTATCTATCTATCTATCTATCTATCTATCTATCTATCTATTCATCTGTATATCTATCTATCTATCTATCTATCTATCTATCTATCTATCTATCTATCTATCTATCTATCTATCTATCTATCTATCTATCTATCTATCTATCTATCTATCTATCTATATATCTATCTATCTATCATATCTGTCTAACTATTTATCCTATTCTATTGGATATCCTATTCAACTGGCTCAAGAACATTTCCAAAAATGACTATTTCTGACAACTCAAGCAACCAATCACCTTGGGAAAAAAGGGAAGCACCATACCACTATATTGGCTCCTTGTTTTGTAACCATCTCACTTTTCCACAAACACCCCCAGATCCCCTAACCTGCCAAGCTGCCATTACAATAAATGAGGGAAGGAATTTTATTCTCTGCTCAACCTTCCGGAAGGAAATCCCAGCTGCCCCCAAAGCTCCTACCCTTACAGCTACTCCCTGCTACATTATCATTAACCTCCAATTAGGTAGGGCCTCCTGCATCTACATGAAACCTCCTAATTCTACAGTATCTATTTCCTTGGACTTGTTTCTCCCTACTGTAGCCTTATTCCTTAAAGGAGTTGTTAAGGATTTTTTTTTTTTGCCTAAAATTAATGTCTAGCAACATTTTGTTTTTCTAATGCTGCCTTCTGTGCAGTGCAGTGTATATGTAGCGCTACCCCCAAAGGAGCCGCTGGTTGATTTTGGGGTTGGCGTATTAAGTTACCAATCATACTTGTCTAGGGGTGAATACTTGTGAAAAGTGAATAAAGCGAGTGTCCAGACATCAGAGTGCGTTTTCAAAGTTTTATTCCAAGGCCCAACATGGCCAACATCAACATGGCACACTATAGAGAAAGGTTGATGAGCGGAAGAAAACTGCAGTATCAGGCCTTGGATATTGTAAAGAGCAGCTTGCTCTCGGTACAGTCACACCTAATCGTTGCCACTCCCGTCGGAGTGGTTAAAGTGCCCCGGACAGGCGTTTAACTTGGCAGCCGAAAGATCACTTGCAATAGTCACTGGGAGGAATTAGGGCCTCTGCCACAGGCCTGAGGAATTTCCATACTTTTCAAAGGAGTAGAACTAATAGATCCTCCCAGTAAGTCACTCTCTAGGGTCATCAGAGGACAGTTGGTTCGCCTAGGCCTCGCGGACAACCTCTGCCTTTGGGTCTCCCGAGCCAATCCCCCACCGTACAGCTCCCAGCTTAGGATCTGGGACCCAGCAAGCTGCTGGGGCCCCTCTCGATGTCAGGGTGAAGCTCCGCTTGGTGCGTAGCTTCGGCCAGGCAGGCCTCGATGGCGGGGCCCATGGATGCGCGCACCCTGAAGGTGAATGCCGCACCTGGAACGCAGGTCCCGCATAGAACGTTGCACGCTTCTCTAAGCCGTCTGTCACAGATATACTCTCCCGCCAGCATGTCCAGAGGGAGAATCCTCCTCTGATTGGCTGCTGGGAGAAAGTGGGTCTGTCAGAACCCCTTCCAGCGCCAACTGTCACCCAGGGGTAAAAACACCTCCCCTAGCATGCAGACTGACCTAGAAAGCAGTTCTAAACTGACAGCAGCCTAAACTTAACCAATTTGTGAGTGGGAGCAACTTAACTCTCCCATTTCCCACTAACTTTAGCGTAACGCCCTGCCAAATAGAGGGGGGGCGCTACATATATATCTATCAGATACTGAAGAGTGGTGACTAGTGTGGGGATGGTGCATCCCTATTGTGCATGTGTACAAGTTGCATAATCACTAACACCCTATCAATGAAAGAGGCAAGATTTTGTGTGTTTTCTCACGCTATCCCTGGCATTTGCATTACTCCTTTGTTTTCTTACAAAAAGTAGGATTTCCCCAGTGTCATTGCTTGTTAAGTGCTACTGCATGAGAAGTGTTTGTGAAGTGCCTCACCTTCTAGCCAATCGCCCTACTTTCCCACTGACATACACTGACAGTGTCAGATTAGACAGAACTGTTTGAATTCATGCTTCTTTGTTTATGATCAAAGGATGGTTAGTTACTACATTTCTACTGATAAGAATGATGCTAGGTAAAGGCTGCCCCTGCAGAAAAGTCTCTGCAATACTATTAGCACCTTTTTATTTATGACCTAAGGGCAATTTTTTTGCTAGAGAATATGTTTCTATTTCTTATACAGAATAATCACTTCAGAGACAAGCAGATGCACATTTGTATCACTGTCAGTGTGATTAAAATCTAGAGAAAAAAATCAGCATCATGCTGTCCCAGAAGTTTTCCATGGGCATTCATCAGCTCTATCTGAGATACAGTAGCTCTCCAAAGCTAGCTCAGCAGTCCTGAATGCCATAAATTTCAGTGTGCAGGGGGAGTTTGTTGAAATTAATACACGGTTATACTATAGGAGCACCAAATGCAAATGATGACAAAGGAACTGATCCAAGAAGTTTATGGACACCTAGTTCGTATTCTTAAAATGGTTTCAAAACACATACATTTATTCATTTGATTGACATGATAGGTTTTAATCAACTATACTGCTAACTGTACAAAACTGCAAAGAAACCTAATCTCAGATAAAAGGACCTTGTAAACTAGGATTGGATCATTTATTTATTGGTGACAGTATTGCACAGTAATGGCACTCTTTTTGACTGTGGCTTTGATATAAAACCCTTAACCTTTGGAATCAATTACTAAAAAAAAAGAAAAACAGCCCAGGATGTACCAAGCTCTGTTTGTCCTATATATTATAAGCAAATTGTGTTTATTCAGCTCCAGTCTCATAGTCTATAGTGCTTGAATGAATGAATGAATGAAAACTTGTATAGCGCGACACATGCGAACTGAATCGCCTCTGCTTGCCCTACATAATCATATTAGTAAATAAGGAGAGAGAGGCCTGGCGAAGGTGAGGTCCTGCTGTCAAGCTCTGATTAATTTTTTATAGCACAGGCCCTTCTTTTTGCTGCATTGAGGCTGTATGGATATTGTATAAGCTGTTTAAAAAATAGATTTTCTTTAAAGGGGTTGTAAAGGTTTGTTTTTTATTTTCTAAATGGGTTCCTTTAGGCCCCTTTCACACTGGGGCGGGAGCCGCTATTTTTAGTATTCGCCACTAGCTATGCGGTTTTAACCCCCACTAGAGGCCGAAAAAGGGTTAATACTGCTGGCAATGCGCCTCTACAGAGGCACATTGCCGGCTGTATAACCGCGGTGTCCCATTGTTTTTTTTTTTTAAGTGTATTTTTGTGCGTGAACTCGAGAGAGAGGAGCCGGACTGCAGGAGTTGGGAGTAGGCAGACCCTCCCCCCGGAGGCAATCGCCATCCTTCTCCATGCCCCTGGTGGCAATGGCGGGTGTGAGGGGGGCCTCCCACTCACCCCGCCCTACCTGCTCCTCTTGGGAGCCCTACTGGGGCCCGATGGGACCCCAATGGGGCAGAGGGACTCCCCCTATGAGGGAGTGAGGGGGCCTAGCCCACCCAGCCAGCCCCGTAGGTCCTTCGCCTCTCTTTATCTTAGGAGACCGCATGGCCAAAGTGCGTGTGTGTTAAACCAATTTCGTGTGCGTGCAAGTGTGGTGGTTTTTGTGGGGGGGTGGGCAGACTAAGCACAGGCGTACCTTGCATAGCACACCCACCGGGAGCCGGGCTGAGACCACCAAACTCAATTCACATGTAGCCGAGACCGGGATCCGAACCCTTGGCTGCAGAGGTGAATGGCTTGTCAGCGCAGTGCCAATCACGTTGAGCCACCACAGCTCGTCCCATTGTTTTCAATGGGAAGGAGCGGTAAACACACCGCTCCTCTCACCGCTCCAAAGATACTGCTAGCAGGACTTTTGGAGCGGTCCCGCCAGCTCATCACCTCAGTGTGAAAGCACTTGGGCTTTCACACTGACACTGCAGGGCAGGAGTTTTTCAGGCAGTATTTATGCGCTATTTTTAGCGCTAACACGCCTGAAAAAACCCTCAGTGTGAAAGGGGTTTTAAGCTAGTGCATTGTTGGTTCACTTACCTTTTTCTTCGATTTTCCTCCTAAATGTTTTTTTTTTCTTTGTCTGAATTTCTCACTTCCTGTTTCTCCTCAGTAAGTTTGCATACATCATCCGAACTGTCCTGGCTGGGGGTTAGTCAGCCAGAACAGCTTACTGAGGAGGAACAGGAAGTGATAAATTCAGACAAAGAAAACAAAGAGAAAAAACATTTAGAATGGAAATTGAAAGGAAAAGGTAAGTGAACCAACAATGCACTAGCTTAAAGGAACCTAGTTAGAAAATAAAAAACAAACCTGTACAACCCTTTTACCCAGTGATGTGATTGGCCTCAGGTGATACATTGAGATTAATGAAAACCTCCCACATAAGTTGTACCTGTTAATTTGCCAGTCTTCCCTTCTCTACATCTATTCAAAGTCTAGAATTTATACAGCCTGTCTGAGCTGTGAGAAAAAAGGGGGTAGAGATATGACTTTACACTCTGTAGAGCTCAGTGAGGAGAGCTCTGAAAGCTGATTGGAGGGAAAGAACACACCCCTTTCTCACAGCACATAGGAACAGAGATGAGGCTGTCTCTCAGCTGAAGGTCCCCTTCTCTGTCAACTTTTTTCTTTTGGTGTCCGGAAAATTTGTCAGAAGTGATTTATGTTGATATCAGAGGAACAAAGCAGCAGACAGAATTTGCAGTTAGTGCTCCTAATTGAGACAAGTACACACTATAGAGGGATATGCTTTGTTCATATTTCATGTGTAAGGTTTACAACCACTTTAACACATTTTAGGGCAGGATAGCGTGTTTTAGCTAATGCAGGCACATAAGACTGCCTTCTTATTGTCCAAAGTGCCTAGGCGCCCCTGAACTTTCTAACCAACTTACTCACCAAGAATTAATTTCCAGTGTCTGAATAAATTACCTATTGAGAGACACAAGTATTGCCACAAGGAACATGTGTATGGGGAATCAGTGTGTCTATACTCCAGTTTTTATAAGGTTGGCAAATACCATATTGTGAGGGCTGGTGCAATAATTTTTGACACCTTAGGAGAAACCAAATTTTGCTGCCCCCTTGGCCCCGCCCCTGACTCCACCCCCTTTGCCATGCCCTTGTAACATGTGATCTACCTGACCCATACACTGACCTACCTACCTGACACATACACTGACCTACCGACTTGATACACTGACCTACCTACCTGACACATACACTGACCTACCTACCTGACACATACACTGATTACCTACCCTATACATACACTGACCTACCTGACTCCTATTTTCTGCATTACTTACAAACAATCCCATATCCCCCACACACTTTTCGATGTAGATGAGGAGGATCCATCCTCCTCCTTACCTCTGCGCTTCATTGACCATCACATCTGGGCTCTCCTTACCACTGGGCAGGCAGTATTGATTAGGTGTTTTCCTATGTCCCTGCTGGCCAGGAGGTCAACTAACTGTCGCTGTACCACTCGATGTTCCTATCTCCATTAACCCCCTCCTCCCCTTTGCTGCACACACAGACACACAGCGTTGCACCAGAGGGACCCGCTGGAGCAAAGGAGTCCCAGAGTGGCACTGTGTGAGGAGATGTGACAGCGGGCACTCAGCGGGACATTGGCGACACGCAGAGGATGTTTTTCCAGGACAGCCGGCCTGGCATTGAACAGGGGAAAGCTCATGTATGCCTGGATCTTCACTGAGACAGAGGCCGTGGCTGTGCCCTAGGTGGTAGTGGACCCTAGGCTTCTGCCTACTTCGCCTAGTGGTAGCACCGGCCCTGCATATTCTCAGAAGCCAGTGATAATGGTTTACATCTGGTGATGCCTGCTATTATGCCATGAAAAGTTCACTTTGAGTCTTGTATTAAATAGGCTCTCCCCACAAATATGATAAAGCATAGCAAGAGCACCAACTCTACTTCCAGGTCTTCTGACAGAGTAATTACAAAAAAAGAAAGGATAAATATACTACAGCTACAATGGTTTAGGAAGACAATAGTTGTGAAGTGACGACGGACTTTACTTCACAAACCAACCAATAGGGAAAAAGTCCAGGCCTTGGGCAATAATACTGACTCCAAAAGTATAATATTGTCACGGTATGGGCTGAAAAATCACAGAAGAAGAAAGGAAATCCTCTGGCACCCGAATGAAGGATGCAACAGAAACTAGGGTATTGGGACTGTTATTGCCACCTAAACAGTTCACCCCAGTTAAGGCTCGTACACACGGTAGGACATCCAACAAAATTTCCCTTGGATTTTTGTCCTAATTGATTTGTCCGGTCACACCCATAGCATACACACAGTCAGACTTTTCTGCAACTTTTCTAAAACTTTCCCATCATCACGTGGTTTTTCTGCTCTTTTCTGCTCTTTACCGCCACAATTTGGTTAACTTCTGCTATTGTTGGTTGATTTTAACATTGGTTCTGAGCATGCGTATTTGCACTTTGTACAAAAGTTGGTTGGATTGCTGTACACACGGTCACACAAAGCACCATCGGACTTTTGTTGCCGAAAAGTTGGTCCGTTCGCAGACCTAACTTTTTGTCGGATGAAACCAGAAAAAGTAGGTCCGATGGAGCGTACACACGATCAGACAAATTTGAAAGATTTGCAGATTTTGAAGTTGGTTGGCCAAAAGTCCGACCATGTGAATGGGGCTTAAGGAAGCACACTTTCTACTATATAGCACCTAGATGGTCTAGGCTTCTTTCTAGAAAGAGACCATCAAGGCCTGCCCAAAAAGATGGCATTTTTACTTTTTTATGCCCCGTACACACAATCAGGCTTTTGACCGGCCAAACTAAAAGAGTAAAACAGAACATGTTCTCTATCTAAGCTCTGATGCAATTCTTCAGAAAAAAGTTTGATGGGACATACACACGGTCGGAATTTCGGATGGAAAAAGTCAGCCTGACTTTTTCCATTGGAAATTCCGATCTTGTGTACTGAGCTTTACACACTTTACAACCTAAATATTTCTATATCTTTGCATTGTGGCTTTTGGTTCATACCTACTATTGTAGGTAAACCTCCACAGACTGTGACCTTCAATGTGGCCACCATTTTTTTACAGCTGTTGACTACTAGTAGTTTATTATATTTAACAATCAATTATCATTTTTTTGGCAACTCCTCACCCTATAATATAGCAAGTACTGAAACATCTTCAGTCTTGTGGAGGAAAAATGGAGAATGTGTTGTAAAGTATTTAACAATTCAGTTAGCCAGAAAGATTTTTGGTGTATAGCTGCTTTTATTAAGATCATATGGACACAACAGATGTATTGCAATACATTGCAATATAAAAAGATGTACATTCTCCAGGCTATTTATATGGGCATGGTACGCCTGAGTAACTTAATTTATCTCTTATATAACACATATTTCTTTCCAGCAATAGCTGTTTCAACTTTGCAATATTATATTATATCAAAACGCTCCTCATTGTAACTGCTGTTACCTGTAAAGGTTCTTCACTGTTGAAAGGTATGTCACCTCAGGATTTCCTGTGATGAATAAGTGGCCTAGGCCCCAGGACTATTACAGCCTCTTTCTCACAGCTCTATGTTATGTTAGAGGAGCACAAATGTTACTGAAAATAGCAAGGCTCCAGAGCATCCATTCCAACTGTTGGTGGCAGGTCACCAATAGACTGAAATAAAATAGCTGGTATCTAAACACCAGGTAAATAGAAATACATGAACAGGTAAAACTAAATGCACCATAAAAGAATTTGGATTTTAGAATGAGGATCTATATTTTAATATAACTATTTGCTAGCTTGTAAAATCTATATGACATTGTTGTAGAAGATACATCATCGCCTAAATATACTGTGTGTTTCATGTTCAAATATGTTATGTGACAAAGGGTTTTTATAGGTCACTCCACAATACATGAGAAGATGAGACTTTTCACATTGAACTTCAAAACATTCTCGATTTTCCTAGTCTCCAGGGTAATTCATTCTATGGAACAATTGAGTCACAGCATTCCTAAATTAGGAGCCAGCACTGAAAGCAAGGTTCACCAAACAATAGTCTGCATACAATGTACTCAATCTGATCAAACCTTATTCTCCCTCTATCAACTAATAAACCATTCTGTCTTTGTTAACTCATTACTAATGACTGAGCTGGTAATTTTCAGCATTTCTAATAAACCAGCACATGTGTCTCAGCCATAGAGTATTAGAAGAATCGCTACATCACAAAAAAAAGTGTTTTACAATTACCCCACTGTGACCCTTTTCCAATCCGAGTTTTATTTTATAAAGGAAAAGTTTTCTTTGTCGGTGGCATTTATCTAAAAGTTTCTTTTTTTAGTGTATCTCTCTCTGCCATGGAATTTTTCTTATGTGGTTGAAAGACTTTAGATGGAATAAAAGCATTCATTAATTAACAAAACCGGGGGGGGGGGGACCCTGACTCACAAAATACAGGAAACTAAATGGAAAAATAACAGCAAACACTATTGCCAGAGTTATCACACTAAGTAGGATAGTTTTCTATAGCAAGACAGACATCAGACTAAAGGAAATGAAAAGCCAATCAATACATGTGTCAGACAGTTTTCCTAGAAGAGGAGATAGATAGATAGATCAACATGATAGAAATAGACGATCGATAGATAGATAGATAGATAGATAGATAGATAGATAGATAGATAGATAGATAGATAGATAGAACAGCCTGATATAGATAAAGAAATAGAGAGAGCAATATGTCATAGATAGATAGATAGATAGATAGATAGATAGATAGATAGATAGATAGATAGATAGATAGATAGACATATGATATATAGATATATAGATAGATAGATCAACCTGATATGGATAGATAGATCAACCTGATATAGATAGAGAAATAGAGAGAGCAATATGTGATAGATAGATCAAAAGAAAGAAAGATAGATATTATACATAAGTGATCAGCTGATCAGATGGATAGATCAATGTGTTATATAACTAACCAGTTGATAGATGGATAGATAGATAGATAGATAGATAGATAGATAGATAGATAGATAGATAGATAGATAGATAGATAGATAGATAGATAGATAGATAGATAGATAGATAGATATACAGATAAATAGATAGATATATAGAAAGATAGATAGATAGATAGATAGATAGATAGATAGATAGATAGATAGATAGATAGATAGATAGATAGATAGATAGATAGATAGATAGATAGATAGATAGATAGATAGATAGATAGATAGATAGAAAGATAATCAGTTTAGAGGATGGATGTATGGATGGGCAAATGGATGGATAAATAGATGGATGGATAATGAATGGATGGATAGAAGGGTGGATAAATGGTAAGATAAAGTATTCACATGTTATAAGAAATGTGTTTATTTTCAATTAAAAGATACAGGTATTTTCACCAGGAAATCACAGAGAGTGAATTGTCATATTGCACATTAGCTTTCCTTGCTTAGTGATAAACATAGAAATCAGGCAAGATTCTGCATTCCTTGCACATGGCATAAACATGCTGTAGAATAAGCAAGACTACAAGATAAGAAGGAAAAGCAGAGAAATAAATGATTTCCCTTGGTTGGAAATCTACAAGTTTTCTGATGTGTAGCTGATAAGAAAGTCATTTCTGTGGCATTTGTGCTTAGTCAAGACAACTGCGAAAATGTTAAAATGCACTACCGGGAAGGAACTACAGAGCACTACTGCACCCAGAATACACATGGCCTGATCTGGATGACAACAGCCATGGCTGAACCTTAATGACCACTGATACATCAAATCACCATGCTAAAGAAAATAAAAACCTTTCAAGTCCAGGCATACACAAATCATAGCAGTGGCATGATAATCACAGTTTGTATGGACCCACCTGAATTAATTCAGTAAGAGTATCAAATGGAAGGGATGGAACATCCAGGCATTGGTTAAATTCATTATATTTAAAATGTACAATATATGTGTTCATCATATGACCCTTATTTTTTTTGGCTTCTTCACAGTCCAAAAAGTTTGGTAGCTAAATGTCTATATTTTTAAAATTCCTGTATGGCCTCATCTTTTTGAACACAGAGCTACTGGCCTTATCGTTCCTCCATGTGTTGCAGTTAGCAAGGATTATACAGAGAGACTCATTATACAGAATGTGTAGAGCAAATGTGAGATGGTATTCATTTCACACAGGGAATCAAATGGTGATAGAGATAGACTGCAATCTATGATGGTAAAGCATGCCAGGCTGTGGGTGACCCTAGCCTATGACCCATACATTGCCTTGGTGTTAGGTGAAGCCGGTGTGCCCCAATTGTCAGCACACACAACATTGACCCTAGGGCTCTGGTCTCTTACCTGGTCGCTGTTAGCAGTACTTTATAAGGTGGGAGGCTGTATCCTGCCGCCGGGGATATTCCATGATCCGGGATAATTTTCTTTCCAGATAAAGCTTCACATGTCCCCAGATAAGTTTATTCCTGCGGAATGCATCTGCCACTATCTGCACTCTCTACACAGCATTTGGGTGTATGGGGAGACACTAAGAGCATCTATGGTCTTTCTATGTATCAGGGAGCTATTGATTATGTTCCTGACGTTGTCTATGCCTATGGTGCCGAAGCAGTGCTTGGTTTTAATAAGGTTCATGTAATATTCCTAATGTACAGATTGTGCATTAAAAGCTGCATCTATCTACCTACCTGCCTCCCTTTCTATCTATTGCATCTGATTTTGCTATGTGTACCTCTGCCTATTATTGTAAACAAAACAATTTTTTTTTCAGCACACTTTCTTTAGCTTTTTGTCTATTATTGTGACCCAGAGCCATATGTGGCTATTTAAATGTTTGCATTATGTTCCATTTGTTTGTTAAGTGTGCAAACATCTTCCATATTCAGTATGTGTCGGTGTGTGCTGGTAATACTGATGTCTGCTTTGCCTCTACGTATCCAGTCTCAGTGTTAATTAGTATTTTGATCAGATCTGAATAACTGAATTCACCTAGTTTGTGTAATTAGTCCATGCTTGGCTGGGTGCCTAGATATGTACATGGGTTTGCTAAGAATGTGTACTTTGTGTTGGCACATTAAATCCAGGCTGATCAGTTTGGCTGGAGCGTGAGAATTGACCATCTAAATGCTGTAATCTGAGTCATGTTCTCCAAACTGTGCAAGTGTATATGAGAATGTGATGTGCCAAAGTGACAGGGTAAGTGTGACAAGTAGTGTGCGGCTAGTGACACTGCATGTGTGGCTAGTGCTGCTGCGTTTTGCACTGTTTTTTTTTTTTTTGCTTTTGCAGGTGACACCGTCTCTTCTGTAAAATGGGTGAACGACTCTGCTGTATGCGTCTGGAGAAGTCTTGTACTAAGCTAGTATGTGCCACACGATGTAGTGTATACAGTATATCTCCACCCGGTAAAAGTCAGTGTCACATCATGATCTCAGTGGTCCTGATGACGGAGCTTGGATGCAGCCCGGGGCCAGAATTCTGGCGAAATCTGCGATGCCTAAACCCTGCGTTGGCTTCTTAGTGTCAGGATCCCGATGCCCACTGCTGTCTTCCAGCGTTGATGCTGTCCGTGTCTATTTACCCAATGCCAGTCTTCAGTTTCCCGGTGTCAAGACGTGATTTTTTTTTAGTATCAGTTTCCGATGTAGGTTTCCAGCGATCAGTTAATGGATATCAATGAGGCCCTGTGCGATCTGTCCAGCAGTGGCAGATGTGCCCTTGTCTGTACGTGTGCCCCCGCTCTCTTCCTCGGTATCCCTCCCTGTGTGTTTGTACCAGGCTCAGTCTATCTTCTCCTCCATCTCTTCGCTCTGCACACTCTGCTCTGTATCCCTCCTCCTTCTTTCCCCTGTCTCTCCCTCTCTATCCCTCCTCCCCCCTCTCCCTACGTCCTCCTTAACTCAGTATTTCTCTCTCCATTCCTCACTCACTAACATCTCCTTCTCTTTTTTTTCTCATTATTCTGCTTTTCACTACTGTTTTTCCCTTACACTCCACTCTTCCATTCCCTTTCCTTTATATCCTTGTTTCATTTCACTGTTGTACATCTTCCAGTTTCAGCACCATCACCCGCTTCTTAGCATTAAGCACACCATAAACTTTGTGCCTGTCGGCTTCTGCTAGAAGGTTGCACATCCATATCGGAGGGTAACTAGTTGTGGCAACCGGTCTAGCTACTCTTAATGGGGTATGAATGGACATGAGCTGTAACATTACATCAACTGCTTTGCAATGGCATGAGTGAGTGAGTTTCTAAAGCTTTGCACATGAAATAAAAATTTCTTCCGATTCTATGGTGACCATACACGCTTTGATAAATGATCGTTTTTTTCTGATCAATCTTTACCGATAAGAGTATTCACTCTATAGTCAAAAATCGTTTCAATCCACGCAAGGAGAAGTAGATTTCAATCAATACTTGTCAATCATATGTTATGGATCAAATCTCTGTTTTCACCATGCCATCTTATAATTTGATCAATTGAAATACGATCAAATTCATGAACAGAGCATCACAGCGCTGCTAATTAGTACAATACGATTGATAATTTTCCATCCTGGCCAACAGATTAAGTCTAATCTAAATCAAGTCTAAAACAATCAAAAGGGAAGTTTTAATTATGATTATACTGGATTTTTTTATAGCACCGACAGTTTGCACAGCACTTTACAGTATAACGCTCTGTTCACACCTAATGCCAAAGCGGCTCCTAGCAGGAGCCCTGTGCGTCCTGGTTCACCATTTCAGGTCCGATTTCAGCCTAAATTTTTGTCTGAATTCGGACCTGAAGCAGACCAAAAGACGCACAGGGCTCCTGTGCAAATTTGCACCGGAGCCACATCGGAGATATGTGAACCAGCTTCATAGAGAGCCAGTTACAATCTCCTGCTATTACGAATTGGATGCAGGGATCCTTCATCTGGGTTCACACCATTGCGAAATGGATGCGAGACCCCCCGCATCCAATTTGCAATAGCAGGAGATTTTGACCGTCTCTCTATGGAACCGGTTCACATATCTCCGCAGCAGGTCAAGTGCGTCTTGCAGAAAAACGGTGCGTCTTTTGGTCTGTTTCAGGTTTGAATTCAGCCCAAAATTCGGGCTGAAATCGGACCTGAAACTGTGAATCAGGACGCACAGGTCTCCCCCCTGCTGTGAGCCACATGTGGCATATATGTGAACCGAGCCTAAAGGGAGACAGTACAATTACAATACAGTTTAATACAGAAGGAATAGGAGGGCTTTGCTCATGGAACTTACAATCTAAAGAGAGGAAGGTTGGGGTTACAATTATAAAAAATAATAAAGTAAAGAAAACTGAAGCATGCATGGCCATTAATACATACTAAAACAACTTGTTACATTTTACAACATGTTTCTAAATATTCAGAGCAAATGAATGCCATATATAGCACTGGTAAGGCGTGCAAGAACACTAGCTATTTCGTATGTTGTCATGTTTTCGTTTTTACATGCAACAGCTTTGATTTCCACAACAACAAATTGCACTTCTGTATACTGCATCACACACTGTCATCTTTCTATGACTTAAATGGTAACTCAATTGTTCTGACTTGCATTCATGATCTGCCGCTCCTACAGGAGGTTTCTGAGAAAGAGCCACAGATTCTCCAGTGACAGGTGACAGCGTCACATTAGCAAGATGAATAATGTGTCACATTTGTTTCTGAAACTGTTACGCTGACATGACATTTTGCTGCATTACGATAACAATATAATCTCAGCAAGAGGGGTCCCGGAGGGGTCATGCCTTATTATGTCTTTTAAATGTAAATAAGTGGTCCCCGATGGTAAAAGTCTCAGGAAGTACTTCACACAGGTATCTAAGTTCTTGATTTGATAGAGAGAAAAAGCGTTTGGTAGCTTTACAGATCCTATAGAATGAAGAATGGATAATGAGCAAATGCTTGTAAAAGAGCTTAGGTAAAACCCCAGAAATTTTCTGACAGACGTTGACAACATTCACTGACAAGGGCTTAAAAGCTTTAATAACTTGCTGAAAGAAATAGAAAGTCCTTAAAACACAGGCTTTGCTGTAGGTCCAACTGTTTTAGTGGTTCACCACCACCCCACTGAATGCAGACACCTGTATGTTACTGGGAACCAAAATCACTGACCTGAAATATAATTTTAGTACTGGTAATCATCAAAAGCCTGATGCCGCGTACACAAGACCGTTTTTCACGACGAGAAAAACAACGACGTGAAAAATGAAGAGAAAAAATAGAGCAGGTTCTACATTTTTAATGGCCATTTTTTCATCAAAAAAAATGCCCTGGCGCCCCCACACACGACCGTTTTTAACGACCAATTTAAAAAATTGCATTTTTCTCATCATGAAAAACGGTCGTGTGTACGCGTAACAGTTTGAAGCTGAAGCCTAATCCCCAACTTCTTTGTATGTGTTGCAGCTTGTGAGCAGGATGCAGCATGGTGTGTCGGAGAGCAGAGATCACACAGAGGCTGAGGTAAATGAGGACAGTGTATTAAGAAAAGTCCATTAATGCACAATTAGGCCCGGTGGGAGGGCACAGCCGACAGTAGCAACTTACAAAACAGTAGCAGAGTAGCGTAATCTTGAAATGATGCCAACAGCTTCTGCAACGAGCAGCAGGTATGCAGCCTGGCTGAGTAGAAATAGCATAGTCCCTGCACTTTTCCTACTCCTGTGGAACCTCTCTGTGTCACTACACTAACTATTTACATAATGCGCATTAATTCGGGGGGGGGGGGCAGGGCCTTAAATCAGCTCTGCCCTCACCCAAGATGGCCACGGAGGTACCAGTGTCCGAGTGGGCAGGTGTTCCCTAGGTGATTGCAGGAAATCATAGAGGAGCCAAGTTCCTCATGAATGTCTTCCCCTTCTGTATTGCCACCTCAGTTGAACACCACCTACAATGAGGAGTACGGACCAAACCTGCCAACAAGCTGCCCATTGCAGAAGCAGTGCAGCCTTTTCTAAAAGGTTAGGCAGCGTTAATGCCTGCCCCACAGCCTGAACTCTGAATATGTATGCCCTTAATGTCTTGGTTGCCTAGCTGTCTCTGTCACTCTGGGGTAAACTTGAATTATTTTACTACCCTACTAAACAGCTGAAGCACCTTTCAAATATTTCCACTTGAATTAATCTACCCTGCATTTGTTTAGAGGATTTCAGACGGTACTGCTTTTTTCCTAAAAGTTGCATTCAATCTACAGGATGTGGTATTTTATGTTGTAATGCCTAGTACACACGATCTGGCTTTTACCCGACCAAACCCACATCAAAATTCCGACGGAATTCCATCGGAGGGAAATATCTGATGGAAAAATTCCGATGGGCTCACACAAGGTCAGAATTTCTGATGGAAAAAGTCTGTCTGACTTTTTTCATCGGAAATTCCGATCATGTGTACGAGGCATTAGGTGTCCTTTTTTTGCTTAAGGGGTCAATGCCTGCTATTACAATGTAAAATTATCAACAGCTACCACTCCCGCACAAAGACTGAAGGTTGTGCTCATTGACATGGCATAACTCAGATCGATTGGGTGACACTCCCTCTTTACCATATAGAATGTAATTTTCCAGCTAATGTCAAAGCTATCCAGGACTGTGGAACACAATGGAAAAACTTTTTAACCAAATCAACACCAGATCCTAATTTCAAGAAAGGCAATGCTTCTACTTTTGCTGGATTATAGCCAACAGGTTCAACTCTTTTTCTAGATTGTCTTTTGTGCTCCTGGAACCAAGTACAGTGCTTTGAAAAAGTATTCATAACCCTTGACATTTTCCACACTTGGTCATGTTACAGCCAAAAACTTAAATTTATTTTATTGGGATTTTTTGTGATAGACCAACACAAAGTGACACATAATTGTGAAGAGGAAGGAAAATAATAAATGTTTTTCAAAATGTTTTACAAATAAATATCTGAAAAGTGTGGTGTGCATTTGTATTCAGCCTCCTTTACTTTGATACCTCTAACTAAAATCTAGTGGAACCAGTTGCCTTCCGAAGTAACCTAATTAGTAAATAGAGTCTACCTGTGTGAAATGTAATCTTAGTATAAATACAGCTGTTCTGTAAAGCCCTCGGAGGTTTGTTAGAAAACTTTAGTGAACAAACAGCATCATGAAGGCCAAAGGAACACATCAGACAGGTCAAAGATAAAGTTGTGGAGAAGTTTAATGCTGGGTTAGGTTATAGAAATAAATCCCAAGCTTTGAGCATCATCCAAAAATGGAAAGAGTATGGCACAACTGCAACCCTACCAAGTCATGGCCGTCCTCCTAAACTGACAGGCCAGGCAAGGAGAGCAATAATCAGAGAAGCAGCCAAGAGGCCCATGGTAACTCTGGAGGAGCTGCAGAGATCCACAGATCAGGTGGGAGAATCTGTCCACAGGACAACTATTAGTCATGCCCTCCACAAATCTGGCCTTTATGGAAGAGTGGCAAGAAGAAAGCCATTGTTGAAAGAAAGCCATAAGAAATCCTGTTTGCAGTTTGTGAGAAGCCATGTTGGGGACACAATAAACATGTGGATAAAAGTGTTCTGGTCAGATGAGACCAAAATTGAACTTTTTGGCCTAAAAACAAAATGCTATGTGTGCCAAAAACGAACATGGCACATCACCCTGAACACACCATCTCCACGTGAAACATGGTGGTGGCAGCATCATGTTATGGAGATGCTTTTCTCAGCAGGGACAGGGAAGCTGGTCAGAGTTGATGGGAAGGTGGATGGAGCCAAATACAGGGCAATCATAGGAGAAAACCTGTTGGAGTCTGCAAAAGACTTGAGAGTGGGGCGAAAGCAGGGGCGTCGTTAGGGTGTGGCTAGGGGGGCTGGAGCCCCGAATGGGTCCCCGAAAAGCCCAGAGTCTATGCCACATCTGATCACATTGTTAGCCCCGAGCGTCTGGGAGTCAGGACCTGATGCCGAAGGTGGCCGAGTGCCACCAGCGCCGAGTGTCGCCGAATGCTGTACTCAGCGACACTCGGCGCTGGTGGCACTCTGCTACTTTCGGCATCAGATTGGCCCTGATCCCCAGACGCTCGGGGCTAACATGTGATCGGATGCGGCCCCGTCTTCTGGAGCCTCGGCGGCTCCCTTTGTCATCAGTGAGAACGGGCAGCGGGGAGGGCAATATATGTAAATCCCTCCCTGCTTGCAGCCCAGTGGGAGGTAGCATGGGCGTCTGCTACTGTAAGCAGCGTCGCCGCCACGGTGCCTGACTTGAGCAAGGGAAGAGTGTCTCCTTTCTTCCTAGAGGAGGAATGAGAGCCAATAGGAGAGCTGCTACCTTCCATCCAATGCCTGAGAGCGGGCGGGTCTCCAAGGATCTCGGGCGCTGAAGCATGGGCAGGTGGAGGATTGTATAGGCAGCTATGGAAGACCCTGAATTATGGAAGAAAACTGATTGTGGCAACAAGTCCTGGAAACAAGTTAGTGTATTTTCAGAACTAAAGTGTCAGCAGGGTACAAACTGGTCATATACCCTGTAACCCATATTGTACATTATTTACAGACTAGTCTGTACCCTGATACCAAGCTGAACATTATATACACACACTGGCTGCATATAATGTACAATGCGATTTACAGGGTATATGACCAGTTTGTACCCTGCTGACACCGTATTGTACATTATATACAGACCAGTGTGTATATAATGTTCAGACCAGTGTGTGTATATAATGTTCAGACCAGTGTGTGTATATAATGTTCAGACAAGTGTGTATATAATGTTCAGATCAGTGTGTGTATATAATGTTCAGACCAGTGTGTGTATATAATGTTCAGACAAGTGTGTCGAAGCCTGGTGACAGATTGGAGCTGAGCCCGGCCATGTGTGGAGGTGGTGGGGTTCCCAGAATTATTACTGGAAGAGGGACACCTGCATTGAAGAGGGGGTGGGGGGAGTTAAGATATGTGCAGGGAGGGAGTTAAGACCCCCCACAGAATATGTGCTAAGGGACACTTTGGGAGAAGAAAGGACCTATGCTAGAAGTGGAGGTTGGATTTTAAATCCAACCTCCCACAAGAACATAAGCCCTCCCACCTCCCAAAGCACCCCCCAGCAAATCTGCACCCCACCTCCCAACAAGCGCAAAAGGGGAGGGATGTGTGTACTGAGGGAGGGGATCTTTACGGAGGGAGGTGGGGTCTGTACTTGGTGGAGAGGGTGGTCTGTAAAAAGGGAGGGGGTCTGGACTGAGGGACAGGGGTCTATACTTAGTGGAGAGGGTGGTCGGTACTAAGAGAGGGGATCTATACTTAGTGTAGAGGGGAGGTCTGGACTGAGGGAGGCGGGTCTGTACTGAGGGGGGAGTATACTTGGTGGAGGGGGGGGACACCAACCCTAGTGACGCCAATATGCAGGGACAGGTCAGTGTATGCAGAGACAGGTCAGTGTATGCAGGGACAGGTCAGTGTATGGCGGGACAGGTCAGTGTATGCAGGGACAGGTCAGTGTATGCAGATCAGGTCAGTGAGTCAGGTCAGTGTATGCAGGGACAGGTCAGTGTATGCAGATCAGGTCAGTGAGTGAGGTCAGTGTATTGAAAAAGGGGGGACCATATAATTAGGGACACAAGCTGCTTGACACTATGCGTCTAAAATATATTGGTCAAAATTTGATTGATTGGGTTTTTCAAGGTACTGATAAGAAGGCGTGTATCAGGTAAAAAAGTATATTTATTACATATAAAACAATACAAGTATAAAAACAATGGGACAGGCCCCACAATTCTGACACCACTATCGAACCACTATCGATCACGCCCCCCCCCCCCCCAAAACACAAATGGCTCACGCTTCCCCGGCGTGAGCCATTTGTGTTTTGGGGGGGGGGGGCGTGATCGATAGTGGTTCATTCCAGGCCATCTGCCGCCATAGGTGAGTGTGTCTTTGCCTGCAAGATAGCACCATGCTTGCTGTTTTTTCAATGTTTTATTTACAATTGTTTAAATCATGCTTGTTCTTTTCTACAAATTATGCATACTTATATAGACCCTCCTGAAGAAGCGGTATAACAACCGCGAAACCGGTCGAGGTTGCAGATCGGCTCCACGCATCTGACCCATACGGTTTTGTTCTAACAAATACCTGATATTGTGTCAGAATTGTGGGGCCTGTCCCATTGTTTTTATACTTGTATTGTTTTATATGTAATAAATATACTTTTTTACCTGATACACGCCTTCTTATCAGTACCTTGAAAATCCCAATCAATCAAATTTTGACCAATATATTTTAGACGCATAGTGTCAAGCAGCTTGTGTCCCTAATTATATGGTCCCCCCTTTTTCAATTATCCTGGGATGCTGGTATATTATAACCATTTTTTTCATTTAATTAATTGAGGCCATACTCTCCCTTTTTCACTCAGGTCAGTGTATGCAGGGACAGGTCAGTGTATGCAGATCAGGTCAGTGAGTCAGGTCAGTGTATGCAGGGACAGGTCAGTGTATGCAGGGACAGGTCAGTGTATGCAGGGACAGGTCAGTGAGTCAGGTCAGTGTATGCAGGGACAGGTCAGTGTATGCAGTGTAGGTCAGTGTATGCCTGGAACATAGTGCTGGAACGCAGCCACTCTAGAACAAGTGGCGTGCGTTCCAGCCCATGTGGAGGATATTAGGAGAATGGAGTATAAGGTGAAGCAAGGCACTACCTCTGGACATGTAAGGTATGTGCACCCTTAACAACAAAATTTTCAACACCTGACAATGGAGGCATTTCTCCATATATCCTCCTTCCCCTTCCCCTCCAGATTGGTGGTTCTTCGGACTGGGGGATACCCATTGTTGAGACTATGCCAAGTCTGAGATATAGGGACCGTATATACAAGGGTTAATTCACAAATGGGGGGAGTTTTGCCAAGAGTCCTCCCTGTGGGCGGGGTGACCTGTGACCTTCCAGCACATGCTCTTTCTACTTTTGTGTGTGTATATAATCTGACAAGCTGTACAGTGAGGGAGCAGTGCAGACCACCGGGGCTCTGAGGAAAGGGGTACGCCCCCGAAACGCGTAAGCCTAGCTTCAATATCGGTCAGATACTTTTGGACTGAAGCAACCGTCCTGTTCTGCTGGCGCTGTTGAACTGTCTTTCAAGGCTTGTTTTTAACTCAGTTTGTGAGTATTATCATTGATTTTAGTATTTTAATAAAAATCGTGTTACAGTATCACACTAGGTCAGTGCGCCCTCCATTCTCTTTTCTTTTTTAGTTTCTTTTGAATTCCCACGATTCTGAGGAGGGCTGCAAGACTCTGAAAGATACTTTATAATTGAACTGCATGACCCCATAAGTAAGAAATACCGGAGCGCAGGAGAATCATCATTGTTATGCAGGGACAGGTCAGTGTATGCATATCAGGTCAGTGAGTCAGGTCAGTGTATGCAGGGACAGGTCAGTGTATGCAGGGACAGGTCAGTGAGTCAGGTCAGTGTATGCAGGGACAGGTCAGTGTATGCAGGGACAGGTCAGTGTATGCAGGGACAGGTCAGTGTCACACATACACGTATACAGGGATGGTATGTGTGTCAGGTAGGTCACACCGCGCCACTCCACCGACCGCGGCCAAAGCGACCCCCCCCCCGGCTTGGCTTCGGGCTGAAGCCCCTGGTCTTTTTGGCACCTAGCAACGCCCCTGGGCGAAAGGTTCACCTTTCAGCAGGACAACAACCCTAAACATACAGCCAGAGCTACAATAGAATGGTTTACATCAAAGCATATTCATGTGTTAGAATGGCCCAGTCAAAGCCCAGACCTAAATCCTATTGAGAATACTTGAAAACCGATGTTCTCCATCCAACCTTACAGAGCTTGAGCTGTTTTGCAAAGAAGATTGGGCAAAAATGTCTCTCTCTAGATGTACAAAGCTGTTAGGCTGCGTACACACCATCAAATCTATCTGCTGAAAACAGTCTGACAGACCGTCTCAGCAGACAGATTTGATCGTGTGTATGTGCGAGCCGACGGATTTGGCCAGCAGACAGATTTTAAAGCCTGCTTTAAAATCTGTCTACTGGGAACCTGTCGGACCCATATGTCTGCTGGTTAGTACGCTAACCAGCAGACATATCTGCCCGCACATGCGTCGAATGGATTCGACACATGCGCTGAAGTGTTTTACTTCCTGGTGCGGTGACGTGGCGGCGTCAACGTCACCGCCACGTCACCGACACGTCAGCGCGCTGTCTGCCGGCGGGGATTTTGGTTTGATCGTGTGTACAGCGATCAAACCAAAACAGCCAGCAGACAAATCTGACCAAATCGGTCTGTCAGACCGATTTGATCAGATTCATTTGCTCGTGTGTACGGGGCCTAAGAGACATATGCAGAGAAAGGTGGTTCTACAAAGTATTGACTCAGGGGGGCTTAATACAAATGCACGCCACACTTTTCACATATTTATTTGTATAAAATTGTGAAAACCATTTATCATTTTCCTTCCACTTCACAATTATGTGCCACTTTGTGTTGGTCCATCACATAAAACCCCAATAAAATACATTTTTAGTTGTAACATGACTTTTTCAAGGCAGTGTACCTGCAAATCCAACCTGTGTCTTCTTCCAGCTTAAAGCTTATAGAAGGCTCCCATTAAACAGCATGATGTAGGAGAAAAACACAATAGATAAATTAACAATGTACCGTATATACTAGAGGATAAGCTGACCCGAATATAAGCTGAGGCACCTAATTTTACCACAAAAAAATGGGAAAACGTGTTGACTCGAGTATAAGCCTAGGGTGCCCATCTGCATGCCTCACTGTGCCTCACTGTATCCATGTGCATGCCTCACTGTGTCCATGACTCACTGTGCCCATGCCTCACTGTGCACATGCCTCACTGTGTCCATGCCTCACTGTACCCATGCCTCACTGTGCCCATGCCTTACTGTGCACATGCCTCACTGTGTCAATGCCTCACTGTGTCCATGCCTCACTGTGCCCATGCCTCACTGTGCCCATGCCTCACTGTGCACATGCCTCACTGTGCCCATGCCTCACTGTGTCCATGACTAGACTAACGTTTAACATGGGAGTCTATGGAGGGGGTGCCCGACTTTGAAAAATCGGTGCTCCCCAGCCGTAGGTCCCCCAGACAACAAACTTTGCACATTTGTAGAGGAGAGATAGGGCTACATGTGTGCCAAGATACATACTAAGGGGTGTATTTATTAAAAAATAATGTACCGGTAATTGTGCATCCAACACATTTACCAACTGCTCCATGTATAGTAAGCTTTTTTATTTATTTTTTGCCTTTTCTAATGTATATAAAAGTTAAATGAGGGCATAACAAGATTGTATGTAGGCCTTGAGGATGGTACAATGCTGTTATAAACTTCTGAATCCCATGCAACATCCACCTGATCAGAATGTGACAATGTTGGACAACCATAGGCATAGGTTTTTATTTTTTGTTGAGCAGTTCCTTACCATACATTTGGCCTGACTCACTATAGTGAGTGTAAAGATGTTAAAAATATATTTTCCATTAACACAGTCAACTTGTGCTCCAGCATTCCCAAATTAGGTCACCTGCAGAGTAGAGATGGGCCAAACACCCTCCCCAGTTTGGCTTGTGCCATAACTCTCGAACATCACAAAAGTTCAGACCCAAACCGTAAACCCTAATAAAGTCTATAGGACCCGAACCTGAAAAATCATAAGACCCCACTTTGAAGGCTTATATACAAGTTATTGGCCATAAAAAGGGGGCCGAGCTACTGTCCTGCGGGACATGCCCCAATGCCATTTCTTTTTAAAAGATTGGGCCAGATTCTCAAAAAATGGCGTATCTGGCGGCGTAGCGTATCGTATCGCATTTACACTACGTCTACGCAAATTACTGGAGCAAGTGCCGTATTCTCAAAGCACTTGCTCCATAATTTTCGGCGGCGTAGCGTAAATGCGGCGTCGTAAGGCCGCGTAATTCAAATACTGAAGGTGGGGGCGTGCTGTATTTAAATTAAGCGCGCCCCCGCGTCAAACAAAGTGCACATGCGCCGGCCGGGAAAAAAGCCCAGTGCGCATGCTCCAGCTCACGTCGGAAAGCGTTGTTGAAACCGACGTCAAAGCATCGTGATCGTCACTTACGCAATTCCCTATTCGCGAATAGTGATGAGCGGAATACGCCATATTCGATTTTGTGATATTTCGCGAATATATAGAAGAATATTCGCGAATATTCGTTAATATCGAATATTCGTGATATTTTATCAAAAAAAAAATTGCGAAATTTCGCTAATGCGAAATGCGATTGCGAAATTGATTGCGAAATTCTCGTCAACACGCGAAATCGGAGATTATTTCCTGGATTACTAAACTAATAGGCACTAAACACTAACTCTACTTACACAAACTTATATGACTAAACTAAAGCAAATTTTTTTTTTTTTTATATACACAAAACACAGAAGGGCAGAGAACGTATTCGCGAACATTCGTTAATATCGAATATTCGTGATATTTTATAAAAAAAAAAATTTAGCGAAATTTCGCTAGTGCGAATGCGAAATTGATTGCGAAATTCTCGTCAACACGCGAAAACGGAGATCATTTCCTGGATTACTAAACTAATAGGCACTAAACACTAACTCTAGTTACACAAACTTATATGACTAAACTAAAGCTAATTTTTTTTTTTTTTTTTTTATATACACAAAACACAGAAGGGCAGAGAACGCATTCGCGAATATTCGTAATACGAATATTCGCATTGCGAATATTCGACAACATAAAAGGATCGCCTCAGCTACTCGGCCCAGGGTCTCTAATCATACCAGCAATGCTTTTAGACGTCGATGGAGATCACTAGGATGTGATCTGTTTTAAAAATAAATTTGAAAAAATACGAATATTCGCAATAGCGAATATTCACCGCGATATTCGAGTTATTCGCGAATACTCAAATATGCAATATTCGTAACGAATATTCGCAATGCGAATATTCGTGAGCAACACTATTCGCGAACGACTTAGTAAAACGACGTAACCGACGGAATAAGACGACGCTGACCCGACGCCATACCTAACATGGCAATGACGGCACTTCGGAAACATACCCCTCATACAGCAGGGGTAACCTTACGCGTACGCAACCTACGTAAACTACATCACCGCGTCACAAAAACGTTTGGTAATCGGCGTATTAGGCTCATTTGCATAGGCAAATGAGAAAACAACGTAAAGGCCACCTAGCGGCCGGCGTTGTCATTACATCTAAGATCCGACGGTGTAATTGCTTTACACCTGTCAGATCTTTAGTGTATCTATGCGTAAGTGATTCTAAGAATCACTCGCATAGATACCCATTGAAAAAAACTGCGATACGACGGTGTATCTGAGATACACTGTCGTATCTCTTTTGAGAATCTGTCCGAATCCGTTTTTAAAGTAGCAGTGATTTTAATGATGCTTAAAGTGAAACTATAAAAATGAAAAACTCCTTTAAATATAGTGCCTGGGGGTCCACTTAGTCTGCCTGTAAAGTGGCACATCTGTACCTTGTATGGAACCTGCTGCAGCAAAACTGACATTTAAAAAGAAAAAGAAAATGACATTTAAATAGGATTACCCTGCAAGCTTTCTTTATTTGGACAAGCTAGAATTTAGATGCTGGGCATGTGGGTGGCAGGGAGTATATATATATTTTTTCCGATGCAGCAGATAGCGCAGGGAAATTTTGCCTGCTTTACTCTACAGCTGGTGGTGTGCTGCTGGCAGATGTGCTGCAAGGACCTGTGACACCCTTTGCTATACCATCATCCCTGTCAGTGGAGGCTGCTGAGAGGTCATGAGATAATGTGGGGATAGACATGAAAGGTGAGGAGTCAGGAGGGAAAGAATTGTGTCCTTTGTGTGTGTGGCTTTCAGGTGCTCTCTCAATGGGCTAAGTGGCGGGAGGTTAAATGTCTTGTCAATCATGTGGTACCCAAATGGCTGGTGTTTTTGCCATGCTTGATCTGCCTGCGGCAGAAATTGCATATTGCCCCAGTGTGATCACATAAAAAAGGCTCAGACAGCTGAGCTGTGAGAAGTGGGCCAGGAGATAACAGCTAAACAATCTGATGGAATAGGATGGCTGCACTCTACTCTTCCATGATGGCTGCCTCTGGAGGACATCCTGCCTCGTTGGGGTTGTTTCTCCCCCTCACTTTCCTCCTCTGCTCAATTCGGCGCCCAAGTCGCGTCAGTGACCTCAACAACATCATCCCCTCCATCCTCATCACTGACGACAACCTGGCAATACGCTGCAGCTCTACCTCAGAAACAACATCATAATCAAGTCTATGCATCCTCACCAAGCAAGTGACGTGCGCTGTGTTCAAATAATTCAGCTGACTCCTACATGCATGATTATTATTATTATTATTATTATTATACAGGATTTATATAGAGCCGACAGTTTGCGCAGCACTTTACAATATTAGGGCAGACAGTACAAATACAATACAATTCAATACAAAAGGATTCAGAGGGCACTACTTGTTAGAGCTTACAATCTAGGAGGAGGGTCAAATCATACAAAAGTACAAAAGGAGCTGGAATCGCGCTAAATATGAGGCTGTGACCATATGAAAACCATATGAAAACCATATGAAAACCTAGAGACCCACAGAGAAATGCATTTCTCTGTGGGTCTATAGGTTTTTCACCCCCACATTGATTATTTACACTACGCATTGTGCCCTTCATATGGTCACAGCCTCATATTTAGCGCAATTCCAGCTTCTTCTTTATATTTGTTTATGTTGTATAACATTTTTGAATCGCAGCTTTTGCTTGTTTGTTGTTCACTGGGTATGCGCAATTTTTTTTCCTTGTTGTAAAAGTACAAAAGGGTAATAGCTGTGGGGGATGACCTGAGGAAGAAAATAGAAGTGCAGTTGTTAGGTGGAGGGAGGATAGGCTTCTCTGAAGAGAAAAGTTTTCAGGGATTGCTTAAAAGTGGATAGATTTGCAGACAGTCTGACAGATTGGGGTAGGAAATTCCAGAGGATGGGAGAGGCTCGGGAGAAGTCCTGGATGTGAATATGGGAGGGGGTGATAAGGAACTAGAGAGAAGGAGGTCTTGGGAGGAACAATGAGAATGATTAGGTTGGTATTTTGAGACTAGTCTAGTGATGTAGCTGGGGGCAGAGTTGTGGATGGCTTTGTAACCTATTGTTAGTATTTTTAATTTAATTAGTTGGGGGAGTGGTGCAGCTGTGTATGGTAGCCAAACAGTGGAATCTAATTGGTTTCTCTGCAGTGCTGCAGCAGATTTTGCACTCTCCAGTCTTAGTAAATCAACCCCAATACTCTGTTACTGCCCATTTTACAGCTACAGTAGCAGTTCTAATTTAAAGAGCTTTGTGTGTCAGGGTTTCATGCTGAGGAACTTAGGCTTAGGCTAATGTAGGTAATCATTAATCCATTGCTTTGTAATTCTCCTCTTCAATGCATGGATAGGAGCCAAGATTTATGCAAACCCTTTAACAATCCTTTAGTCATTTTTTTTTCTTCTTATCCAGAGAAGTACCTAAGCTCTTTCACTGTGTTTAAAATGTTGCTACTGGTGTTGGACTTTACCCTCTCACAGGTCATAAAATGGCCTAAGCACTCTATATAAGGCTGCAGGGGCTGAAATGTTTTAGATATGTGCATCAGAGATAAACCAGCTGCTTAACCTTTTCCATGGGTATGCTAGTTGCACCTTAAGCGTGTGGGATGGAAATGACAATTTAGGCTTATTAGCATATTGAAATTATTGTTCCCTGGATCATGGTGCTCTTGAGAATGGCACGGGTATTGAAAATGTATTGGTAGTTGACAGCTTCAGCTGACAGTGTACACCAACTTTGCATGTTACAAGCTTCACTGCAGGTATTTTTGTTCTAGTTAGCTTGACAGAACCTGCTTCACCACTTGAATGGGGAACATGTTCAAAGTCACTGGCTTGACCAATATCCATGTGCCATGAAAGTCTTCAGACTGAAGGAAATTGGTGTTTTGGACACATTAACACACATTAACTGTTTGCAGCTGCAAGAGCCTGGGCTCTTGCATATATTATATACATATAGAGGGGAATTTACTAAGATAGGTGAAGCCAAAACCTTGAGCAGCTGTGTATGACAGCCAATCAGATTCAAATTTTTACTTGTAAAGCTTAAAGTGGCAGTAAACCCTTACGGTGCTTTCACACTGAGGCGTCGGTGGTACAGATCCGCTATTATTAGCGGCGCATTACCATAGTTTTTTCTGAGGTTTTTCAGGCCACTAGTGGGGCTTTTTTAACCCCTAGCGGCCAGGGCCGATCCTAGTTTCACAGGCGCCTGGGTGCAGAAATATTTCTGGCGCCCCCAGATGGGCGTGGTCATTTTACTAACTCCTCCCCTTTACAAATGTTTCTATGGCAATGACTCAACCACAGAGATACTCCCCCACAACTTCTTCATTACCCTGGGATCCTTACATGATCTCTTAACAAACAAAATACAGAAAGAGAAGCAGAGTACTTTATTGGGACCTAGAGGGGGGCCTCTCTGATGGACACAGAGAGGGCTTCTGTTAGAGAGTCTGTTAGAAAGAGCCCCCAGACATGATACAAGAGATAGTCAGAGACTGCAGACATTGTACAGGAGACAGTCAGAGACTGCAGATGTAGTAAAGGACATGGTCAGAGACTACAGACATAGTACAGGAGATGGTCAGAGACACATCAGTTCTGGAAGAACACACACCTATGCTCAGAACACTAATTCTGGACGGACACAAACAAGGAGAGAAGAAGGGAGGGGAGAACTTCGGCCGAAACTACCCGGTGGTTCAGCGACGCTACCCACTCATTTCAATGTGCAGGTATGCTTTAGGAGCGGTGGAAGAGCTGTGTATACACCGCTCCTTCACCATTCCAAAAATGCTGCTTGCAGGAGTTTTTTTAACGTCCTGCCAGCGCATCGTCTTAGTGTAAAAGCCCTCGGGCTTTCACACTGAGACTGCAGGGGAGCCGTTTTTCAGTTGCTATTTTTAGCCTAAAAGCGCTTAAAAAATGCCTCAGTGTGAAAGGGGTCTTATATATACCTAGTAAAATGACTGCCTTCAGATGATACACAGATGAAATAAATCCTTCTACATAATTTGTTGTTGTAGTATTTAAAATATTGTGTTATTTGTATGACATGGTATTTATGTGTTACAAACAGCCATTCAAGTTACACATCAAAGGGTGCTTGCTGACCAAATATTGTGGCCAAATGACACGTATCAAAAGGTACAGAGGACCCTTTGATGTGTTAATCTTATCTAAGACGACATAGGTGTGTAAGATGGCCTGGTACTTCCTTACATAAATAAGGAAGTATTTATTGATGGTAATTAAATTTGAGGGGGGCATTCATTCAGGGAAGCATTTGGTTGACCTGGAAGAACCCCTCCCTCCAGTGTGAGACCAATATTTGAGAGAGTCAAGCTGGCATTCAGTTGATCTTGTCACTATGAAATATGGCACAGGTCTAAGATGAGACTTTGAATTACTCTGTTGGATTTAGATTGTCTGTGGACTTTGTTTGTTATTGGAAGTTAAATAAAAATGCGTTCTCTGGAGAATCTGTGTTGCTGCGAAACGTAATTTATAACCATCATACTAACATCTAAACATAAATTATCTAATCGGAGAGGACTATACACTATACTTATATTTTAAGACTACAGTTGTACCTAACTATCTGCAGTTTTCTTCCCTCTACAGTCTACCAAAAGAAGGATTTTTAATAACAGCTTACCTGTAAAATCCTTTTCTTGAAGTACATCACGGGACACAGAGCGCATAGTCATTACATATGGGTTATATGGGTACCTTCAGGTGTGGACACTGGTGTAATCAACTTCACAGGAAGTTCCTCCCTATATAACCCCCTCCCACTGAGAGTGCTTTAGTTTTGTAGCAAGCAATTTCTCTGAGGTTACACAATGTTCCCCAAAAGAGGGGTGGGAGCTCTGTGTCCCGTGATGTACTTCAAGAAAAGGATTTTACAGGTAAGCTGTTATTAAAAATCCTTCTTTCTTTATTGTACATCACGGGACACAGAGCGCATAGTCATTACATATGGGATGTCCCAAAGCAATGCTCCATGAAGGGAGGGAGACCGTAAGGCCAAAAATAGCCAAACAGAAAATATATCAGGAGGTAAAAATAGCTCCACCAACAGAAAAAAAGGGGGCGTGAACCGGGCCAGAGGATTCTATACTGCTGCCCGTAGGACCGCCTGCCCAAATGCTGCGTCCGTAGCCTTTGCGACGTCCAACTTATAAAATTTAGTAAACGTATGTACGGAAGACCAGGTTGCCGCTTTGCAAACCTGTGCCATAGAGATCTGATGGTGTGCCGCCCAAGAGGCACTCATGGCCCTCGTAGAATGGGCTTTAACTGATAAGGGAGGTGGAACGCGCTTCAGACCATAGGCCTGAAAAATCAGCTGCTTAATCCACCTAGCCAAGGAAGACTTGGCAGCCGGCTGACCCTTCTTGGGGCCATCCGGGAGAACGAAAAGCACATCTGTTTTCCGAATCTTTTCTGTAGCCTTGAGATAAACCCTCATGGCTCGGACCACGTCCAAAGTATGAAGCAGTCTTTCCTCTCTGGACTGGGGAGTAGGAAAGAAAGATGGTAGGACTAGGTCCTGATTCAAGTGAAAACTGGATATGACCTTAGGAAGGAAAGAAGGCTGAGGCCGCAGAACCACTCTGTCCTTATGCAGAATCAGGTACGGTTCCCTGCAAGACAAGGCTGCCAGCTCGGAGACCCTTCTGGCCGAAGCCATAGCCACCAAGAAAACCAGCTTTCGGGTTAGCAGCACAAGAGGGATTTCTGTCAGAGGTTCAAACGGCTGCTTTTGTAAAGCTGACAAGACCAGATTTAAATTCCAGGGGCAGAGGGGAGCTCTAATAGGGGGATTTACATGCAAGACCCCCTGCAAGAAGGTTTTCACAAGCGAATGCGTGGCCAAAGGCCTTTGAAACCATATCGATAAGGCAGACACCTGCCCCTTTAGAGTACTAAGAGCCAACCCCTTGTCAACGCCAACCTGGAGGAATCGCAAGATCCTGTCAATAAAAAATTTGCGAGGATGCCCTCCTTGAGACTCGCACCACTCCACATAGGTCCTCCAGACTCTGTAATAGATATTTCTAGAGACTGGCTTTCTAGCCTGAATTAACGTAGATATGACTTGGGCTGAGAGGCCTCTGCCCTTAAGAATTAGGGATTCAGCCGCCAAGCCATCAAATTTAGCTGCTGTGAAGCAGGGTGGTAGATCGGGCCCTGAGACAGCAGATCTGGGCGCAGGGGGAGTGGCCACGGTGCCCCTACTGACATCCTCACGATGAGTGCGTACCAAGCCCTCCTGGGCCAGGCTGGGGCCACCAGGATCACCGGCCTGCGCTCCACCCTGATCCTTCGTAGAAGGCGGGGAATCATCTGTAGTGGAGGGAACGCATACAGGAGAGAAAACTGGTGCCAGGGGCAAACCAATGCATCGGTCCCGTAGGCCGAGGGGTCCCTGGCTCGGGATACGAATTTGTCCAATTTCTTGTTGAATCTTGTTGCCATGATGTCCACATCGGGAACTCCGAATCTTTGGCAAATCTCTTGGAATACCTGGGGGTGAAGAGACCACTCTCCCGGGAGTAACTGTTGACGACTCAAAAAATCTGCTTGAGAATTGTCTATCCCTGGGATGAACACTGCTGAGATGCAGGGTACATGGGCTTCGGCCCATGAAAAAATCAGGTTTACTTCCCTTTGAGCCGCTAGGCTCCTTGTGCCCCCATGGTGGTTTATATATGCCACCGCCGTGGCATTGTCGGACTGTATCCTTACTGGCAGACCCTGCAGGGGGAGAGTCCAGGCGACCAGAGCCAACCGAGCAGCTCTGATCTCTAGGACATTGATGGGAAGCAGACTTTCTGCCTCTGACCACTGTCCCTGCTGGGTCCGTTTTCCTAAGATTGCCCCCCAACCTGTTAGGCTGGCATCTGTGGTTACTATTTCCCACGTGATGGGGCAAAAGGTTTTCCCTTTTGACAATTTTTGAGGGATCAGCCACCAGTACAGGCTGCGCTTGACCCCTGGGGAAAGAACTAATGGACGGTCTAATGCCTGTATGGACTTGTTCCAAGCAGAGAGAATAGCTGCCTGAAGAACTCTGGTATGGATCTGGGCATTAGTGTTGCTCACGAATATTCGCATTGCGAATATTCGCTACGAATATTGCATATTCGAGTATTCGGGAATAACGCGAATATCGCGGCGAATATTCGCTATTTCGAATATTCGTATTTTTTCAATTTTTTTTTAGAACAGATCACATCCTAGAGATCCCCATCGACGTCTAAAAGCATTGCTGGTATGATTAGAGACCCTGGGCCGAGTAGCTGCAGCGCTCATTTTATATTCCCGAAAAATCGCAATGCGATTATTCGGCAATAGCGATATCGCGCGATTATTTTGTATTGTAATATATCACGAATATTCTGAGCCAATCAGAGTGCTCCATTCCGCATTTCTCGAAATTTCGCAATTATTTTATATTGTAATATATCACGAATATTCTGAGCCAATCAGAGTGCTCCTTCCGCATTTCTCGAATATTCGCAATTATTTTATATTGTAATATATCATGAATATTCTGAGCCAATCAGAGTGCTCCTTCCGCATTTCTCGAATATTCGCAATTATTTTATATTGTAATATATCACGAATATTCTGAGCCAATCAGAGTGCTCCTTCCGCATTTCTCGAATATTCGCAATTATTGTGTATTGTAATATATCACGAATATTCTGAGCCAATCAGAGTGCTCCTTCCGCATTTGCCGAATATTCGCAATTATTGTGTATTGTAATATATCACGAATATTCTGAGCCAATCAGAGTGCTCCATTACGCATTTCTCGAATATTCGCAATTATTTTATATTGTAATATATCACGAATATTCTGAGCCAATCAGAGTGCTCCATTCCGCATTTCTCGAATATTCGCATTCGCATTCGCAATTCGCAATTCGCATTCGCATTCGCGATAGCGAAAATTCGCAATGATTTAATTTCCAAAATATATCACGAATATTCGTATTTAGCGAATATATCTCGAATATTCGACTATATATTCGTGATATATCGCGAAATCGAATATGGCATATTCTGCTCAACACTACTGGGCATAGGGCGCTGCTTCGAAGGCGGCCACCATCTTTCCCAGCAGTCGCATGCATAGGCGAATAGTCGGCTTCTTTTTGCCTAAGACTATTTGAATCGTTTGAATCAACGACCTGATCTTCCCTTGAGGTAAAAATACCCTCTGGCATTCTGTATCTAACCGAAAGCCTAGATATTCCAACTGCCTTGTGGGTTGTAACCTTGATTTTTCTTGGTTCACAATCCACCCGAATTCTTCTAGATGCCGCACTGTGCGGACTACTGCATGATTGAGGTTGGAAGCTGATCCGTCGATAACCAGGAGATCGTCCAGGTACGCCAGGACCAAGATGCCTTCTGTCCTTAGGACGGCTAGCACCGGGGCTAACACCTTTGTGAATACCCGCGGAGCTGTTGCCAACCCGAAAGGGAGGGCTACGAACTGGAAATTACTTTGATTTATCGTAAAACGAAGAAACTTGTGGTGTGCTGGGAAAATCGGCACATGCAGATATGCATCCTTTATGTCTATAGATGCTAGAAAGTCGCCCTGATGCAGGCTGGCTGTCACTGAATGTATGGAGTCCATACGAAAGGTCTGAATCTTTAGAAAGCGATTTAGGCGTTTGAGGTCTAATATAGGCCTGACGTCGCCATTGGGTTTTGGTACAACAAAAAGGTTGGAGTAGAATCCCCGACCCCATTCTTGGGTTGGTACTTCTACAATTACTCCTTGGAGCAATAGGCGATCCAACGCCTTTACGAGAGAGGCCCTTCTTAATGGGTCGCTTGGAAGACTTGACCCCTGAAAATGAGGAGGGGGGATTTCTCGAAACTCTAGTTTGTATCCCGTGGCTACCATGGACCGAACCCACGAGTCGGAAATTCTGGCCTTCCAGACTTCGGAGAAAAACCGAAGTCTTCCCCCCACCCGAGAGAGTGGGGGCGCCCCTTCATGAATCTGATTTGATGACTGGTTTAGCCGGCTTGCGAGACCAGGGTCTCTTGTTTGCCGCGGCTTGACCCTGTGGGCGGCTATTAACCGCTGGACGCCCGGGAGGCCGTCGATACTGACGAGAAGTCGAAGGGGCTGAGCCTACAATGGCCTGTCGTTTAAACGTGGGCCCACGCGGTCTTTTCTTGACCGGTAAGGAAGTACTTTTTCCACTTGATATGGTGTGGATATATTTATCTATGTCTTCCCCGAATAGTCTTCCCCCATGAAAGGGAAACCCTGCTAAAAGCTTTTTGCAGGGTGCCTCTGCTGACCAGTTCTTTAGCCACAAAAGACGACGCATGTGAACCATCAGTAGAGATGAACGGGATGCCTGTTGGATGGAGTCCTTAATAGCATCTACTGCAAAGCAGAGAGCCCTAGGGAATTCTGCTAATTCATGAGTATGCTGAGCCGGCATGTCCTTTAATATATGTTTTGCCTGATCCTTCAAGGCCTGACAAACACCAATGGCTGCTACTGCTGGCTGAACCATGGCACCTACTGAGGTGAAAGCGGCTTTCAGTAGGGTCTCGAATTTCTTGTCGACCGGATCCTTGAACATCTGGACATTTTCAACCGGACAGGTCAGGGATTTATTCACGCAGGAAATGGCCGCGTCCACTGTGGGGAGTGCCCATTTCTTTAAATATTCCTCTTCCATAGGGTAGAGAATAGAGAATCTTTTAGGAGGGACAAAGATTCTATCAGGTCGAGCCCAATCCTGGTAAATCACGTTCCGCAGAAGGGGGTGCATTGGAAAAGACGCACAAGTTAATGGAGCCTTTAAAGAACCCAATGAGGATACCTCCGGGGCTACTAGTTCTGGCACTGGAAGTTTAAAGGCAGTGCGAACCATATCTGTCAAAGACTGGATCCACAGGCTCTCCGCTTGAGAGGCCGAGAAATATTCATCTATAGTGGAATCTTCCCTGTCTGAACCGTCGGGACTTGGGTCTGCCTGATCCCCTTGTGGGTCCCGTTCCTCTGAAGAGGAGACCTCCGCATCTGAAAACCCCACACTGGGTGAGGGGGATCTAGCCCGCTTGCTACTTGGCCAAGGACGGGCAAACAACGCAGTTAACTTTTTCTCTAGCCCACTCATGGTGGCTGCTAGCATTTCTTCCGTCACGAAAACGGGAATGGGTGGATCGGGGGCCGCCTCTGCCCCCAGCACCCCCAATGGCTCTTGTACTATGCCACTCGGTGTTCTAACTGGCGAGGGTGGGGCCGTTGAAGCCTGGCCCAAATCCTCTGACCCCGATGGAGACCCCTTTTGCTTCTTGGCACCTTTAGCAGCCTTGGCTGGTCCAGATCCCTTTGGAGCCATTGTACAACCTTGAGTCACCCCTATAGCCAACACCTGACTGTTGCAGCTAGGAGTAACCAATATGAGGACAGGTATGAGGAAAATGAAAAAAACTATTTTTTTTTTTTTTTTTTTACCCGCCTGGGAGGTGGCAATACTGAGGAAACCTGTGAGTATTGACACACCAATGCCCGTTAGCCGGAGTCCAAGGTAAACTCAGATACTGCTGGATCTAAGGCTGAGTCCCTTTAAGCAAAAAAAACTTCCTTTTTTTTTTTTTTTTTTTTTCTGGTCAATAGTGGACCTAAGTCCTAGACCTGAAGATCCACCAAACCGCCACTAGGTGTCCCTGTGTGGCTAAAAGACCCAGCTGCACGCTCGGTATCCTTTCTTCCTCTGCCTCCAGGAGGGAAAGACCAGCCAGAGAAAAAGTTTTCTCTTTAAACAGACCCTGACGCTGCTGGCCCACCCCCCCGACGCACGCCGACGCTATAAAAGGCGGCGTGCACGTGCGCGCACGCGCGCGCGCACGCGCACACGCGCGCGCACCCCCCCACGCTGAAACCACATGGAGGAAGCAGAGCAGAGGAACAACATGGACCAGCGCTAGGCAGCACCAACAGACACCAGGTAAGCACTAATCTTATTGTAGTGCACACACAGAGAGGAAGCTGTCCCCATGGGCTTCCTAAGAAACAGGAGTTTTTACCAGCAATTTCCTCTTTTAAAACATGTGGGGTTGCAGTATCAATGCTAACAGGCAGACCTGGGGTGAGTAGCAAATATATATCTTACACAAGTATACATATATCTACATGTTATCTGGGTAAACATTAGTATCCCATCCTGCCCACACAGACATAGTGGAGATAGTGGCTGATGCACAAGCATACTGTTAGCCAACCCAGAACCCCCAGGGGGATACCTACTGTCGAACCAAGTCCCGCAGGTTCCCTCTTACCTGCTCCACGCCGCAGGGTATTGCAAATTGCAAGAGGCCCAATCTTCCCCCATCTCCGTGGGTATTGTCTCGGACCTTCAGGGACCGGGGTCCTGTGTTTAAGGAACCCACACCCCTGGACCTATATAGCATCCTGGCATCAGTAGCGTTTAGTCCTGGAAGAGACCAAGGCACTGGAGCCCAGAATCCAGCCCTCCAAGGAGAGGCATTATAGGCAAAACCCCACTCCAGCAGGGCCCGGGTACCGTACACCTTGGCTTTGAAGCACTTCGGACGGATCCGGCTAGCTATCCTGGGTCCCGAGACCTCCGAGGGACAGCTAGACGTGACCAACACCTAAGACACTGGCGAAAAAACTAAAGCACTCTCAGTGGGAGGGGGTTATATAGGGAGGAACTTCCTGTGAAGTTGATTACACCAGTGTCCACACCTGAAGGTACCCATATAACCCATATGTAATGACTATGCGCTCTGTGTCCCGTGATGTACGATAAAGAAACACACATTTTGCACAGCATCTCTCACCAGCAAAATATTGGGGGTGGGGATCCAACATCACATACATTGCAGAGCTAGAGCACAGAGCTAAGTGTTATCTAAAATTGGAGGGAAATTACACCCCCGCCACTTCACAGGCTCAAAAAAACAGAGAAAAGAGCTGAGGGTATGAGACATTTTCAGATAGCACAGAGAAAGGAAACCAGCAAGGAACCAGACTTGGTGCCGAAGCTCAAAGCTGATTGGTCACTAGGCACAACTGCTCAAGTTTCTGTCTGCAAATTACCCAGAAAGTGTTAAAAATGTAAAGAGCCATTTGCCATAGAGACAACTCATGATCAACATCTTTTACTGATATGGCTGCCCAAAATTGCTCAATGTGAAACTTCACTCAGTTCACCACCCGACTGCATATATTTAATTGTTTGCAGCACAAGTAACTTAGTGGTTAGCACTTCTGCCTTGCAGTGCTAGGTTTGTTAGTTTGAACCCAACTATGTCTCTAGCTGCATGAAGAATTGTTTGTATGGGTTTCCTCTCATACTCAAAATGCATGTTGGTAAGTTAATTGTCTAAATTGTTCCTCGTATGTATCTGAGGTAGGGACCTAATATTGTAAGCTTCTGAAGGGCTGGAACTGAATGTAAAATAAAGGTAAAATATTGTATAAATTGTTAACGCTATATAGATACCTTTAATAATTGACATCATTGACCATGCATGACATACTCCAATATACTGCTGGTCTGCAGATTACATAAGGGTCAACTAGCTTGTGGAATGCTGTTACCAGTCTCACTGGACTGGGTCAGGTCATACTGTATATCCATCAGCTGGAAGGTTCTCAATAGATGATGTGATTTGTTCTATGGGTTCATGACCACAGCATGCAGCTTTGACATGATCCACCCAAGGGGGGGGGGCGGATACCTGTCTTTGACAGGTATCCTGTCACCACTTCCAGGAGACCAGCCATGGCGAATTATGTCAGCAACTTGGCTTACTACTTCTCCCTAATCCTTCCCCCCGCCGCTGGGTCAGTAGGTGAGTGCAGCGGTACCTAGCACATGTGCACAGTAGGGATCCAGCGTTAAGCCGTAATGCTTCACTACCAGGTTCCCTTACCAGCAATGTCGGCGACAGCACCCGACAGCTGATGGAAACATCAACTGCGGTGCCAACATCGCTGCACTCCAGGACAGGTAAGTGTCCTATTATTAAAAGTCAGCAGCTGCAATATGTGTAGCTGATGGATTTTAATTTTTACAGGGGTGGGCAGACCTCTGCTCAGTGGCGTAGCGTATGTTGTCAGCACCCGGGGCAATGCCCCCCCCCCCCAACCTGCACTCCCTGAGTCCCTTCAAATACAATGTGTTTGGGAAATATTGAAAGGTCATGTGCAGATGCAGGAGTTCACCATCACGGACAGGGCAGCCCCACGCCACACATGACCCCCATGGCCCAATCACAGGGCGCCAGACATTGAAAGATGGCGGCCGGAGCTTCGGGCGGCTGGGGACACATAATATGAAATTTAGGAGGATGCAGCCAGTGTGACACAATCTGGCTTGAAATATTGCGCCCGGGGCCATGGATCCCCCTGCCCCCCCATGCTACGCCACTGCCTCCGCTTTAACCTTTACTGCCTGCTGTGATGCCATAGCACACAACTCCCTTTCTCTAATGTGTTTTCCCTGTTTACTAAGCAACTAGGAGCCCCTTAGGACCACAAACAATGTTTTGCAGATTCTGATTGGCTTCTTGGGATTGTGTCACATCTGAAAATAAAGAGTAGAATGAGAAGTTCGCATTGCCTTTTAATTCCACTGAATTCCCTTGATCATGTCATCGTCAGACTTTTTGCATCGGTACAATGTCTGATATCTTCATAACCTGGAAAACACGCAACACGGTGAAGACCTTTAAATACGATAATCTGCAAGCTCACGGGAAAGATTAAATGAACATTAATAGGATGGAAAGCTTTCATTGATGTAGAATAAAACCTCTACTTGTACCGTTGCAAACAAAGGGACATCTTTTCACATCACTTTTACATATTTTAATGCACTGGCTCTGTTATTTTAAAGTTCAGAATATTCTTAATAGCTAGTGAATGCATTGCTGTGAAAGTATGAAGGCCTGTTGCAAAAATCTCATTTTAACTTCTATTGGGTTTTAGGTGCAAACATGCTGATTTGTAATGCTCAAAATTCATTTTATTGAACAAAGCCAAATAATAATACAAAATATGTGTTTTTACGATCATTATGAAGCAGGGTTTCTGAGTTCTGACCATCTAACAGCCTGGGCACTGTACATTGTAAGGTCCGCTGAAATACATAATATTTTGCCAAGAGGAAATATTTTAAATATGACATCTATTTAGCCACCAGCTATTATTATTCAAGTAGTCTTGTACAATTGCTCCTGTCATCACTTACCTTGGCCAATCAATATACAGTATATTAATTAATATACTATATATATATATATTTTTTGTAAATAACAAATTTAGTTCTATGTGTCAGCTCCCTCCCACTGTGCACAAAAGGCTGGTCTCAGATCTTAAAAATCATCCCTACACAGTTTCTTGTCTCTCAGTGCTATATAATAGATTTCTATGAAGGAGCTAGACAACCTTTTACTTTCATATTCTGCAGTCTCTAAGAGGCTTTTCTAAGCATAGGGGACATTTTTTCAAAGACATGTTCAGTGCATGGGATACATTGCCAGGGATATAGAAATTGAATAAAGTACTGCATGAGGAATCCTGCTTGGGAAATGTTAACCACATGAAATATCATGTCTGACAGTAAACACATTTTTTTTTTTCTGCCAAAGATGCAATGCCAGCATGGGGCATGCTGACAGGGTTAAGAAGACTATAGGAAGCTTTCAATCATATGACTACCTGGGTCAACCTGCTGGGGACCTGGTAACTGCATGAAGCGCCCTGACAGAAACATATATGGCATGGGGCACCTAAATAGGGACATGGTATACACATGGACACCTTGCCAAGAATGTGGAATTCGCATGGGTCAACCTATACGGTATATAGTGATAAAAGGCGCACAGACACAATATAAAAAGTAACATATTACATTACAAAAAAAGAAGGAAAGGGTATTTTTACGGTGCAATGAGTATTCATGTAGAGATAAGAAAGAAATAGTTTTAATCCAATGATATAAAAATATAAATTTGTATTTAAATATAGACCGGTTAAAAAAAATGATCCTGAGTAAATTTGTACATGAACTGGCATATAACAAAGATAATGAATGGTGGTCACAGTTAGCAGGTTATAGTCAAGCCAAGATGGAAAAAATTGCATGAGCCCAACATGTAATCCATGCTAATATTTACAACTGTACAAATGAAAAAACATACAGTTATTACTAAATATTTGTAATTAAAGAATACAATGAAAATAGAGAATTAATCCACTAAGTGGTTGAGATACTGTTGAGGCCACCCAAGAAAATCATGCTTACCCAACTGCTTATTCTATCCACAGTCCACCAACAACTAATGCCTTGGATCAGAACAGGAATCCCCCTGTAGTAGCGGACCCGTCGGGTCTTGGGAGCGTGAGCAATAGTGCCTTTTTGCCCGCCTCGTACCTGGTGACGTCAGACACCGGGTCCGTCGGTAGGATACTATTTAAACCTGCTCTCATGGCGTTTGCCTTGTTGACTGCAGGGGGACCTGGGTTAGTGGCCACAACACCGATGCAGTAAGCTTTTTGCCTTGATTTTGAGATATGCCATCTTTCTTTTGTTTTTCTATCACTTCCTAAATTGATACCTTATCTCTCTTTCTTTTAAAAACATTATTCTGACTACTTAATATGTTGAAACATTTGTCCACAAGTGTCTCTGTGTTATAGAGACTTACCAACTACTATCTGTTACCTTGTCCAGACTATTCTATATTAAAAAAAACATTGGGCGAGGGGGCGTGGCCGACTGCCGAGCATGCTGGACGTGTGATCGCACAGCTCCTGCACCGACCGGAGGATTCATAGGCATTCCCGCTATTCCCGCAGCCCGATTCCCCTGCAAAACATACAGAGCAGATACCTCTAGCTTCCAGAATGTCCGGGTCAAATCGCAAGAGGAAAGAGTATCGTCAGCCTAAGAAACTGACTGACTTTTACACGCTGACGAGTATCCAAGATGGCGCCCGCAATGCCACACGCGATGCCTCTGCCTCTGCGGCTTACACAGACCTCCCGGACGCTGCCGACCAGGGAAGCCTCCCTCACCCGAGCTCCCTGACGATACCGACCCACCCTCCCTCAACTCATCAGCCGGCAATAGCCCTGCCAAATCGCGGATGAGATTAGACACGGGCACAGCGACAGACGAGGTGAGCACTGTACTAAATCTCACCCCCGCTCCTCCTTCCCCAATCGCGGCCTTCCCCACCTCTAACCAGCCTGTGCTGGATACCGTTATGAAGGAGATGCTCATCTCCCTTCAAAGCTCCCTTCACAGTGACATTTCTGGCATGTTTACTAGATTCTCCTCACAAATGCACTATGTGGGTCAGAAGCTGCAGAATGTGGAAACACAAATGGGACAGATGACTGAAACAGTTAATGACCTGGTTGATGCTCATGAGCACACACTGGAGGAACAGCAGTGGATGAAAGCTAAAATGGCGGATCTCGAAGATAGGGCCAGACGCAATAACGTCAAAATCAGGGGGATTTCTGAAAATGTCACTCCACATGACCTGAATGCATTTGCCAGGAAAATGATGTCTGCTATTTTACCTGATCTCACCCCCATGGAGACCATCATTGATCGCATCCACCGTCTCCCCAAACCCCCACATCTCCCAGCTGAAGTGCCACGAGATGTCCTCATGAGGGTTCATTTTTTTCATGCCAAAGATCAGCTGCTTTTCAAGTCAAGGCAACTTGGACGGCTGCCGGCACCCTATACTAACCTCCAGCTATATGCCGACCTGTCACAGCATACTCGCCAGATGAGGAGGCAGCTCAATACCATTACGAAACCACTTAACAACCACAAAATTCCCTACCAATGGGGTTTCCCCACGAAACTCATTGTTACACAGAATGGATCTAAACATGACATCTTCACAGTAGAAGAGGGTCTCAAGCTGCTTAACAAGTGGGGTATCATACCTGATCCCCCACAACAACCTCAGCCGAATCGCAGAGGGCACACTCGCTCTTTGGGAAATGATCATCTTGTCGATATGCACTGATGCCCACTTGAATAGCGGGTATACATCCTCATAGATCTGCAAAACTCCGGCAGGATGCTTTGCTCGGTTCCTATTGTTCCACGAACTTATACCCCACTATATCTCAGCAGTCGCAGTTACACTTGACTGCTGCAAGTTTATTACTTGTTTTTGTTTTTCTGTTTATTCCTGTTATTCCTAACCTGTCTGTTCCTCTTTTTATTTCCGAAATCCGTGTCACCTACCCTCGAGAACACGCCTGAGAAGTGCACACGTAAATTTGTTCATCTGACTCGAACGATCTTCCTGCATATCAGTGAGTACCACTTATTCTTTATTCTATCTCAAACCCAACCTCAGAATGCCAAAATTCCTCTCACTCAACGCCAAGGGTCTGAATCACCCTGCAAAGCGGAAATCACTATGGCGTACAGCCCTACAATCTAATTGTGATGTCCTGTGCGTGCAGGAAACGCACTTTAAGAAGTCGGAAGAACCATCTTGCACTAATAAACATTTTTGCCACATTTTTCAAGCCCCTGGCCCCACCAAAAAGAACGGAGTACTTATAGCAATTAAAAATACAGTCAGTTTCACCCTACATGACAGTCTAATAGACGCGGAAGGTAGATATCTGGCCCTGGACTGTACTATTGATAATGCCAGGTTCACTATTGTCACTGTATACGTACCTAATACCAGACAACTCAAGTTCCTTTCTAAACTGATGCCCAAACTTGCCAAATTTCGCAGAGGCAATTTTGTTCTTTGCGGTGATTTCAACATTGTTCCGGATACTTCCATAGATGCATCATCTCGCTCCACTAGACACGCCTCGCCGATGGGTCGCTTCCTCAGATCCAACGATTTGTATGACGTATGGCGGTGTCACCACACCACAGAACGAGACTACTTATTTTTCTCCCACCGTCACAATTCCTATACAAGGATCGACTATTTCCTGGTCGATAAATGGACCCTGCCTAAAATCTCTAATTCACTTATTGACACGATAACATGGTCAGACCATGCTCCTGTGTCGATTGTGGTAGACACTCAACCTACATCTCCAAGCATAAAATTGTGGAGAGCCAATACTTCAATCCTCCGATCACCTGAACATTCAGCCTACATGCGTAAACACTTGGAAGAATTTTTTGATTTAAATCAAGGTTCCACATCTTCAAACACTATTCTCTGGAATGCCCACAAGGCCTTCGTTAGAGGTCTTCTCATCCAACTGGGCGCAAGGGAAAAGAGGAAGAGAGCACAACGTCTTGATAGTCTAACCTCCCAGATTAAATTGGTAGAGGACCAAAATCAGTTAAGCCCTGACCCCACTCTTAAAAATCAACTGACACTCCTTAGGCAGGAACTTAGGAACTTACTGTTAGAATCCTATGAAAGAGCTCAGAAATATTTTAAAGCTACGTACTACTCCACAGGGAATAAAGCTGGGAGGGCCATGGCACTCAGAGTAAAGGGTCATCACCTGAAAACCAAAATTGCACACCTCTACCACCCAAACACTAAGCAGAAGTTAATGGATCCCCAGGCTATAGCGGATGCTTTTAGCCTCTACTACCAAAAATTATACAACTTGAAAGATGACCCTTCTACTCCTAAACCGTCTGCTGATGACATACACAATTTCCTTAAAGAAATTAAGCTTCCCTCAGTCTCTCCAGACCAATTGTCGTCACTAAATGCACCTTTCACATCACTTGAAATTCTAGATGTGATTGCTAAACTTCCGCCCAGTAAATCCCCTGGCCCTGATGGGCTCACTGGAGAATATTACAAACAATTTAGCACTATTCTTGCCCCCTTTCTAGCTCAAGTGTGTAATGACGCTGCCTCTTCCTCTTCTCTCCCGCCGGAAATGTTAAATGCATTAATAATAACCTTGCCGAAGCCAGGGAAGGACCCCACCTCCCCACAAAACTTCAGACCTATATCCCTGATCAATATTGATACCAAAATCTATGCTAAGCTCATAGCGACGAGATTGATAGACATTATGCCATCTTTGATCCATCCAGATCAATCTGGATTCACTAAAGGTAGACAGACATGTGATTCCACCCGCCGAATCATTAACATTATTCACCATGCTAATTCTTCTGGAACGCCTTCTCTGCTTCTGTCTTTAGATGCAGAGAAGGCGTTCGATCGGGTAAATTGGGCATACGTCCGAGCCACACTCCAAAAGTTTGGTCTCCAAGGTCATATATTTTCGGCAATAATGGCCTTGTGCTCGAGTCCCTCAGCCCAGGTGTACTCATCTGAGCTATTGTCCAATCCCTTTCTTATATCAAATGGCACCCGACAGGGTTGCCCCCTATCGCCCCTTATTTTTAATTTAGTAATGGAACCCCTTGCTGAGCATATTAGATCGAATCCTCTGATATCTGGCTTTAAAATTGGATCAATGGAACATAAGATAAACTTATTCGCAGATGACGTGATTCTAATGGTTACCAATCCTCTATCCTCCCTGGCTTCGATACAATCTGTACTACTGAGATTTAGCAATGTTTCGTTTTATAAAGTTAATGACACAAAATCCCAAATTCTAGGCCTGGGTTTAGATGCGGTATCCAGCAACCTCCTACAAACCTTATATCCATACCCATGGGCGAATACGGGGATTACTTATCTAGGAATCACTCTAACTAAATACTCCAAGACCCTCTTTAATAGTAATTATGTGGAGGCTAAGCAAATGTTGCTTAGGGAGACTACCAAACTCTCCAAGTTTGAATTTTCTTGGTCTGGGAGGTTGGCCGCCTTCAAGATGCTTGTTCTTCCTAAGCTGCTGTATACATTCCGCACGTTGCCTATACCTTTAACATCTTCCTATCTGAATTCTCTCCAATCCATTATTCAACGTTTCATTTGGCAGGGCAAGCGCCCCAGGTGTTGTCGTTCCAAATCCATCAAATCGAAAATGGCGGGAGGCCTGGGGTATGTAGACATAAAAGACTATTACCTAGCTACTGTTCTGGCCCAAATGTCGGACTGGGTTACCGATCATCCATCCACACTTTGGGGAAACATAGAAAATGTTATGACTCCTGGACATAACCTAAAGGAATGGTTGTTCAGCTCTACAACTACTCCTCAATGTCTTCGCCTATATTCACCGACTGTTCGGGCATCTATTAATGCTTGGAGAGTGTTACATCGCACAAAGTGGTCCCAAATTCATACAAAAAAACATTGGGCCAGATTCATAGAGCGATTACGCCTGTCTATCTCGCGTTAGACTGGAGAACTTTCGAATTACGCGCGTTTTTTCACTACTCTGAACTCTCAAACCATGAAAATACGGCTGCGGGCTTCAATTCGACTGGCTTACTTGTTAGTACGCCTTCGGATCTACGCTGCAATAAAATTGCGGCCACTGGGTGGAGTTCCCGTCGTTTTCCGCGTCAGGGTATGCTAATGAGCTTTTGCCGGCGATCCCAGAAATTACGATCTTCAATCGCAATCTCTTACGGCATCTTTAGTCATCTTTTTGCTGTGTAAAACTATACCAGCTTTTTGCTGGTCTAATATTAGACAGCCCATTTTAAGTATGGCCGTCGTTCCCGCATTGAATATCAACGTTTTCCGACGTCTTTTTTTATTTTTGACGTAAAACGTCCGGGAATAGGAATGTCCGTAAACGACGCTACTCAAACAACGGATGACGTATCGACGTTATTTCGCGCAATGCACGGCGGGAAATTTCTGAACGGAGCATGCGCAGTTCGATCGCCGCGGGGACGTGCCTAATTTAAATGCTTCACGCCCACTAATCGCGTATTTCGATTACGCGGCGAGAAATAGACGCTGCCATATCGTACGGGCAAAAATCTACCATAATTCGACGTAGAGCCTGGTAAAATGTGGCTGCGTAGCGTATCTCGGATACGCTGCGCAAATGTACGTGTACCTGAATCTGGCCCATTATTTTTTATTTAAATTGAAAAAAATATATTCTGCCTTCTTTCTTTTATATGCCCCTCTTTGAAGACAGTGGCATATATTAATCATTATTTCAATTTTGGTTTTTGTTTATTAATTCTCAGACTGACATCTGTAGGCGGCGTCAATGACAGGCTGCACATCAGTATCCCTCTTTTTTTGATACAATTAGTACTTACTTTTATGTAGTTTTAGTTTAGTTTATCTCAACTACAAATTAATTTTTACCCTATTTTTCTGTCTTTTACCCAGTTAGTCCCTTGTAGTCTCCTTACGCAGCAAAAAGATGACTACAGATGCATAAGAGATTGCGAAGGACGTTCGTAACTTCGTGGATCGTCGGAAAAAGCTCATTTGCATACCCCGACGCGTAAAACGACGGAAACTCCACCCAGCGGCCGCAAAATTATTGCAGCGTAGATCCGAAGGCGTACGAACATGTAAGCCAGTCGGATTGATGCCCAAAGCCGTCGTATCATGGTTTGAGGCTTCAGACTAATGATACGACACGCGTAATTTTAAAGTACTCCGGTCTAAGGTGAGATAGACCGGAGTAAGGGCTCTGTGAATCTGGCCCTATAAATTTTGCGCAAACCAATCGATAAACGCTTATTGCGTTTTTTTTACCAAAAATAGGTAGAAGACTACGTATCGGCCTAAACTGAGAAAAAATTATGGGCCAGATTCAGGAACACTTGCGCTGGAGTATTTCGATATGCGCCGCGTAACTGTGATGATGCGCCGTCGTTTCTATGTGCCCGTACCCACCAAACTAGATGCGCCCAATAACGGGTCATTTGCGACCGGCGGAACGTTCCGACGCCAGAGTATCGTCAGCGCTTAATTTCGCTGTGCGCATCAGTCGCGCCCATTGATTTCCCCTGCAAATATGCAAATGAGGGATTTTTCACAATTCACGAACGGATTAGCACCATACGCCGGCTACATGCGCCGCGCGTATCTCGTCCGTCCGGCGCAAAGTTATTTCTACAAAAGGCTGCTTTATCTTTACTCCAGATGGCCACAGGTCAGCAGGAGAGCAGCTACAGCAGCGTTACCGACGATAGGAGCTAGCTGAACAACCACACTTGCAAGGACAACACCTCTGTGTGCCAACATGCCAGGGGCAGTCGTGGTCCTAGCACTAGTACTGGGTCCCCCGGAACGAAGGAGGCGGGCACGTGAGAGGATATACCGCACACGTATGAGCCTCTTTGGCATGGGGGATGAGGAGGTGTATCGCCTCTTCAGATTCAGCCCTGATGCAATACTTGAACTAACCACAACCCTGCAGGGTGACATCACCAGCAAGACACACCGCTCACAAGCAGTGCAGCCACTGGTGAAGGTCCTGGCAACACTTCATTTCCTTGCAACTGGATCATTCCAGCGTACAAGTGGAGTGGTGGCTGGGATGTCACAGTCCTCCATAAGCAGATGTGTGCACCAGGTTGTCCCTGCAATCCTCAGACGCATGTCCAACCAGTTCATCAGACCCACCACTGAGGAGCTGCGGCTGAAGGCAATGACAGATTTCTACAGCATTGCCAGATTCCCACGCACCATCGGGGCCATTGATTGCACACATGTGGCCCTACAGCCCCCCAGTGCCACAGAGCACATATACCGCAATCGGAAGCATTGGCATTCCATCAACGTACAGGTGATAGCCGATGCCCAGCGCCTCATATGGCACGTCCGTGCCAAACACCCCGGGTCCAGCCATGACAGCTTCATATACCGTCAGAGTCCCATCCCAGCAGAATTCGAGCAGAACATGTATGGGGACAGCTGGCTGGTTGGTGAGTGACATGGGTGGCAGGCATGACTATCCCCTCCCGTGATGCACAACAGAAGTCGCACATGCATGACTAACATCCTCCTGTATTTTCCCTTACAGGTGACTCTGCATATGCACTGGGACCCCATCTAATGACTCCTTTCCGGAACCCCCAAACCAGAGGAGAGAGAAAATACAATGAAGCACACATCAAAACCCGTGCAGTGGTGGAGCAAACATTTGGGCTCCTGAAGTCCCGTTTCCGCTGCCTGGATAAGTCCGGGGGGACCCTATTGTATTCCCCTACCTTTGTGTGTCAGATCATCGGTGCATGTTGTATTCTGCACAACTTTGCTATGAGAAAAGGCCTGCAGATTGACATACGTGATGACCTGACCCCCGACCCACACAGTCCCCACCTGCCAGAGGACACCCAGTCTGCTGATGGAAGAGCAGTCAGGAGGGTCCTCGCCGTAGGCATCTTTGGACACTAAACCAAAACATTAATCACACAGACAATGCACGCGTGTACACCACTGATGTCCCTAGATCACACACACCACATGCACATCGCATTGGATTAGCCCAAGTCCAGCATGTAGGAGTTGGGAGCAGTAACGCCAGCGTCAAGGCCCCAATGATGTCACTGTCAATTCACACACCTTTCACACGTCATTCATACAGCCGTGGGGTTAACTTCACCACCACGGCCGAGGGTGACACCCCTTACTGTCAGGAGTGCCACCCTCTCACATTCACACACCATTCACACTGTCCCCTGCACTCCTGACCGTGTGCAGTACAAAATAAACAAAAATATCTCATAACCTGAGAACAAAAAAAAAAAAAAACTCATATCCTGAGTATAAACAAAAATATATAACAACCAAAAAATCAAAAAACCCTCATCTGGGATGACGGGGGCTCCTCCTTGGGGGCACTCTCGGGCTCCTCAGCTGCCTGGAGGGAGTGGGTGGTGGTGGGGGTGGGGGGGCATCAGGAGGAGGCTGATCCCCGGGTGGGCCACTCCTGGGAGCTGTTGGCTGCATGCCCTCCAATGCCACAGCGATACGGCTCAGATACAGGTTTGTCTGGGCCTGCATCCCTAGCTGGCAGGTGATCTGATGCCGCTGGTCACGTTGCCGCTGCCTCCCCTCTTCCCGGATGGCAGCTGTGTTGTCTCGAACAGCTGCTGTCAGGTGCCGGATATTAGCCTGCACCTCCCCCAGGCTGGTCACAACGCCCTGCACACGACTGGGCAGCTGTGACAGAGAGCCCAGGCTGTCTGCGACCCTGTCTAAGTGGCCAGCCATCTCCCCCATTTGCTGGGTCTGTTTGGCGTGGTCCAACACTACCTGGTCCTGGACCAGATCAGACACCCCCCTGGTCTTCCGGGTCGCCTTCCTGGGGGCAGAAGAAGGTTGTCCCCGTGGGGATGGAGTCGCCCTTGAGGGGCTACCTAGGATGGGGGAGGGGATCACAGAGGGCCCTGCAGAGGAGGAGGACTCCTCCAACATTAAAATAAACTATTGTTCAGGGACAGGCTCCTCCACAACCACCTCTGCTGAAGTGGTGTGGGCACTCTCCTCCTCCACCTCGGTGTCTCCAGCACCCAGGGCCTCGTCATCAGCATCCCGTTGGGAGGTTGGGGTGGACTGGCCGGTAAGCGATGATGGCCCAGCTCCGTCATCTGTGGATGACACAAAGCAGACACATGTTGGTGGTCCCACACACTTGGCACATGTACCCCCCCCCCACATGCAACACACCAAAAAGGGGGTAAAAATCACTTACCTGTCCTGGAGCCTTCCTCTACGGAGTCATAGCCAGGGACCCCCTCCAACTGCTCCCTGTCCAGGCAGCGGGCGACCACCTCCTCCTCCGCGGTCAGGGTGACAGGACATGGGGGACCACCACCTGTGCCCCTCTCATGGCTCCTAATGGTGGCCACCTTGCCCCTCATCTTGCGCCGCAGGTCGTTTATTTTTTTTTGAATATCGCCTGCATTCCGGGTGGAGTAGCCCAGCACATTGACCCTGGCAGCTATGGTGTCCAGGATGCCCTGCTTCCTCTCCCGGCTGGTCTTCCTGCTTTTTTTCCCGTGGAGGAAATCATTAAACGTCTCCATAGCCGAGATTATCACAGAGACCTCCTGGGCATTAAAGTTGAGGTTCCTCCTCTCTTTGGGGGTAGCGGGAGCAGCCATTACAGTGCAAAAGTATCTTCCCTGGGGTGGGGGGAAACGGATATACTTTTGCGCCGGAATGGCGTTTCCGCCAGCGCTTTTAAGCGCCCAGCGGAACGCATTGCGCTGACGTTTCCCAGGAAGTGGTGCCGACGGAAGTTGTGAGCATGCGCACAAGGGGGGCGAGTGGAGCCGCACTCACTGCGCATGCTCCGTGGATGATGCGCTGAACGTAAGCCTCTGCGCTGGGCTCCGCCCATCATTTACATATGATTACACCCACTTCCACTTGCGTCGGGTTACGCCAGCGCATTATCGTTACTCTGGCGCAAGTTTACGCGCAACTGCTATGTGAATTACAGGACTTGCGCTGAAAGGGTCTTCAGAGTAACGTAAATGAGAAGCGTTACTCCAGAGGAAAGATACTCTCATCTACCTGAATCTGGCCCTATGTTTTTTTATATATTTTTTAGGCATATTTATTATAGCAAAGTAAAAAATATTGATATTTTTTTCAAAATTGTAGCTCTATTTTTGTTTAAAAATAAAAACTGCAGAGGTGATCAAATACCACCAAAAGAAAGCTCTATTTGTGGAAAAAAAAAGAAAACCAATTTTGTTTGGGATCCACGTTGCACGACCGCACAATTGTTAGTTAAACTGACGCAGTGCCGAATCGCAAAAACTGGCGAGGTCCTTTACCTGCATAATAGTCCAGGTCTTAAGTGGTTAAATAAAATGTATATTTTTATATCATTGGATTAAAACAATTTCTTTCTCAACTCGACATGAATACTCATTGCACCGTAAAAATCCCTTTTCCTTTTTCCTTCTTTTTTCTAAAATTTTCACATGGGATGTGGTGCCTAACTTTTTAAGTGTTTTGCCTCTGTTTGGACTAAACCAGGGGTCTTAAAGTACCGGCCCGCGGGCCATTTGCGGCCTGCGAACCGGTTATAAATGGCCTGCAGGCAAGGCGGGGGGTGCCGCGGAAGTGGGGGAGTAGATTTTCTTCACATGCAGAGTAGCGCAAGAAGCGTCTGTCCTAAGTTCACTTCTCTGTCATGTCACGCTGCGGCTGCTCCCTGCCCCCCGGCGGCCCCCTCTTTTCTCGTCCATCCCCATTTGCTTGTGATATCACCTGGGATGGACGAGAAGAGAGGGGGGGCCGCCGGGGGGCAGGGAGCAGCCGCAGCGTGAAATGACAGAGAAGTGAACTTATGACAGACGCTTCCTGCGCTACTCTGCATGTGAAGAAAACGACAACAAGTAAACGCTGACCATTGCCCCATGTACCCTGATTGTGCCCTCATGTGCCCCATGTACCCTGATTGTGCCCTCATGTGCCCCATGTACCCTGATTGTGCCCCCATGTGCCCCATGTACCCTGATTGTGCCCCATGTACCCTGATTGTGCCCCATGTACCCCGATTGTGATGTCATGTGCCCCATGTACCCTGATTGTGCCCTTATGTTCTCCATGTACCCTGATGTGCCCCATGCACCCTGATTGTGCCCTCATGTTCCCCCATGTACCCTGATGTGACCTATGTACCCTGATTGTGCCTTAATGTGCCCCATTTTCCCTGATGTGCCCTGATTGTGCCCCATGTGCTCTGATGTGCCCCATGTACCCTGATGTGCTGCATGTACCCTGATGTGGCTTATGTGCCCCGATTATGCCCCATGTGCTCTGATGTGCCCTGATGTGCCCTGATGTGCTCAATGTGCCCTGATGTGCCCCATGTACCCTGATGTGCCCCATGTACCCTGATGTGCTGGGCTCTGTACCCTGATGTTCTGTGTCCTGTGCCCTGTATCCTGATGTGCCATGTGTCCTGATGTGCTGTGCTGTGCTCTGATGTGCCATGTGCCTTGTCCTGATGTGCCGTGCCCTGTACCCTGATGTGGCCTGTTGTGCTGTGCTCTGATGTGCTGGGCTCTGTACCCTGATGTGCTGTGCCTTGTACCCTGATGTCATGGACTCTGTACCCTGATGTGCGCTGTGCCCTGATGTGCGCTGGGCCCTGTACCCTGATGTGCTGGGCTCTGTACCCTGATGTGCGCTGTGCCCTAATGTGCCCTGATGTGCTGGGATCTGTACCCTGATGTGCTGTGCCCTGAACCCTTTTGTGTTGGGCTCTGTACCCTGATGTGATGTGCCTTGTACCCTGATGTCATGGGCTCTGTACCCTGATGTGTGCTGTGCCCTGATGTGCCCTGATGTGCTGGGCTCTGTACCCTGATGTGCTGTGCCCTGTACCCTGATGTGCTGGGCTCTGTACCCTGATGTGCGCTGTGCCTTGTACCCTGATGTACTGGGCTCTGTATCCTGATGTGCGCTGTGCCCTGATGTGCTGGGCTCTGTGACCTGATGTGCTGTGCCCTGATGGTGAGTGGTCAGTGTGTAGTGTAGTGGTCAGTGGGGGGTGTAGTGGTCAGTGTGCAGTGTAGTGGTCATTGTGTAGTGTAGTGGTCAGTGGGGTGTGTAGTGGTCAGTGGTCTGTGTGTAGTGGTCAGTGGTCAATGTGCAGTGTAGTGGTCAGTGTGTAGTGGTCAGTGGGGTGTGTAGTGGTCAGTGTGTAGTGGTCAGTGGTCAATGTGCAGTGTAGTGGTCAGTGTGTAGTGGTCAGTGTGTAGTGGTCAGTGTGTAGTGGTCAGTGTGCAGTGTAGTGGTCGGTGTGCAGTGTAGTGGTCAGGGTTAATAACGCATCCACTGACACCAGTGCTGGGGGTAATAATGCGTCCACTGACACCAGTGCTGGGGGGTTAATAGTGTGTTCGCTGACACCAGTACTGTTGTTTTTGAAAGTTTGCATGCGGCCCCCCATGGGATATGAAAACTTGTCTTGTGGCCCTCAGGTGATTTGAGTTTGAGACCCCTGGACTAAACCATTACGATAAAATATTACATGTTCTGACATGTTCTAACAAACTTGTGTACTGGCTGTACAATTTAACAGGGATATATAGTTACCCTGCCATCTTTGGACAGACAAGTAACATCATTTTCTTTCTTTATATTTTTTCCCTTGAAGAGCATTGTCACCGAGTCTTCCCCAAGCCGGCCTTCTGACCAACCTGCACTCCCAGGAAATACCTTTTCAATTATAAAATGTTGATATTTTTCTCCTCCTTGTCAGGTTACAGTGATTTTGCCTGGTGATTGTCCACTCTAGCCCAGATTCTCATCATGTGCGAAACTTGAGACATTTTGTTATGCTTCCCTTTTGCTCTGTTTTCTAGATAGCAGCCATCAGAAATAACTAGAGCTTACAGGTATGGTGGAGCATGTGACCTGATCACAGAATGCTACTGCAAAAAAATGGTCGTCATTCTTTTTTCATGGCCAGTAAAGGCTGGCTTGTCCTTGCCATCTCCTAAATGTGTTTTCTTATTAGAGCAGCATCTATATACTGTACTTTTAAAAGCCAATGTATATTATTTAATGAAAATGAAAATCCTGTGGTTATAAGGACAAACATCTTAGCTACTGTTTAACCACTTGTTGACCAGCTCACGTACATTTACTGCAGCAGGATGGCAGCGCTGTGCGAATCGATGTACCTGTATGTTGCTCGCACCAGTGGGTAGGGGGAATGCGCGCGAAATGCCCACGGCGATTGGATTCATTACAGAACCGATCAGTCTACAGGTCCAAGCAAATGATTTTTGACCAGGACCTCTAATTGGTTCTGGCGAATGAAATGCCTTCTCTGCCTGTGAAATGTAAACACATGCAGAGGAAGTGATGTCACCTCCCGTTGTGAAGCCCTTTTCGGTTTCAGAGCGTAAGGAGAGGACATCTACTGTGAGTAAACCAAGCACTACACTAACACCAGTACATGTAGGCACACTTTTAACCCCTCAATCACCTCCTGATCATCGCCCTAGTTAACCCTTTCACTCCCTGTCACGTGTCACTGAGAGCAGTTTTCAGATTTTTCACTGATCACTCAACAGCTTGTCACATGATCCCCCTGTGCTGGCCGGCCTCGATCTTTGGAGAGAAGTGGGAGGGGGCCGAGATTCCCCAGTGACGTCAGCTGGCCAGCAGAGGGGAATCTCGGCCCCTCCTGCTTCTCTCCATAGATCGAGGCCAACCATCACAGGGGGATTACATGATCACACAGCTGCAGTGTCAGAAACAGTATTTAGCCCTTTCATTTCTAACAAACACAAACAGTTTTGGTAATGGCTGGATATCTCCATTAGATACATGTAAAGTCACTTTGGCTTTACATACACTTTAAGTATGTGGATATTTAAACTTCAAGCATTCCTTTATCAATAGTGTCATAAGCATTATGTCCATTTTATGACACAGTTTTGGAAAATTTCTAATTTTAATGGAATGGATATTACTGTTTTTTTTAATACATGTTTATAAATGAGGAATCTTTAATAGAAACTGTTGTGTGTGTTGATTTTATGGTTTGACCTCTTTAAATGGTGCAGTATATAAGGTAAATCTTTACCAGCCCAGTGGAGCTTGGAGCTGCTATTCATCACATTACATTCTATGGGATAAAACAAGTCACAGAAAACCTTGTCAGTGCTGGCTTTAAAAAAATGAATCATGTTTTAAAACCCTGTTCTTGACCAACCTTCCAGCTTCGCGTTCGAAACAAACGTATGTTCGACTCGAACATCGTCCGTTCGATCGTTGGTCGAATTTCGAACAAAAACGATCGTTCGCGGCAAATTCGAGTAAAACGAAACGACCGTTTTTAAAACTTTTTTCCCATTGATACTACTATCAATGGAAAAAAAAGTTTTTAAAAACGGTTGTTTTTCAGGAGTCCTGCTCCTGAAAACGACCGTTTTTAAGACTTTTTTCCATTGATACATGTTCCCTGGGGCAAGACCCGGGTTCTGAAAGACATTTTCCAACAATAACTTGAAAATTGGTCTTTAAAATTATAGTTTTTGAATTCGAACGTTCGAGTCCTATAGACTTCAATGGGGTTCTAAATGTTCGTGCGAACGATCGGACTGTTCGACGGTTCTGGTGCGAACCGAACGCTGGGGTGTTCGGCTCATCCCTAGTATTGATACTAAAATGCTCCAATTACGTAATTTAAAGCTAAACATGCACACATATCTCTGAGGATTCTGGGAATTGTAGTTTTACATGCATGTCTATGTACAGCATTAATGTCAGTGTTTTTAACTGATTTAAAGTAAAGTGTATGCTGGATTTACATTATTGGAAGTGGTCTCTTTGCTTTTTTATGTATAAAGTCCTGACACTGAGTTGTTGGGGAAAGCAGTCCTGGGAGTTGTCAAGTCTTGTAGTGGTCTGTGTTAATGGAAACAACAAACATTTTCAGACTCCTTTTATGAGGATCACAAGCTCTCTGGTAAGTTCTGGTAAGTTTCAGAGTGGTTGAGGGAGGACACAGTGTTTGATTTATGCTTATTGAACTCAAGGAGGAAGATTACACTTCTCTTGGCATTTTCACTGGCACAGTATGAACACTGGTGGTAGATACTCACTGTTTACATTTTGGACTTTATTATTTAATTTCAAGATTTTATTTTTATTTAAATGATCGCAAGCACTGCACTTTTTTATTTAATTGTAGCATGCCCATAGCATTCTGGTCCAGCTATGGATAGGATACTAGCTTTATATTTGGACAATAGTCCTCTGATGGTGGGGAACTGCTGTGCACCTAATGCTGCACTGAAAAGGTCAGAAAGCAAGCTTAGGATCATGCAGCTGATTAAATTAGAGTGTCCTGGGGGGAGAATTATTAAACTCTGGTTGGGTCAGTGTTAAATTAGAAGCGCTGAGTTAGAACAGCTCAAAACCACCAGCAGCTGGATTGGGAACAATCTGCTTGCTCGAAGAAATCATTAAACATGATATACGACTTACATACTTTTTTTTATTTAGCCACTACACAAGATTGACACCATAATTGCTGATCTTCCCTCATCTTTGTCTTTCTCCTCCATGCCACATCTAAAATAATTATTCACTTTATAGGGTTAAACTTTATTGTAGATAAATGTAACACGTTACCCTGGATACTCGCATATAGCTATTTCTTGCCATGCTCTCTCAATTCTATCTTTTTATTTTATTCCACGGCTTTCTTGGTATAAACACAAATCACATTTATTAAATATTTCTTCATAACACTTTAGAGAGATGCTAATCTGATATTCTCAGCTTCCCAATGTAAATCTTGTGCAGGCAGGTTATATACTACTTTTTACCATCTTTAGTTAAGTGTGTTTAGCCAATGTTTAAAGTGGTTCTAAAGGCCGAGATTGTTTTACCTTAAAGCATTTTCTGCATTAAGGTAAAAAACATATGTGCAGCTCCCCACCCTTGCCCCCCCACCTATATTTACCTAAGACCAATCTTGATCCAGCTTGAGAACAGAGGTCTCTTTACACTCTCTCTGCTCCATTCTCTCCTTTGCTTAATTGTCCTATGAGCCACCAGTACCCCCACCAGTATCCCCTAAGCGTTCCATGAGTCAGGCTAAAAGGAGCCATGCAGTGCTTCAGCTGGTCTGTGTAGAGGACAGGAGCCACACCAGAGCAGATATTCTTGCCAGCTGAAACCAGGAATGGTGGGGTGCTTTATTAGCACAAACCCCCTGTTCACTCTTAGACAGGGAAAGTTGGCACATGTGCCATGCATGGCACATGTCCTCAATTTGATGGTGCAGCATTTGTTAAACAGGTCAGAAGTGGCTGTAGCCATTTCAGGCGGTCAAAAACAGCCAGCGGGAATTTCACCTGCCCAAAAACTGCCTGATATGTGACATGCCCACAAGGTGGAACTCGACTTTGGCAATGCACATGCAGCAGAGGGCCATTAACGAGTACATGTGTGAGTATGGCACAATGGCAGTTTGAGTCCAGTTCTGCTTTTTTTCCTCACACCAATGGCTGCTGATAAAGGATGCATGCACTGTACTGTCCCTATTTGAGGAGGCCACAAGGATGGTGAGCCATCACAATGCATGTACCAGTGACACAATCCATGTTGTGTTCCTGCTGGAACAGACTATGCATGGCATTATGGACAGGGCACTCGGGATATAGCAGGGGGAGGAAGAGGATGACTTCCTTTCGTCTCAAGGACCACTTTGTTCCGATGTCATACAACACACATGAGGAGAGGGAGGAGGAGGAGGATTCTGAAAGTTTTGGAGGCATTGAAGCAGGGGAAGACTTATGTCAACCCTTAGCAGATGGTTTTCCATCCCCAGAACCCTTGTGAGTAGTACGTGGCTGGGCAAAGGCAGTTCCAGATAATGTGATCCTCAGTGACATAGAGGAGTCTTCTGATGCCACGGCAAACTTGCGGTGCATGGACTCCCTCATTCTTTAAAGCCTGCACAAGGACCCGAGAATACATAGCATTGAGGAGAAGAATTACTATTGGTTGGCAACCCTTCTTGACCACTGTTACAAGGGTAAAGTCTTGGAACTCATCCCATCAAAACATAGGTAGCAGAAGATTAAATCTCTTGAGGACACCTTAACCTCCCTGGCGGTTTTCCTGTGTCTGACACGGGGTAAAAATTTCCTGCTACCATCGTTGATCCCGTGTCAGACACGGGGTGAGCTGCAGAGTGCACAGCGAGTACCTTACCTTCTCCCGCGATCCGACGCTGTGCTCGCTGGATCTGTCACTTCCTTGTTCCGCTCTCTGCGACGTAGCGACGCACGGGTGCGGAACTGGGCGGGAATTTCAAAAAAAGTTACACATAAAAGAGGTGATACAGTGCAATCCCCTCAGATTACAATGTATCACCTTTAGTACTACGTGCCCTTGCCTTCCCCATAGTGCCCATCTAATAAAAAAAAATGACATCAAAAAAGCGCCACTTTTCACAAAAAGCGCTTTTGGAGCAGCTGAGTGACAGCGACAATGGTGCAGAGATGCTTGCCGAACAGAGTGAAAGTGAGTCGTGGGATTTGTCATCTGACCCTGAGACCGACACTGATCTGTCAAGTGATGAAGGCGAAGAACCTGCACTTATCCTCAGTAATGTGCGCACTTGGTGCCCTATTGCCGATACGGACCAGGTTGCGCCCCCAAGATTTCTGTTTACCGGATCACCAGGGCTGAAGGTAGATGTGGAGCAGGACAACCCTCTGGCCTACCTAAAATTATTTGTTACAGAGGATGTCATAGAAAAAATTGTAACGGAGACAAACCGCTACCAGGAGCAGCAATCCGCTACGCCACATGCCAAATTTTCCCGCAGCAGAAAATGGGAACCGGTGACCAGAGAGGACATCTGGCAGTTTTTGGGGCTCATTATTCTGCAGGGCGTGGTGGGGAAACCGCTCCAGAAGTGGTACTGGACCACCAACAAATTATTGGCCACTCCATTTTTTGGCACTGTGATGTCAGAATGCCGTTTCTCTCTCATCATGAAGAACTTCCACTTCACCAACAATGAAGAGTTCGATGAGGCCACGCATCCTGCGCCCAAACTCAAAAAAATATGGGAGGTATGGCAAATTATTGTTGGTAATTTCCAGCGGACCTATGTGCCAGATAGGGATGTCTGTGTGGATGAGAGCTTGATGGCCTACAAGGGTCGTCTGAGTTGGATTCAGTACATCGCTTCAAAAAGAGCGCGGTTTGGCATCAAGTCATTTATGCTCTGCGAGGCATCCACTGGGTATATATGGAACTCCGTCATTTATACTGGTAAAGGCACAAAGTTCAACCCCAGGTACAGCGGCTATGGGATGGCCACATCATCTGTGCTTACACTACTGGAGCCATTGCTGAACCAGGGGTACTGTGTGATCACCGATAATTTCTATACATCTCCGGAACTATATGAAGTCCTGATACAGAATAAGACTGATGCCTATGGTACCGTTAGGCCTAACCGCCGTGACATGCCATCTGCATTTGGGAAGAGAAAATTAAAAATCGGAGAAATTGTTGCCTGGCAAAAGGGTAAGATCATGGCAATGCGATGGCGAGACAAAAAGGACGTGTGCCTCATGAGCACTGTCCACAATACCTCCACTGCCATGGTCCACACAAAAGGTGGAAAAGACGTGCTGAAGCCCCAAGTCGTGGTCGACTATAACAGCTCAATGGGAGGAGTCGATAGAGCCGATCAGGCTATGACATACTACCCTGCTATGCGGAAACAACAGAAAAAATATTACAAAAAAATATTCCGGCATCTTCTGGAACAATGCCTTTGGAACGCCTACATCCTGCACAGGGCATATAGTGGCAAGCCTCTTGTCCACTCTGACTTCATCTGGAAGGTGGCTGAGCTGATTTTCGTCAACCACCAGGTGCCATCTGTATCTGCAAACAGACCAGGACGTCGGGCTGTTGATGTGGTGAATCCAGAGCGTCTGACGGGTCGCCATTTTTTGGATTATATCCCACCAACTGCAAAAAAGGCAGCACCTGCCAGAATGTGCGTAGTGTGCTGCTCAAAAAGAGATAGCAAGGGGAAAAAAGTCCGAAAAGAGACAAGATACTATTGTCCTGACTGCGATGTCGGACTTTGTGCAGTCCCCTGCTTCAAAGTGTATCACACTCAAGATGTATATTGAATTTTCTTTATTTGACTAAATTCATTATTCTTTATTACAGTATTAAATAAAATAATATTAGTTATTAGATTATAATTCATGATTTTGTGTTTCATCTTTTATCACATCTGGGATGTCTACTAGAGTCTTGTTTGGTCAGGTTTAAGTAAGTACTTACTAAGAATTGCAGGCCTATAATACATAACACCACATTTCCTTGCAAAACAATTGCAACGCTTTTGGTACAAAATTCCAGACAGAATCATAACGCCAGGGAGGTTAAAGAGGAGTGTATGTAATGCTTTTCCAAACTCTTGTAGGTTACAGTCTTGTGGAAAATGTAGTTGTGATGCTTCTGGTGGTCAAGAGAGGAACAGTGGAGAAGGGGGCTGCCTCAGTGCTGCTTTTCAAAAATGTTTTAGTCCTTGGCGCCCAGTGCTGTCAGCTTCCACATCCTATGAGCGGTGTCTGCATCATATGTTGGGAGATCTAGTAGCAAAACAGACATGGAAAGCTTTCTCGTTGATGATCCAGTGGGTTACTGGGCATGTAATAAGTCAGGGGTCCTATACCAAAAAAAAACAAGAACTTAATGACAGTTTCTTTCTGCGCTACACATCGCAAATTTTTTTATGACGATTCCCAGATTTCCCCCCAGTCTAATAAGGAGATTGGTCGTTGCAATATATGGGACAATTTTTTCATGTAATTGTGTGTGGAATCCGTTAAGAGTGGAGTCTCGTGCAAGATTTTATATATAGATGAGATCAGCTTGGGTTCATATGGGCAATTGGCACATAGCATTTTGAAATCTGTGAGTTTCTCCAAAGATAATGAGGGTGTGTTAGCGAGGAAAAGGTGTTTAAATTGTATGTACGAGTACAACAGAGAAGCAGGAAGGTCATGTTTCATTTGTAATTCCGGGAAGAACAGGAGCTTACGACTAACTGGGTTTACCAGATGTCGCAACTGAAAAATTGCAGAGTCCATGGGAGTGTCCACATGTAGGACATTGCATCAGGTATGTCTGGATTAAATAGTACACTCAGGAATGGAGAGCAAGGGGAGGAGAGAGAAAAACGGTCTGCATATTTCCTCCAGATAGATAGGGTGTAAATCATCGGGCCCATGCACAGGCATACATTTAATTGAAGAAGACGATAAACATATAGCAAGGATGTACTGAAACAATGATCCCCATTTTGATTTTAGCCCATCTATTTGGAACTTTCCTAGAAATCCAGAAAGTCAATACTCTGAGGTGTGAGACATAGTAGTATCTAATGACATCAGGTGCAGCCAACCCACCTTTAGTTCTGAGAGCAAAAACTACGGATCGAGCAATCCTATGAGAAGCATTATTCCATATAAAATTAAGGCATTTTCTCTGGAGGCTTTTCAGTTGCAACATTGGGACTGGGATTGGCAGTGTTTCAAATAAGTACAATAATTTGGGAAGTATTGATATTTTAAGGACGTTGATTCTGCTGAGGAGAGCGATAGGGAGGGAGGTCCAGAGGTTCAGGAGTCTGGTTATTTCGCTAACTTAGGGGGAAAATTGGCTTGATAGAGGGAAGAATATGTGGGGGTAAGTTGGATGCCTAGATGCACCAATGATACTTAAAGCTACTTTGTAAAGAGCTGAGTAAGACTGAAGGGATGTTAATGGGTAGGGCTTCTGTTTTGGACTGGTTAATTGTAAACCCCGAAAGACAGCCAAAGGTGCATAGACTGTTGTGTAAGGAAGGTAAAGAGATGTTGGAGTGGGTGAGAGTCAGTAAGATGTCGTCAGCGAAAAGTGACAGCTTATAGTCCTGTTGTTGCAGTGAAACCCCCCAAATACCAGGATGAGATCTGATGGCTTGTGCAAGAGGTTCAAGACTCAGTATAAACAAAAGGGGTGACAAAGGGAACCCCTGTCTAGTGCCATTGCTAAGGGTGAACCGCTGCGACATATAGGAACAAGTAGTGAAGGGCAGGACAAAGAGCAATATCCAAGATAACGAAAAATAAATAAAATAAAAGCAAAAGTCCTGCTCAAATCATATGAAAAAACGGCAGTCTATATAAATATGATGAAAATTTGCAAATCCCATGCAGGGAAGGGAATGGGTGGGTGAAGACAGAGATGAAGATGAAGCCACCACCACCATATATCTTATGTCCAGTGTCTAATGAACAGAAGGGGGGGGGCCCTACCACATAGGTTGGACCTTAGGGTGTAAGGTCAGAAGCGCCTGTGCAGATATAAACCTCTGCAGAGGTTGTCGATGTAGGAATCCCTCTCAGCTGTAGATCTCCCGGAGTGTCCTTCTCCTCACAGATCAGCATACATCAGCCCAGGGATGTTGTCCTCTCTCCAGCAGGTGTAAACCGTAGGCCATAAATGGTAACAGCAAAAAAAGGCACCATGTGCATTATTCTCTTAAATAGGGATGTTTATTAAAAGCTCCCATACATCAATAGCGATATAAAAAGTCCTAGCCAGCAGGCTAAATACCCAGATATAAAATTCAATAAATAAAACAAAATAAAACAAACGAACGCCCGTGCTTCCGGGGTCGCGTAGAGACGTGGTGACGTTACGTGCGCAGCACCGCCCTGACTAGTTTCGACACAATTGTCGTTCTCAAAGGGCACGTGCCCTTTGAGAATGACAAATGCGTGCCCTTTGAGAACGACAATTGTGTCGAAACTAGTATTAATAAAATACTAGGTTTTTTTTTAAATAAAAAAGGCTGTCATTGCCATTTATACTCCAAACTCTTTTCTGGTCTTATCATTGGATAGTGGTATGGGAATGTGAGTGTGGGGAGTTGGTGGGTTTTAAGGGCGGTAAGAAAAGTGGAGGATTTCTTGACTACTATCTTGACTACACCGATGTTCCTGAGTGCACTAAATTGTGGCCTCATCATACAGACTGGCTCCATAAGCCGTAGTTTTACAAAATGAAGAAAGCTTGCAGGGAAAATGTCATTTATTTGGCTTTATAAATGTCATTATTGATGCAGCAGGTTCTATACGTGGTACAGATGTGCCACTTTACAGGCTTACTAAGTGGACCCCCCAGGCACTATACTTAAAGGAATTTTTAATTTTTATTGTTACGTCTCATTTTTATGGTTTCACTTTAAGCATCAGTAAATTACTGCTCATTTAGAAATTATGGCCCGGATTCACGTAGCACTCGAGATACGCCGTCGTAAGTACAAATGTGCGCCGTCGTATCTATGCGCCGATTCCCAAAGCTAGATATGTCGAAAAATAAGGCTTCAGCCGGCCAACTTAACTTGCCTACGCCAGCGTATCGTGGGCGCATAGTTACGCTGGACGCATCTGGCGTTCCCATTTTAAATATGCAAATGAGTAAGATACGCCGATTCACGAACGTACTTGCGGCCGGCGCACGTTTTAATCGATTTGCGTAAGGGTTACGTCCGGCGTAAAGTTATTCCTCATATAGGAGGCGCAACCTATGCAAAGGTATGGACCAGGGAACGAACGCCGTAGATTTTTACGGCGTTTACGTAGTACGTGAATAGGACTGTAGGTTACATTCACGTCATAGGCAGTGTTTTGATGTATCTTAGGCAGTTATTTTGACGTGACTGTGAGCATGCGCACTGGGATGCCTCCAAGATACGACGCATGCGCCGTTCGTTTTTAGTACTTGTTTGAAGCTCAGCCCATCATTTGCATGGGGTCACGCTTCATTTAAATGTAACACGCCCACTTCCACCTACTTTGACTTATGTTGGCTTACGCCGACGACTATACGCTACGCCGGCGCAACGTTGGGAGCATTGGCTTTGTGAATTCCATGCTTGCCTCTCAACGTTGCGCCGCCGTAGCGTAAAGAAGATACGCTACGCCCGCATAAAGATGCGCCGAGGTACGTGAATCTACCCCTATGTGTTTTAAAAATGTTGTGTTAATTTCCCCCAGGGCAGTACCCAGACACCCATTACCCTTTGTATGCCCAATAACTTGCATTTAAGTCTTCAAAATGGACACTTGATTTTTCCAGTTTGAGTCCCTTAGGCCTCGTACACACGATCAAATCTGTTAGACCGTTTCAGCAGACAGATTCGATCGTGTGTACGGGCGAGCCAACGGATTTGGCCACCCGACAGATTGGAAAGCATGCTTACCAATCTGTCGGCTGGGAACCCGTCCGCCCGACATGTCTTCTCGCACACGCGCCAAATGGTTTCGACGCATGCGCGGAAGTGTTTTACTTCCTGGTGCGGTGACGTGGCGGCATCAACGTCACCGACACGTCAGCGCGCTGTCTGCTGGCAGGGATTTTGGTTTGCTCGTGTGTTCACGCGAGCAAACCAAAATCCAAGCAGACAGATTTGTTCAAATCGGTCGGTCCGACCGATTTAAACAAATGGATTGCCTCGTGTGTACGAGGCCTCAGACTTCAATAGGGTTCATTATTCGATTCTGAACTTTTGCAAAGTTCGAAATTTCTGCCACAAACTGAACCAGGGGTCGTTCCGCCTATGTCTACTTCAAATGTCACAGTGAAACTGACAGTACCTATTCAGATTTAGACAAAAACGGTCTGATGGATTTTTCCATCGGTTAACCGATGAAGCTGACTGATGGTCAGTAATGCCTACACACCATCGGTTAAAAAAAACGATTGTGTCAGAACGTGGTGACGTTAAACACAACAACGTGCTGAAAAAAATTAAGATCAATGCTTCCAAGCATGCGTTGACTTGATTCTGAGCATGCATGGATTTTTAACCGATGGTCGTGCCTACAAACGATCAATTTTTTGCTATCGGTTAGGTATCCATCGGTTAAATTTAAAACAAGTTTGCTTTTTTTTAACCAATGGATAAATAACAGTTGGGGCCCACACACGATCGGTTTGGTCTGATGAAAACGGTTCATCAGACCATTCTCATCGGTTTGACCGGTGGTGTGTACGCGGCACTAGTTTTGGCTGTGCAATTACAGAACTAATTGTATCCTTGCAGATGTGTCTTTTGCAGCTGCTGGAAAAGGTTTAGTTGGGGGAGTTCATTCTGTAATGCAAGTTGACTTGGAACCCCCGTACTTGTCTGCATGACTGCATGAGGAAAGCTTTGTATGGGGTTCAGTATTATTGTGCAGTGTATGCATGTTCTTTGCCATCTTGAATCGGTTTTGCATTATTGCTTTTAACTTTACACCTGCTTATTAAACTACAAGTTATAGTTACTCTCTGTTTGATCATTAGGCCAATTACCTATTTTGTTAAACCTTTCATGGTTAATAAATTTCTTCTTGTAAGTAGTTTCTTTGTTCTCCATTAATTGCTGACAAGCATTAAGTCTAGTATCTATACTGTAGTTAGGAATAATGGTATTTACAACCACTTCAGGGCAGCCATCAGGTGGGTACAGGCAGTACACCTGTAAGGGGCCCAGAGGTCCCCAGGGGCCCAGATGGCAACCCTCTTTATTTTTTATGTATTATTTTTTTTTTTATTATTATTATTATTAAAGGGCCCGGAGGTCTCCAGGGCCCCAGTTGGCAAGCCCACCGTTTTTTATAAAAAATAAATAAAAAAATATATATTTTTTTAATTTAAATTTTAAATGTTAATGTTTTTATATATATATATATATATATATATATATATATATATATATATATATATATATATATATATTTTTTTATTAAAGGACACAGAGGTCCTCAGGGCCCCAGATGGCAACCCCTTTTTTTTTTTGTAAAGAAGCCCCCCCCCCCCCCGCTTGTCAATTTTCTCAATTAGCGGCGGCTCTCAATTTGCGGCAGCCCCCCTGCTTCTCAATCTGAGGCGGCAGAACCCCTCTCCCCCGCTCCAGGGCGCCCATGCCTGAAGCTGTGTAAGGGGCCCCATAATTCCTGATGGCGGCCCTGGACCACTTTAACTATATCCTATAAAGTGGTTGTAAACTTCTGACATGAAATACGAAGAAAACATATCCTACAATAAGGTGTGCTTGTCTCAATCAGCTCTGTTTCTATGTGCTGTGTGAAGGAGATGTGTTCCTTCCCTCCAATCAGCTCTGAGCTCTTCTTACTGAGCTCTGCAGAATGTAACATTAGCTCTCCGTCCCTTCTTTCTGAAACCTCAGACAAGCTATATAAATGCTGGGCTTAGAATGGCTGTAGAGAAGAATGCAAATAAACAGGTAGAACTTATGTTAGAGGATTTGTTTAATCTCTGTGTATCATCTGAGGTGAGTCACTTCACTGGGTATATGAAGGGGTTTACAACCGCTTTAATATGTTTTTCTCCTAGCTTGCATGTTAGATCATATAAAACTTGAGCCCTTTTTTATAGGTTTTGGGTTACCATTGGCTCGTAAATTAACGGGGGCGTACCTGTACGCCCATCAGCGCAGCCGTGCCATTCTGTCGACAAACATCGTCGTGCGTCAGTCGGGAACCGGTAAAGGGAATAAATTGTGGTTTTGTACATATTATTTGGTATGTACTAAATACTGCATATGAATATTATGTGTTCTCATATCCAAGTAGAAGGCACAGATTTGGCCCTGGAGATTATAGATTATAGTGCTCAATAACTCAAGCTGAAATGTGCACACATTTCATAATATATACAGTTTCATCATAATATATACAGTATCTAACAAAAGTGAGTACACCCCCCACATTTTAGTAAATATTTTATTATATCTTTTCATTTGACAGCACTAAAGAAATTACACTTTGCTACAATGTAAAGTAGTGAGTGTACATCTGCTTTCCTCTCAAAATAACTCAACACACAGCCATTAATATCTAAACCGCTGGCAACAAAGGTGAGTACACCCCTAATTTCCAAATTGGGCCCAAAGTGTTAATATTTTGTGTGACCACCATTATTTTCCAGCACTGCCTTGGAAATAGAGTTCACCAGAGCTTCACAGGTTGCCACTGGAGTCCTCTTCCACTCCTCCATGACAACATCGCAGAGCTGGTGGATGTTAGAGACCTTGCTCTCCCCCACCTTCTGTTTGAGGATGCCCCTTTAGGTCTGGAGACATGCTTGGCCAGTCCATCACCCTTAACCTCAGCTTCTTTAGCAAGGCTGTGGTGTCTTGGAGGTGTGTTTGGTGTCATTATGTTGGAATACTTCCCTGCGGCCCAGTCTCCAAAGGGAGGGGATCATGTTCTGCTTCTGCTTCAGTATATGACAGTACATGTTGGGATTCATGGTGCCCTCAATGAACTGTAGCTCCCCAGTGCTGGCAGCACTCATGCAGCCCCAGACCATGACACTCCCACCACAATGCTTGACTGTAGGCAAGACACACTTGTCTCTCATCTGGTTCTTGCCACACACGCTTGACACCATCTGAACCAAATAGGTTTTTCTTATCAGACCACAGGACATGGTTCCAGTAATCCATGTCCTTAGTCTGCTTGTCTTCAGCAAACTGTTTGAGGGCTTCTTTATGCATCATCTTTAGAAGAGGTTTCCTTCTGGGATGACAGCCATGCAAACCAATTTGATGCAGTGTGTGACGTATGGTCTGAGCACTGACAGGCTGACCCCCCACCCCTTCAACCTCTGCAGTAATGCTGGCAGCACTCATACATCTATTTCCCAAATACAACCTCTGAATATAAATCTGAGCACATGCACTCAACTTCTTTGGTTGACCATGACAAGGCCTGTTCTGAGTGGAACCTGTCCTGTTAAACCGCTGTATGGTCTTGGTCACCTGCTGCAGCTCAGTTTCAGGGTCTTGGCAATCTTCTTATAGCCTTGGCTATATTATTTTTTTTCCGATCCTTAGAGAGTTCTTTGCCATGAGATGCCATGTTGAACTACCAGTGACCAGTATGAGAGAGTGATATAGTTGAGAGGGGGGAGTGTTGGAACAGGAAGGGGCCATCTCCAAACTGTTCACATAAAGTCGGTAGCATTAAATTGTCCAAAATGTCTTTGCACTCTGACGCCTTTAGAGTTCCCTTCACTGGAACTAAGGGGCCAAGCCCAACCCCTAAAAAACAACCCTACACTATAATCCCCCCTCCACCAAATTATTTGGATCAGTTCACAAATCAAGGTCCATAAAGACAAGGATGAGCAAGTTTGGGGTAGAGCAACTTGACTGGCCTGCACAGCATCCTGACCTAAAACCAACAAAACAACTTTGGGATGAATAGGAGTGGAGACTGCCAGCCAGGCCTTCTTGTCTACATCAGTGCCTGACCTCACAAATGCGCTTCTGAAAGAATGGTCAAACATTTCCATAGACACACTGCTAAAGCTTGTGGGCAGCCTTCCCAGAAGATTTGAAGCTGTTATAGCCGCAAAGGATGGGCCCACTCAATATTGAACCCTACAGACTAAGACTGGGATGCCATTAAAGTTCATGTGCGTGTAAAGGCAGGTGTCCTAATACTTTTGGTAATATAGTACATATGCTAATACATGGTGGCAAAATGTGCATAGACTGCACTAAAATGCTAACAAGAAATGTAAATAGCAAGCTACAGATGGCACTGGTTTTACAACCTAGTTCTGAAGTGTGTGGAATATGTCATACATCATTTTTTAATGCATTATATTAGTATGTGCTGCATACTGCTGTTACTGCTTATGAAAGACTGTGTAGTTGGGATCTCTGAAATAATTACATATCACGTTACATTTGCATTATTGACTACATATCATACATACCTATCAAATTATTGCATGCTAGCATTGATTTCCCACTTTTAATATGTGAAACCACGAAGCATATGTATATGTAGCTCAGGATTTTGTATTTACAATATGGCATAAAGACTGATATACAATATATTTTTATGTCCCCTTTCCATGCTGTGGGAATTTTGTGTATTAAATAAACCTAGAGCTGTGACATATCAATGATATTAGTTAACATAGAGAAAATTGCTCATACATAACTGAAACAAAAAGTCCATTAATGAATGAAGCACCAGTGCTAAACTGTACACACTAAAAAAGATTTGTAAAAAAGACTCAAAAATGTGAAGAAAGTCTTCCAACCCAGTATGACTAACCAGATAGAAATACGTGACATATTTCAGATAAGGCAATAAAAGCTCAAAGAAATATCCCCTTGATGTTACTTCAATTCTCACCAGACACCACTCCACACAGGCTCAATTCCACGTTACCAAGTATCATGTAAAAAAAAAAACCACTCCAATATTGCAATAAAACCCAATAGAATGCTTTATTGATAAGAAAGTAGTTTGCCAGAAAACATCCTGCAATAAGGCACATAAAAAAAACTATTAAAACACGACTTCAATGTGCAGAACACTAGACACAGAAAGCCACATATATACGCAATTACACTATTAAATAATTATCTAAAAAAAAAAACACATGTGAAGCCAAGCTTAATACAACTGTAAATATCCAAAGCAATAACTGCAATACAATAAGGAAAGGGAGTCACCGCTCCAGGTGGGTTTGCTAAACAATCAAGGATTGTTCAGGATACCGAGGATGCTGGCAATGCACTAGGCAGGTAATGAAGATTTCAAAGGGATGGACAGCCGCACTCCAAAAGAACTCTTGAGTTGTCTTTATTGATAAAAATAGTAAAAAATGCACCACAAAATCACAGCAAAAAATCAGGAAAAGGGCCAGCCGACGCGTTTCACACTGGTTCAGTGCTTAGTCATGGTGTGTGGGTGTCCATCCCTTTGAAATCTTCATTACCTAATACAATAAGAACATTTCAGTTCTACACATGTTACTCATCAATTTTGGTATCCCTATTATCCTGTATTTTTAACCTCTTTGCATGTAATTTCTTACTTCCTGCAACACTACTCTCCAGTGTTTAGGGCAGCCTTACTCAACCAGGGTTCTAGGGGTCCAGTCATTTATACCTGTAAGACCTGGAACTAGTGACTCCAATGTTTTTTTTTAACAATCTATCTTCTTTCTACTAAAAAACATGTAAGGATCTTTCTTCTCAGTGACCACCATGCTAATGTACTGTAAGAAATAGTAGAAATAGTAAATATTGGCATGGGTACCCTGAGACCTGAAAGGGATTCAGTGTGTCTTGGAACAGAAAAAGCTCTGATTCAGCTATGATCATTTTCTAAGGCCGGGTTCACACTGATACGGCACAACAGTCATACAACTTTCATCCTACTTTTCTCTGCGACATCAGTCCTACATCAGTCCCACGCTGGTCCTACATTCATTGACTTTCATGAACAGGATACTACTTTGATCCGACTTTGTGATAGTCTGACTTTTCTTTTGACCAATCAAAACAATCCCAGTGTGAGATAAATATATTTTACTGCTGCTGTAATCACATGTCGGATGTCACAACTCAAATGATTAGGACAAGGATCCTACTTTGATCCGACTTCAATGATATTCAATGGGCTGAAGTAGGAAAAATTCAGACCAAAGTAGTACAGGGAGCATTTTCAAAGTCGTTAAACATTGATTTTCACACATCATGCGACATGAGCTCCCAATGTCGGAGCATTTGTCCTAGAGCGCAACTGTGGCTGCTGTGTATACACAGCTCTCTGGTGTGGAGATGAGACAGCCTTGTGTGTGTAGAGCCAGGTGTCGGCATAACAGGACAGACAAGCGCGAGGAGGAGGGGAGAAGTGCGGAGACGGCGTGGTTCAATCACTGGGGAAACCGTTTTTGTGGAGCCACTCTGCAGTACATGTGTATGAGAGCGATCTGCGCTCCTCTCCTACCTAGGAACAATACACAGTGACAGAGCAGACTGGAAGTGTCTTAAACCCAGCTCCCGACACTCATTCCTGGGCTCTGACACACACAAAGTCCCATCTGGGGGGAGCCGCAGATCCTGTGTATAAGGAGACCCCAGTAGAGGAAAATACAGAGACTTGCTTGTAAATGCCGCCCTATTACACAGCCTTCACATTGCAGCACATCCACCCCACTGACTGCTCTGCACACTGTGCTCTGTACACACTCAGCCCGCCCATCACATGGCACAATAAACAGCTCCTACGGCTTTCTGCAACTTTCAGGACTGGATTATATGATACCAGCCTTCAGTTCAGCTCTTCCTCCTGATAACCCCGAGCCCCTTGGAATGTTCCACCCCCTCCCCAGTCACGTTGCACAGGTCACAGCATGGCAGGTTGGAAGCAGAGGATCATGTGGGTGAGTGATCAGTGTCCAGCTACTCAATGCCATTACTGATATTAGTGCTGTGCAGGGTGGTCAGTGTGTTGTTGGCTCAGTATCTTTGTTTCTTTCTTCTGCTGGTGACCACCCATGGAAAACATTGTCTACAGGTCAGGCTGCTGCCCTGGTTACTACTGATACTAGTGCAGCCTGGGGGTGCAGTACTTACTAGAACTGGGCTGTATTTTCCTCCACATGCAACATCTGAAAATTAAACTTTTCTCCTCTCCCTTCCACCAGCAGTCAGCATCTGCAGGAAGAAAATACAGCCAATCAGTTCTAGTAAATGCTGCTCCTTCCTGTTCAGAGGTCTGTATACCCACTGTGCCTATTATAAGGGGGTCCCACCACCCCTGTGCTGAGTTCCCGGGTCTGTACACCCGCTGTGCCTATTACAATGGGGTCCCACCATCCCTGTGCTGAGTTTCGGGGTCTGTATACCCTCTGTGCCTATTATAAGGGGATCCCACCATCCCTGTGCTGAGTTCCCGGGTCTGTATACCCGCTGTGGCTATTACAAGGGGGTTCCACCATCTTTGTGCTGAGTTCCTGAGTCTGTACACCCGCTGTGTCTATTATGAGGAGTTCCCACTATCCCTATGCTGAGTTCCGTGGTCTGTAGACGTGCTGTGCCCATTATGAGGAGTTACCACCATCCCTATGCTGAGTTCCAGGGTCTGTACACCTGCTGTGCCTATTATGAGGGGTTTTCACCATCCCTGTGTTGAGTTCCCGGGTCTGTACACATGATGCGCCTATTATGAAGGGTTCCCACTATCCCTGTGCTTAGTTTCAGGGTCTGTACACCCACTGTGCACAATATGACGGGTTCCCACCACCCCTGTGCTGAGTTTCTGAAGTCTGTACACCTGCTGTGCCCACTGATAAGCTGCACTAATGGAGGTGCACTCCATATAGGTGGCACTGATAGACAGCACTGATGGGCCTGCACTGATCATCAGTGCCTTGATTATCTGTGTACATATCCCCCGTACAGAGCCGGCGCTACCTATAGACAAGGTAGGCCTAGAGCACACATCAGTCAGGGGCGCCGTACTGATGCCCCCACCACCTCCAGGCTCAGTGACTGACTCCACCCCCAAAATGGTAGCAATCTATAAAAAGGTGGGGTATACATGTGCAGGACAAAGGGGGTGGAGTCAGGGGTGAAGCCAAAGTGGGGCGGCAAAATTAGGTTTCGCCTAGGGTGTCAGAAATCCTTGCACCAGCCCTGGAAGTAGTAGAATTCAGAATATTAGCTGAAGTTATAACAAAAATAGTGGATAGGATACAGAACAGGATGATAAATCACCAAAATTGACTATTAAACTTATTTTGTTAGGCCAATGTGTTCTAGCAGAATTTGTATCTAGCACTGGTTGATGTCATGAAGCTAGAGGGTTGTGTTGCACTCTGTTTAGATTAACAGTGGTAGTGGTGCACACACACAGAGAATGTGCCTTGCTAGAAGAAGAAAACACCAGCATGTAAGCTGGATAAGACCACAGAGGAAAAATAGTTCCCCACAGGCGGTAAATGGGTGTTATTGGTTACTCTAAAATTCATTTTTCTTACACCATGTTTACCCAGAGATTCATCCTAGGCATTTTTTCTGAATAACATCAACTGTGTACTTCACAATTTGGCTTTTAGGTTTCATTTTCTGTGTATTTCATTTGGTGTTTACTATGTATAATTATGTTGAGCATCTTGAACTCTTAATTACAGTGGGTAGTTGTGTTGGTATCTGATTAAGCAAAATTAAATTGTCAGAATATTTGCAGTGATGGGTTGCCTTTCATATGGGAGATAATCAGAAAAGATGATGTTAAAATCTGTACAAAATAATATGACAGGTTTGATTTTGGTGCAAAGATTTTGGTGAAGGGTTTTTCACACCTACAATTTTATACATTTACCAACATTTTCATGGCATGTGTCTTTATTACCACTGTAATGTTTTTTATCGTTATGATAAAATAGCACCTATCACTATTTGAGTTTCCCCACTCTTGAAATGTAAGACCCCTTTCACATTGAGGAGTTTTTCAGGCGGTATATCGCTAAAAATAGCGCTGCTATACCGCCTGATAAACTCCTGCCCCAGCAACCTCAATGTGAAAGCCCGAGGGCTTTCACATTGAGGCGATGCGCTGGCGGGAAAGAAAAAAAATCTCCTGTCAGCAGCATCTTTGGAGCGGTGAGAGGAACGGCATTTATACCGCTCCTTCACCGCTCCTTCCCATTGAAAACAATGGGAGACCGCGGCAATACTCTATAGAGGCGCATTGTGGGCAGTATTAACCCTTACACGGCCGCTAGCGGGGGTTAATACTGCACCGCTAGCGGCCGCAACTCGCGGCAATTCCGGCGGTATAGTGCTGCTTTTTTTAGTGGCGCTATACCGCCAGCGCACCTCCACTGCCCCATGTGAAAGTAATAGTGGAGCCTTACTGTTCAGTGATTATTATTTTTTTAATTCATTGACTTGTATTCTCACTGTTGGCACAGAGGCATAAGGGTTGATGTCTGGTTGTAAGTCAAATGTTTAAAATTTCCAAAGTTGCTGTTGTGATTACATTAAAGGAACACTAAAGATAAAAAAAATGTTTTAATAACAAACATGTTATACTTACCTCCACTGTGCAGCTCGTTTTGCACCGAGTGGCCCCGAACCTGGTCTTCTGAGGTTCCTCGGTGGCTGTCTCGACACCTCCCCGCAAGAACTAACTTCCTTCATGCGAGCTTGCATGGTGGTTAGTTCTTGCTGGCGCGCTCCAGTGATACAGCAGGAGGCTGTATCACTCAGCCTGCCCCGCTGGCGTGCCGATATGATTGACAGCAGCGTGAGCCAATGGCTGTGTTACTTTCAATCAACCAATGAATGAGCCGAGAAGCCGGCCGAGAAGCCTGCGCGTTCATGGCGTGGGATTTTCGAGGGATCAGGTAAGTAAACGGGGGGGGGGGGGGGGGGGGGGTTCAGGGGGGTACTAATCCACAGATGTTTTTTCACCTTAATGCATAGAATGCATTAAGGTGAAAAAACTTTTACCTTTACAAACACCTTTAAAGAAAACTGAAGGCTTTGTTATTTGAGAGTTTTACCCTACTACATCAGCCCAGACAGGGTCTCAGTTTTCAATCATAAGCTCAAGCAGGAGACAGGACAGCTTTCATAAGTCTGACACTCCTACTGTGTGAGTGACCGGAGACGTGATGACGTCACTCCCACGCATGCACTGGAGCTGCCGTTCATGGCACAGGACTCTGAAGGAAGGGCACCGTATGCCGTATGTTTAGAGCACATTCACAAGTGATGTCCCCGGCTGCATCAAAATAAATACCTCCTAAATAGTTCATGTTTAGGAGATATGTACTGTACCTATAGGTAAGCTTACTATAGGCTTAATTATAAGTAAAAGTAATGCATGGGAGTTTACCCCCACTTAAATTGTCTGCATCTAAATCTTGGGCTAATTTTCATTTTTTGTTTCTGCCTTTCTTCCTCCTGCCTGCCCTAACGTTTAAAAAAAAATTCCCATGTTATATAAATGTGTAAATAAAGTGTTGTAGAGACTGCTGCTGTTCAAAAAGTGCCCTTGAGTTCTTTTAGATCTATATATTAAATTACTTACAGTGCTGTCCCCTTAACACATCCTCTGTGAATCATGTATCCCTTTTAGCTGATAGACTGTGTCAATAATATAAAAAGAAAATAGGTCCAATAATAGCATAAATTACATCAATGTTTTGCTTATTCTTCCCTTAACCACACCAAGACATCAAAAAAATTATAAGAAAACAGACCAATCCTCCTCTGCTTAGTGCAAAGATTTGAAACCAATAGTCCACCAGTGCTGTGTTATATTAATACATCTAAATGTGCTTCAATGCAGTGCTCCGTGACTCCAAAGCTCCCACACTCATCAGAGCTTGTGGACCCCTAGCCTTGAAGTGTTACTAAACCCAGGACTCTGCATTCACTATATTGGGTCCCCACAGTACAGGCATACCCCACTTTTAAGTACACAATGGGACCAGAGCATGTATGTAAAACGAAAATGTACTTAAAGTGAATCAATACCCTTTTTTACTTCTAGGGTGTAGTGGGGGGTCAGGGGCTGTAGTGGGGGTGTCAAGAGCTGTAGTTGAGGTCTCAGCGGCTGTAGTGAGGGTGTCAGGGGCACACTGGAACAGGGTGGGCTATGTTCTCGGAGCTTGAGCTCTTTCTACTGCGGTTATAAAATGTCTGTAGAGTACTTGTAAGGCACTTTACATACACTCGCGGGTATGTCCTTACTCGCGAGTGTATGTAAAGTGAGTGTACTTAAAGCGGGGTATGCCTGTACACAGAACATAAAAATGCAATTGTTTTAGTAAATGTAAACTGCTATATACCTTTTCTCATCAGCAGTATATAGCAGTCTTGTGACTTCTATCAGTGTCTGGCTAAAGCTTGTGGGAGGAGTTTTCATTCTCATCTGACTGTCCTATGAGGCTTCAGGACCCCTGACCCTCTGTCTGGACAATGTTGTTTGGACCTGTGCTGATCACATGCACCCTCCCAAGATATAATAAAAAAATATGCAGAGGAGTGCCTCCACGGCTCTGTTATATCAACAGGTGGATTGGGGAAAGTAAAAGAAGGGGATGATCAGAGAAGACAGCATCAAACAGGCTTTTTACACAATGCAGAGGATTAACCTCTTAGGCCGCGTACACACGATCAAATTTATCTGCTGAAACCGGTCCGATAGACCGTTTCAGCAGACAAATCCGATCGTGTTTACGGTCGAGCAGACAGGTTTTTCCAGCAGACAAGTTTTAAAGCATGCTTTAAAACTTGTCTGCTGGAAACCCGTCAGTCCGACATGTCCGCTGGTTAGTACGCCTAACCAGCGGACAAAATTCTCCTGCATGCGCCGAATGGATTCAACGCATGCGTGAAGGTATTTTACTTCCTGGAGTGGTGATGTGGCAGTGTCAACGTCAACGTCACTGCCACGTCAAACCAAAATAGCCCAGCAGACATATCCGATGAAAGCGGTCTGTCCGACCGTTTTCATCGGATTTGTTTAGTCGTGTGTACGCGGCCTTAGGTTCCACACTTTCAAGCCAAAGGGTCTGCTTGGTATTTAGATGCACCCTTCCAGGTATTTGGGTGTAGTTATGCTGCTTTGATGTATAATATTCACTCTGCCATTAAATACTGTTCTTCTACTCAATGTACAGCGGTGGCCAAAAGTTTGGAGAATGACACAAATATTAATTTTCACAAAATCTGCTACCTCAGAGTTTTTAAATCTTACTATGGTATACCGAAGAATAATTACAAGCATTTCATAAGTGCAATGTTTTTTTTTTTTTTTTTGACAATTACATTAAAGGGTCACTAAAGGAAAAAAAAAATTGGGCTGAAATGACTGTTTACAAGGTATAGATACATAAAAGTTAAATGATTCCTTTTAAAAATTATTAAAAATAGATAAATCATATAATCAACCTACAGTTCTAGTTTCGTTTTTGCTGTTATTTCCTGTCTCTCTGATGTACAGAGCCAGAGAGCCAATAGAGGGCAGTGATGGTTTGTCTAAAACCCCTCAGCACCAACCCAGTTTCAGTTTACACACAGTAATCACACCTCCTTGATTAGTGACCACAGTGAGAAAGCTCCCAGCACTGTGGTTATAAGGAAACAGACAACCAGGAAGTGTGGAGATCAGAGCAGAATTACAGCAACATCAAAGCAAAAAAACGAACAATGAGGACATGAAAACAGCACCGCAGTAAGGTAAAGGAAGCTATTTAGCTAAAAAAAAAATCCTTTAATGACCCTTTAAGTTTATGCAAAGAGTCAATATTTGCAGTGTTGACCCTTCTTTTTCAAGACCTCTGCAATTTGCCCTGGCATGCTGTCAATCAACTTCTGGGCCACATCCTGACTGATGGCAGCCATTCTTGCAGAATCAATGCTTGGAGTTTGTTAGAATTTGTGGGGATTTTTTGTTCATCCACCTCTTGGAAATCGACCACAAGTTCTCAATGGGATTAAGGTCTGTGAAGTTTCCTGGCCATGGACACAAAATTTAGGGCCAGATTCTCAAAAGAGATACGACGGTGTATCTTAGATACACCGTCGTATCGCAGTTTTTTTCAATGGGTATCTATGCGAGTGATTCTTAGAATCACTTACGCATAGATACACTAAAGATCGGACAGGTGTAAAGCAATTACACCCTCGGATCTTAGATGTAATGACAACGCCGGCCACTAGGTGGCCTCTACGTTGTTTTCTCATTTGCCTATGCAAATGAGCCTAATACGCTGTAATGGCAATCTGGGGGTTTGCAAGGCACACCCCCATCTTGCCATGTGCTGTAAAGCACATTTGCCATCTTAAATGAAATGATGCCATGTTTAAGCTAACAGATTTACTCACCATATATTCCATGCCCATCCATACCAATCAAGAGACATTACAACAGCTGTTCTCATCCATCGCTCCCCAGCATCTCTGCTCCTAGCAGCAGCTAGCTCCCATTTATTTATAGTGTCAATAAGAGTAACAAAAGAAGGTGGTGGCTTTACAAAACAGCCAATCAAACATGTTTGTATACTTTCAAAAGAACCAATCACAGACATGTGATTCAAAATAATGCTAGCAGTGAGGTGTGCAAAACAGCTGGGTGCCGAGCCATGCTCTGTAAAACAAAAGGCTTTAGAAAGCATGGCTCAGAACAAAGCCATCTGCAAGCCAAACTGTCGCCATCTTTGCCAACCATACTAAAATCATGGATCAGATACCCATAAAATCTGTATAGTTATGCTCCAGTTTTCATGTACGCAGATCTGTCCACTCGGAGTCATTTAATGCAGTCGACAAGAAGTGGCCAGTTCCTTGCTGAGGCATAAATGAACATCCCTAAAAGGAGCTCGCAAATTGTTGTCCATGAAAAGGTGTTGCGCCAATGGCCTTCCACCAACGTCTGTATGCGTGAATACGCTCACCTGAGCGCATTACAGCAAAACTGACACTGGGGGGACATCTGACAACATACATTTATAGAATTTTCCACAACAGTCCCTCCTTTTTTTGTCATATTCTCCCAAGTGTCCCACGATGATCTTCTTTACACCTGGAAACTAATCAGTCCTTACAGTCCATAAAAAGGAAAACACGGCTTGACATGTAGACTCTGTTCTTCAGGAGACATGACATAAGGAGGACATAACTTGGTGAGCTGTGGTAATCGCAGATTGGGTAGGGATCCTCTGTGTCTTGTCCGTGGGTCCGGCTCCGGGGGCGTCTCATCTGGTACGAGGGTTGGGTTTTGGGACGTCTCATCTGGTACGTGGTCATCTGCTCCGGGGCGTCTCATCTGGTACGTGGTCATCTGCTCCGGCTCTGGTCACGCGTCCAATCAGGCAACAGGAGCGCTCATCACGACATAGAAAGAATAGAAATAAAAACGACATGAGTATATATATTCCCATTTCAATCAACCACGATCCGCTGAAAAATAAGAATTAAATCCCCTCAGATTCCCAGACCCTTCAAAGGACTCCCAACCTTCACTCAGTTACAGCTCTGGCTTTGCCTTGTAGGGACCCAAACCTTATCCATATGGGCCTGAACTCCAATTCCCAGTATCCCCCGAACCAGATATAACAATATTTACTTGTAAATTCCCAGAAACCCCCCCTTGGGCTGTGAGAACTTCCTTGTAGCTTCAACAGTTACATGAAACATTCCATCCTCAATAGGTGTGAATTGTTCAAACGTATCATAAGCTCAAGCCCCCCCACCTTGTATATGCAGGGAACCGTGCCCAGACCTAGTCCGTGTTGAACAATTCCCTTCTAGCTGTCCCCGCCATTCCCAATTTCTCTCGCGCCATCAGATCCTCGCAATTGGCCGCGACATAGGACAGGGACAGTTTCACCACCACGCCTGAACCTCTTGCATTGGGGGAATTACCTTATAAGCTGTAAATCTGCATAAACACCAAACTAAAGTTACACACTTGTGGACTACCCAGTCCTGATACCCAACCGAAAAGAGGCGGAGCCATAAAAACAATAATCAATTTTACCCTCTAAAAACATATTAATAAATTCCATTGACAGTTGTCTGTTTGGAGTCTTCACTCGTTTGTCAATAATCCTCATAATTAGCATGTACCACTGTCATCGCTGGGGACTAAAGCTCAACGGAGACTCAGAACAGACCCAGCAATCGGTCCCGTTCGTCTTCTTAATTAGTCATGGAATACACTTTAAATAATAACTTGGGATGCTTTCCATCGTTACCCGTGCTAAAATTTACTAAACAAACAAATACAAAATAAACAAAGATACTCCTCATTTCTTTGATGTGGTTGAGCCGCTTCTTGCAGTGGCTGGCGTGGTCTCGTCCATCAAGCTTCTTTACAAACGAACCAGTCACCTGGTTGGGGAAAAATGAAAACCAATTACCGTGTCGGGGTCCAGGAGAGACTCCTGAACCCTGTGAAGTTCATGTTACAGGGATCGTACCCACTCCATCACCCAAGAATGAGAGTGACAGTTGAGGGAGTACGACCCTGGTTTTGGTGGGCCTTCAATGACAACAACCCAGACCTCGTAACTGTGGTCGCTGCTTAACCTGTGCGTGGCTCACCATCGCCTGTAATCGCTTACCATCTCCTGTAATCGCTTACCAGCGCCTGTAATACCCAGAACCATTGACAGTTTCTTAGCAACTAAAATGGGAACCTACTTCACCAGACTGCCGCTTGCCGATTCAAATTCTATCAAAGAAAGACAATCTTGGCACAAAACTTGATTAAAATTAGAAAGATTAGTGTTATTAGTTCGGAGAACTGTCACCTTTACATTTTATCTACCATCCCCCCCTTTTTTTCCTCATTACAGACTGGAGGAAGAAATGATAAAAAGAAACAATGAAATAGCCCATGATACTTTCACCTCCTTAGACCCGTAATTATCCATGTGTACAGCTGTCTACATACACCTGCTCTCTATGTACAAACACTTCCGGAAACTCTTTGGACCTGAAAAATACTTATAAGCAGAAATCATTACTCCATCCTTCATATTTATCCTGCAGAGAATGGCAAACAAAAATGACATTCCTGTACATTGGTACATTGTCAATGACATTCTTCACAAAACCGATTCAAACAAAAACCCTTTGTAACCCTTACTTTTCCCGTTCCTACAAAAATACAAAAGCCGCGACGCGTCAGAAGATCGCCGCGGTAAGTTCGAAAAAAACATTCACGTTACTACATACAAACATTCAAATACAAATGTGGGGGAGATATTCATAGCTTTCAAAACAAAAATGAAAAAACAAAAACCAGCCGGAAATCTGCCTTCACTCTTTCCGCAATACAAGAAAATACAATGGAAAAATACGAGAACAGCGCGAGAAACTTGCATAGACCAGCTATACAAAGTTCTCCTGAGGTGCGTACCACACCTCCATCCACACTCATTACAGATTTCTGAAACCACATCAGATCTACATCCAAGGTATCTTTTATTCTGAGGTCTCATACCTCCATCCAGAGTACCTTCCAAAGGAGTACACCTTACTGTACCCTCTGACCACCTATGACATTCTTTAGGGGTCTCATGTCCGGAGCCCCTAATCCAGACCTCATGTGCGGTGCAGCTGTCTGACTGGTGCACTGCATGGGCGGCACATCCCATGACGATTCGAATCGCTTTTTTTTAGTGAGCTCTGCGTCCAGAACACACCGCGCTTTGTTTTCGGAGCGGTTCTGACTTGCTCCCTTATCATCAAAACCGATGCCTGCATTCTGATTATTCTACACAGCCTTAGCAGGACACTAGCGTACTACTCCTACACATTTATGCTAATATAATCGCTAATAAGATCTCCGGTTATTATACACGGCCAGATCTGTATCGTGATATAAAGCCTCCTAAAATGTGTTCGTCAGACAACCTACAAAGCACCATGAAATCCTCCACTTTTCAAAACAATATTATGGCTTCATTCTACCTGCGTCTACATGATACAACAATAATGGTGACGCCCCTCTGCTCTCACATACCCAAAACTGTATTTACAGTATAAAACTTCACAAAAACAACTGAAAATAAACTTTAAAACACTCTTTCAAATGCCAAAATATTTCTGTTGTCCCTTCAGGACACAAATCTCATTGCTCATCTTTCAGAAGACTTCAAAACTCCTCCCACTGACTTCCTGCTTATATATAAATGCTGAAAAAGGACTTCCTGTTGTATGCTCAGCTCTTAAAACCCAAATCTGATTTATTTACATAATGACAGAAAGATGGAGAGAGAGGGAAGTCTGTCTTCACTGCCTCGTCTCAACACATCAAAAAACTCCATGGACCACATATATCCCCTGGAAGTATTAAAAAGTAGTAAACAAAGCCAAACCTCAAATCTCCTGCGTTTTTTTCTCTTAAAAACAAAACACCTTTGGTTCAGGGAACGTAAAACCATCTCCTCCCATCTGCAGAATGGCAGTTGATCCCCCCTGACCCAATCATTATTCAAAAACAATGAACAACTCCCAAACATTCAAACAACAATGCACATAGTTGTGCACAAAAACGCAGTCAGCGCCAGTAACATTCAAAAATGAAATGTTACACAAAAAGTCTCCACTTTTACACTGCAAAGTCAGCCAACAGGTTAGTCAGATCCTGTATATACTGGCCCTAGCGTCCGCAAACGCTACTCAAAAGATAGCGCTTTACACTGAGTCACAAAATGGCCGACAACAAACCAAGCAACAATGGCGCCATTTACGCTTGTAGTAAAACAATTTAACTGCTTCCAAATCACCTGTTTACCACAGGACATACCATACTACACACACATAAAGGAAAACAAAAATGTTCTCCACCCGATCCTAACACAGAAAAGAGCGCGCTAATCAATTCGCACTAAACATCGAAATCTGCCCCAAAGGCTGCTAAAATCCACCAGCAAAATAGCCAGAGAAATACCACACAAAAAGGAGAGGTGGCTGCACCTCCCCCCTAGGGTGATCCACAGTGCAAACAGACTACGCCCCAAAAATGGCCACTGATGACCAAAATGGCCGCCATATGCAGTTTTTTTTTTAAAACTTGCCTAGAACCTTTCTTCCACAAAGACAAAACATTGATCATCAAAAACAAACAATAAAAAACATTTTCTAAAAACAACCAACCTAGAAGGCACACACTTTAGGTTCCTTCAAATCTGACCTTTTTATGATGTGAACCCCTCATAATGAGCGCAGCACAGGGATGGTGGGAACCCCTCATAATGAGCACATTTTAGGCTGCTTCAAAGCTGACCTTTTGCCAAAACCAGCACATTCAAATAAAATGTTGGTTATATGAAACATAAAACAAAAAAACTCTTTTCTCAAAGCTCCTGTAACAATCCATTTAAAAAAATATATACAGTGAGCTTACATTTAAAACCTTCCGAAATAAAAACTTTTTTTTTCATGCTAACAGCAGCTGCTATTGTCTGGCCACTTAAAAATGCATAATTTATCAATTTCTATTCCTCATAAAGATCATGAACATACTAAACATGATTTTGCTCTAAAAATTGTGCACTCAAGAAACACAGAGATCCAACACTAGTTGCCCCTCCCCACCAAAGCACATGTTACACAAAAGGCAGCCTTCTATAGCAGTTTAAATCTGGTTAATCAAGTCACTTCCTTACAAACTGTTACAAACAAACAAATCGCCCTTCCCCCCCCCAGCCACATGGCCAGAGGAGGCATCTGAGAATAGAACCTATCTGCTCCATACATCACACAAAACTTAGCTTTCTCAAGCATTTGCAATCTGGTTAAAAAATCAATTCAATCACTTAACTTACAAAACTGTTCAGCCACACTTCAAACAGCATTTAGACATACAAAGCAAACTTCCAGTCGATGACGAATCATACATACACACACGATACTATCACACAACAGTCATACAATCAGCGATTTCACATGTGCACACACACAATCAAACTCCAGCATTATTTCAAAAAGATGGCAAATTTGTTCCTTTTAAAGCATGTTTTTCCCGATGCATCAGAATGTACCCCATCTCCCCCATCTGATGCCATAGGAAAAAACATGAATAGTCCCATCCAATGGTCGCCATCTGTAATGGCAATCTGGGGGTTTGCAAGGCACACCCCCATCTTGCCATGTGCTGTAAAGCACATTCGCCATCTTAAATGAAATGATGCCATGTTTAAGCTAACAGATTTACTCACCATATATTCCATGCCCATCCATACCAATCAAGAGACATTACAACAGCTGTTCTCATCCATCGCTCCCCAGCATCTCTGCTCCTAGCAGCAGCTAGCTCCCATTTATTTATAGTGTCAATAAGAGTAACAAAAGAAGGTGGTGGCTTTACAAAACAGCCAATCAAACATGTTTGTATACTTTCAAAAGAACCAATCACAGACATGTGATTCAAAATAATGCTAGCAGTGAGGTGTGCAAAACAGCTGGGTGCCGAGCCATGCTCTGTAAAACAAAAGGCTTTAGAAAGCATGGCTCAGAACAAAGCCATCTGCAAGCCAAACTGTCGCCATCTTTGCCAACCATACTAAAATCATGGATCAGATACCCATAAAATCTGTATAGTTATGCTCCAGTTTTCATGTACGCAGATCTGTCCACTCGGAGTCATTTAATGCAGTCGACAAGAAGTGGCCAGTTCCTTGCTGAGGCATAAATGAACATCCCTAAAAGGAGCTCGCAAATTGTTGTCCATGAAAAGGTGTTGCGCCAATGGCCTTCCACCAACGTCTGTATGCGTGAATACGCTCACCTGAGCGCATTACAGCAAAACTGACACTGGGGGGACATCTGACAACATACATGTATAGAATTTTCCACAACAACGCCGATTCCCGAACGTTTTTGCGACGCGGCGACATAGTTTACGTAGGTTGCGTACGCGTAAGGTTACCCCTGCTGTATGAGGGGTATGTTTCCGAAGTGCCGTCGTTGCCATGTTAAGTATGGCATCGGGTCAGCATCGTCTTTTTCCGTCGGTTACGTCGTTTTACTAAGTCGTTCGCGAATAGGGAATTGCGTAAGTTGCGATCACGTCGTTTTGACGTCGGTTGCAACGACGCTTTCCGACGTGAGCTGGAGCATGTGCACTGGGCTTTTTTCCCGGCCGGTGCATGAGCACTTTGTTTGACGCGGCATACAGCATGCCCCCTCCTTCATTATTTGAATTACGCGGCCTTACGACGCCGCATTTACGCTACGCCGCCGAAAATTACGGAGCAAGTGCTTTGAGAATACGGCACTTGCTCCAGTGACTTGCGTAGACGTAGTGTAAATGCGATACGATACGCTACGCCGCCAGATACGCCATTTTTTGAGAATCTGGCCCTTAGTTGTTTTTCCTTTGGCAAAGCTCTCCATCACCCTGGAAAAGGCATTGTTAATTACCAAACTGTTCTTAAATGGTTGGGAGAAGTTGCTCTCAGAGGATGTTTTTGTACCATTCTTTATTAGCGACTCGAGTATAAGCCTAGGGTGTCCATCTGCATGCCGCACTGTGCCTCACTTTGCCTCACTGTGTGCATGTGCATGCCTCACGGTGCCCATGCCTCACTGTGCCCATGCCTCACTGTGCCCATGCCTCACGATGCCCATGCCTCACTGTGTCCATGACTTGACTGACTTTTAACATGGGAGTCTATCGAAGAGGTGTCCGGCTTTAAAAAATCGGTGCTCCCCAGCCGTAGGTCCCCTAGACAACAAATGGGGCTACATGTGTGCCAAGTTCCGGGCCCAGGGGACCTACAACCGGGTACCAAGTACCAGGTCCCCAAAGTCACCAGAGAAATGACCGTTTAACATTTGAGTCTATGAAAGAGGTTCCCGGCTTTGAAAAATCAGTGCTCCCCAGCCATAGGTCTCCCGGACAACAAACTTTGCACACTTGTAGAGGAAGAGTGGGGCTATATGTGTCCAGGAGACCTACAGCCGGCCAGTACCGGTTCCCCAAAGTCAGGGAGATCAGGCGCAAAAAGGTGACTAGAGTATAAGCCGAGGACATTTTCAACACAAAAAAATTGCTGATAAACTCTGCTTATACTCGAGTATATACGGTAATACAAGCAACAAGAAAAGATTTAACGGTACATAAATCTAATGCACAAACAGGTATTATTAGCAAAGGAACTGATAGGAATCCTAGTGTAATTATGCACTTATACCCAGGTATGTATTATTATTAGAAATACATCCAGATGAATGTTGCAGCAAAGTCCAGTTGCAGGAAACCGTGAGGGTGATGCAGTCTTTTGCCGCGTACACACGGTCGTTTTATGTCTTCATCTTCAAAAAAACAACCAAAAAAAAATTCGAACATGCTTGAATTTTGTATGTTGTTTTTCAGAATGTCGTCTTTTGTTTCACAAAAAATTATCGTGTGGGTAAAACGACGTTTAAAACGACGTTTTTAAACCCGCGCATGCCCAGAAGCAAGTTATGAGACGGGAGCTTCAATGGAACAGAGTGCCGTCGAAAGTGTCTTATGTAACCGCACTTTGCAAGAGCATTTTCAGAAAACGATGGTGTGTAGGCAACATCGTTTTTTAAAAATGAAGTTTGAAAAACGTCGTTTTGTTTCATGAGATAAAACGACGTTTTTTACATCACAAAAAGTGATCGTGTGTACGCGGCATTTGTGTCAGAGACCTGAAGACAAGATCATTAGTCATGGAGCTATCCTCCAACTGTTGTCTTTTTTTTACTTATAATGGCGGCGATCTGTGATTTTTATCATGACTGTGACATTATGGCGGACACATCGGACACTTTTGATGCTATTTTGGAACCATTGTCATTTATACAGCGATCAGTGCTATAAAAATGCACTGATTACTGTGTAAAAGCCACTGGCAGGGAAGGGGTTAAACACCAGGGGCCAAATTCAGCAACACTTGCGCTGGAGTATTTCGATATGCGCCGCGTAACTGTGAAGATGCGCCGTCGTTTCTATGTGCCCGTACCCACCAAACTAGATGCGCCCAATAACGGGCCATTTGCGACCGGCGGAACGTTCCGACGCCAGAGTATCGTCAGCGCTTAATTTCGCTTGGCGCATCAGTCGCGCCTATTGATTTCCCCTGCAAATATGCAAATGAGGGATTTTTCCCAATTCACGAACGGATTAGCACCATACGCTGGCTACATGCGCCGCGCGTATCTCGTCCGTCCGGCGCAAAGTTATTTCTACAAAAGGCTGCTTTATCTTTACTCCAGACGGTCACAGGTCAGCAGGAGAGCAGCTACAACAGCGTTACCGACGATAAGAGCTAGCTGAGCACCCCCACTTGCAGGACAACACCTCTGTCCATGCTTGTCTGTCAAATTTTACAGCCATGGAGGAAGACATCACAGGTCTCCATAGCCGAGATGACGGCTGACAGCTCCTGGCCTTTAGAGTTCAGCTTTCTCCTGTGTGTTTGCGGGGAACGGGAGCAGCCATCTCAGAACAAAAGTAACATCACTGCGGGGAGGGGGAGCAGGATATACTTTAGTGCCGGAACGGCGCTTCTACGGGCGCATTTAAACGCCCAATGGAAGGCATTGCGCTGACGTTTCCCGTGAAGTGGTGCCGACGGAAGTTGTGAGCATGCGCACAAAGGGGGCGAGTGGAGCCTCACTCACTGCGCATGCTCCGTGGTTGATGCGCTGAACGTAAGCCTCTGCGCTGGACTCCGCCCATCATTTACATATGATCACACCCACTTCCACTTGCGTCGGGTTACGCCAGCGCATTATCGTTACTCTGGCGCAAGTTTACGCGCAACTGCTATGTGAATAACAGTACTTGCGCTGAAAGGGTCGTCAGAGTAACGTAAATGAGAAGCGTTACTCTGGAGCAAAGATGCTCTCATCTACCTGAATCTGGCCCTAGGGGGTGATGAAGGGGTTAAGTGTGTCCTAGGGAGTGATTCTAACTGTGTGGGGGCTGGGCTACCAGTGACACAACATTGATCACTGCTTCCAATGACAGGGAGCAGTAGATCAGTGTTCTGTCACAAGGCAGAACAGGGAAATGCCTTATTTACATCTCCCTGTTCTGCTGCTCCGTGGCACGATCGGGGGACACCAGAGGACATCGAGTCCGCAGGTCCCGCGGTCACGGAGCTCGCGGCAAACTCAAAGCAACATACCTGTACATTTCTTTGTGCAGCCATGCCATTCTGCCGACGTATATGTGCAGGAGGCAGTCGGCAAGCGGTTAAGCACTTAAATGGGTTGTAAAGGTTTGTTTTTTATTTTCTAAATTGGTTCCTTTAAGGTAGTGCACTATTGGTTCACTTACCTTTTCCTTCAATTTCCCTTCTAAATGTTTTTTTCTTTGTCTATATTTCTCACTTTCTGTTTCTCCTCAGTAAGCTTTCCACCATCATTCGAGGAGTGGAAATTTCTCACTTCCTGTTTCTCCTCAGTAAGCTTTCCACCATCATCCACGGAGTGGAAAGTCATTTAGAACAGCTTACTGAACACCTTACTGAGGAGGAACAGGGGTGAGAAATTCAGACAAAGAAAACAAAGAAAAAAAACATTTAGAAGGGAAATTGAAGGAAAAGGTAAGTGACCCAACAATGCACTAGCTTAAAGGAACCTATTTATAAAACAAACCTTTACAACCTCTTTAACCACTTGACCACTGGGCACTTAAACCCCCTTCCTAACCAGACCAATTTTCAGCTTTCGGTGCTCTCACAATTTGAATGACAATTACTCAGTCATACAACATTCTACCCATTTGAAATTTTTGTCCTTTTTTTCACACAAATAGAGCTTTCTTTTGGTGGTATTTGATCATCTCTGGGTTTTTTATTTTTTGCGCTATAAAAGAAAAACGACTGAAAATTCTGTAAAAAAAAAAAAAAAAAAACTTGTTTCTGTCATATTAGCAGGTTATTTCTCACACACAGCATATGCATACCACAAATTACACCCCAAAACACATTCTGCTATTCCTCCCGAGTATGTGGGACTTTTACACATCGTGGCCACATACAGAGGCCCAACATGCAGGGAACGCCATCAGGCGTTCTGAAACACCCAGACCAATTCTGACATTTCTCTCCTACATGGAAAAATCATCATTTATTTGCTAGAAAATTACATAGAACCCCAAAAAATTATATATGCTTTTTTAGCAAAGACCCTAGAAAATACAATGGCGGCCGTTACAACGTTTTATCTCGTACGGTATTTTCGCAGAAATTTATTGAACGCGTGTTTTTTAAAAAACTGTTTTGTGCTTAAAAACAAAACAAAACAGTAAAGAACTGGGGTATTGCCGAGTATTGGGGTATTGTCGAGTACTGGGGTATTGCCGAGTATTGGGGTATTGCCGAGTACTGGGGTATTGCCGAGTATTGGGGTATTGCCGAGTATTGGGTTATTGCCGAGTATTGGGGTATTGCCGAGTACTGGGGTATTGCCGAGTATTGGGGAATTGCCAAGTACTGGGGTATTGCCGAGTACTGGGGTATTGCCGAGTACTGGGGTATTGCCGAGTACTGGGGTATTGCCGAGTATTGGGGTATTGCCGAGTATTGGGGTATTGTTGAGTACTGGGGTATTGTTGAGTACTGGGGTATTGCTGAGTATTGGGGTATTGTTGGGTATTGGGGTATTGTTGGGTACTGGGGGATTGTTGGGTACTGGGGGATTGTTGGGTACTGGGGGGATTGCTGGGTACTGGGGGGATTGCTGGGTACTGGGGTATTGCAGAGCTGGGATGGATTGAGGGATGGCTGGATCTGTGACTGCATTTGTCACAGATCCAGCCACAGCTCAGCTGCTGACACCCCGCTCCCCCCCCTCTCCTCGCACACTGTACAGAGAGGAGAGGGAGGAGAGGGAGGAACCGGCGTCATCAAATGTCGCCGGTTTGTTTACAAGTGATCGCGCCGTCATTCGACGGCACGATCACTTGGTAAACGGCCGCGATCAGCGGCAATTTACCGTGATCCGTGATGCGCCGGGTCTTCTAGACCCGGCGAGCACGGACACTTTCGCGAGCGCGTCCCAGGGGACGCGCAATCGCGAAAGTGAAGGACGACGTCCCAGGGACGTCGTCCCAAGATAACCCCGCCGCGCCGTAGCAGTAAAATGCTTATGGTGCGGTGGGAAAGAGGTTAAGCCCGAGCCTCTTTCTGAGATTTAGTGTTTACAAGTTAAAAACAGTTTTTTTTTTTTTGCTAGAAAGTTACTTAGCACCCCCAAACATTATATATTTTTTCTAACACCCTAGAGAATAATATGGCGGTCTTTGCAATACTTTTTGTCACATCGTATTTGCGCAGCTGTCTTAAAAGTGCACTTTTTTTGAAAAAAAAAAACACTTTATGTAGTACAACGGTAAAGTTAGTAAATAAGACAACAGTAAAGTTAGCCCAATTTTTTTTTATATTGTGAAAGATAATGTTACACCGAGTAAATTGATACCCAACATGTCACGCTTCAAATTTGCGCCCGCTCGTGGAAAAGGCGACAAACTTTTACCCTTAAAAATCTCCATAGGCGACGTTTAAAAAATTCTACAGGTTGTTTGTTTTGAATTACAGAGAAGGTCTAGGGCTAGAATTATTGATCTTGCTCTAACGATACCTCACATGTGTGGTTTGAACACCGTTTTCATATGCGGGCCCTGCTCACGTATGCGTTTACTTCTGCGCGTGAGCTCGTCGAATATTTTTTTCATTATTATTTATTTTACTTTATTTTATTTATTTAGACACTGTTTTTTAAAAAAAAAAAAATCTTTGGGTGACTTTTATTCCTATTCCTTTGTAATAGAAAAAAGCATGACAGGTCCTCTTAAATATGAGATCTGGGGTAAAAAAGCCCTCATATATCATACTTGGACTAAAATGCAATAATAATAATAAAAAAAATATACGTTCAATACGACAATACGTCCCTTTAAGACGTATGTGAGGAAGTGACGTTTTGACGTCGCTTCCACCCTGCTATGGTATGGAGACAGGTGGAGGCCATCTTCCCCTTACCCGTCTCCATACACAGCAAAAAGAAAGGACCATATCGCATCCGCCGCTGCTGCTGCCGACGGCTCCAGTAAGCGGCGGAGAGCACCAGAGAGTGGCGGGAGGGGGCCCCTCTCCCACTACCGGTAAAATTGATCTTGCGGCGTACCCGCCGCAGAGACCACTTTTATCTTGTAGCGGACCACCTGCTGAAGAAGAGGATCCCGGGCTTATGGTAGCTATAACCGTATTACTCTTCAAACAGCCAACGTCAAACTGCGGCGGGCGGTCCGTAAGTGGTTAAAGACCGCTTAGCGCAGATATGCTGCAGCAAAGCGGCTCTATACATCATTTTTTGCAATAGACAGCAGGGGCATACGTGCTGATTGGCCAGAGGTGGAGCCAATCAGCGGGTCCAAAGTGTCAAAAGTGTCAGTTTGGTGTCCGATTTGTCCATCGCAAAGTCTCATTCCTGCTAAGAATCGCTGCCATTACTAGTAAAAAAATGCCATAAAAATGCTGGCCTTGCAAGAAAAGAAAACCTGCAGTGAAGCCTTCAGGCTTCACAGCAGGTTTTCTAGTGCGCATGCAATGTGCTTTCTAAATGGTCCTCTCATCTTCTGGGACACACACAGGTCCCAGAAGGCAGCAGGGGGGGGCAGACATGACGTAGATCACTGTGTGGCGATCTTACCAGGAATTAGGAGTGGGTGCATTTCAAAACCAGGTACCCGCTCCCCCCAAAATAGTGCCAAATGTGACAGTGGAGGGGGGGAGGGTGCGAACAAGTGTAGCTTTCCTTTTTAGGTGGAGCTCTACTTTAATGCATTGAATGCATTAAGGTGAAACAACTCATACCTTTAGAACCACTTTAAGCAAAATGTGACAATATTGCTATTTCCTGACTATGTTATGCTTGTTTTTAAAATTCTTCTGAAAATAATGTATCTGTATGTAGATGTGTAGCACAATAACATACTATTTTAAAGCAAATACAGCAATCTTTTAGCTATGTGGTTGAATGTTAAGTATCTAGTATTTTTATTGTATTTTTCAAAATCTTTCTCCACAATTGCCTTTACCTGCTATATTACACATATTTTATTCCAGTTATGGCTGCTTAGCAGCTTAAGCTGTTTTGTCACCATGGCAATGTGACATAAAAGCATATTGACATGACTTTTTTATTTATAGAATTGCTTTAAAAAAATACAAAGTACAATGTATTTATAAGGAGGGGATAAGCTGCACATTTTTTATATTGTGTAACATCACAGATAAAGACAAAGGTATAATGTTCCCAAATGGGCCTAGTAACATCAGTTCCAAGACAAATTCATTGTAATAAGTATTTATGAACAAGAATTCGGAGCCTCATAGGAAGCACCACTCATGGGCTGCTTGCTTTTTTTTAAAACCTTTGTGCCCTTAGGCCTGATTCACACCTTTGCATTTTTAGTGCTTTTTGAATTTTGCAGATTTGCAGTACAGAACGTGTTCCATAGGAAACCATGTTACATGGACTGCGGTGCAAATCTGCAAAATGCAAAAAGCACTAAAACTGCATAAGTGTCAATCAAGCCTTAACCCCCCTGGCGGTATTCCCGAGTCTGACTCGGAGTTAGATTTCTGTGCTGCGATGGGTAACCCTGAGTCAGACTCGGGCTCGCCTCGCTGAATCCACAGGCTTGATTTTCTTACCTTGTTCCTGGATCCAGCGATGCATCCGCGCTGTGTGAGCGAGCAGGTGCTCGCTCGATTCACACAGTGTCCCAGTGTGCCGCCGATCTCCGTTCCCTGCGACGTTACGACGCACGGGGGCGGAGAATGGCGCCATATACAAAAATGTAAACAAACACATTACATACAGTACACTGTAATCTTATAGATTACAGTACTGTATGTAAAAAATACACACCCCCATGTCCCTAGTGGTCTGCCCAGTGTCCTGCATGTTCTTTTATATAATAAAAACTGTTCTTTCTCCCTGCAAACTGTAGATTGTCCATAGCAACCAAAAGTGTCCCTTTATGTCAAAAATGGTTTTAGAGCAGCTAGAAAACAGCGATAATAAATTATAATCACTTGCAGAATTGAGCGATAGCGATTTGTGGGAAAATTCATCATAAAAAAATAAAATAATGACAGCAACAATTCTGCTACTGAGCAAATTTCAGTGATTTTGATTTGATTACATTATTGAATATTTTTTTATTATAATTATATTATTATTTGTTATAATTATTTATAATTATTTATTATATTATAATTTATAATTTTGTTTTTAAAAAAAAATCATACCCAGGATGCCTATTAGACTCTTGTTTGGTCAGATTTAAGTTAGTTATTCCTAAGAATTACAAGCCTACGGTATAAAAAGCCAAATTTCCTTGCAAATAATGGTACCGCTTTCAGCACCTAAAATCTGAAAGAATCATACCGCCAGGGAGGTTAAAGAAAATATGCACCTGTTCCTAATTTGACATAAAAATTCCAGTACTGAAGTGAGACTGCTTCTGGGTTTGGAATAGAAGGGCTCGGGTGTACACACAATCAAAATTTCCAATGGAAAAAGTCAGAAGGACTTTTTCCATCGGAAATTCCAACCGTGTGTATGCCCCATCTGACTTTTTTTTTCCAAGGAATTCCATCTGAGTTTAGATAATGAACATATTCTCTTTACTCTGATGGAATTCCTTTGTGTGTACAGGGCATTACACAACTCTCTTTTGACCATAGGTGTGCACAGCTTATTGCATTAGGGTGTGCACCCCAAAGCTCAAACATGCCCTACTGATCACTCAGGATGTTCATTCAGAAAGGGAAGAGACCGGTAAATTAAATATTTAATGGCCCCTTACCACATTCATCCTAAAACATCCCAGCAGCAACAGCCGGCGGGAGAGGAGAGGAGTAGGAGGGAAGCCAGCAGCACTGCAGGGGGAAGGAGATGGGGGGGGCAAAGCAGTAGGGCAAATCTGTGCTGCACAGGGTGATTAGGGTGTGCCTGGGCACACCTGGCACACCCTGTGCGCATGCCTATGTTTATGACCAAGGGAGCCCTTTAAACTGCTCAAAAGGTTGGTGGTTTAAAGTGGTTCTAACCTTTGAAGGTTTTTCACCTTCATACATTCTAGGTATGAAGGTAGAAAACCCCTGCAGCCCCTAAAACTTACCCGAGGCCGATCACGATGCATTGATGTGCATGACTGTGGCTGCTCTCTCAGGTCTCTGCCTCCTCATTTGCTGAGAGACAGCAGTTGAAGCCATTGGCAGCTAGTGAGAAGGGAGTGGACGTGGGGACACACAAGTGCTCCCATAGCAAGCCGCTTTCTATGGGGGCACTCGGAGAAGTGGAGGAGCCAGGATGTGCCTTAAAGTGGTTGTAAACCCTTATGCCGCGTACACACGATTACTTTTTGTGATGTAAAAAACGTCGTTTTATCCCATGAAACAAAACAACGTTTTTCAAACTTAATTTTAAAAAACGATGTTGCATACACACCATCGTTTTCTGAAAATGCTCTTGCAAAGTGCGGTTACGTAAGTCACTTTCGACGGCACTCTGTTCCATTGAAGCTCCCGTCTCATAACTTGCTTCTGGGCATGCGCGGGTTTAAAAACGTCGTTTTAAACATCGTTTTGCCCACACACGATAATTTTTTGTGAAACAAAAGATGACATTCTGAAAAACGACACAAACAATCAGCGCGAACCCCCCCTGTCAGGAGAGCCGCTGATCGGCTCTCCTGTACTCGCGTCTGTCAGACGCGAGTGAGGAAGAGCCGTCGGCGGCTCTTCCTGTTTACATCGTGATCAGCCGTGATTGGACACGGCTGATCACGTGGTAACGAGGCTCCGCCGGAGATTCGTTACCGAGATCGGAGGTGCAGGGTGTCAGACTGACACCCCGCATCACCGATCGCCGTGCTGCGCGCCCGCACGGGCGCGCGCGGCATGAAATCGTGCTAGACGTTTGAGAACGTCTAGTCACGATTTCATAACCACTTCCCGGCCGTAAATCGGCTATTGGCCGGGCGGGAAGTGGTTACATAAGATATTGTGGACGTTATTTCAGCACTTTTCTCTGAGTTATTTTGGACTTTTTACTGCGTATTTGCACAGTCCTTTTGACATTTTGTTTATTCTGCACAGTATGATTATTGCTCATTTTGCACAGTAGGTATTTGCATATGATTTATTAGTCAGTTTAGCACATACATGTGATTTTTTTACTATTAGAAAGTTGCGCTGATCACTTGATGCTTATGTATAGACACAAGGATATTTGGGCTGTGTTAGGTATAGACATGAGCTGCAAATTATAAAGAAGCGGTTTCCCAGTAGAACCACAAGGGGCAAGGTGGGCCCAACTGGCCAGGCCAACAGGCTACTGGGGCTACTGCAGATCATCGGCACAATAGACTGACAACCAAATAGAGTGTGGATGCGGTCGGGGAAACGGCTGGAGTATAAGAATACAGACCTGGACTTTACTGTATTGGTCACCTTGAGTGTCTGGCCGGTAGTTTGCTACTATCTGCTGATCCACTGCCAGCCCGCTGCTGCTGCGCACATTTACCAACATGATCTATTTACTATTGCTCTGGATATGTATGCATCTCTTGGCAGCTACATATAGTTTTTGTTCCCTTGCAAATAAAGAATTTACTCTATGGGTGTTATTTACGAAAGGCAAATCCACTTTGCACTACAAGTGCAAACTACAAGTGCAAAGTGCCATTGAAATTGCACTGAAAGTGCACTTGGAAGTGCAGTGGCTGTAAATCTGAGGGGTAGATCTGAAATGAGGGGAAGCTCTGCTGATTTTATCATCCAATCATGTGCAAGCTAAAATGCTTTTTTTTATTTGCCTTGCGTGTCCCCCTCGGATCTACAGTGACTGCACTTCCAAGTGAATTTTTAGTGCAATTTCAAGTGCGCTTTGCACGTGTAGTTTGCACTTGTAGTGCAAAGTGGATTTGCCTTTCGTAAATAACCCCCTATGTGTTTTTTATTATTGCTTATCAACCATCCTTCCCCCATTTGCTTTCTGCTGTGCACATTTTGCCACCAGCCATTCTATGGGAGGCAGTCACACACCTCTAATTCTTTATTATTTGAAGCCAAGTACATGTCTATACACAACACAGCCCGAACATCCTTGTGTTTAAGCATGAGCATCCCTGAAGAACAAAAAATTCCTATTTTTGAAATGTGTTGGATATCTCTGAACTTTGTATTTTTTATCAAGGTCATGTTCCATCATCATGACCATTAGGTCATGTTCCATCACCATTATCACCATCCCATTATTCCACCATGGTTCTATATCTTAATATCAGTTAAAAGTCTGCCTCCTAATCTGCACTCCCTTTCTTTTGATTTCAGATACATCCTTTAGTGTCAGTTCAAACATGAATCACACAGTGACACAATTACCGTTCTTGTACAATTCCTGTACGATTCAATGCAGTTCAGCTTACAGTACAGTCATTTAAATGGGCTGTAATCGCACTAAGAGTAGTGCATGCACTACTTGTAAAAATGCACTGCAACTGAATTACATGATATATAGTACCATGCGATCCAGTACAAGAAAACACACTGCATTTGCGATCTGAGTTGTGGTGTGGAACGTGGTGAGGGAAACATTCATGGAACCAAGGTTTCCAGCACCACGTTCTGTTGTGAATGAGCCCTGAGAGTTTCCAAAGTAATCTGAGGGAGGTTGAATGCATGGTTTGACTGTCCATGGGCAACACAAACGTCTGCCAGGCCATGCCTCAGGTTTTTTTAGAGGAGGGGATAGGAAATAAACAATACTGGCAGATGTCGCTAGAGCTACACACGTCTTAAGGTGAAACAATAACAATCAGTACAGAATACCTAAACTGTCCAATTTGTTGTCTGACTCAAGATCAGGCATTACGCAAGCAACTGAAGAAGAATCAATCAAATTATTGACAAACTAATGCCAACAAGTTTGGAGAAACACTCACTAGATGGCAGATTGGAAAAGATCACTTTATATTTCAAAACCAAAGAATAGAGACATGATAGACCATGCAAAGTATTTAACATTTTTTCTGATATTACATACCAGCAAGATTATGCTAAAGTTTATTCCACGGAGAGTAAAATTTCACATTGAAATAGAATTATCAGATTTACAAGCAGGATTTAAAAAAAGGCAGAATAACTAGAGACATTATTGCAAATGAAAAGGTCAAGAAGAACAAGAAGGAAATCCATATGTGCTTCACTGATTACAGCAAATCCCTGTGTTGACCATGTAAAATTATAAAACATCTTCAAAAAAATGTGTGTACCTGATATCTCATTGTTTTTATGAAGATTTTCTACAATAATTAAAAAGCCTTAAAGTGTTACTAAACTCAGGAATCTGATTTCACAAAATACAGTCTCCTACAGTACACAAAACAAGCAATAATTTTAGTAAATATAAACTGCTAAATACCTTTTCTCATCAGCAGTAGAGATGGGCCAAACACCCCCAGTTAACTTCATGCCAGAACTCACAAAAATCGCAAAAGTTTGGACCCAAACCACACACCCCATTGAAGTTCATGGGACCCAAAGTTTAAAATCAAAAGTCCTCATTTTGAAGGCTTATATGCAATTTATTGACCATAAAAAAGGTATTGGGGCCCGGATACTGCCCTGAGGGACATGTTCCAATGCAAAAATTTTTTTTTTCAAAAAGATTGTTTATGAAGTAGCAGTGATTTTAATAAGGCCACAATTTAGTGCACTCGGAACAAGATGTTTTGGATAAGGTCTGGTGTCTCTTCCTCAGCCTTTGGATAGAAGTAACAGGTGTGGGCGATGACGTGCCGCACGTAGGATGCGTGCACGCCGAGGGAGGAGCTGACCACGCCACGGTGACCAACTTGGAGATGGGGGATGGAAGACGCCGGAGGATCCATGGATGCATCGGAGGCAGCAGCGACGACGCAGGGTGAGAGACTGCCGAGCTGCTAGCCTGCGGAACGAACACCACGCACGAGCGCCCCCCCCTGTTGCTCGATCGAATCCTTCCCATCTTCTCCTCCCCCTCCCGCCCGCAGACAGAGACGATCAGCTGAGCGGCACAGGGACAGCGGCGCGCCGTATCTCCGCGTTCGCCACTTGGAGGGGGTTTCTGTCCCCCGGCCCCCTGCGGACCCCCCTTCTCCACCTGGGATCTAGAAAAAGCCATACAAAAGCCATACAACATACAGGTAACATCTGCACTGCAGCCTACCGCACGGTACTGCAGACCTATTCACACAGGACGTTTTAAACATCAAGGGACTGGTAAGATCTACACCTTTCTATCATGGGCTAGTTTATTAGAGTATTTCTCTCTGTTCTTCTTGAGGCTCTCTGCTGACCCAATTGTATCGCAATGAGTGGAATGAAAATCTCACCCTTTAAGGCTTATCATTATGCATGGGTCATTCATTACTACTGTGTATCTTGCTCAACTATAAAGTACGGTAGGCTATCTATGGAAACAAGCATAGAAACAGCAGGCTTACATGTCTGGATAATTCTAGCAATAACGGGAATTTAAGCAAGGCGAGATACAACTCACCTTCTGTTGGTTATCCCACCATAAGCATAAACAGTGGGCTGCTAGCTGATTCTGGCAAGAAATACTGCGGGGTCAATACAGCTAAAGGGTGGAACAGACTGGATAAGGGTACCTTGAGATTACCTGCTTGGAAATACACCCCACAAATCTACCTGGGTGCTTACACTCATGTGGAAGCGTGAACTCTCCCTGCCGTATTACGTATCCCTTGAAGGGAACCTGTATACAGGAGTGGTTTGTCAGGTGCGGCACAGCCTGCATTTTCTCCCTGGTATCCTGGGCAGCTAGCGGCATTTGCTACATCCTGATCAGGGTGTAGAGTGCCGCTGGACGGATCAGTGAGTAGGGGGGCAGTGCGAGGGGGTGTGAAGACAAGGGCGACAGACGAAATCTCTTGTGCCCGCCGTGTCAACAAGGGGCTCCTACTTACTTTGAAGTAGGGAAAAAAAATTGCTTAGAATTACCAGATCGTACACATAAGAACCCGGTGACCTGAGAATCTAGGCAATCTCCCCCAGAAGACCTAAGAGCGTCTGTAGGATATAAAACTCAACGCCCAACGTTAGCACTAGGATAAGGCGCACTCACGTTTTAACTGGGGAAACATATTAGAGGAAGGAATAAACATAACATGAGCAAGACAACAAGGGGCTCCGCCCCGAAAATCCCTAAAGAAAATCCAACTACCAGCACCATAAGGCAATATATGACCCCGGACGGAAGTACTAAAAGTCCAGCTAATGTAAAAAAACAGACAAAACGGGGGCAACCAAAAGGGGTGCTGGGGGAGTGGCGCCCCCAACTATCAATACGTCAGCAGAATTAGACCAGGAAACCAGCCAGATGGAGGAATCTGTAACGGATACACATATCCCAACAAAAGCAGAACTTGATGGGATGTTAAGGAGATTAAAAATTGCGATAAAAGACGAAATTAACATATTAAGAACAGACATAAACCACATGCTGTCATGGCTAGAGGAGGCGGAGAAAAAAATTGAGGAACAGGAGTCTGAGTTAAGCCATTTAAAAAACCAACATCAAATTATGAAACAGAATCAGAGGCTTTTACAATACCGATTAGAAGACCAAGAAAATCGCAATAGACACCAAAATCTGAGAATACGCTCTATTAAAGAAGAAAAAGGCGAAGATTTGAGAAAAATCTTTAATAATCTGTTTCTCCCCCTCCTTGATAACGCCATGGAGGAACCTCTTAGAATTGAGCGGGTGCATCGTGTAGGTAGAAGGCGAGAGGGTGAGGGCGACAGGCCAAGAGACATATTAGTTAGGTTTAGACTCTTTGAAGATAAGGATGAAATATGGTCTAAGCTAAGAAGGAAGCCCCCCCTGAGTTATGGGGGGGTAGAGATCCAGATATTCTCCGACCTGGCCTGGGAGACATTGGCCCGAAGATGACATCTCAAACCCTTATTAGATCAGATGCGGCAGCTGAACATTAAATACCAGTGAGGGTTCCCTTCTTGTCTTATTGGTTATAAAGACGGGATATCAGCTAAACTAACATTCCCAGAGGATCTATCAGGCTTTTGTTGTAAATTAGACATGCAAATTATAGAGATACCAGAATGGGTTGAATAGATAAAAGCTGTCTCCCAGAGCAGAGGGTGGGTCGGGGGGAGTAGTGAGGGGGGTCTTGGGGATGGTCTAAGGCCCGTCCTCTATAAGATCAGACCTCCATATTTTGGTGGAGGCAGAGGAGAGGGCTGGTGGGCTGGGAAGCTTCACCTCACCTTTTGTGAACCGATTTGGAATGGGGTGCGCGAACCCCTACGGTTCTGAGGCGACGTGTTGGCCTAGAGAGGTGAGGCGGGAGGAGGGGAGGGGGATAGGGGTGGTTGGAGGGAAGGGGTGGGGTTCTCCCTTTACTACAGGAGAAATGGGGGGGGGAATGTGGCTCCCGGGGACTCTTCAGGAAGGGGCTGGAAAAAGGAGTGGTAGAAGGATATGGCTGAAATAATATTTTTATCATATAATGTTAAGGGTCTGAATTCCGCTAGTAAAAGATTCAAGGTTTTGGAGGAGATCAAGCATTATAGAGCAGATGTAGTTTTTATACAGGAATCCCACCTGTCCCTTGACTCTAATGTTAAACTCCATTCAACTATTTATCCAACTTGGTATTATGGTGACTCCATTTCTAACCGCGCTAGGGGTGTGGCTATTGGTTTCGCAAAAGGAATGGAGATTTCCCTTAAGGCAAGGATGACAGATCCAGAAGGGCGATTCCTATTTTTGAAAGGAACACTAGGGAACACTGAATACACTTTGGCAAATATCTACGCCCCCAATGTTCATCCCACTCTATATTTAAGCCGAATTCTCGGCAAACTGAAAAAATTTGCGGAGGGATACGTAGTTTTGATGGGGGACCTCAATTTTGCTATGAACCCTAGGGTGGACATAACGTCCTGTGTGAGGGAGACAATCAACGCACAAATACAAAAAATAAAGCATAAGTTACACGAGAGTCAACTTGTGGATGTGTGGAGGGCTTTCCACCCCCACAAGCAAAATTATACATTTTTTTCTCCCCCCCACGGAACATACACTAGGATAGACTATATACTCGTTGATCATAGGCTATTGGAGTGGGTCATGGAGACCGATATAGGAATCATGACCCTATCAGACCACGCCCCAATAACTATGAAAATTAAATCATCTATAAATAAGATCCAAACAACGGTTTGGCACTTAAACAATAATCTGATCCGAGATGATGAAGGGGCAGGAAGGGTGGAAGAGGAACTTAAACAAAAAAATGTAATCAATGAAATAGAAGGGATTTCAAGCGCTACCCTCTGGGAGTCCTACAAAGCGTACATTAGAGGGATATTAATCTCTGAGGGGGCTAGGAAAAAAAGAGAGAAAAATAAGAAGATTGACACTCTGTCTAAGGAAATAATGAATCTGGAACTTGAACACAAAGAGCTAAGATTAAAAGAGACGCTTCATAAGTTAACTCTAAAAAGAGAGGAGCTTAAGGAGATTAGGGAACAGGAAGCAAGAAACTTTTTTAATAATATTGCCAGAGAGAGATACCTATGGGGTAACAAACCTAGCAAATACTTAGCCAAAATGTCCCATAAAAAGAAAACTAGAAACTATATTGAGAAAATTAAACAAAAAACGGGGATCTGGTTTATTCAACTGCAGAAATTGCAGATACCTTTAAAAACTATTACAAAGAACTATACACTATCGATCAGACAAGGTGGCATGTAGGTGAAAAAGAGGCCAAAATCCAAGAGTTCCTAAAGGAAGCTGGATTACCCAGAATTGATGATGCAGAAAGATCCCATCTGGATCAGGCGATTACGGAAGCAGAAATTAAAAAAGCCCTAGAAAACACAGCAGGAGGCAAAAGCCCTGGCCCTGATGGGTTCTCAGTTTTTTATTATAAGACATTTAGTAACATCCTCATACCGAAATTGTGCAAATATTTTAATGGCTTAGGGCTGGAATATGAAACCAGCAAGGAAGCGCTAGCCGCCTCCGTGGCACTTATTTTAAAAGAAGGGAAGGACAGTTCACTTTGCTCAGGATATAGACCGATATCCCTCCTGAATACGGACATTAAGCTTTTCGCGAAAATATTAGCTGAACGTTTGAAAAGTGTTATACACCTTTTGGTCCATCCGGACCAGGTGGGGTTTGTTCCCAACAGGGAGGGAAAGGACAACAGTATTCGAGCACTTATCCTGCTCCAGAAGCTTAGGCAGAATGGGTCCCCGCGTCTATTCCTGTCGGTAGATGCTGAAAAAGCATTCAACAGGGTAGACTGGGGACTCATGATGCAGACCCTTGGAGAAATGGGAATAGGAAACAGGCTGTCCAATTGGATTAAAACATTGTATCACCATCCCTCTGCAAAAATTAAAATAAAGGCACACTGTCAGAGCCCTTTGAGATAAGGAACGGGACTAGACAGGGGTGTCCCCTGTCCCCCCTGCTCTTATCACTTGAACCACTGTTGTCTATTATCCGAAAAGACCCAGACATCAAGGGTATCAGGGTAAAAGACGAGGAACACAAGTTAGCGGCTTTTGCCGACGACATTCTGTTTTTGTCTGACCAATCCTGTAGTCTCTATCCCCAAGCTTTCCTGTATATTACAACAATACGGATCTATCTCTAACTTTGAAGTCAATGTAACAAAATCTGAGATATTAAACATAAACTTGAATAAGATTGAAGAAGGACAAATAAAAGAGATATGTGCCTTTTCCTGGAGTAGGGAATTAAAATATCTAGGCATCAAATTAGCCAACACGTTCCAGAAGATGTATAAGATCAACTATGTCCCCCTGCTAAATGAGATTAAAACTGAATTAAATAAAACAATAAACAAACCCATTTCATGGGTCGGACGCATAAATATGTTAAAAATGACGGTTGTCCCAAAAATACTTTATACATTTTTTATTATTACCCATAGAGGTCCCTCAACAATTTTTAAGAATTTTGAACTCTCTACTCATGAATTATGTATGAAAAAAAACAAACATAGATTATCTCTCTCTATCCTAAAACAAGAAAAGCTACACGGGGGTCTTGCGGTACCCGATATTAAAAATTACTATACGGCGGCAGTCGTTTCTCGGGCGGTCGAATGGACTAGGGACAGGGGTGGACTGACAACTCATGGGGCCCCCGGGCAATAGAAGATTATGGGGCCCCCGGGCTTACAAATGGCCACAACGCCAGGTGGCAGTACAGAGGCGGGGCAGCTAAAATCTCATCAAAAGCATGTAGGTTTTGGACATATCAGGGACAGATGTAAAAAAAACACAGATTTTTACATACTGTCCCTGGTTTTAATGAGCCTGGCAACCCTGATGGGGCCCCCTAGTGGCATGGGGCCCTCGGGCAGTGCCCGAGTTTCTCAATTGTCAGTCCACCCCTGGCTAGGGATAGACAAAGCAAAAGGTGGGTGAAAATCGAAAAAGCCCAAGCTCATATACAACTGAGTAACATCATTTGGATCCCTCCCCAACATAGAATTCTTGATCACAATACTTTCACTATGACTCGGGACACTTTAAGAATGTGGGATAGGGTGCAGACACAATTAGATAGGAAATTTAATTCTCCACTTATGAAATTAAAAGAAAATCCATTTTTTGCACCAGGGGAAAAAAAATAGGGGGAAATTGGATTAGGAAAGATGATGTACACTTAGGTGAAGTAATCAAAGACGGCGAGATAATGACCTATAAAGAACTAAGGACTAAAACTGATCTTTGGAATCTTGATGGGTGGCATTATCCTCAGCTGCAGCACTTTGTTAGGCATCTCTCCCGCCCATTAAGGACGGAGGGGGAATTGACACCTCTGGAGAAGGTTTGCAAATCAGTAAACTCTAAGGGCACGATCACAAAACTATACAGGATACTCATTAAAATTGGAGCACGGGAAGAAGCACCTTTTATAGGAAAATGGGAAAGGGAGTTGGGAATCCCTAGAGGGGAGCACTCTTTTCAACGGATTATGCACTGGACTCACTTCTCAGCAATTGATATACGCACTGCCGAGACAAATTATAAATGCATCTCGGGCTGGTACATCACCCCCGACAAAACCAGTCACTACAAAGTAGCCCAGTCGCCCAAGTGCCAAGCGGGGGTGCCAAGACAAAGGTACAATGGCACATTTGTGGTGGACCTGCCTGAAGATCCAAAAATACTGGGACACTATCCTTAGCTTAATAAAAGAAATAACGGGCAAGGAGATCAAGAAAGACCCCTGGGGGGTTCTGTTCCACTGTGGGCACGAGGGTCTTAAAAAGTATAAGCAATCTCTGCGAAAAGACTTATCTTTTCTGGATTGAGGATGAAGGTGACTACAAGACCAAGTAGGTTACAGAAGGTTGGGGGATTGCTGCATTCAATAAATGACCATTTGTACCAAAGGTCAATTGGAAAGGAATTGGAAAGCCCTAAGGTGTGGGATTGGATAAACGCAGTTGAGGAAACGTATAGGATGGAAGAGCTCAAGGAGATCCTCTTAGAAACACTGGGGGCTTTTTCGGGAAAAATGAAAAAAATGGAAAGATTTAAAAAAAACTTGGAGTTATGTAGAGAGATTGAGGGCCTGAGAACAGAGTTCATATTAGTTCGGAAATTTAGGGGGTTCCCGAATTGAGCTTGCCATCCTAGCCACAACCACTCTAAACTAACACCTGACACCATTACAGCCTACTCTCAGAGATTATTAAACTGGCAGAGCCCTGGGAGCCACGAGGGGGAGGGGGGGTGGGGAGGGGGGGGGGTGGGTTTTTAAATGTATCGTGTCTTTTCTTTTTGTTTCTCACTGTTTCACTTTTAGTTCCCCCCCGACCGAGGGCAAAATAGGAAAGGAGTATACGCACCATACTATTGCCGGGCGGGGTAGGGGATCTTTTTTACCATCTTCATAATACACTCATCATATATTAACTACTTCAGACCCGCGCTACCGTCAAATGACGGCAACAGCGCGGGTCTGAATATCCAACATGCCGTCTTTTGACGGCCGCCCCTTTGGGCGTTCCCAGCGCGCGCTGTAGAGCGCGCTGCGGGGAAGCCCTGTGTTGTCCGTGTCCCTTGGACACGGCCAATCACAGATCGTGGCGAACGGCCAGTCAGAGTGGCCGTTTGCGATGCGATCTGTGGGCGAATGAGAGATGATCTCATAGATCATCTCTCATTGCCGTTTTACACAGAGACAGCGTCCTGTCTCTGGAGAGGAGGAGACCGATCTGTGTTCCTTGTACATAGGGACACAGATCGGTCACCCCCCCAGTCACCCCCCCTCCCCCCACAGTTATTTGAAAAAAAGGGGAAAAATTTGGGACTTTAAATGAGGCTGCAGACATGGTGTGGATAATTAGGAAGGTACATGTTTATTAATCATAAATTTGCATAGCATGTCTCAAATTACAGAAACCACATAGAGGAAACAATCATTTTGTATAAATGTCATTTCATAATGCATGTGCAAAATAAGCAGTTAGGCCTCGTACACACGAGGGGATATGTCCGCTGAAAACGGTCCGATGGACCGTTTCAGCAGACATCTCCGCTCGTGTGTATGGGCTAGCGGACAGATTTCTCCACCCGACAGATTTCAAAGCATGCTTTGAAATCCATCCGGTGGAATCTGTCCGCCCGACATGTCTGCTGGTTAGTACACTTACCAGCAGACATGTCATCCCCCACCGCCGCCGCGCCGCCGCCGAATGGATTCGGCGCATGCGCGGAAGTGTTTAACTTCCTGGTGCAGTGACGTGGCGGTGACGTGGCGGCGTCAACGTCACCGCCGCGTCACCGCGCCGTCCGGCGGCGGGGAATTTGATCCGATGGTGTGTCCGCGGACCGTTTTCATCGGATATGTCCGATCGTGTGTACGAGGCCTAAGGGTACAACAGTGCATAACCTAATGCCCACCAGTGGTCTGAATTGATCGATGGGTACAATATATATAATTTAACATATGTACAGATGTCGCATTAGGCAGCATTAGTGAGGAATATAAAAGTAGTAAAAACAAGTGGAACCATCAAAACAATTTTTGGTTGTAGTGTTCATCGATATCAATGATATGATAGGAACATATATCCGCATCTCTTGTGCCCGACGCATTTGGGGCCGTGACACTCATCAGGGGCTGATGCATGGGATATCTACAGAGTAAATAGTATAAAATAAAATTAATAGATCTAGTGGTGATCAAATTAAATAACAATGATATTAAAAGATGGAACAAGGAGGTCCATCTTGGGTACTTACAAAGAATCTGGGAGGTCAGTGTGGTAAGTATGGAGCTGAGGCCACAAAATGGTCCGCCACGGGAGCTGAGGTGATGTCTAAACGCACACTGACAGAGCGCAAAAAGGCAGAACCTCCCCCACAGACTTGAGGAGTAATGTACTGGCATATGAGATGACAAAAAGTAGTGGACCGATGGTACCAGCCAAAGGAAGTCTATAAAAAAATATAGAAGGTCAAACTAAGTTTATCTGAATGGAGGACAGATACCCCACGTCAAATAAAAAACAAGTATAGTAGTAAATAAATTAACCTGGTGCTAGAGTGTTAACGAACTCCAGCATACAGGGAAGTAGAGTGGAGTATAATCATCTGGCGTGGTGTCTCCATAGAATGACAGGCAAGTCTGTGAGTGGGGAGGACCTCATTATAAGCGCCCTAGCACAGGTGCACGCTGACCATCACCAGCGTCACGCAGGCACGGAGCAGTCTGGGAGGAGTGCTGAAGTAGGCGGAACCCCGCCCACGGAAAACCCCCTATGTGTCAGCTGCTGCGGCTCAGAATGAAATCTCACGCCCAGCACTGTAGCGTCAATAATGACGTCACATGCTGGGCGGGATAGCGTGGCGCCGATGCGCTGAGAGTGCAACCCCCAACATCCCCGTCCTCCCTCAAAGGGAAGGAACAGAGGACGGCAATGAGGTGGCGCGTGGAGCGCATCGCAACTCCCGAAATGCAGGCACATGGGCGACCCCAGACATACAGTGGAACCACAATTGAGTCCCAGAAACATGACAACACATAATGCTGACAAAATACTCATGGACACAAAGTATTCATGCCCTGAGTGTGTCCAACCCGGACCAGGTACATTGCCCGACCGTGGCTGAACAACCCAACGCCTGGGTGGCAGGGGAACACTGCCTACCCTGTCTAGCAAGCCTCCATCCCTATATAGAGAAAAAGAGGTGGGAGTTTGGGACTTTTAATGAGGCACATATGTGGTGCACCTCCATCCCTGGTTCAATACTTGAAAAAAAGGGGAAAAATGCAGACATGGTGTGGATAATTAGGAAGGTACATGTATATTAATCATAAATTTGCATAGCATGTCTCAAATTACAGAAACCACATAGAGGAAACAATCATTTTGTATAAATGTCATTTCATAATGCATGTGCAAAATAAGCAGTAAGGGTACAACAGTGCATAACCTAACGCCCACCAGTGGTCTGAATTGATCGATGGGTACAATATATATAATTTAACATATGTACAGATGTCACAGGTGTTGGGTTGTTCAGCTCTGTCAGTGTGCGTTTAGACATCACCTCAGCTCCCGTGGCGGACCATTTTGTGGCCTGAGCTCCATACTTACCACACTGACCTCCCAGATTCTATGTAAGTACCCAAGATGGACCTCCTTGTTCCATCTTTTAATATCATTGTTATTTAATTTGATCACCACTAGATCTATTAATTATATTTTATACTATTTACTCTGTAGATATCCCATGCATCAGCCCCTGATGAGTGTCACAGACACGAAACGCGTCGGGCACAAGAGATGCGGATATATGTTCCTATCATATCATTGATATCGATAAACACTACAACCAAAAATTGTTTTGATGGTTCCACTTGTTTTTACTACTTTTATATTCCTCACTAATGCTGCCTAATGCGACATCTGTACATATGTTAAATTATATATATTGTACCCATCGATCAATTCAGACCACTGGTGGGCGTTAGGTTATGCACTGTTGTACCCTTACTGCTTATTTTGCACATGCATTATGAAATGACATTTATACAAAATGATTGTTTGCTCTATGTGGTTTCTGTAATTTGAGACATGCTATGCAAATGTATTATTAATAAACATGTACCTTCCTAATTATCCACACCATGTCTGCAGCCTCATTTAAAGTCCCAAATTTTTCCACTTTTTTTCAAGTATTGAACCAGGGATGGAGGTGCACCACATATGTGCCTCATTAAAAGTCCCAAACTCCCCCCTCTTTTTTCCCCCACAGTTAGAACACACCTAGGATACACATTTAACCCCTTCCTCACCCCCTAGTGTTAACCCCTTCAATGCCAGTCACATTTATACAGTAATTAGTGCATATTTATAGCACTGATCGCAGTATAAATGTGAATGGCGCCAAAAATGTGTCAAAAGTGTCCGATGTGTCCGCCATAACATCGCAGTACCAATACAAATCGCAGATCGCCGCCATTTCTAGTAAAAAAAATAAAAAAAAACTATAATTCTCTCCCCTATTTTGTAAGCACTATAACTTTTGCGCAAACCAGTCGCTTATTGCGATTTTTTTTTTTTTTTTTTACCAAAAATATGTAGAAGAACACGTATCGCCCTAAACTGAGAAAAAAAATGTGTTTTTTTTTTTTTAATTGGGATATTTATTATAGCAACATTTTTCTTCAAAATTGTCGCTCTTTTTTGTTTATAGCGCAAAAAATAAAAACCGCACAGGCGATCGACTACCGCCAAAAGAAAGCTCTACTTGTGGGGGAAAAAAGGACGTCAATTTTGTTTGGGAGCCACGTCGCACGACCGCGCAATTGTCAGTTAAAGCGACACAGTGCTGGAAGCTGAAATTTCACCTGGGCAGGAGGGGGGTGTATGTGCCCAGTAAGCAAGTGGTTAAATTATATAAATAAAAAAAAAAAAAGGGTAATAAGAAATAAACATACACTCTCGGTTGTACGAAATGCCACTAATGATGCAAACCAGATATAGAGACGAACAGAAGCATTATACCATGAGCTGGTCTCTCTTGCTTGGTCAAGACTAAATGTGTAAAAAAAAAAAAAAAAGAAGTAACAGGTGTGGAAAAATTGGGCTTTGGTTGTTTGTGGTGCCATTACACCGTAACCCTATAGAGGTACTTTTGATTGAATAAAAAATTAGACTTGCTGTAAATAATTGAAATTTTATGCTGCAGACTTTGGATAGAAGTAACAGGTTCTAAAAATTGGACTTTGGTTGCTGTTGTTGCCATCACATCGCAACCCTATAGAGCAGGGGTGGCAAACACAAGGCCCGCGGGCCGAATCCGGCCCGCCAGGCCTTGTCATGTGGCCCGCGCAGCGGCCCCATCAGCAGGGGGATCTCTCTCCTGTCAGTAATCAGCAAGGGGCCGAGCTGCGGACAGATAGGCCTGAGAGCCCGGAAGTCAGGAAAATAGTTTGTCCCCGGCCACCTCCTCCTTGACCTCTCCCCCCCTGACCCCGCCCCCCAAGAGGCGAGAATCGGCGGGTGCGGCATCTCCTGTGCCCACCACCCGTCCACTCCAGTAAGTCTAAAAAGACGTGCCCTTTATTGGGTAAAATAAAATGCACTACAAAACAGCATACAGTGGGTTAAGAACACTGACGCGTTTCGCATTGATCCTCAATGCTTAGTCATAGCTATATACGAAAAAACCAATAAAGGGCACGTCTTTTTAGACTTACTGGAGTGCGGCTGTCCATTTACGTTCTTTTTCTTTGCATGAAAAATTGGCCTTGCAGTAAATAGTTTAAATTGGATGTCCCGGTCAAACACGTGTAGAAATATTGGCCTTTGGGTGTTGGTGGTGCCTTTACATCATAACCCTATAGAGGTACTTTTGATGAAGAATTGGCCTTTCTTTAAAAAACTGTGCCTGGGGGAACATGACTGCCAATTTGTTGTTTATCAGTGTTTTTCCTCTCTGTAGGCTCATGTTACTCCCTTCCTCTACCTCAGAACCAACATCAAAATCAAATAATGTCTGTGCATCCTCAAGAAGTATTGGGTGATGCTGTGTTTAAATACATAAATCTTCCATGCATGATGCTGGGGATATGGTAGTAGTAGCTGTGGACAAGGAGGCAGAATGAGCCACTCTGGCAGCTGCGGTGGACTGCGCACTAGTCAGCTTGGGTCATAGAGGTTGAGGATGGTTTAGTAAGCCAGTTCTCCATCTCCTCTGCATGCTGTGGATGGATAGCACGAGCAACACCGCTAAACAGAGACAAATGTGCCCTGCCTGAGGACCGACCACATCTACCTTTGCCTGTGGACAGAGACGCTGCTGGCCCCCTCATAGTAGCATGGGAAAGTCTGCTTCTCCCTGTTGGCTTCCTAGACATGATGGGGGAGGCTTATTACCCAAATTTAATAGTAACTGGGAAATGTGTTATTGGATGCACTTTAGTGAATGAAAAGTGGTGTTTGGTGCACTTTAAATTGAGGACTGACACTGACAGAAATGTAACATCTATAAAAAAAAAGGGGGGGGGGTAAGATGTCGCAAAAACTGTGGCTGACATTTAAAAAAAAGGGGGTATGCAGAGGACAAAATAAAAAAAATGCTGCAACCAATAAAAAAAAGGGGTGTATACAGCACTATATGTTATGTAATGCTGTGTTAAACAGTGCACTACACTAACACACTTCACTGTCACTACACTATACTGACACACTACACTGGCACACTATACTGGCATATTATACTGACGCTACATTATACTGGCACACTATACTCACACTACACTACACTAACACTTTACACTTAGGCCGCGTACACACGATCAAATCTATCTGCTGGAAACGGTCGGCGCAACCGTCCCAGCAGACAGATTCGATCGGGTGTACGGGCGAGCAGACGGATTTGGCCAGCCGACAGATTTTAAAGCATGCTTTAAAATCTGTCGGCTGGGAATCCGTCCGCCCGATATGTCTGCTGGTTAGTACGCTAACCAGCAGACATATCTTCTCGCACATGCGTCGAATGGATTTGACGCATGCGCGGAAGTAATTTACTTCCTGGTGCGGTGACGTGGCGGCATCAACGTCACCGCCACGTCACCGTGCCGTCTGCTGGCGGGGATTTTGGTTTGATCGTGTGTACAGCGATCAAACCAAAACGGCCAGCAGACAGATTTGTTCAAATCGGTCACAATTAGTGAACACTTAGTGAACACACTAACTCGTTAGTAGCAAAGTGAAACCTGCTCTATCTATCTCCACTCCAACAACACACTGCAAAAACTACCTATGGGAAGGAACCATTTAGGGTTGGACTAGAGTGTAGGGTTGGACTAAGAGTACTGAGCCATGACTGGAAAAAGTCATCATCACTTTGTCCAATCAGAGCTCTGACAGTGCTCTGTGCTCTAATTGGCTAAGCCTTGCACCTGACCAGCAGTCAGGTGCATTGCTTCATCTAAATAGGGCCCTAGAATGCACTGCAAAGCGCACAGTACATTGTAGGATACTCGCTGGGTGGACATCCCGTGGTGTGCCCGGCAAATCCGGGTGTTCGCCGAACAGGTGATGTTCGGGCTGAACTTTTGCTTGGCTCAAACTATTCTATCAGTTTCTGGTTAAAGCTTGTAGGGGGAGTTTTCATTCTACTCTGACTGTCATTTGAGGCTGTGTGGTCCCTGACCCTCTGTCTGATTGGCCCTGTGCCGTTCACATGTACCCTCCCAAGAAAAATAAAAAACTCTAGCAATACACACCAAACTGAGCATGTGCAAAGTGCCCCCAAGGCTCTGTTCTATCAGGAGATGGATTGGGGAATGTGGAGGAAGGGGAGGGTCAGAAAAGAGAGTATCAAACAGCCTTTTTAAACATGATTAACCCCTTAGGTTCCACAGGGAGTATAACAAGCATGCCTTACTGTATATACAGACTGATTTTACTGTTGTGGGTTTAGTAACACTTTATTGGTGACTGAAAATGGAAACAGAGCCTGGTTCAAGATCGGCAAAAGGGTATGTAGGCAGGTAGTGATTTCTGCTGCATCAGTGGGAAATTAGGGATTAATTGCACTCCCTGTTTTTTCTTCGGTTTTTACCCTGCTGTCCTCTGTGCTATATAGAGAGGGGGGCCATGATCCGTAAGGGTCTCACACACAGAGAGAAAAAGGAGGAGAGGGGAAACTCACCCACCCAGTCTGTATGAGAGGAAAGACACAGACAGCCAGCAAGATGTAGGAGGATTTCTGGAACTTGCAGAACTCCCTGAAGATACCAATTTGGACTCTACCAAGTATGGACTCTTTTCTATGTAGGTATGCTGGGGCAGCCACACACCTGTAGTTAGAGATTAAGAATGAGTGGTGGCCGTAATGCAGGACGCATGAATTCCAATGTTTTTTTTGGAAGCATGTGATTAGAGCCAGAGCCTCTAATTGGCTTCAAAAAAAGGTGGGCTTGGGGTGCAGAGCACTTTGCCCCATGCCCACCCAGTTGTGTGACAATAGCAAATTAATATTCGCTATTGTCTTTGCTGATTCTCCTCCCGGCCAATTAGGAAGCTTGAAACCTTGACACATTATTCAGACAGGAATATGGCTCAGAGTGGGGCCTGGCAGAAGGGTAAAAGGCTTTCAGGATATGAGAAGATGAGAAGGCAGAACGAGCTTGGAGAACTGCCGGTGACGGAGAGAGGAGCAGAGGACAAGGAGGAGGAGGTGGCAGCACCCAACCTACTGCTGGAAGTAGCTCATCTGTGCAGTAGAGGTAAAGCAGGTCACGGTCCCGAGCTGTGGTCTATCCTGTTACATGCAGCTGTTGATGGAGCTGGTAGGAAGGTGAGAGGAGTCCCTAACTGGGAGACATGACTGGAAATTCATTAGGCTGATATAATGTTCAAGAACTCTGCTGATGGCTACCTTACTGGTATCTGAAAGTTGCAAAACATCTCCCCTTCACTTACCTCCCCATCCCCTTTCTCTCACCCCTCCCATCTCTCCTTTCTCACCTTTCCCCCTCCCTCACATACCCCTCTCACTTACCCCTCCCCTCTTTCACCCCTTCCATCCCCCTGTCTCACCCCTCCCATCCCCTCTCTCTCTCATCTCTCTAACCCCCCACTCATCCCTCTCACTCACCCCCCAATTCCCTCTCTATCTCATCCTTTCCACGCTCCTCTCTCCCACCCCTCCGCCCCCACTCACCATTCTCTCTCACCCCTCCCTCTCTCTCTCTCTCTCTTACACCTCCTCCCTCACTATTTCCCCTCCCTTCCTCTCTCACTCTAATCCCCTCTCTCTCTCACACCTACCTCGCTCTCCCTTCCTTTCTCTCGCACCCCTTCAAATTTCTCTCACACTCCCCCTCCCTCTCACACCTTCTTTCTGTCTCTCACTACCTCTGTCTGTCACCCCTCCTCCCTCTCCCCCTCCCTCTCACCCCCTCTGTCTCACATCTCCCTCTGCCTCTCACCCCTCCTCCCTCTCTCTCTCTCACCCACATGTTCTCTCAACCCCCTCTTTTACACCACCTCTCTTTTTCACCTTAGCCTTGCTCTCGCCCCCTCTGTCTCTCATCCCTGCCTCTCTCTCCCTCACCCCCTCTCCCTTCTCTCCCCCTCTCTCTCCCTCACCCCATCTCCCTCCCCCCTCTCTGTCCCTCACCCCCTCTCTCTTACCTCCTGTTTCACTCCTTTCTCCCTCTCTCTCACCCCTTCTCTCTTACCCCCTCTCTCTCTCTCACCCTCTCTCTCCCTCCCACTTTATCTTTTCCCTACCTCTCTCTTTTCCTCCTATTCCTAACTCTCTTAATACCCCCCCCCCTTCTGTCTCTCTTCCTCCACCCCCTCTTCTTTTCTAATAGGAGTTTTTGGGATAAGTCAGGTTCTCAGCAAAAAAAAATGTCAGTAGATTTTCCATGTTTTATCAGCAAAAATCAGTATCAGTTGGTAACCCTGTAAGGAAGAAGCTGAGTGGAAGCTGAACAAGAAGATTAAACCCTCTTTTCGTTGAGCATCTTTACTGTACTATGCAATCAGCGGGCTCTACGTACAGCACACCAAGAGCCACATCCAATATTTGCTGCATCGCGCTCTCACACAGGCCCACTGCTTTCATAAAATGCTCCTGGTTATATCTATGAAGCTGAGCTGCAATATGTTGGTGGGAGTGGCTTGAGTATGGACACAGGGGGCCCCATGATCTCCTATTGCCTGGGGGCCCCATGAGTTGTCAGTCTGTCCCTGTCAATGACATCGAAGACCAGTTGGTTGTCACTTTTGTGTCAGCAGGTCATTCTTTATCGTGAATAACAATACATCTACATTGCTGGGCAATGTGATTATTTTTAGATTTATATTAAAGCCATTTTTTATTTGGTATCTGGGTGTATATTTACTATACACATTTTTTTTGAATGGGTAACAAGGGGTACTATGTATCCTTTATTCCAAGGCTGGGCAACACTTTGAGAGGGGGAGATCTTAAAAACATGGAAGAATTCAAAGATCACCAGAGTGGGAAACCTTCTTTTTAAATGAACTATCAAGGCCCCAATTAAAAGTAACAACAGCAGTAAGGCGGCGTACACACGACCGAGGTTCTCGCTAGAAACCAGCGAGAACCTCGCTGGAAGCTGCATTCCAGCGAGAACCTCGGCCGTGTGTACGCTCTCGGCGAGCATCCCGTTGGGAATGCCATCGAGCAGAAATAGAGAGCATGTTCTCTATTTGCTCGACGGCCCGCCTGGATGAATGGCTGGTTGCCATTCCCGACGGGCGGGTCGCCGAATCTGACGGCCGGCAGAGAACCTCGACGGGCGGAACGATGTGTTCTGCCCGTCGAGGTTCTCTGCCATTTGTGTACGCGGCTTAAGAGAAAAATAATAAAACAAATGGTACTCTGAAAATATAAACTCATTATTATTATTTATTGGTTAGTTTTAGTGAGGAACATTCCTCACTGAAGCATTCACTTTTTTTCATGTTTGGAAAATAGATGGTTATCCCAAGTCTCTTACAGGAGTCCATTGGGAAGACAGAATAACTAGTACTGTAGACTAACTTGCTCCGTTAGTTCCAGACCTGGATAAGCTGGGTTCTGTCCTAGCTGGCCTCAGTTCTGACCCGATTGTCTGTATTAAGTTCTGGTTTAAGTTTAGGTTCTGGTTTAAGTTCTGGCCTTGTTAGAAGGTTGAGTTTGGCCTGGCTGACTGGTTTGAGTTGGGCTGAATTCATGCTCAGCTGCCTAGTTTAAGTTTTGGACTGGCTGGCTTAGTTGAGTTCTGATTTGGTTGGCTTGTTTGAGTTCTGGTCTAAATTCTTGTCATGCTAGGTGGACTGAATTAAGGCCCAGCTAGATAGCTGGTTGACAGGCTGGGCTGCATTTTGGCCTGGCTTGCTTGGCTGGGTCCAGTCTGCAAGAACACTATACATTTTGGGTCAAAAAGTGCAGAGGTTAGAAGTAAGTAATGCAGATTTCAGTGATCAGTAACTTGTAATGTAGAGTTTAAAGTTTTCAATGCAGGCTTAGTCAATAGTGTGTAATTGAGAATTCAGAGGTCAATAGTTTGTAATGTGGAGTTCAGGGTTCAGTAGATTGAAATGCAGAGTTTAGAGATCAGTAGTTTATAATGCAGGGTTCTGAGGTCACTGCTATGCAATGCAGAGTTTAAAGATCAAGAGTTTGTAAGGCAGGGATCAGAGGACAATCATTTCTAATACAGATATAGCAAGGTTTCTGGCCTTGTCCAGTGATGTCTAATGAGGACCTCCAAGGCCAAAGATAGCTGACATCTTTCAAAATGTAGCGGGTTGTGAGGCATAGTGGGTGAAAAGATGGTGATAGTAATTTTGCGCCAGACACTTCTTGGATGTAAAAGAGGTTTTATTTCTTTTGACAGTCCTTTTTGTATTATTTGGGGAAAAAGGGTTAGGGCCAGGATACCCTAAATAGTTAAAGAATCAATTGGCAGACTCCGAGACTTTAATAGGACACCCGTCCAGGGAAAGGCCCCAGCAAGGCGCCACTTCTGCACATACAGGAATGCTGTCTCCAATGGCAACAGTCTTTTAACAGTTCCTAACTCAAACGTAACAGTCCTTTTATCTCCACTACAGCTGCCTCTTGTAGTTCTTCAACACTGAGCTCCAGGTCTCTCACTAGACCCTCTGATTCACTGACCCTAGCTTGGCACTCCAGATACTTCTCAAGCTTCACCCCTGCTAAACGGTGAGGTCCCTGGCTTGACTCACAAGGCTGCCCTGCAAGCGTTTCCTCCGTGGGTTGGTCCCTGACTTGATCACAGCCTGAGGTTTCCCAATTCTCCACGTGCCCATTTGGTGAGAATATGGTTCCGGTACTTTCTTCAGTTACTTACTGTGGTCCCTGGTAAAGGTGGTTGGTCCCTTTGTGGCGATAGATTTCCTTTTACCTCCAACCTTTGACAGGTTCTCTGGCCGACAGAACCGTCACTTCCGGTGGGATTGCAAGCTGCAATCCCAACCCTGCGCTGTTCTCTTTACTTCTGGAAAGGTCCTCACACAGCCTAGCATCCAGAGCATCCTAGCACCCCCAAGATAAGCCCTAGGGTGTATGACACACACAAAACAGCGATCTCCTGACCTCGCCCAAATATATGGGTTCTCCCAGCAGGCCAATGTATTCAAGAAAACCCTTGCCCATTGCCGATATACCCATAACCTGACCATGGGTTGGCCTTTTCATATCTAGTACCACCAAGTACCCGGCCACCTAGTGGTAGAAGAGAAAAATGCAACAAGGCCAAACTGAGGGAGAAATCAATAGATCTCTATCAATTGACCAAGATAACGACTCCTGGCAAGTACATTTGTGAGGAGCTCCCTGACTAAACCCCAGGGTGCTACACACAGTTTAGTAATGTGTTGTGCAGACATGTCATCTGTCCTCAACCACCCGTATTACCTATATGGCAGCATTTACAGTATGTTAGCATTTACATTCCATAATTGATCTTTATTCCCCCCAAATACCCCCCTAAATGCAGAGCATATAAATTCTGGTGTGCTTTTCCCTGACGTTTCATCTCTCATGTCTAGCCCAGGCTTGTGTGTGTGGTATCACACACAAGTGCCTAGGATGGATGAGAGAGGATAGCAAATAGGTACTAGGTAGATAGTGATCTGACAATTTGCTGTCCCTCCCTTCCCTGGCCAGCAAGAGAAAAAGGCATGACACCCCCCCCCCCCCAAATCCATGCCAGATCCTTATCCAGGCATGCAAACTGGCTGGGAAGGAAAGAAAGCTGCTGCAAAGTGTGGAACCTCCTTCCCCTCCTGAGCCACATGTCTCTGGCATGGGGGGGGGTACTTTACCCTCCTTGGCAAGGCATCTCTGTCTAATGTTGATTGGAACAAGGGCCCAGTGGATGTGGGGGTTTTCAGGGGGATGTGAGAATCTGGCACCCACTTTAAAAAATATCTGCCCCCCACATGAACAAGGAGGAGTTACATAGTAAGTAAACACATGGAATCCACAAAAAGAAAAACAAATAAAAAAAAATGCCCCGCAATATAATGTCAATCATGTAATCCAGCAATGTAGATTAATCAAGAATCACGTTGAACATTGCGACCCAATGACATGAAAAGCATGACCCACGCTGACAATCATCTCCTTCTTCACTCTTGCAGCAAATGACAGCTACACAATTGACAGCTGAATGTCAACAAACTGGCCAAGGATGCTGGCTGATGTTATTGACCAAATATGTGGCCAATGTCATTACATACTTTGCTTACAAAAAAGAACAGAACTGTCATTTAGTGACAACATTTTTTTCCCATGTCACTTTTGCAGGAGAACATCCTAGGCCGCGTACACACGGAGGGACATATCCGATGGAAACGGTCCTCGGACCGTTTTCATCTGATATGTCCACCGGGCTATTTTGGTCCAATGGCGTGTACACACCATCAAAATCCCCACCGGCAGACATACGACGCTTGTGCGGGAAGATAAGATATGGTGAGTGTACTGACCAGCGGACATATCCGACGGACATGTCTCCGGCGGAAAAATATGTCCGCTAGCCCATACACACAATCGGATTTGTCTGCTGAAATGGTCCGTCGGACCATTTCCAGCGGACAAATTCGATCGTGTGTACGCGGCCTCACGGGTATGCCAATTCACATGAAGGTTTAAGACACCACAAAGCATGTAATTTAGAGGAATCATGCATTTCTAATGTTGTTCTTTAATCCTTATTCAAAGACCTGTTCCCTGTTGACCAGTATGTTCTTAAAAACAAGTTTGCATTGGTACACGTCTTTCATGGCAGTGCCCAGCTACCTATGCCTTTTTTTTACCAAAAGCTTGCAAATTGGCCATAAAGAAATTCAAGATTAAGCTTCCAAAGACTTCAGTGGTGTTTACGCACGATGTTTGAAGTTTGAAAATGTTTTCAACTGTTTGGCGGATGTCCAGCAAAACGTACTTTGCTTGGTTCGCTCATCACTAGTGAAGACTTAGAAAAAGTAGACAACTTCTTCTTCCTTGGATGATTTCTAAACAACAAACGACCCAGCAGTCATTAAATACGATGCAGATTGACCCTTGGAAGTAAAACGATAAAAACCTTAGAAAATTGCTTTTTTAAGCACAAAGATAAATGTTCAGACTTTGATATTTTCTGTTATTCTCTATGGATGTAAAAGTTGGACAATGAAGAAGTAAGAAAAGAAAAGTATTGCCCTTGGAAGAATTCTTTGAACACCTTGGACAGCGAGAAAAACAAAGGGATCGTTTAATAAATCAGTAAAATCTTTCACTAGAATTCCTAATGAGTAGGCTAAATCTGACTTATTTTAGACATATTGTGAAGTGTGGTGAAAAGAACAAGATCATCAGTAATAAGGTGAATGGTCACAAAATTGAACGAGCCATTATGGAGTCTTAATACCCAAACAGAAGACAGATCATTCTTGTGATCAACAGGAGTGGGCATCAACTTGGCGCCATTTATGCTATATGATATCTATATACTGGATACAGGTTATGAAGTTACTTTAACACCTTCCCGCCCGGCCTATAGTGAAATGACAGCATGGCAGGAGCACTGTTGTGTGACATCGTCATATTTGGTTTAGAGACAACAGTGGGAGTCATTGGCTCCCACTGATGTCAATCACAGTCAGTGTGGATGAAGCGAAGACAGTGCCAAGCCGTGCTTTGTGTGTCAATGGACACAGAGAGCCTGTACCCCTATAGCAAGTGGCTTGCTATGGGGATATTCAGTGGAGAGGAGGAGCTAGGAGCTCCAGGGGGGTCTGAGAAGAGGAGGATCGGGAATGCTCTGTGCAATACCATTGCACAGGGCAAGTATTTGTTTGTTAGTTAATAAAAGGTAATCCTTTACAATCACTTTAACTGAACAAGCTGAAATTAGAAGCTGATTGAATACCATCTACAGATGCACCATATTTTGCACTCTCAAGTTTTAGTAAACCATGCCCTATGTGACCAAAGGCATACCAAAAGGAATCTAAAACATATTTTCTTTAAGAAAGGTAAGAATTTGACAAAACTGCTAACATAGCTATATAATCAGATTTTAGCATTAGTCCACTTTATGTCCTGTATTCCCTGTACTTCCATGTATTTGTACTTCAAAACAACTGGGCTGCTAATGATATTCACAGTAATATTTTGCACTACAATTTTCATGGAAAAATGTGCTCACTTTATACATATTAACCAGTATAAAACAGTTTCAGAATCTGGAGTTGTATGATACTCTGCCCTTAGCAATATGGCAAGAATTGGATGGCTATATGTTCCACATGCCTGCAAAACTGTATTGTGAAAGGTTTAATTCTCAGCCATCTGTCCCAGGGAGACACTAAATGACCAAATCTTTTTCAGACTTTTCAAATTCAAAGAAAACATGGAAATCGACAGCTTGTAAAGTAGATCTTTTTTTTCCTACATAGAGAATGTATCATGACAAATGCTGCTTTAAAAACTGGCAAATAATCCTTCTGCCAATCCATGTCTTTGCCAATTAGCTTTGATTCCAGCATGTTTTTGAGGAAGAAGATAGAAAAACATTTTATTCACCCAATTAAAGAAAATAAATAAGTGAACAAGGATATACTGTCAAGGTTTCATAACCTGCATGATCTGTCCAGGCGATAAAATAAATAAATAAACATTTTATATTTATGAGAAGGACCCTATTTATGTGTGCGCTTCCTTCACTGATTTTGTTATGCAATATGTTAAAAAAAAAGACATTAAAGTGGTTTTAACCACTTAAGCCCCGGACCATATTGCTGGTCAAAGACCAGAGCACTTTTTGCGATTCGGCACTGCATCGATTTAACTCACAATTGCGCGGTCGTGCGACATGGCTCCCAAACAAAATTGGCGTCCTTTTTTCCCCACAAATAGAGCTTTCTTTTGGTGGTATTTGATCACCTCTGGGGTTTTTAGTTTTTGCGATATAAACAAAAATAGAGCGACAATTTTGAAAAAAAATAATATTTTTTACTTTTTACCATAAAAAATATCCCCCAAAAATATATTAGTGGCCACTTCGAGAGCCGACGTAGAGCTACGTGCTCTCGCGCAGGAGAGCCAACCTGCCGCCGTAGAACTGCGGTGGCTGGTCGGCATCTAGTTAAAGCCTAAAGGTTTATGCATTCATGTATTCTGTACAATAACGTAAAAAACTTTCTGCCCTATACTTAACGGAGTCTATTTATGATGCAGCACTGTGCAAGACAGCCAAGGCTCTCCCAGCTCTGCCCCTTAACTCTGGGCAGGTTTATAACTGCAGGAACCAATGCCACCCGCTGATGTCAATCAAATGCTGTGATGAGAGTGGGGGCGGAGCCAGGACACCCGGGCTGTGTCAATAGACGCAGGCAGGACAGCTCTGCAGCAAGCCTGCACCAGCACCCCCATTGGAAGTAACTACTTATAGGGGCACTCGCTGAAGAGGAGAACCCAAGTGTGCTGGTGCGGGACCCCAAAAGAAGAGGATCGGGGCTGCTCTGTGCAAAACCATTGTACAGAGCAGGTAAGTATGACATGCTAATTATTTTATTTAAAAAAATAAGGAACCTATCATTTTTAAATCATGGTTGATTTTATGTAGGTAGATGGTCAGATGTAGAGCAGCTGAATTAGAATATACATAATAGGAAACCTTTTTGATTAATTTAGCTTAATTTTTTAAATATCCATGTGCACTCAGGACACGTGGTTATGTGAGTAATGAATGAATATGCAAAAATACTGGTTAACCGCAACAGTATTTTACCTTTATAGCAGTTTTTAAACATTGAAAAAAGGCAGTACGTCCACACATACTTTAGGATTTGGGAACACAGGTTGACACAACCAATATCTCCTGAGGAGTATAGCAACATCTGGCCTTGAATAGCTAAATGTTCCTTTAACACAACTGGGGATGCAGGCTGTAAAGTTCTCTTGAGGTGGTACTGGATACATTTTGCGTTTGTTCACTGGGGCTTGTTAATAAATACAACAATTTTTTAAAGAGCAACGAGGTACTGGATACCAACCTTTGATAAAAAAAAAAAAGTAGCCATGTTCTACAGTTACAGGTGCTTCTGGGAATATGGCTGATTATGCTCCACACATGGCAGTTTTGTCTGAAACTGATATACTTTTGGTCTTATCCCAATTTTTGTTTTTGGTCTTATCCCAATTCTATTTCATGTCACTATCCTGAAAGACCTTAGAACACCTCCCTATGTTAGGTCTTTCTAACTTCCAGCAAAAGCTTACCATCTTTCTTTTTATATTGGCTAAAAAGGGTCATTGCCAGAAGTTGCAAGAAACCTATGGTGGCCTTGAAAGAAGTTAAAACACATATGAATGTGCTGCCTGTCTAATGCCATGTGCACACGATCGGAATTTCAGATAGAAAAAGTCAGACAGACTTTTTCCATTGGACATTCCGATCGTGTGGAGCCCCATCTGAGTTTTTTCAATGGAAATTCCGATGAATTCCATCGGACTTTAGATATAGAACATGTTCTATTTTTCTCTGATGGAATTTCGTCGGAATTTCCGATGTGATTTGGCCGGGCAAAAGCCTGATCATGTGTATGTGGCATTAGAGAAAGGTTCTTGTGAGAAGCATCACATAAGTGTTCAAGTCTATAATCAAGAAAAAAATGCCCAGGCCATGAATTAGAAGAAGGGGGCTGTTTTTTCACTGGTATAGAAACAGTTGAAGTGCCAAGCTGGCATATAGGCTCTGGGCATGTGGAGGGTTTGGCAACATTTTTTTCATCCACTCTGGCAAAAACTCTAGCATTAAAAGGTTACTAGATATAACAGGTTGGGTGTTGGGAAACGCTGATTTGAGTTTCAAGGCTTCACTTTCCTATGGCTATAGGATTGTATGCCTAATTTTTGCTGTCTGCCCTTCTCAGGTTACCATGTTGTTCCTTTGTAAAAGACTCACAGGAAAAGGTTGAGGAACAAAGGGGATATAAATAAGTCCTATACCAGATGTAGCAACCACGTTCAAATTAGGTCTCCCCTCCCAGCAGCCATTATTTTTACCCAGTTTGCATTGTCATTTTCTGCCGGTGTGTGCTTGAACACTTCAGGGCGACAATACAAAGAAAAAAAAATATTTTTTTATGAAAAAAACTAAAACAACATTTAAAATAAAAAATAAAAATGTATTTAAAAATTATGATAAATACAGAAGTTTTAGAAAATGTTTTCTTGATTAATTTCTTAAAAAAAACTTTGTAATATACAGTACTTTCTGCAGCAGTTCTTTGCCAGGTTGGATTCAGAATTATATTAGTCCATCCTGCTGCTGTACCATGAGCATTGCTGCTATTCTCTTCACTTATTTAACGTGTTATAGCAGTTATGGCCAACAACTTATCAGATACAACAGATTATAAGTGGTTTGATTCCTCTGCAATCTGCCAGAAATAGAACACAACCTACAGTCTATAAGAGCAGAAGGCTGCCTCCAGACTGCCTGTCTCATACTGTTGAAGCAAGATTTCAGGAAGGGTGGGCAGGCTATTGCTGCCAAATTGTTCACTTAAAGCAATATTAAACCCAAAAGTAAACATTTATTATATTGTAGCTTACCAACTCTTATGCCGCGTACACACGGTCGTTTTTTGCGATGAAAAAAAACGACGTTTTCTGTGAAGTAAAAAACGACGTTTTTGAAACGTCACTTTTCAAAGACAATTTTGCATACACACCATCGTTTTTTCACAAAAAGCAAGGTTACGTTCACCACTATTTTACATTGAAGCTCGCTTCATAACTAGCTTCTGGGCATGCGCGGGTTGAAAAACGTCGTTTTGAACGACGTTTTTGCTACACACGGTGACTTTTTGTGAAACAAAAAACGACGTTTTGAAAAATGACACAAAAAATTCAAGCATGTTGGAATTTTTTTTTGGTCGTTTTTTTTAAGACAAAAAACGACGTTTTGCCCACACACGATCAATTTAAATGACGTTTTAAAAAACGTCGTTTTTTTTTCTTCGCAAAAAACGACCGTGTGTACGCGGCATCAGATGTGTTGGCTGCATTCGTTTTATTTTTTATACTTTATTAATTTTATTTTCACATGTTGATCTAGCCAGTAAGTCTGTTGTTTTTCAACAGAACAAGCTATTCTGCAGGTGTAGCAGTTAGAGGGTTTAGACAAACAATTTAACACTGACAGGGTTGCTTACAATGGTCAGTGTTTATTCATTTACAGTATGTAAAACCTTTATCCCAAAATGAATAAAACCGTTGCTGTATCTGCTTATAAGTGTTAGCTGGAGTGTGGCTTCAGTTTGTTAGTGTATCTAAATCAGCTAATCATTCTGACATTCCCCTCTGCCAGACTAGGGATGAGCTTTATGTTCGAGTCGAGCATGAGCTCGACTCGAACATTGGCTGTTCGCCTGTTTGGCGAACAGCAAACAATTTGGGGTTTACGTGGCAAATTTGAATAGCCACGGAACACCCTTTCAAAGTCTACGGAAGAAATCAAAAGTGGTCATTTTAAGGGTTAATATGCAAGTTATTGTCATAAAAAGTGTTGGGGGACCCGGGTCCTGTATCAATGCAAAAAAAAAAGTTGTAAAAACAGTTTTTTCGGGAGCAGTGATTTTAATAATGCTTGAAGTGAAACAATAAAAGTGAAATATTCCTCTAAATTTCAAACCTGGGGGGTGTCTAAAGTATGCATGTAAAGTAGCGCATGTTTCCTGTGTTTCTAACTGTCCCTTTACAAAATGTCATTTCTGAAGGAAAAAACGTTTTTTTTAATTTAAAACTTCTCGCGGCTATTCATGAATGTCGGTCCCGGAAATACAGAGAAAAGTAATTTTTTTTAATGACTTTATTTTGTATTGCCGGGAACTGACAATTCATTACTAGCGTGAGTAGTTTTAACCTCCCTGGCAGTATGATTATGTCAGATTTTAGGTGCTAAAAGCGGTACAATTATTTTGCATGGAAATTTGGCATTTTATATTGTAGGCCTGTAATTCTTAGAAATAACTCACTAAAATCTGACCAAACAAGAGTCCCGGGTATGATAAAGTTTGAAACACAAAATCATAAATTATAATATAATAAATAACTATAAATAATTATAACAAATAATAATATAATTATAATAAAAAATATTCAATAATGTAATCAAATCCAAAACACTGAAATTTGCTCAGCCTTTACTCCTGCCCTACGGCAAGGGTAGGGATAAATTACATAAAGTCAGAACCCTTACCTATTCGGAATGGAACACGGCAAGTATGTCCACTTTCTCCGATTATTTTTATCCTCACCCTGGAACCATTTCTGAGATCTATCTGGGAAAATACAGATATTAGAGGTATCGTAATCAAGGGAGATGCCGACGATCTATTATTCTCTATAACCTCCCCAGTAACATCCCTGCCATGTCTTTTAGCGGAAATTAAAAGATATGGGGCTCTGTCTAATTTTAAAGTGAACTACAATAAGTCAGAGGCAATGGGCGTAGAGGTAAACACCCATATGCAGCAGCAGCTAGCAGCTAATTTCTTTTTTAGATGGACAGGCTCCCATGTATGCTATCTGGGGACTAAGATACCAAATAAACAGTTTAGAGTAGAGTTTTTGAATTGAACTTTGCACCCCTGGTAAAACAAATTAAATTAGACCTGCAGCAGTGGGATAAGGAGATCTTTACATGGCTTGGTAGAATTAATATAATAAAAATTAACATAATGCCAAGACTACTGTACTTGTTCCAGACCTTACCCATAAAACTTCCGTTGGGGTTTTTGAGAGATCTGAGATCTAGATTTATTAAGTTTATTTGGGCAGGAAAAGCTGCTAGAGTGCATAGAGACATACTGACTCTACCGAAGGAGAGAGGAGGAGTTGGATTCCCAGACCCAATGGGCGATTATGATGCCTCACACCTAGCGCGAATAGTAGACTGGTGCGCAAATCAGAAAGCCATGGATAGACATGGAACGAGAAATTAGTAATATTCCTCTAGAAGGAATGGCTTGGCTTCCTGAGGTAGACATACCCCATAATGTGAAAAAACACCCAATGATAGGCCCCACACTCCGAGCTACCAAAAGGATATTCAAGAAAACTAAGTTGTCGAAATGTGTTGGCCCTATGATGCCCGTTGGGCAATCCAAGTTTTAAGCCTGGTTTAAAAGACCAATGTTTTAATAACCTAAGGCGGCAAGGAATCAGTAGGCTAACACATTTCTCGTTAGACAATCATGTGATGACTAACGAGGAGAATAAACAGGCGTTTGAGGGAGATCTAGATCTAATGAGACGTAACCAGCTGAAAGCCTTTATCGGTTCAATAAAACTAAAAAGGGAAGGGATATGTGAACTATCAAAGTTTGAAGAGATATGCTTAAAAGGAGAACCGCTGAAACATGCATTATCATGCATGTACACCTTGTTGACTGAGTCAGAAGCCCCACAAGAACTAGCTTTTGTACAGGCATGGGAAAGGGACTTGGGGATTAAATTCTCTGAGACTCAGAAAAATAAGATTTTCTTATTTTACGCACAAGGCGTCAATGGCCTCCAGATATCAGGAGGGGGGATATAAAATACTGACTAGGTGGTATAGAACTCCAGTAATATTAAACCAGATTTTTCCTCAAGTATCAAACTTATGTTGGCGATGTCAGAGAGCAGAAGGCACCATAATATACATCTTCTGGGGCTGCCCAAAATTGAAAGAATTCTGGAAGATAGTCTAAAATAATCAAAGAAATTACTGGGGTAATTCTTGGAGACAGCCCGGCAGCATTTCTGCTACACGATACTCCATTACCTGGTGAAAAATATAAGAAATCCCTGTTAACTACTTGCCGACCACCCACCGCAGTTATACGGCGGGACGGTGGCACTGCTGGGCGAGAGCACGTAGCTCTACTTCCTAACTTTAGCGGCCGCTAGGGGGCGCATGCGCACCCCCGCTCGTCCCCCGAGTCCCGCGCGCTCGTTCGTTACAGAGCGGGGAACGAGAGATATGTGTGTAAACACAAAGATCTCGTTCCTGTCAGCGGGGGAAACGCTGATCTCCTGTTCATACAATGTATGAACAGAAGATCAGTGATTTCCCCTAGTGAGTCCACCCCCCCATACAATTAGAACACACCCAGGAACACACTTAACCCCTTCCCTGCCCCCTAGTGTTAACCCCTTCACTGCCAATGGCATTTTTATAGTAATCCAATGCATTTTTATAGCATTGATCGCTATAAAAATGCCAATGGTCCTAAAAATGTGTCAAAAGTATCCGATGTGTCCGCCATAATATCGCAGTACCGAAAAAAAACGCTGATCGCCGCCATTACTAGTAAAAAAAATAATATTAATAAAAATGCCATAAAACTACCCCCTTTTTTGTAAATGCTATACATTTTGTGCAAACCAATCAATAAAAGCTAATTGCATTTTTTTTTTACGAAAAATATGTAGAAGAATACGTATCGGCCTAAACTGAGGAAAAAATTTTTTTTTTTATATCTTTTTTTGGGGATATTTATTATAGCAAAATGTAAAAAATATTGCATTTTTTTTCAAAATAGTCGCTCTATTTTTGTTTATAGCGCAAAAAATAAAAACCGCAGAGATGATCAAATACCACCAAAAGAAAGCTCTATTTGTGGGGAAAAAAGGACGCCAATTTTGTTTGGGAGCCACATCGCACGACTGCGCAATTGTCAGTTAAAGCGATGCAGTGCCGAATCAAAAAAAGTGCACTGGTCTTTGACCAGCATTATGGTCCGGGGGTTAAGTGGTTAAGGCATCTGATTACAGAAGCAAAGGCCTGTTATCCAATTTTATGGAAGAGTACAGCATCCCCGACAAGACTACAATGGCTGAGCAGAGTAACAGAGATCCAACAGATGGAGAATCTTACTATGGGGCTGAGGGAGCGAGAGGAGGAGTATTGGAGGATATGGACCCCATACATTAGGTACAGGGAACAAAATCCTTAAGTAAACCTTAAAACAATCATGGTGATGAGTAGGGGGAGGGGGGGAATCTTCAGAATTTTTCCTTTTCTGATTTTTTTTTGTGTTGTTTTCTTTTTGGGGTAAGTGGGAGGGTAACAGGGATTTTTTTTTTCTTTCGCTAACTCTTCCCCTGACTGGATAAGGTAGAGGTAGTAAGAGTAGAAAATATATGGTCATGCTGAGAAAGGGAGTGGGAGAGCCTATATTGTGATAGGCATCTGATTAAGAACGATATATTATAAACAGAGACTGTTATGCCGCGTACACGCGATCACTATTTTGCGATAAAAAAAAACAACGTTTTCAAAAACGTCATTTAAAATCACCATGTGTGGGCAAAACGTCGTTTTATGTCTTCAAAAAAACGATCAAATAAAAATTCGAACATGCTTGAATTTTTTGTGTCGTTTTTCAAAACGTTGTTTTTTGTGTCATAAAAAGTGATGGTGTGTGGGCAAAACGATGTTGAAAACGACGTTTTTAAACCCGCGCATGCTCAGAAGCAAGTTATGAGACGGAGCTTCAATGGAACAGAGTGCCGTCGAACATGGTGTACGTCACCACGCTTTGCTAGAGCATTTTGGAAAAACGATGGTGTGTATGCAACGTCGTTTTAGAAAATTAAGTTTGAAAAACGTCGTTTTGTTTCATCACATGAAACATAGTTTTTTTTCATCACAAAAAGTGATCGTGTGTACGCGGCATTAGATTATGTGAAATATGGATGTAACTGTATATAATGTGACAATGATGTTATCTTGAAAAAAAAAAAAAAAAAGTATAAAAATAAAGAATTAAAAAAAAAAAAAAGACAAAAGGAGAATGAAGATTTGCAGTCCAGGGACCTCGACTGTGGAACGCATTACCAACTAATATACGAATGAAAGTGAATCGCCAGGCCTTCAGGAAAAAACTCAAGACCCACCTATTCTGAAGGCTAAATAGTAGTAAACAGATACCAAGTGCCTTGAGGCGATTCAGTTCGCATTTGTAGCACTATAAAAGTTATTCACTCACTCACTCACTGAAGCCCGCTTTCAGCTGATGTCACAGAGCCAGTCCAGGCTTGAGCAAGTTTGTGACAATGAAGTCGGGATCTGCCCACATGCCTGGACCAGCACCCAGCTTAGCCTCTCATCAAGCTGCTGAGAGCCTGAGCTGGCTGCTCCTGCCCCCTCCACAGCCCAGCACTCCAGTGAGCAAGGAGGGGGCAAAGCAGAGAGCTGAGACTAACAGTCATGAGCTCTCTCCTCAGGGAGCTCTGAGAACCGAGCGATCGGTGGTGTTTGCTCGGTTCTCAGTGTTAGGGCCAGCGGGGGACAGATTCAGCATCGGACCAATGCTGCATCCACATAGGTAAGTATGAATTTGCAAAAACTAAAAAAAATATACATCTCTTTTAAAGGATTGGTGTTTTCCTATGTTGCCCTTGAAAATTTCTTAAAAGGGCCCTCTCCCATCTTCCCACACCTTTGTTTGACAATTAGCCTTCAAAATGTCCTGGAGGTTAATTGGTTCTGTAACTAAAGCTCCGTACACATGGCCACCTGGAAAACTGCCGGGAGAGATTTTGGCGGGGAATCCAGGCCGTGTGTATGCTTCCTAGCAGTTTTCCCGACAGGAAAACTGCCGGGAATCCCAGCGGAAAAATGGAGAACCTGCTCTCTATTTTCCTGCCGGGATTCCCAGCAGTTTTAAGCTCGGCAGTTTTCCTATGGGGAAACACTGCGAGGGAGCATACACACGGCCAGGATTCCCGGCCAAAGCTCTCACCACAGTTTTCCCAATGGGAAACCCGGCCGTGTGTACACAGGGAAACTTACCAAGCAGGTTCTCGGGTTTCCCGTTGTGATTCTCGGCAGACTTTATACCGCCAGGAATCTGGGTCATGTGTACAAGGCTTAAGCCTTGAATGGGCAAAGCACAGTCACTTCTTTAACCACTTCAGACCCGCGCTATTGACAAAATACGTCTACAGCGCTGACCTGAGGCGCCAAGTGGATGTCTTTGGACGTGACTTCTAGTGCATTACCCGCGGGTAAACAATGTCCCGCCGCATCGCTGAAGAGCCGCGATGTCCGTCGGGTACATGCAATCGGTGGGAAAACAAGCAGATGACAGCAGGGACGTGGAGCTCTGTGTGTAAACACAGAGCTCCACGTGCTGTCAGAGGAGAGGAGACCGATCTTTGTCTCTTGTACATAGGGACACAGCATCGGTCATCTCCCCCAGTCACCCCCCTCCCCCCACACAGTTAGAACACACCCAGGATACACATTTAACCCCTTCCTCATCCCCTAGTGTTAACTCCTTCCCTGCCAGTCACATTTATACAGTAATTAGTGCATTTTTATAGCACTGATCACTGTATAAATGTGAATTGTCCCAAATTTGTGTCAAAAGTGGCCGATATGTCCGCCGCAATATCGCAGTCGCAATAGAAATCGCAGATCGTCGCCATTACTAGTAAAAAAAATAATATAAAAAAAAAAAATCATAATTCTGTTCCCCTTTTTGTAGGAGCTATAACTTTTGCGCAAACCAGTCGCTTATTGCGATTTTTTTTTTTTTTTTACAAAAATACGTCGAAAAATACGTATCGGCCTTAACTGTGAAAAAAATTGTTTTTTTTAAAAAAAATGGGATATTTATTATAGCAACAAGTAAAAAAAATATAGATTTTTTTTTAAATTGTCGCTATTTTTTTGTTTATAGCGCAAAAAATAAAAACCGCAGAGGTGATCAAATACCACCAAAATAAAGCTCTATTTGTAAGGAAAAAAGGACGTCAATTTTGTTTTGGAGCCACGTCGCACGACCGTGAAAATGTCAGTTAAATCGACGCAGTGCCGGAAGCTGAAATTTCGCCTGGGAACGAAGGGGGTTTATGTGCTCAGTAAGCAAGTGGTTGAGTATGCTTACACTAGTGAAAATTCTTGTTAAAGCTTTATACACCAAAAGCCTATCCAATGAGAAAAAGATAAGTTTCATTTGCCTTTAGATACCTGTTGTAATTTTGATTAGTGTCTTTGTCCAAAAATACAGTTTCTTTCAACCTCTGAATTTTCTTTGTGGTAACACTTATTCAGATACTTTATTTTTTTAATACATTTAAGCCAAGGCAGCGATTTGCTTTAAATTTCCTCCCTCATTTGTTTGAGGTTCTGTTACTGTTTCTGGCACATGGACAGCATTATACAGATAATAATGCTTGCTTTAATTATCTGCCATCATATTCTCAAGGGCAGTGACCAATCCTTTGCTCTCCAATCAGACACTGAAAAGAAGAGGCTGCAACCCATTTGCACTCTTCAAATTTACCCCCAGAAAAGAAAAATCACAAGGGAGATCCAGCATTAATTAGATGAAACAACAATGTATACTGCACAGAGATGGCTATAACCTGATACTGTGGACATCCCTCGTGTTTATTAAAGCATTAAACCCCAGGTGTACGGTAAAAGAATTAGATCTTACATGACAGCATATTTTATCATGTGCTTCAGTTTTGGACTTTATCCCAGACCTTGGCCTCTCGCTTCTTTATGTATTACTTCCCATTTCATTGCTAGATCGGAAGCTGTGTTTTTGAACATTTTGCTTAATTGCTAATTAAAAAAAAAAAGGTCTCATACTTGAAGCAGGTACCAAAGGGAAGCAGGTTGCAGATTTTTTGTTTTCTTCCTCCCACCTTCCTCCCTCTGAATTAGGGGGGAGGGGGGGAGTAGTTAGAGCAACCATTTAGGAGGCTGGCAAATAAATAAATAAATGCACGCTTTCGTCATTCTGTCCATGGTTTCAAATAGTTTGCCAATGCAGTATCTGTTTCCAAAGGCATGTGCGCAGAGGCAGCAAGGAATACTAATGAGAGGCAGAAGCTGGCAAGGATGGTCCAAGCATGCACAGTAGATGACAAACATGATTTAATGCCCTCTGTCCCTGAGAAATCTCTTAAACTCGCTATGAAAGGTGTTAAGAGGAAAAGGCAACGAATCACAGTGTCCTTCCCTCTCCTTGTTCTTGCTAATCGCAGTTTACTTGCATTGCATGTTTATAAAAAGTCATTTCGATTATGTCATGCAGCCACCTACTAGATTAGCCCTTTCTTCTTTTTTTTTTTTTTCCTTTTCAGAGAGGTTTTGCTGGAGTAATGTGAGCAATGCATCAAAATTCTACGGGTGCAAGTGAGGTGAACAGCCCGCACTAACTTTTATCAGACACAACAAGCTAAATAAATACATAAGGTAAAGTGTGTTAATTTAAGATATCCTAAACAATGTTTGGAGAAAAAGTATGTTATTCAGAATCGGAATAATTTCATTATGTTTACTTGTCAAAAAAAACTTTTTTTTTAATTTCCTTTCAGTTCAATCCATCTGCACAAGGTACACCTTCGTCTCTTATTTTCTTCCATTTTAATTCCCAGTCGTAAGCCAAGTGATATTTGAATACTTTTAATGTGTCACAGTTTTGGCACCTCAACAAAGTCTGTGTGCCAGCACAATAAGCTTCTTACAGCTATAGTTTCCCTCATACTTTGAGGATGAGTTATTTAACCACTTGCCTACTGTGCACTTTCACCCCCTTCCTGTTTAAGCCAATTTTTAGCTTTCAGTGATTTCCCACTTTGAATGACAATTGCGCGGTCATGCAACACTATACCCAAATTACATTTATATCATTTTTTTTACGCACAAATAAAGCTTTCTTTTGGTGGTATTTAATCACCACCAGTTGTTTTATGTTTTGCTAAACAAACAAAAAAAAAAGACAGAAAATTTGGAATAAAAAAACAAATATTTTTCATAGTTTGTTATAACATTTTGCAAACAGGTAATTTTTCTCTGGGCACTGATAGGTTGCACTTATGAGCACTAATAAGGCAGCACTGGTGGGCACTAATGAGGCTGCACTGATAAGCATTATTAAGTGGCACTGATGGGCACTGATAGGTGGCACTGATGGGCACTGATAGGTGACACTGATGGTCAGCATTGATAAGCACTGGTAGATGACACTGATGAGGAGGCACTGATTGGCAGTACTGACAGGCACTGATTGGTAGCACTGGTGGGCACTGTTGGGACTGCACTGGTAATTAGGGCAATAATAATCAGTGCCCTGATTATCAGTGTCAATGTGCTTTTAACAAAAGTCTGTTATGGGCTCTCTTCTTCTCTCTTCACACTGTCAGCCTGAGAAAAGATAACCTTCTTGTGTTGACATCGATGATCAACTGTCATTGGACACAGCTGATCATGTGGTAAAAGGCTTCTGTGATTGCCCATGTGGCCCTGGGGGCATGTGGGAAGCAGGATCATGGAAAGACGCCCCCCCCCCCCCTGCGCCAATCCGTGAAGAGAAAAGATGATCCTGGATAGGCAATGTTATTGAAAAAAAAAAGGCAAAGGATAAAATCCAAAACTGCAAAGTATCAAAAAAATCATGCCAAGCAACAATCAATGGTGAGAAGTGGACATACAGGGACAAATGGCTAACATGTTACACATCTTGGATAGATGCCTACTCATAGCTGTCATAGCTGTCATGTTTCCATGATCGTGTTTTCTGCAGTCCGGGATCATCTTTTCTCTTCAAGTAAAAATGGCTGTAACAGGCCAATTAAATGGCTGTAAATCTCTCACTTCTCTTTGGTGTGAGTCAGTGTGTGATCATGCCTGCAGAGCTGAGAGTAGACAAAGACAGGCCCAGGCTGCACTATACTTTGCCGCCACAGGTGGGCACAGGAGCCACAGTCCTCACTGGGGACCACAGACACTGCACAGAGGATAGCCTGAAACCAGCGGCCATGGCTGCACCCTAGGTGCAGGGCCTTCTTTAACGTTGATTGGACCCTGGGCAAAAATGCCGTCCCCCCCCCCCCCTCCCATGCAATTTTGCTCTCCACCTGCTCTGAGACATACAATAAATATCAGCTAGACTTAAAATCAGTTTACTGTATCAGATCAGGCAGTGATTGCAATTGGTTGCCAGAGGTTACAGCATATCATTACCACTTACTGACTGGTTGCTAGAGGTTACAGCACACATTACGGCTCACGGATTAGTTGCTAGAGGTTACAGCACATGATTTCTCCTTGTTAATTGGTTGCTAGAGATTACTGTACAGTAATACTACTCACTGATCAGTTGCTAGAGGTTACAGCACATCATCTCCTCACTACAGAGGTACGTGATTAACATATGAATGCTGCCTTTATTTACATATGAATGCAGGTGGCCTTGGCTATTTACGTATGAATCCAACAGCTATTTACATATGAATGACCGTTATTTACATTTAAACACAGGGTCTGCAGGTGAGTCATCTGTACACAACAATAGAGCAGAGCTGTGTAGCATTAGTAGCAACACTTCACACTGAGATATCAGGACACAGCACAGGACTAAAACTTCAAGGGACAAGGGAATTTAAACTGGGATAGTTGGCAAGCATAAGGCAGCTGCTTTGGGCCCCTCAACAATGGCAGCTGCCCCTTTTGCCCTGCCTTAAAGACGGCCCTGCCTAGGTAGTAGTGCGTCCTAGGCAGATACCTAGTTTTCTTAGTGGTAGTGCCAGTCCTGCACTTAAGTGATACTCTGTTATTCACTGTTTCATCCTCCCCTTCAAGTTACGTAGGGAGATGAAAATCAGACTTGGGTCAGAAAATACAGTAATTGGGCACTCCCAGTAAAGGAGAGAGATAGATGTGCAAGAAGGGATGGGGGCTTTTCTAGGGAATCAATTCTTCCTGGTGTAGTCTTTTTTTTTTTTGCAAGTTTAAAGCCACATTGCAAGTGAATGTAATATTGTTTATAGTAGGCATAACTGCATATATATATATATATATATATATATATATATATATATATATTTGTGTTTTAACCTGCAATGTTTAACCTGCATGTTAAAATCAGCTTTTTTTTTGCTGGGAATATTACTTAGAAGCCCCAATAATGCACACCTGTGAAATAGCAACAAACGGCAGTACCTAAAATTGTCTATAGATGACACTTTAAAAGCCTTTACAGCTTATCTCTTTAGAGTTAATTGTGAATTGTGGCACTAGAATTATTGCTCTCACTTCAACGCTCTCAGTGATACATTTAAATGTATGGTGTGATTACTGTTTACTGTGTGTACTCTGCAAACATTTTAGGCAGGTGTGAAGAAATATTGTAAAGTAGCAATGCCTTCAAAAATATTTATTTTAATTGTTTATTTTTTAACAATTTCCTAATGCAAAGTGAGTAAACAGAAGATATATCTAAATAAAATAAATGTCTGGTGTGACTACCCTTTGGCTTTTATTCAAGCATCAATTCTTCCAGTACACTTGCACAAAGTCATGGATTTTGAGGGATTAGAGTCAAGTGTATACATAATCAGCTATACCAAGCAGGTGCTGGATCATCAATTTCATACATAGGTTCAAACACAGTCATTAATTGAAACAGAAACAGCTATGTAGGGGGCTTAAAACTGGGTAAGAAATAGCCAAACCCTGCTACTAAGGTGAGGTTGTAGAAGGCAGTCTTACAGTATGTCACAGGTCAGACATTATGGCAAGAATGAGAACACAAGGTAGTTATACTGCATTAGCAAGGTCTTTCCGAGGCAAAGATTTCACAGCAGACTGGGGTTAGAAGATGTACTGCTCAAGCTCTTTTGAACAAGCACAAAGAAACAGGCAGTGCTGGGGACCATAGACACAGTGGTTGGTCAAGGAACCTAATGCAGCAGATGATAAACACATCATGTAGTGCTATCAGAACAGAACTGGGGGGAAAAAGTGGGACCCAGGTATACCTATCCACTGTCTAGCGAAGTCTGGCAAGAAGTGGTCTTCATGGAAAAATTGCAGACAAAAGCCATACCTCCAATGTGTAAACTAGGCTAAACGACTAAACTATGCATGGAAACATAGGAACTGGGCTGCCGAAAAATGGCAGCAGGCACTCTGGACTAATGAGTCTAAATTGTAAATATTTATCTGTAGCGGGAGGCAGTTTGTTCGCCAAAGGGCTGGAGAGAGGAACAATAATAAGCGTCTGCAGGCAACAGTGGCGCATGGTGGTGGTTCCTTGCGAGCTGCATTTCTTTAATTTGAGTTGAAGATTTGGTCAGGATCAATAGTATCCTCAATACTGAGAAATACAGGCAGATACTTATCCATCATGCCATAACATCAGGGAGGCTTGGCCCCAAATGTATTCTGCAAAAGGACAAAAACCTCAAACATACAATGTACAATACAATGTCATTAGGAACTATCTTCAGCATAAGGCTGCATTCACACCTAGGCGTTTTAACGCCTGAAGCGCGACGCTACAATACGCCGGAGGGATGAAATAACATTATTGTCTATGGTGACTGTTAACATCTTAACGCCGAACGCCGAAACGCCGGTCGCGTGAAGCTCAAACAAGTCCCGGACCTTTTTTTGTCGCGCGTATCGGGCGGTTTGGGCGTATTTGAGCGTTTCCATTTCCCATAGAAAGTAATGGAAACGCTCGATTCAAGTGACTTGCGCGACAACGAGCGTTTGCTACGGGCGTTTTGTCGCTCTAATCAATAGAACTTTTCACCCAGGCAGAAGAATAAAAAAATCTACCAACATAGCAACAAGTGATGAAAAGATGATAATTTTTCCTATTGGCTAAAATAAAAAAACGTCGAAGTACAAAAACGTCGGACGACGCTGTATGCAAACGCGCAAATAAGCTTGAATACGCGCGACAAAACGCCTGAAAAAACGACTGAACGACCGACGCTCAGGTGTGAATGCAGTTTAAAGAGGAACAAGAAGTTCTGGAAGTGGTGATTGGCCTCCACAGAGCCCTGATCTCAACATCATTGGGTCTATCTGGGATTACATGAAGAGACGGAAGGATTTAAGGCAGCCTACATCCACAGAAGATGTGTGGTTAGTTCTTCAAGATGCTTGGAACAATCTACATGCCAAGTTCCTTTAAAATTGGTGTGCAAGTATACCTTGAAGAATTGATGCTCTTTTGTAGGCAAAGAATGGTCACACTAAATATTGATTTGATTTGGATTTCTCTTCTGTTTACAGTATTTACTTTCTATTTCGTTAATTGGTAAAAAAAAAACGTTTAACATTTCTATTTCTGAAAGCATTCCTAATTTACATAATTTTTTTCACACTTTGCATTTACATGTGAGCACAAAAGGATGTTTTTTTTTTTTTTAACCACCTCAATACAGGGCACTTTCACCCCCTTCCTGCCCAAGCCATTTTTCAGCTTTCAGTGGTGTCACACTTTGAATGACAATTGCGCAGTCATGCAACACTGTACCCAAATGAAATTTTTTAATTTTTTCCCCACAAATAAAGATTTATATTGCTGGTATTTGATCACCTCTGCAGTTTTCATTTCTTGCGCTATAAACAAAAGAAGAAGGACACGTTTGAAAAAAACACAATGGGCCAGATTCAGGTAGAGTTAGGATGGAGTATCAGTGATACTCCAGCCTAACTGTCACTTTAAGCTGGCGTTTTTGTTTTCTGTAACCAGAAAACAAGAAACGCCGGGTTGGAGTTCCGATGCGAGCGGCGTAATTGAATTTCGCCATCGCATCGCAACTTTAATTTAAAAATGGCGCTGGGGGCGTTCCCGCTGATTTACGCCGAAAAAATATGTTAATCAGCGGGAATCGGCAATTCACGATCGTATTCGGGCGCGACGCAGTGACTTTCCGACGTTTCCGTAAGAGATACGCGGCGTAAAGATAAAGCAGCCCCCTATTGGAATATCCTATGTTAAGTATAGCCGTCGTCATCGCGTCGAAAAAAAAATTTGCGTCGCTTGCGTAAAACGTCCATGAATGGGGATTTGACGTCATTGACGTTCACTGACAGAATTTGTTGTATAATAAGTTTTTATTTGGTTTTCATATTTAACATTTGAAGACAAAATAAAGCGGTACTCCAGCAATAAAATACAATCAGATGTCGCAGGGTAAGCTAGGTTACATATCAACACGTTGGATATAACAAGTTAAAGCAAGAGGTACGTTGGCGGTGGGGATCCATATCCTTCCAGGCATGGATTACCTGGGAGGTTCAATGTAGGGAGGGGGGAGAAGCCGCTCCCTCGGACACCCCTTATGGGATCATTACTGTGTCCGGGGATTAGGCCGGTCCCCATCTCCTAATTTAGAGTTTATACCTGTGACATAAATAGGGTATAATTCAAAAAGGGGAAGGCAGAGAGCAGGAAGTAGAAAGCAGAAACTTGGCACCAGTTTCGTAATAAGATCACCAGAAAGGGAAAAAGAGAATCAAAGATACATTTAACCTGGTTCAATGTCTCTGGGCGGTGTAGGATGCGCGGGAGGTAAAGGAATCTGAGGGGAGCTATCAAACCAAAGCAGCCAAGGGTGCCATTGACTGAGGATCTTATCCCTATTTTTGTTCTGCAGCGCCAGTGTGTATTCATAGGTGAAATGTAGGTGAGTAGTTTGGATCACTTCTCCTAATGTAGGTGGTTCAGGGCTTTTCCATCTCCTGGCAATATTCAAGTTCACTGAGAGAGCTATGTGGGCTAAGGTGTGTTTCAAGTGTTTTGGGTATTGGTCCAAGTCCAGAAGTAGGAGAGCTAGATTAGGGGTAGGAGCAATCGGTATTTTAGAAATTTCAGACATCAGTCCGAAGACTGAAGTCCAGAGGCAAGAGAGGGAGGGGCAACTCCAGAAAGTATGGAGTATGTCCCCTCTCTTTCCGCATCCTCTCCAGCATTTGTTGTCTCGTGATGCGCTAAATTTAGAGATTTTGTCAGGCGTCAAGTACCATCGTTGTGCAATTTTCATGTACATTTCCCAAAGTGTAGAGCAGCATGTAACGTCGAAGATGGAGGTACATGCTTTGGACCATTGTTCCGTGGTGTACGTGCGGCCTAAGTCTGATTCCCAGTGGAGCAGAGGCGCCGTTTTGATGAAGACACTCTTTTGTTGGAGGGTGTTGTAAAAGAGGTAAATGCCCTTTTTTTGGGGATTAAGGGTGCTAAGAAAATGCCAAGTTGAGCGGGGTATACTACGTTCCCAGGAGGGATTAGCGTAGAGGTAGTGCCTAGTCCTTACATAAAGGTAGGCGTCAGAGTCGGGGAGTTTGAATTATTTTTGAAGGTCGGAGAAAGATTTGAAGGCCTTGTTTTTAAAAAGGTCATCTATATGTAAGAGTCCCTTCTCTGTCCACTGTGCATAGGAGATCAAGTTAATATTGTGTTGAAGTGTAAGGATTGGGATTTTTAGGTTGTGGGTGTCGGGGTGGTTGTGGGTGGTGGTTACAAATTTATTCCATATTCGGACCGTGGCTAGTATGGTAGGAGGGACAAAGGAGGGTAGTTTAGACGAGGGGGAGGTAGAGAGTAGCCATGTGGATAGGTCCCTCCCTGGTACGTAGGTAGATTCAATTTGCCCCCATATGGTATTTAGGTCAGGGGAGAACCATTCCCTGGTCTGGGTGAGTACTGCGGCCATGTAGTAGTCATAACAGTCCACATATCCCGAACCCCCTGCTTTACGGTGTTTGATCATTCTGGAGTGCGCGCCCCTGGCCTTCTTGCCTAACCACAGGAAGGAGGAGAGTGCAGTCTGCAAGGATTTAAAGTAGTATTTTGGGATAACAATGGGTAACGTCCTGAACAAGTATAGTATTTGAGGGAGGTGGGACATTTTAAAGGCAGCGAGGCGGCCCATCCAAGACAGCTCCAGAGACGCCAGCCTGCTCAGATCTTTTTGGAGGTTGTCGCGAAAAGCTATGTAGTTATGTTTAAAAAGTAGCTGAGAGGCTTTGGTCAATTGAATACCAAGATACGTTATGCTGTGGTCAGCCCAGGAGTACGGGAACTGATGTTGCAAAAGCATAGCCGTAAGGGGATCAACTCCTAAATTCAGAATGTGGGATTTGGATTCATTCACTTTAAAGAGTGAGACCCGACTGAACCAGGCAAGCGTCTCCTGAACCGCCGAGAGGGAGGAGGTAGGGTTTGACAACATTAAGATAACGTCATCTGCAAACAGACTAATTTTGTGCTCCAGGCCACCTATATCGATTCCTCCTATATTCGTGTTGGACCGTATGTGTTGTGCTAGGGGTTCCATCGCTAGATTAAATATTAGGGGAGAGAGTGGGCATCCTTGCCTGGTGCCGTTGGAGATGGGAAATGGGGTGGACAGGGAATCTGCCGAGTACACTCGGGCAGAGGGTGTAGAGTATAATGCCATAATGGCTTTATGTATGAGTCCTGTGAACCCAAATTTTGAGAGTCCGACGACAGGTACCCCCAATGCACCCTATCAAACGCTTTTTCAGCGTCTAGAGACAGGAGAACAGAGGGGGCACCCGAGCAGCCCACATGGTGGATGACATTAATCATCCTCCTCGTGGCGTCAGAGGCCTGTCGACCCTTTGTGAACCCAGATTGGTCTGCATGTATAAGGGATGGAAGGATATTTACTAACCTATTGGCGATGGTTTTTGCATAAATTTTTACGTCTACATTAAGCAGAGAAATGGGGCGAAAATTCTGGGGCGATGTTGGGTCTTTCCCAGGTTTAGGGAGGGTGACTACAGTAGCACTCAACATTTCCGGGGGGAAGGAGGAGGAAGAGGCAGCAGAATTAAAAACCTTGCATAGTGTGGGGGCCAGGATCGGGTGGAACATCTTATAATATTCCCCAGTGAACCCGTCAGGTCCTGGGGATTTGGAGTTGGGGAGGTGTCGGATAGTGTGCAATACTTCAGCGGTCGTGAAGGGAGCATTAAGATAAGTTAGTTGAGAGGGGGATAGTGAGGGAAGATCCACCTGAGCTAAGAACTCCTCTATGTCGTCTTGGGAAGGTTGGGCATTACTTGCATCTCTTTTGAGGTTGTATAGATCCGTGTAGTACACGCTAAAGGCATTGGCTATCTCATGGGGTTTTAATAATTTTTCTTTAGAGTGAGGGTGATAAAGGAATGGAATTTTGGACTTAAGCCTGTGCCCTCGTATTTTCAGGGCCATCAATTTGCCCGCCTTATTGCCTGTGGCATAAGATGTGGCTCTCAGTTTAGTGTAGACTTTTTCATGTATCTCCAACAGGAGGGTTCGGAGCTCCTGACGCAACTTAAAGATTGTGGTCTGAAGTGTGGGAGAGGGGCATTGTTTGTTTTGTGCTTCAGCTGTGTCAATATCTGCAGTCAGTTGGTCTATTCTCCGTGACCTATTCTTCCTAGCTCTAGCACCAAGTTGAATGAGGACACCTCTAGACACTGCTTTATGGGCGTTCCACACAACCATCGGGTCAGGCACCGAATGGGCATTTAAGGAAAAATAGTCGGTCAATTGTTGGCGTATAGAATCTGCATAGGTGGGGTTGCGGAGGAGGGAGTTATTAGCCCTCCAAAGGTGGGATTTGGGATGTTGTAGGTGAGCGTCAATGGTGATGCTGATAGGAGAGTGGTCCGACCAGGTGGCCGTGTGGATCGCCGAGGACGATATTCTCTGCAGTAGGTCCTTGTCGGACAGGAACAAATCGATACGAGAGTAGGTGTTGTGACGCGGCGACAGAAACGTATAATCTCGTTCAGCCGCATGACAACACCGCCACACATCAAACATATCATTTTTATAGATGAACTTAGCCAATGGTGAGACTCTTCTCTTGGCTACTGCCGAGGAGTCTAGGGCATATTCAGGAACCAGATTGAAGTCGCCGCACATTAGCAGATGGCCCTTCCTCAGACCGGCCACTGTTTTCATGACCGACCTGAAAAAGGACATCTGTCGGTGGTTCGGCGCGTACAGTGAAACCAAAGTGTATTGGACATTGTTGACCTTGCATAATAAGATAATAAATCTACTCTCAGAGTCCTTTACGCAACTTTGAAGTTCAAATGAAACGGTGTCCCGGATGGCTATCAGGACCCCCCTCTGCTTTTTCCCAAAAAGGGTAGAAAAAATATGAGGGAACATCTTGTGTTGGCACACAGGGGAAAGGTCCTGAGCAAAGTGCGTTTCTTGAATGAATGAATGAATGAAGAACTTGTATAGCGCAGCACATGCTAAGTAAATCGCCTCTGGGCGCTTGTTGTTCCTGTCTCCTTTGAGATCAAAAGAGATGAGCCTTAATCTTTCTCCTGAAGACTAAGTAGTTCTCCTCCAGTCGAATGCTGGCTGGTAAGGCGTTCCATAGTCTGGGACCTTGGACAGCGAATCTCCTGTCTCCTTTGGACTTGTATCTGGCTTTCGGTATCTGAAGCCGATTTTGATTGTTGGATCGTAGAATACGATTGGGATAGTAAATTTTTAATTTTTCGCATAGATAATGGGGAGCATTCCCATGGATACATCTATGCGTTAGACAGAGTGCTTTAAAGGTGATTCTGTCTTTAACTGGTAGCCAGTGAAGGGATCTCAACGAGGGTGAGATTGATTCCCAGGGTACACATAGTATGTCGCAATTAAGCGATAGTGCAGTTTTCCAGAGAGACGAGCGTTTGGCTGGATGATTCAGGCCTTTTGCATTCAAGGAGACAACCGAGAATGACATGGTGGCAGGTGCTAGTGGTGTAGATGAAGTTCAGTGACTTACGGTTGGAAGCAGGAATGGGGAGAGATCTCCAGAGGAAAGACTGCTGGTGCCGATCAGGTGGTGTTTCCAGGCAGGACAGGTGGTTGAGAGCAGGTACCAAGATGCAAGGGTGTGCAGGAGGTGATGAGTAGAGTCTAGAGAATTATTGCTGGAGTCGTAGCAGTGCTGAAACGTGAGAATAAACAAAAAGAACGAAAAAGAGGACAAAATCAGAACAGTATCACAGGGATATGAGAACAATGAGATAAGCTGAGAACGAGATTTAACTATATGAGCAACAAGTCAGCAAAGTAAAACAACAGGAACTGCTGACTAATTTGAGGAAAGTTCAGGCTCCGTAGAAGAACGAGCAATAAGCCGGACCGGACTCAAGGTGCCATTTGCTTATAAAGTTGGACAGGCGCAAACTTTTCACTTCCCTTGATGGTTGCTGCGTTGCGGTCCAGCATTAAAGGGACTGGGCTTTCCTGTAGAGCCTTTGTCAGTGTGCGGGGGTTCAGGAACAATGCCCCAGGAGTGGAGGAGCTTCATGCCACCCTCAATCGTGGAGACGGAGTGCGGAATGCCATTGTGGGTAACTAGGATAGTAGCTGGATGGCGCCACTTGTATGTAATCTTGTGGTTTGCAAGGGCTTTTGTCACCGTTTTCAGTTGGCGTCTTAGCTGCAGTGTATGCTGAGACAGGTCTGCGAACAACTGTAAACCTGCGTATGGTGCAGGGAGGACATTGAGTTCCCGAGCCCTGGAAAGAATTTGTTCCTTAGCTTGGAAAAAATGGATCCGCAGGAGGACATCTCTAGGGACCGTGTCCTCAAGGTGGCGCGGTTTAGCAATCCTGTGGATACGGTCTATAGTGAGCTCAATAGGGGACAACTCTGGGAGCAACTTGGAAAACATGGTGCTAGCATAGTTATGGAGGTCTGCGGGGGGGACCGACTCCAGGACCCCGCGAATTTTAATATTATTGCGGCGTGATCTATCTTCGAGATCCGCCAGTTTGGATTTGATCCAGGCTGTATCCTCCTTCTGGGACATACATTCTTCCACTAATTCATTCACTGTGTATGTGCATTCCTCCATCTTTTTCCCAATGTACTGTACCCTGTCCCCCATCTGTCTCATGTCTGCCGTAAAGTTATGGATTAGTGAGGAGAGATTGGACATGAGAGAGGACTGCAGGGAAAGTAACATGTCCTTCATCGTTGTGTCAAGGACTGGTTGGCCTGTGGTGGGGAATGCTGCAATGGAGGACTGTAGGGAGGATATGGCATGTGCGTTATGCACTGGTGTACTCACTGCGGTCCCACTATGTAGATCAGGGTCCATTCGCATCCGCGCTTTGGCAGGGCTCTGTGAAACCGGAGATAGCAGGGGAGAGATGGCCAGAGGGGGAGAGAGTGATCCCCCCTCTGCTTCCGTCGGATCGCTGCTCGGGAGATCCGTGTAAGCCGTTTGCCGCCTCGTGGTTGCTCCGGCGGCGCCATCTTGTGTCGGCCCCCTCCTGGCAGGCAGAAACGATAGGGCTGTGAGCTTTTGGAGGTTTCGTTCCTCCTTTCTTTTGCGGGACATCGCTGCAGCGGGGTCCGCGGGATCGTGTCAGGCTGTGTGGAGTATCCGTGCGGCTGAATTCCTGTCCGAATGCTGGTATTGCCCGGCCGGCTAGAGAGAGCTCTAAGCAGATGCTGCCATTCTCCTCGCGCGCAAGCCACGCCCCACTGACAGAATTTGGAGCATGCGCACTGGGATGCATTGACAGTCGACGCATGCGCAGTACGTTCGCCGCGGAATCGCGCTTAGTTTAAATAATACACGCCCCGTACCCGCCCAATTTGAATTCCGCCGGCTCATTTTCGATACGCTGCCGCAACTTTAGGAGCAAGTGCTTCATGAATAACAGCACTTGCTCCTAAAATTTCGCCAGAGTAACGTAAATGAGAAGCGTTACTCCAGATTAAAGATTCGCCCATCTACCTGAATCTGGCCCAATATTTTTTACTTTTTGCTATAATAAATATCAATATTTTTTTTAAACAAATTTTTTCCTCAGTTTCGGCCGATATGTATTCTTCTACATAATTTTGGTAAAAAATCGCAATAAACATATATTGATTGGTTTCTGCAAAAGTTATAGCGGCTACAAAATGGGATAGATTTATAGCATTTTTTTTTTCACTAGTAATGCGGAGATCAGTGATTTTTATTGTGACTGCGGACACATCGGACACTTTTGACACATTTTTAGACCTATTCACTTCTATACAGCGATCCCTGCTATAAAAATGCATTGATTACTGTATAAATATGACTGGCAGGGAAGGGGTTCACACTAGAGGGCAATCAAGGGGTTAATGTGTTCCCTAGGCAGTGATTCTTACTTTGGGGGAGGGGCCTGACTGGGGGAGGTGACCGATCTGTGTCCCTATGTACAAGGTCATGGATCTGTGTGTTTGTATTTATATATATTTATATATTTTTGGGACAGATGAAACTGAACTTCAGTCCGTTTTCATCGGTTTGGACTGATGGTGTGTACGCGGCCCAAGAGGAGATATGGTAAGTTTTCCCTCTTACACTGGCGGTCATAGCTCCTTCTTACACTGGTGGTCAATGCTCCCGCCCAGGTCGACCAGTGTAAAAGTGAAACAGGGAGCACTGACTGCTAATGTAAGAGGGAGCACTGACCACCAGGGAAGTGTCAAGCATCAAGGATTTCCTCACTTCCAGTTTCAGAGCTGTTGTTTCATGGCTGTTCCATCTGTGTTTGATCAGTTGCCTTGGAAGGAGGTGTAATAGCCTCTGATGTCTCCATAAAGAGTATGTGTCACTGCCTAAACCTGGGGATTCGTTGACCCTTTTATGATGGCAATAAAGTTAAATGGAAAAAAATATATAAAAAAAAAGTGTAAAAATAAATAAATACATTTCAATGAAATAATATTTAAAAAATAAAAAATAAATAGAAAATGCTTTAACCACTTCTCTACCGTCCACCGTCAAACGACGGCGGCAGGAAGAGCCTCTTGTTCTGGGCGGATGTCATATGAAATCATGCCTTCCAAAGCCACTAGGGGCCTGTCACTGGGGACCAGATGCGCACGCCCAGCGGCCGTGATGGCCGCCGGCCACCCGTGATTGCCCAGTAACTGGGCAGGACCATCTGGATGACGTCAGGTCGAGGAAACCAGTCGAGCGATTTGACAGAACGTCACAACACAGTTCCGTTTTTTATACATGTCAGCATGAAATGCTTTGTTGATCTTGCCCACATGTGAGTACCCATTTTTTAATAAAAGTATATATTATTAAAACGTTATCACACTATTTGGGATCCTTCTCTCCTGTATAAGGGATAATTACTGGAAGCACCACCAGGAGCACAGCAGGACAAAATATTGCCAGAGTGCCGCACAGTGGCATACACTGTGAATGCTTTACACCCCAAGAGGGGGTGGAGAATTTGGTGAGTGCAGGCCATATAAGAGGACAGTTTGAGGTGGTCACTGTGTGGAATACAGCACTAGATGTTAATCTGGCACAAAGCACTTTTGATTTTTAGGATTGTGACATAGAGATCACAGTAACTCACTTATTGCATATGGACGTTTATTATATACACCAACAACACATGTGCACAATTGTATTTATAATATTAATTATTTATATATATTTATATTTTATTTATTTATATCAATTCTTATTAATTTTTTGTCACCATTCACTTTTTATTGCACGTATTGCAGGATTGCACATACATTTTTTAGGCACAGTTACACTTTAACTTCTTGCCGACCAGCCGCCGCAGTTATACGGCGGCAGGTCAGCTCGGCTGCGCGAGATCACGTAGCTATACATAATCTCGTGTTTCAGCCAATAGGGGCGTGCGCGCCCCCCGCTCGCCCCTGGTGCCGATGCGCGTGCCCGGCAGGCGCAATCAATGCCGGGCAACCACAATCGCTTGTTACAGAGCGAGAATCGGGAGCTGTGTGTGTAAACACACAGCTCCCAGTCCTGTCAGGGGGGGAAATGACGAATCGTCTATTCATACAATGTATGAACAGCGATCAGTCATTTCCTCAAGTCAGTCCCACCCCCCTTCAGTTAGAACACACACAGGGAAGATACTTAACCCCTTCCTTGCCCCCTAGTGTTAACCTCTTCCCTGCCAGTGGCATTTTTATAGTAATCAATGTATTTTTATAGCACTGATCGCTATAAAAATGCCAATTATCCCAAAAATGTGTCAAAAGTGTCCGATGTGTCCGCCATAAGGTCACAGTACCAATAAAAATCGCTGATCGCCGCCAGTAATAGTAAAAAAAATATTAATAAAAATGCCATAAAACTATACCCTATTTTGTAAACGCTATGGCCCAGATTCAGAGAGAATTGGATTCTCATAGCGTATCAGAAATACACTACGCTGCCGTTTTTTACCTGGCTCTACGTGGAATCCAGGTAGATTTTGTCCAGTAAACGACGGCGGCGTAGTGTATTTCTCCCGTCACAATCCATCTAGACGAGTAGGGGGCGTGAAGGATTTAAAATAGGCGCGTTCCCGCGGCGATCTAACTGCGCATGCTCCGTTCGCAAATTTCCCGCCGTGCATTGCGCGAAATCACGTCGTTACGTCATTCGTTGTTTGAGTAGCGTCGTTTACGGACATATCTATTCCCGAACGAGTTACGCAAAAAAAAAAATTTAAATTCGACACGGGAACGACGGCCATACTTAACATGGGCTACGCACCGTTAGACCAGCAAAAAGCTGGTCTAACAGTACGTAAAAAAAACAGACTTAAGCGATTGCGAAGACCGCTCGTATCTTCGTGGATCGCCGTAAAAACACATTTGCATATCCCGACGCATGAAAACGACGCAAACTCCTCCCAGCGGCCGCAAAAATATCGCAGCGTAGATCCGAAGGCTTACGAAGACGTAAGCCTCTCGGATCGAAGCCCGAAGCCGCCGTATCATGGTTTGAGGATTCAAACTAGTGATACGGCGCGCGAAATTTGAAATTACTCCTGTCTAACACCAGTTAGACAGGCGTAATTGCTTTATGAATCTGGGCCTATAACTTTTGCGCAAACCAATCAATAAACGCTTACTGCAATTTTTGTTATGAAAAATATGTAGAAGAATTCGTATCGGCCTAAACTGAGGAACAAAATTTTCATTTTAAATATTTTTGGGGATATTTATTATAGCAAAAAGTAAAAAAAAAAAAAAATTTTTCAAAATCATCGCTCTATTTTTGTTTATAACGCAAAAAATAAAAACTACAGAGGTGATCAAATACCACCAAAAGAAAGCTCTATTTGTGGGGAAAAAAAGGACACCAATTTTGTTTGGGAGCCACGTCGCACAACCGTGCAATTGTCAGTTAAAGCGACGCAGTGCCGAAACGCAAAAAGGGGCCCGGTCATTGACTAGCAATATGGTCCGGGGCTGAAGTGGTTATCGTTGTACCACTAGGTTAATCTAAATATTTTATCAACACAATCAAGCTTTTGCACATCTCTATCATCTAACGTTAGTGTTTGTTTTTTATTCCTGAAACAGTTTTTTCCCCCCAAAAAATGCATTTAAAAAAATACTGTGTGACATAAAAGGTTGCAACGACCACCATTTTATTCCCTATGGTGTCTGCTAAAACAATATGGCCCAGATTCACGTACATCGGCGCATTATTGGACCGGCGTAGCGCACCACTTTTCCGTTAGACTTGCGTAATCTAGCCGCGTAATCCCGCGATTCACGAAGCTTTTGCGCAAGAGATTGCGCAAGCGTAAGGTTTTTTCCGGAGGCGTAAGGAGGAGTAATACAAATTGGGAGGGACGTGGGCGTGTTACATTGAAATGAGCCGTGACCCCATGCAAATGAAGGGCCGGCCGACTCGCGCATGCGCGCGTGAAGGAAACCATGTCAGCTCCGTTGTGCGCATGCTCACAACTCGGGAGTGGCGCAATCAGTGAAATTGGACATGGACTAGGGCAACGTTGTGAACTACGCAGACAGCATAAATAGACACACACAAACGCACTTCCATTGCAAAAGTACATCCCTTAGTGTCCCTTCCCATTGAATCAAGTGCTTTTGCTCTGTTGTTCGTTAGAGTGTGTTTTGTAGTTGTCAGATTAGTGTTCTGTGTGATCTAGTGCTTGTTGGTAGTTTTGTGAAAGTGTGTTTTGATAAGTGTTTTTTGACTGTTTGTTTGATTGATAGATTTCTGAGCGTTTGTTTTCTTGCTTTATTTTTTCATCTGATTTTTTTGTGTCTGTTTCTTGCTGAGTGCTAGTGTGATTTTTGGGTGTTCTTTTTCTCTTTGTGTGTGTTCTTGTCTGATTGGTTGTGCTTGTATTTGTGACAGATTTTTGGTGACTGCTAGTGAGTTTGTTTGGAAGTATGACTGAGAGAAAAAGAAAGCTTAATTTTACAGTGGGGGAAAAAAGAATTCTTGCCCGGGCCATTACCGACTATGGGCGTTTTCTCCACGGCCCGCAGAGTGCCACCACCACCCCGGCCAGGAGGAGGGAGATATTGGATATGATCACGGAGCAGGTCAATTCATCGGGGGAGGGGGAGACACGGACCCGGTCTGGGATTGAAAAGAAAATAAATGACCTCCGGCGTGAGGTGAAAAAAAAACTGGCCGCAATAAATGCCCATGCCAGGGGCACAGGAGGGGGCCCACCATGCCGGGTTAGATTTACAGCGACGGAGCGTGTGGTGGCCCTGACCTTTCACCGGCATGAAGTGGAGGGCCTGCCAGACTTTGACACAAGTTCGGTCCCCGCGGTGCCAGGTAAGGTTTTTATTTCTCAGGTGTGTAGCATGTGTGGGGGAGGGGGTGAAAGGGAATATGTGGCAAGTGTGTGGATCCTCCAACCTGTGAATGGTTTGTGTCATCCACAGATGTGCAGGAGGGTGCAGGGCCATCTGGCCTGACCGCTCCAACGCCAGGACAGCAGCCTAATGAGGCCCCCCCAACAAGGCCAGAGTCCGCGGAGGAGGAACAAGAGGAGGAGGAGGATCATGCGGAGGACGATCATGAGGAGGAGGAGAATCATGAGGAGGAGGAGTCCATGGCAGGCACTGGCCGTTTGGTTTCTGCGGACTCTTCCCCTCTGGCTGCAAGAAGCCTGCCCTCCCTAAGGGTGAGCCCCCCCCTCCTCCCCCAACATGGCTCCCCTCACAAGGGCCTCCCCTTCTCCCCGGCCACAACCATCAGCAAGAGCCAGGAGGTCATCCCAGAGCACCAGGGGGGCGCCCAATCTCCTGCCCGCCAGTCTGAGAAGGAACCTGGCCACCCAGACCCGCCTTCTGAGACAGCTCTGCCAGACTATGGGGCGGGTGGATCAGAGCCTGTCCTCCATCAACGATAGGCTGGGTAACCTGGACTCCCACTCCCGGGCCTCCACAACCTGCCTAAATGACCTGCAAACTACAGCAGCAGGCGTTGGGCAGGATGTGAAGGCCCTTACCCAGGCTATCCAGGGCAACACGGCAACACTTGGTGCTGCCCTGGACAGAAAAGCCATGGCCTTGGAGGGCAGGCCGCCAGGTGGGCAGATCTCAGGGGCTGCTCCTCCTTCCCCGGCTTTTCCCCTCCCCCATGCGTCTCCCCTGAGGGTCCGGGGCCGTGGCCGGGGGCGCCCCAGGCGTGGCTCAGGCAGAGGGCATTATTTTTTTTTTCCCCCTTTTTTTGGTTTGAAAGCATGTTTATTTTTGTTCTCTGCATTTTTTTTTTCTATGCATTTTTTTATTTTTTTGCTGACATTTTTGGCATATTTTGGGTTGTGAATGATGTTTGAATGTGGGGGTGACATTCCTGCTGGAAAAGGGGTGTCATCCTCAATTTGGGTGGAGAAGGGTTCCCCAGGACCAGGGAGAAGTGATTCCCAGGTCCGTGTGAATGGTGTATGAATGTACAGTGACATAATTGGAGCCTTGACGTGGCGTTACTGCTCACCAGTCTTGCATGGTGGACTGGTGCCAATCCAATTTGATGAGGATGTGGGGTGTGTGTGCTAGGGACCATAGTGGTGTGCATGCATGCATTCTCATTGTGCCATGATTAATGTGTGTGTTTAACGTGCAAAGATACATAATGTGAGCTGGCATGAGATGGGGTCATGAGATGGGGTTCCAGTTCATATGCAGAGTCACCTTGAAGGGAAAAGACAGGAGGATGTTAGTCATGCATGTGCCACTTGTGAGGTGTGCATCACGGGAGGGGATAGTCATGCCTGACTCCCATGTCACTCACCAACCAGCCAGCTGTCCCCATACATGTTCTGTTTGAAATCTGTGGGGATGGGGCTCTGATTGTATATGTAGCTGTCATGGGTGTCATGGGTGGTGCCATGTGTTGGGCTGCTGATGTCCTCCTGCAAGGTTGTGGTAATTCCACGATGGCATGAGGGGTGAATCTGAAGATGCGAGACACCTCAGAATCTCTCATGCCAAAGATGTCTATGCGTGTGTGATATATCAAGTGAAGAGTGAGGGGCTTGTATCAGATAAGAATATTGTATTAGATTAGATTAAATTGTAAATTTTATATAAGCCAAAAAATAAAAAAATAAAACATCTCCCGTGCCCTCCTTAGTGCCATCCTCCGTGCCCTCATCCTTCTTTGTTCATCTAAAGTCAGTAGTATAGCTATGCGCGACGATGCCCCTGGCATGTTGGCATACAGATTGTTGGGCAACACGTGTGACTGCTGAACTCCTCACTAACAGTGTTGCTTTATCTGACAATTAGACTTTTTTTCAAAATTTAGACCAGCTTTTAGGTCCTCTAACTTTAGACAGAACATTTTGCAGTTGCGCACATCGCGTAGCCTGCGCAGCAACTGCGTTTTTTTGTGAATCCTCGTAACTCCCTCATTAGCATATTTGACTAGCAAATCAATGGTGTGTCTAGCGCAGTTTTGCGCGAAGGGAAGCGAAGGTCTAACTCAATTACGCCGGACCAAAAAACGTAGATTTCTGGCGTATATTGTTTTGTGAATCGCGTCCAACTATACGCACGCGCACATTTATGTTTGGGAGTTCTGAGTAACTAAGGTAATTTACTATATTTTCAAAATCTGTACTCGAGCAGGTGGCTTTACTGTATGGATACCTCTACACATAGGGATGGTCTTCAGAGTAGGAGTGCTGCCTACATCAGGAAGCTGGGTCTGCCTGTCACAATTATGACAGGCAGGGGATCCAGGCTGCAAAAGTGAATCATTTCATGGAGATACCCAGGGTGGCTGCTGACAGGGGTGCTATGGGGGTGCTTTGGTATTTTTTGGGAGTGTTAAAGCACACTCAAGCCCCCCCCCCCATGATGCCACCCATGACAGTGAGTGCCATAAACATTTCTTATCCATCTCAATAGAGGGCACTTAAACCCTCTTCCTGCCCAAGCCATTTTCCAGCTTTCAGGACTGTTACACTTTGAATGACAATTGTGCGGTCGTGCGATACTGTACCCAAATTAAATTAAATACACACATTTTTTCCCCACAAATAGAGCTTTCTTTTGGTGGTATTTGATGATCTATGCAGTTTTTATTACGTGTGCTATAAACAAAAGAAGAGTGAGGCGGCGTACACACGACCGAGAAACTCGTCGGGCGAAACTCATCGTTCCGCCCGTCGAGTTCCTAGCTCGGCAGTCAAAAAGCTTGTCGAGCCAAACTTTCCCATTGAACAACGAGGAACTAGAGAACATGCTCTCTTTTTGGCTCGACGAGCTTCCCGACGGGTTGCTCAGCAAAAAGTGTACACACGACCGGTTTTCTCGGCAGAATACGTCTTCTATCGAGGTTCTCGCTGGATTCTGCGGAGAAACTCGGTCGTGTGTACGCCGCCTGACAAGTTTGAAAAAAACACAATATTTTTAACTTTTTGCTATAATAAATATCCATTTTTTTTTAACCACTTGCCTACTGTGCACCTACACCCCCTTCCTGCCCAGACAAAATTTAAGCTTCCGGCACTGCGTCGCTTTAACTGACAATTGCGCGGTCGTGCGACGTGGCTCCCAAACAAAATTGGCGTCCTTTTTTTCCCACAAATAGAACTTTCTTTTGGTGGTATTTGATCACCTCTGCGGTTTTTATTTTTTGCGCTATAAACAAAAATAGAGCGTCAATTTTGAATAAAATGCAATATTTTTTACATTTTGCTATAATAAATATCCCCAAAAAATATATAAAAAAAAATATTTTTTTCCTCCGTTTAGGCCGATACGTATTCTTCTACATATTTTTGGTAAAAAAAAAATGCAATAAGCGTTTATCGATTGCTTTGCGCAAAATTTATAGTGTTTACAAAATAGGGGATAGTTTATGGCATTTTTTTTTTACTATTAATGGCGGCGACCTGCGATTTTTTTTATTGGGACTGCGACATTATGGCGGACACTTCGGACACTTTTCTGACATTTTTGGGACCATTTACATTTATACAGTGAACAATGCTATAAATATGCATTGATTACTGTATAAATGTGACTGGCAGTGAAGGGGTTAACCACTAGGGGGCGGGGAACGGGTTAAATGTGTGTCCTATGAGTGTTCTAACTGTAGGGGGAGGGGGGGTGACTGGGGGAGGTGACCGATTGTGTCCCTATGTACAAGGGACACAGCAACGGTCTCCTCTCCCTGACAGGACGTGGAGCTCTATGTTTACATACAGAGCTCCACGTCCCCGCTCAGTTACTGGGCAATCGCGTGTGCCCGGCGGCGATCGTTGCCAGGCACTCGCGCCGGGATCCCGGCAGGCGCGCGTGCGCGCGCGCCCGCCCGCGGCTTTAAAAAGATAATGGAGTCCTCCGCCCGCCGTCATTTGACGGTGGGCGGTGGACAAATAGTTAAACAAGTTTCTTTGTTTAGGCCGATATGTATTATTCTAAATATATTTGGTAAAAAAAATTCTCAATAAGCATTTATTGATTGGTTTGCACAAAAGTTATAGCGTTTACAAAATAGGGGATATGTCTCTTTTTTTTTTACTAGTAATAGCGATGATCTGCGATTTTCATTGTGACTGCAATATTTCAGCGGACATATCAGACACTTTTGACACTATTTTGGGACTATTCACATTTATACAGTGCTATAAAAATTCATTGATTACTCTGTAAATGTGACTGGCAGGGAAGCGGTTAACACTAGGGGGCGATCAAGGGGTTAAATGTGTGTCCTAGGGAGTGATTCTAACTGTAGGGGGAGTGGACTCACAAGGGGAGGAGACCGATCAGTGTTCCTCTGTACTGGGAACACACCATCGGTCTCCTCTCCTCTTGATCTGTGTGTTTACAGACACAGATTCACGGTCCTGCTCTGTTACCAGGCAATCGCCGGTGCCCGGCGACCATCGCGGCTGCCAGGCATGCGCATCTGTACCCGAGTGACGTGGTGAGTGTCCCCTAGAGGGGCGAGAAGCCAAAGACGTCATATGACGCCTCGCTAGAACAAGAGAAGCACCGCCCAGTTATCATTTGATGGCCGGCGGGTGGCAAGTGGTTAAAGGTCAAACTTGTTAAAGCAGATACATGAAACAGTGAATATTCATTGCTCCCAATCTGGAGTGCTTAAAGTGGATGTCCAGAGCACTAAGTGTAATTTCTGTCTGCTGCCTCATTCCTCTGCTCTAAGCATGAGTCACTTTTGACACCAAGAAAAAACTGATGACAGGGGAGGGCATAGTCTGTGATTGATAGGCTATGTTTCTGTGTGCTGTGTGTGTGTGTGGGGGGGGGGGGGTCTCTTCCCTCCAATCAACTCTTAGAGCTTTCCTTTCCTCACTAATCTAACTTCAATTTCCCACCCCCTGATTTTCAGAGCTTAGAGATCCTGTCTAATTTTTGCACTTTGAATAGATGCAGGGGAAAGACAGCAGTAGATAAACCAGTACAAATTATGTAAGATGTTTTTTTTTATTTCTGTGTATTGCCTGAGGCCAGTCACTTCACTGGGTATATGTAAGGATTTACAATCACTTTAAGTAGACTGCTGCCTGTGGCTAATCAACACGTTTGTCTATTAGTTCTTGTCCTGAATCCAGGTCTGTCTGACTGCTTATGCTCAGGATTACATCTAGAGTAAGAAGAACTTTTTGAATACTGTACATTTTCAACTCTAGAATTCATTTAAAGAATATTAAAGAATAATCACCTCAAAGCTCATTACTTAGTTATGGATCTCCTCTGTATGGCATCTTTATTTAATGCTAAAACGTTTTGGTGGTGGAAGATCTCACCATCATATTTTTCTCCCGTCCCAGCCTGAAAGACCATCCTATGGTTATTGCTGGTGGAGTCATCTACATTAGGCTTATTTTTCATGAAATAATGGGCTCATTCATAGTATAGGTGACATCAAATGAAGCAGGCCAAGCTATTACATTCCAGCTTTGGAGTCTTGTATCTGGTACCACTGGGTATTGAAAAGTTTTAGCTTCCCCGGACCCTCTTATGTCTAAAATCATCCTATGTCCACTAGGGGCATAAGATGCCTGAGAAATTATATCTTGGAATACCTGAGATGGGACAGTAATGATTATCCACAATATATTCCAGGATATCTGATATCTGATATCTGATATCTGTGATGTAAATTAATCTAGGATGGCTTCTGAGGATCTTTCATTGTGCTTGTGCTTGACCCTGTATTGTGTGAATGAGTCCTGTGATAATGTGTATGTTAGTTTAGGAGACAGCAAGGACTACCCTAAAGGTCCTGTGTCTGAGACATCAGCTGCAGTTAATTAGATCATGTAAAAAAAGTGTATTTTCAGAGTAAAATGAGGAGCACGTAAGAACCTCCTCTTTTGGTGTATAAAACTTGTAGTTTTTCAATAAAGATTCTTTCCCTGTTTGGAACCTGAAAACAGAGCTGTGTCTCGTTAAAGGGGAAATATACTTATGGGTCTCGTTCGCCTGACTGTGGAGTGACGGTAGTTGCCTTGTGTTCGGAAAGGGAATATCTAAACGGCTTAAACCCCTTTCTTATTTGGGGTGCCGTTACATGAAGTATTACAAAAAGACTCATGTTCACATTTTACTTTACATGCAGAAATGTACATTCATGCAGAAATGCAAACACAACATAAAGCAAACACTGCATTGTAAGCAAACCTATAAACCCATAATTAAACCGTACAAACTTGTTTGGTTGTTTTCTGTAAACAGATACATACAACCTGTAGTGCTCTGTGATTACAGTCTGGCAACACTGATACTTGTGAATTAGGCCCCAGAGTCACCATCATTGTTTACATCTATCTTCATTAAATATAAATTCTATAGAAAATGTAACATGACAGCAAGACACTGCAGATGTATGGCTACCTTAGGAAACTGTTTCACATGATTAAAAATAAACACGAAGGTTAAGACAAAGACTGCAGAACTATGAGTTTACAAATAGAAACCTGGGGTAATGTACCTAAAAGAAATATGTAATATGCTAGTTAAAGATTAATAACCTCATTAATAATCAAATCCCTGCAGTCATTGATTGCATTTTCACATTATCTGCTGCTCAGTCAGGGGATATGAACTTGTTACGAATTTCTCCACCCTAGAATGAACTGAGTTATCAATCAACTTCAAAACACGCATCTTCTATTAACATTCACTCTTGTTTTATTTTATTTTTTCTGTAGCAGCTCATTATGCTAAAATCCCAGCTCTGGTCTGACTTTTCCTTTGGGCATAGGAATTCATATGCCAATTTATAACACCGACTGTTGGCGTCTGTTTTTTCTTCCTCCTCGTATTTCTGTTTGCCTTATTTTTTCTTTCCCATACAAGATTGTACTTCACAATGATTGTTTATTTCTTTCAATTACTTCAAGGTAAGGGCTCTGATTATATATGTTTTCTTTGATTAAGAGGATGTGATTGTTGTTGTGGTTCTTTTTTTCAGTGCCAGCAGCGTAGCAAGAATATCTATCAATGTATTTGTATAGAGAAAAATTCTCACATGATTAATACCATCTCGTCCATGAGGTGTACATGTCTGCCTGTGTGTGTTCATTTGTACAGTTTTGGTATGATACCATGATACTAATTAGAGGCATAAGCCCACACAGCCTTCATTAGAGATGAGCAATTATTGGACAAGCTGCTGGTGATTCAGCCTAGTAAACTGTCTTGTTCACTCAACAAATGTTTAATTTGCCCAGTAGTATTAATGGGCTGGTAAAAAATGGTCTAAATGACTATTTATCAGTCCAATTGTGAATGCATAGAACACACCAGCAACCGACCCCCCCCCCCCCCCTAAACACAAAACCCTTGTGCAATATCACTGTTCTAATAAATACTATTCTTCATTATTAGGCCAATTATATCATGGAGATAGAAATGTATTGCCCATATTTCCATAAAGCCTTAAAGTGGCTTTCATCCATTAAAAATGAATTTTATCACCTGGCCCCTCTCCTTAATATTAACTAAAAAAAAAAAAGTATAACTTCTAACCTTCTAGTGCTCCAGAGATGTGTTATATGGACATCCAAGTTTGGGAGGGGGGTAGTTTGGCCTGGAAGAGACATGTGGCACATCTGCAAGGTTTCCTGTGCATGCGTGTAGATGTTGCAGATCTCAAGGATATTAGAGTTTGTACAAAGACCAGGCAGAGACCTTTGGCACATCTTAGCACATGCAAGATTTTCAAAGATGGCGGTGTAAAAAAGGGAAGGAGTGGGACTAAAATAATAAGGGGTCTGAAGTTCCTTATTAAAAGCAAGATTCTCTTTAGATTTTTTTTTAAAGTTTTTCAAGCAAATTAGCATCACAGACGAAGAGCCCTATTTTGTGGGTATATTTGAGCAAACCAACAGACTCAATGTAACTTATGATTTATGCAGTTCTCTTATGCCCTGTACACACGATCAGTCCATCCGATGAAAACGGTCTGATGGATTTTTCCATCAGTTATCCGATGAAGCTGACTGATGATCAGTCGTGCCTACACAACATCAGTTAAAAAAACGATCGTGCCAGAACGCAGTGACGTAAAACACAACGACGTGCTGAGAAAAATTAAGTTCAATGCTTCCAAGCATGCCTCAAATTGATTCTGAGCATGCGTGGATTTTTAACCGATGGACGCGCCTACAGACGATCGTTTTTTTTCTATAGGTTTTTTATCCATCAGATAATTTTAAAACAAGTTCCTAATTTTTTCACCGATGGATAAAAAACCGATGGGGCCCACACACGATCGGTTTAGTCTGATTAAAACGGTCCATCAGACCGTTTTCATCAGACAAACCAATCGTGTGTACGCGGCATAATGCTCACAATGCTCATGAGTGGTTATGTGCTAGGGAGGGTTGGCAAGACCTTTTTTTAATGTAATAAATTATTGAAAATAAGTTTTCAAATATAAGGCAATAAATCTATTCAAGAGATAAAATCATATATATATATATATGTTTGAATAATTGAAAGAGTTGTAGGGAAGCATATGTGAGTAAGTACAATTCAGAAAATAATTTCACTTGTATTAAGTACTGAGACCATAAGCCATAATTGTTTTCTAATTTGTAGTTGGAGTGATGGTAAGCTATTTAGTAAGGATAAATGAAATGGAAAAATGAAACACAGTAACAGTGAAGTGTAACATTGTAACTTTGTTAAAAAATACGTGTTGAGTTGGTCAGGAGAGAGAAAGGTAGGATGTCATGGAAAAGACGTGGGGGAGATTTACTAAAGCCGGAGAGTGCAAAATCGAGTGCAGCTCTGCATAGAAACCAATCAGCTTCCAGGTTTTATTGTCAAAGCTTAATTGAACAAGTTGAAGTTAGAAGCTGACTACAATGCACAACTGGACCAGATTTTGAGTGCTCATATTTTAGTAAATCTCCCACATAGTTTTGTTTGGTTTATTGTTTGGATCCTTACCCTTTTGGAAAGGGTATTCTCCATGTAGCACCACCATTTAGATAGAAAGCCTGTAGATAAACAATGAAGAATCATCTCTCCGTCTAGCCTTTCAGTTAGGTATACATATTGTAATGCTACTCTGACGTCTCTGTGGTAGGAGCATAAGGAGAGTTCCACTACTTTATGATCGAGCACCTAGAAGCTAGTAAACAGACCTTACGAGTGGGATTTTGAATGAAGGCATATAAAAGGATCTTTACTGTATATCAAAATAGGAGAAATAGAAAATCATTAGAAGGCAAAGGTTTGCATAACTGATTGAATATATGCTCTTGTTTGGTACCAAAAGTCTCTAATAGGATAACAGGTCCACAGGCAATATATTAGAGGAGGTTTGGGTTCTCCACATTTAGGGCAGTAGCACATCTACAGACAAAGAAAGGAACATAACCCCAATGTAAAATTTTGAACTATGTTTCCTGACATATTTAATTTGCTATGGCTGAGGTTTTAGTATAAAAACCTTTTCAGTAACTTGTCCACTAGGTTTGATTGGGAAAGTCTTTAGTCCATTTAGAGAAGTTTTACCCCTCTAGCATTTTAGTGAACATCAACAGGGGTAGCTAAAGATTATATAGATGTGTGTAAGCAGGTCCTCCAATGGGTTCTAATGAGTTAACTGTTTTTCTCTTGCATGATTATGCTCTCAAGTTAGCATGGGAATTAGGTCAGCCAGGTGCACATTGTTACAATATCTTAATGTTGCACTGTGTTTTCAGGTTGACCTGCTGAGCTGGTGGTGACTGAGCAAGAAGAGTTAACATGTTCCTGCTCTTTTCTTCAAGGTCTCAATCACTTGTAGCTCATACCATATAAATATGGGAGAGGTTAGGGAAAGACTGCCAAGATGTAAATGTTACTTTGCTTGAATGGATCACCCCCTTGGGACAGTCCCTCACATACTGGAACTTACCATTCAGCACAGAGTACCTGTTAAGCCAGCCTGTAGTCATGGTAGAAATATATAGAGGGGACCATGGGAAGGAAAACAAGCATGGTGTTATGGCATTTCCTGTATCCAGTAGCGATAGCAAATATGGGACCAGTCACTGGGATAGAGGTGATGGGATTGCTGAGTTGGTGGAGACCGGTACATTATCCACGGTAGCATCTCAGAAATGCGGCACACCTGGGGAGTGGTGTTCTCTAACTGCAGTGTGTCCAAAGTGTTACCAGTGTGAGTAGCATGGCCACAGAGTTAACTGTGCAAGTTAGTCACATTCTCTGCATATTGGAAAGGTCAGTGACTATTTTTCCTGCAGCAGGTTGCATTTTTGGTTCCATAGACTTCAATGGTTGTCCAAAAAATATAAAAAAGTGTAACTTGAAACACCAATAATGGCAAGCGTCCATCCCTAAGTAGTAAATACAAAGAAAGGAGAAGGAAAAGAGGGACTTTAAATGAGGCTTGACATAGGCAACTGATGATAAATTAAATATATTAAACAGAATTCATAAGATTTTTTTTTATAATCATGTTAAACATGCCATATTTATAAAAAAACAATTGAATCAATCAACAATAAATTAGTGGCCATAATGACTTGCACATAAAATATATAGGCTCATATGGTACACATATTCAATAGACATGTTTAATAAATCGTTAAAAACACTTGTAAATATCATCATATAAGCTAAGTTGATAGGAAACAATTCATAAATAACTCACACACCTAACATAAACAATGCATAAATGAATGCTTGCTTAGAGCCAGACATGTTGGACATTTTGGATTGTAACTCAACGCGTTATATAGATTTTCACTATTCACCAGGAGTTTTGTGCCATGTTTGTACTAAGAAATGTAATTAACAATTAGTATCCTCTAAGGGGAAAAGGTGAAATGAATTCCAACATTATTAATACTTATGGGCCAGCTCCCCAGCTCAGCTCAGGTTAGGAAGGGGAAATTAAGGGAAATCCCTGAGTAGGATGTCAGCACCGGGGTTGAGGTGGGAAAACCACTACAGACAGGGACAAATAGCCAGAAAGCAAGCCAGATTGCCAGAAAACTGTCCCTGTGCATGGTGAATGCACTGATGGTGCATGATAATCTGCAAAAAATGTGTATTGGTAAATTAGGTGATTAATTGAGAAAAAAATTATTAAGTGAATGTGTATGTGTTATATATAAATCTAGGTGATTCCACGGAAGCACTAACATATATATAATGTAAATAAGCCCAACAAAAAATACCAAATAAAAAATAAATACTAATGGGATTCACTCCATGTAGGAGTGCTCAGAAAATTACCAAAAAACTTTAATAACCCACCCATTGCTTTGTGTGTTGAAGATGTGATGGGGACCAGTTAGGTGGTCCGCTGGATTCCTCCGACCGGTAAGTACCCCCACTCCAGAGCAGATCCCCGCCAATGTCATGTTAATGCCCATGCAGCAAGGGGGAGGCAGGGGAAGGGCTGATCACCCTTGTGCAGCAAAGCTGCCACGTCTACATCGTCTGCGGCACAAGATAGACAAACACTTCCCTGCATCACTGCGTCATAAGATGCCGTGAGTGAGGTGTGAACACAGGCTTTCACCCTGGGGCACACACGTCAGTACAGATTTTTTAGTAAGTTATCTTCCTTGCACCTAATGATTAGGCTTTTATGATATGGTCTAGAATGTAATTGTATTTGTTTTTTTATTTGGATTTTTACAGTTATTGCCGATGTTTGTACGGACTATATTGTCCAATGTTCATTAAATATTCAAACAGCAATCAATTTGGATTCATACCTTGTGGCTGGTTACTCACAGCCTTGTGTGCAAACGCAGCAGTTCAGTAATAACTTTGGGACTTCAGGTAACGCCGCTATAATACATATGAACCATTTCTTTATACTTTTGTTTCAGTGACTTATTTATCTAGAATCTGTCACCAATGAACTGCGTACATGCTCTGTTACAGATTGGGATTGTTCATCCCGTAAGCCGTTTATCTGTCTTTTTCTCTGTCTTTTTCTCCCACTTGTTGTGATATCTCCTGTCTTTTACAATGACTGATTGAAAAGGTGATTTTTGTCAGTGGTATGGTCACATATATTCCCTTTTCCCCTCCCCCTTCCCCCTCCTCCCTTTTCCTTCTCTTTGCTTTCTTTTCTCCATTCTTCCCCCCTTTTTTGCTTCCTTCCCCTCTCCCCTCCCTTTTCCCCCTTCCCTCCCCTTTTTTGATGGTTTTCCTTCCTTTCCTGTCTCTTTTTCTTTCTTTTTCCCCCCCTTTTTTCCTCCCCCCTCCTCTCCTCTTTCCATTTCCCTTCTACCCCTCTACCTCTTTCCCCTTTCACCACTATGTTAGTGTACTGCCTTGATCCTGGGTTATAAAATAATATTTTTTTCATCTCTCTATCTACCAGATGATATTATTTTTATAAGGTTTCCATATAGCTCTTAAATACTGTGATAGACTCACTCACTGGCTGTATCCATCATGAAGTCTTACAGGACGTAAATATGTTTTTTTTTAATTAATTTACCAATTTCTTTTTGACCATTAAACAATGTTTCAAATGTATTAATGTAATAACACAAAAAAATATATATTTTTTTTCAGACAAACGAAATGATATTATGACACTATTAGAGAAATCCCCTTTGTATCTTCCTGAAGAAGCCCCACGGCGAAATGTGTAGGCGACTTCAAAGGATTTTTTCTAGTATTACTTATTATCCCTATGGTCATTTTTATGTAATTTATGTAATTTTGCTTGCATTTATGTGATACTTTACGCTTGTAATAAAATCTTTATTTTTTAACTGACTTCCGATCTGCCTCAAAGTCCGCCTATCAATTTCTATTCCTAGTAATTGTTTTTTTCTCCATGAGGTGTGAACACATGATGTTAAGGTGCAGCGGGTCAAATCCCCACCCCCACACAAAGGGATGAGAGGAGGAAGCTACCAGCCAGGTATTGCAACCCCGGAAACAAAACAAAATCCAAGGTTCACCCCCCATAAACTGAGCCGGCCAGTAGTTGAGAGAGATTGGTATAGAAAAACACAGTACTCTGTGATTAACAGAGAAATAGATTAGAGCTAAGGCTGAATGTATGACAATAAGATCATAATAATAATTTAATGGTGTTTTGGGTTACTAGAGAACGGGTGTCTTCCACCCTATGGTTTAAAATACATAAGAAAGTGTGACTTGAAACACCAATAATGGCAAGCCTCCATCCCTAAGTAGTAAATACAGAGAATGAAGAAGGAAAAGTGGGACTTTAAATGAGTCTTGACATAGGCAACTGATGATATAGGAAATATATTAAACAGAATTCATGAGAATTTTTATAATCATGTTAAACATGCCAGATTTACAAAAAAAAAAAAAAAAACTATTGAATCAATCAACAAAAAATGAGTGGTCATAATGACTTACGCATAAAATATATAGGCTCATATGGTACAAATATTTAATACACATGATTAATAACTCATTAAAAACACTTGTTAAAATCATCATATAAGTAAAGTTGATAGGGAAAAAATCATAGATAACTCATACAACTAACACAAACAATGCATAATTGAATGCTTGCTTAGAGCCAAGCTTGTCTTGACAATTTGGATCGTAACTAGACGCGTTTCATAGCTTTTCGCTACTCATCAGGAGTTTTGTGGCATGTTTGTACTAAGAAATGTAATTAACAATTAGTACCCTCTAAGGGAAAAGAGACAATGAATTACAACATTATTAATACTTACGGGTCAGCTCTCCAGCTCAGTTTAGGTTAGGAATGGGAAATTAAGGGAAATACCTGAGTAAGATGTCTTCACCGGGGTTGAGGCGGGAAAACCACTACAGACAGGGACAAACAGCTGGAAAACAAGCCAGATTTCCAGAAAACCGTCCCTGGGCATGGGCACTGATGGTGCATGATAATCTGCAAAAAATGTGTATTGGTAAATTAGGCGATTAATTAAGAAAAAAATATTATGTGAATTTGTATTCACTATATATGAATCTATGTGATTCCACGGAAGCACTAACATACAGTATATATAATGTAAATAAGCCCAATAAGCATATAGAACAGCACCACAACTACACAGATGGGGAAGAAGGGATACCCCCATGTGCCCAAAGTGTAAGGTTCAAAGGGGGGACTTCATACACTTAATCTGGAGATGCCCAAAGCTGTATAGGTACTGGGGGGAAATATTCAAGTGTATCACCAGAGTAGCACAGTTACCAGTTCCATTGGATCCCCTGGTATATTTATTAGGGGTAATCTACCCGGGAGAGTATACAAAGGGAAAGTACTGTATGATAATAAGACTGCTGTACCTGGCAAGAAAACTCATTGCACGTCAATGCATGGCTCCAGGAGTCCCCACAGGGAAACAATGGATTGCATATGTCAACTCCCTGTTGGGTAAAGAATATCTGGCTTATAAACGAAGGAAAGCAGAGGGCAAATTTGAGGAAATCTGGTATTCCTGGTTGGGAGATGAGAGTATTGCACCCTCAAAACTAGTGATGGATAGATTTTCTATGTAGTGGATAGGGGGGGGGGGCCGGAAATAAAAATAAAAATATAAGAAAAAGGTACAGCGGAACATTATGTAAATGTAAAAACATTGTATAAATGTACGTTAAATGAATTGTAATGGTTGCTGAATAGGCATGTATATGTATGAATTAAGAAAATAAAAATAAAGTGGATTAAAAAAAAAAAAAAATAAGCCCAACAAAAAATGCCAAATTAAAAAAATTGATAATGGGATTCACTCCATGTATGGGTGGTTAACCTCGGGTTTTGTTCTTCCTCTTCTCATCTTTTTGTGTGGTGGCGGGGATTAACCCCCTGTGCCTCAACATCATGTGTTCATGCCTCACTCACGGCATTTTATGACGCAGTGATGCAGTGTTTGTCCATCTTGTGCAGCAGACAGGGTAGACGTGGGTCCACCATTGGCAGCTTTCCTTCACCTGCCTCCCCCTTGCTGCACTGGCATTAGCATGATGTTAGCAGGAATGCGCTCTGGAGTGGGAGTACCGTACTTACCGGTAGGAGGCAGCCAGTGGACCACCTAACTGGTCCCCATTACATCTTCAACACACAAAGCAATGGGTGGGTTATTCAAGTTTTTTGGTTGTTTTCTGAGCACTCCTACATGGAATGAATCACATTATTAATTTTTTTTATTTGGTATTTTTTGTCCTGATGAGTAGCAAAAATCTATGGAACAGTTACGACTCAAAATGTCAAGACAAGCCTAGCTCGAAACAAGCATTCATTTATGCAATGTTTATGTTGGATGTATGAGTTATCTCTGAATTCTTCCCTATCAACTTTGCTTATATGATGATATTTACAAGTGTTTTTAACGATTTATTAATCATGGGTATTGAATATTTGTACCATATGAGCCTGTATATTTTATGTGCAAGTCATTATGGCCACTAATTTATTGTTGATTGATTCAATTGTTTTTTTTTTTATAAATATGGAATGTTCAACATGTTCAACATTATTATAATAATAAATCTTATGAATTCTGTTTAATATATTTCATTTATCATCAGTTGCCTATGTCAAGCCTCATTTAAAGTCCCTCTTTTCCTTCTCCGTTCTTTGTATTTACTACTTAGGGATGGACGCTTGCCATCTTTGGTGTTTCTGGTTACACTTTCTTATATTTTTCAAACAACCATTGAAGTCTATGGAACCAATAATGCAACTTGCTGCAGGAAAAAAAAGTCACTGACCTTTCCAAAATGCAGAGAATGTGACCAACTTGCACAGTTAACTCTGTGGCCATACTGCTCACACTGTTAACACTATGCACTTTGGGCACACTTCAGGTCCGCAGGTGTGCCGCATTTCTGAGATGCTACCGTGGAGCATGTACCGGTCTCCACCAACTCAGAAATCCTGTCACCTCTCTCCCTTGTTGATTGATTCAATTTTTTTTATAAATATGGCATGTTCAACATGATTATAAAAATACATTTTATGAATTCTGTTTAATATATTTCATTTATCACCAGTTATCTATGTCAAGCCTCATTTAAAGTCCCACTTTTCCTTTTCTGTTCTTTGTATTCAATGGTTGTCTGGTTACTCCCGCATGACAACGGACACCTCCCAAAAAGCAAAACACATTAAAAGTGAAGGAAAATGCATTTACCACAACCTAGGTGTGAATGCGGCCTTAAAGAGGAGTTCCACCCAAATTTGGAACTTCCTCTTATCCCACTCCTTACCCCCATACATGCCACATTTGGCATGTCATTTTTTTGGGGGGGGAGTGGGGGCTTCAGTAGGAGTGGGACTTCCTGTCCCACTTCCTGCTTCCGCCGAGGGGCTGGTTAGGCGATTAAGCTTAATCGCCTACACCAGCCCCTCCCTGTAGGCGATCACATGGGACACTGACAGGTCCCATGCGATCGCCTCTCCAATCAGAGGCGAGCCGCGCCGCGCGCGCATGCGCAGTGCGGCTCGCGCATGCGCAGTGGGTGCCCGGCCGTGAAGCTGAAGGCTGTCACGGCTGGGTGCCCACAGTCAGGATGGAGACGCCGGCCGGGGAGGGGGGAGAGGAGCGGAGCCCCGGTCGGCGCGTCGCTGGAACGTAGGAGCAGGTAAGTGAGTGTTTATTAAAAGCCAGCAGCTACACTTTTTGTAGCTGCTGACTTTTAATAAACACATTTTTGGGCTGGAACACCCCTTTAATTATGGAGACCTGCTTTAATGTTAATTTTTTAAATAGTTAAATAAAATAGTTAAACTGGCAATAAAAGGTTAATTTCCCACATGTGTGGCTTTTTAAATCACAATTAGTGTCTGTGTATAAATAGTCAATGAGTTTGTTAGCTCTCACTTGGATGCACTAAGCAGGCTACACACTGAGCCATGAGGAGGTAGAAAAGAACAGTCAAAAGACCTGTGCAACAAGGTAATGGAACTTTACAAAGATGAAAAAGGATATAAAAATATGCCAGTCAGTACAGTTCAATCACTTAATAAGAAGTGGACAATTTAGGGATCTCTTGACCAAGCCATAGTCAGGTAGATAAAGAAAGGTTTCAGGCACAACTGCCACAGCAACTGTTCGGGATACAAAGAAAAAGCCATAGGTAACCTCAGGATAAGTACAGGCTGCTCTGGAAAAAGATGGTGTGGTTCTTTTTAAGAAGCACAATATGATGATATTTGAACAAAAAGAGCTGCATGGTCAAGTTGCCATAAAGAAGCCTTTACTGTATTGTTCCACAAAAAAGCCTGGTTACAATATGCCCAACAACACCTTGACATGCCTCATGGGCTTCTTTTGTGGCATTGGCGCAGTAAAGGCTTCCTTCTGGCAGCTAATCCGTGCAGCTCTTTTTTGTTCAAGTATCGTTGAATTGTGCTCCTTAAAAACAACCACACCGTCTTTTTGGAGAGCAGCCTTTATTTCTCTTGCGGTTACCTGTGTGTTTTTCTTTGTATCCTAAATAATTCTTACACCAGTTGTGGCTGCAATCTTTGTTGGTCTACCTGACTTTGGTTTGATATCAAAAGAGACCCTAATTTTCCACTTCTTAATAAGGAATTAAACAGTACTGACTGGCATATTTAAGAATTTTGATATCTTTTTATATCCTTCTCCATCTTTGTAAAGTTTCATAACCTTGTTACGCAGGTCTTTTGACTGTTCTTTTCTACCCCCTCGTATCTCAGTGTCTATCCTGTTTAGTGCATCCACGTGAGAGCTAACAAACTCATTGACTATTTATACACAGACACTAATTGTGATGAAAAAAGCCCCAAATGTGGAAATTAACCCTTAATTGCCATTTTAACCTGTGTGTGCCACCTTCTGTGTCTGTACCAAGTCCAAACATTCCAGGGTATGTACATTTTTTATCAGTGCCAGTTGGGTGATTTCTGTTATCATTATGATTTAAAAAGGATCCAAAAAACTATGTGACAATAAATGGCTTCATGTGATTGCTGTTCTTAAATAAAAGACAGTTTTTTGGTATGATTAGTAATTTTTTGAATATTAATGCTTTAACTGACAATTGCACGGTCGTCCGACGCTGTACCAAAACAAAATGTATGTCCTTTTTTCCCCCACAGATAAAGCTCTCTTTTGGTGGTATTTGATCATTTTTATTTTTTGTGCCATAAACAAAAAAAGAGCATAGATTTTGAAAAAAACACAATATTTTGTACTTTTTGCTGTAATAAATATACCCATTTTTTTTTTTTTTAAAAGCCAATTTTTTCCTCAGTTTAGGCCGATATATTTTGTGTTATATATTTTTGGTAAAAAAAATCGCAAAAAGCATATATTAATTGGTTTGCGCAAAAGTTATAGGGCCAGATTCAGATACACTTAATATTGCGCTGCGTAATCGAAATACTCTACGCTGCCGTATTTTACCAGGCTCTACATCGAATTCTGGTAGATTTTTGCCCGTACGCTACGGCGGCGTAGTCTATTTCTCGCCGCGTATTCGAAATACGCGATTAGGGGGCGTGAAGCATTTAAATTAGGCGCATCCCCGCGGTGATCGAACTGCGCATGCTCCGTTCAGAAATTTCCCGCCGTGCATTGCGCGAAATCACGTCGTTACGTCATTCGTTGTTTGAGTAGCGTCGTTTATGAACATTCCTATTCCCGGACGACTTACGTAAAAAATAATAAAAGACGTCGGAAAACGTAGAAATTTGACGCGGGAACGATGGCCATACTTAACATGGGCTGTCTAATATTAGAGCAGCAAAAAGCTGGTATAGTGTTACGCAAAAAAAAGATGACTAAAGGTGCCGTAAGAGATTGCGATAGACGTTCGTAATTTCTGGGATCGCCGGCAAAAGCTCATTAGCATACTCCGACGCGGAAAACGACGGGAAGTCCACCCAGTGGCCGCAATTTTATTGGAGCGTAGATCCGAAGGCGTACGAAAACGTAATCCAGTCGAATTGAAGCCCGCAGCCGTCTATTCATGGTTTGAGGTTTCCGACTAGCTAAAAAACGCGCGTATTTTGAAAGTACTCCAGTCTAACACCAGTTAGACAGGAGTTACGGCTCTCTGAATCTGGCCCATAGTGTCTCCAAAACAGAGGATAGATTTATGGCATTTTTTTACCAGTAATGGTGGCGATCTGCGATTTTTAGTGGGACTGTGACTATATGATGGACATTTCAGACACATTTGACACATTTTTGGGACCATTGGCATTTAAACAACGATTAGTGATATAAAAATGCACTGATTACTGTGTAAATGTCACTGGCAGGGAAGGATTTAACACTAGGGGGTGATCAGGCCAGCAGTCATCGCAACCACCAGTCACAAGCATCGGCACCCTCTGGCGGCATGTGCTCCCGCTATCCTGCTTAAAGGGACCGACGTAAAGCTACGACGGTCTGCGGAAACGAGTCGACCTTCTGCAGTATAATGACGGTGGCTGGTCGGCAAGCGGTTAACAGTGACATTGCTGACAATAGGGCTAATAGTGACATTGCAGACAATAGGGTGTGACTTGTCATGCGATTTGACTGTTAAATCACATGACAAGTCACTTTGGTGTGAACGGGGCTAACAGAACAATTTTTATATGCACATGTCTCTATGGTAGGGCAACCTCTTGCTCATTCCCTTACTTATTTATCCCACCTGCTGCTGGTCTAAAACGGGCAGCAAAGCCCAGCTTGGATTCCAAATTCCAAATATGTAAATTAGCAAGATACGCCGATTCACAAACGTACTTGCGCCCGTCGCTCTAATCTACTCCGTTTACGTAAGGCTTACGTCCGGCGTAAAGTTACCCCTGCTATATGAGGCGCAGGTAATGCAAAGGTATGGGCCAGGGAACGACGCCATCAAATTTTACGTTGTGTACGCCATTTACTGGCAGACCGTTTGCAGCAGACAGATTTGATCGTGTGTACGCGGCCTAAAAGAATATTTATCTTTCCACGTTCCTCTTTAGCTATATATTATATGGAATTTGAAACACTAGAACTGTATATAGAAAGATCTGTTAAAAGTTGAGTTTCCATCCCAAAATTTGTTTTTCATTATTGTGCTCATTTTTTTTTTTACTCATCTGGAAATGCCTGTTGCTATGCGGACCCACGAAATCTGCCTTTGAAATCACCTAGGATTCTGACATCATCTCCCTCTAATGCTCCTGAGAAATGTGTGTCATCATTTCCCAGGATATAGTGCGCTGTCCAATTATCACTCCCCATTTACCTCGGACTCGGACTCCCCAAGTACCAGATCGCTCGTCTTCAAGTCGTTCAAAATACGGCCGCCAGACTTGTGACTGGGAAAAAACCATGGGAATCAATCTCACCTTCACTGAGATCCCTCCACTGGCTACCAGTTAGAGACAGAATCTCCTTTAAAGCTCTCTGTCTAACGCATAGATGTATCCATGGGAATGCTCCCCATTATCTATGCGAAAAATTACAAGTTCACAATCCCAATCGTATTCTACGATCCACCAATCAAAATCGGCTTCAGATACCAAAAGCCAGATTCAAGTCCAAAGGAGACAGGAGATTCGCTGTCCAAGGTCCCAGACTATGGAACGCCTTACCAGCCAGCATTCGGCTGGAGGAGAACTATCTAGTCTTTAGGAGAAAGATTAAGACGCATCTCTTTTGATCTCAAAGGAGACAGGAACAACAAGCGCCCAGAGGCGATTTACTTCGCATGTGCTGCGCTATATAAGTTTTCATTCATGCATTCATTCATCCAAGACTTCCAGGAAGTAAGTGCTTGTTGGCTTCACAATGCCCACAAGCAAAATTACAACTGTGTAGACATAGTTTTATAAACTTTCTTTTTTGAATAACTATGCAGAGTAGCGGCGGATTGTAAAATAGTAAGTGACCAGATTTATAGTATAAAAACGCATGATGACATACATTTAAAAAATGCTAATTGTGGTTGGAACTCTGCTTTAACTGTATAACAGGAACAAAAAAGCATTCATTATTTCCTTTTAAAGAATATTTATCTTTACACATTCCTCTTTAGCTATATACTATATGGAATTTAAAAAAAAATAGTTTTCATATAATTATAATTGTATTCTACTAGGGAAAAAACAATTATTTAATTAAATAAATGATGATAAAGACATGTTGTATGTGCTTTTATACTAGAGTTATACTTTCCTTGTCAGTGTATTAAACATAGTCCTTCCTGGGATCTGTCACAAAGCTTTAATAGGCAGCTTCAGCCTGAGCAACAAAAGAAGGAAATTACTATAGGAACCTCACAGGTGCAGAACTCCACTGGTGTATATAATAACACATATTGGGAATGTCCATCTAAAATGAAATGTTTGTATCGTAACCAAATATTACATTATGACATTATGTAAAACTGTCTATATATAATAATTTGTGATTTTGCAGACTTAAAGTGGACCTAAACCTCTTAATTTAATGATATCCCAAAACAACACATTTTGGGACTGTTTCTCAAACAGATAAATTCAAGACATGCAGTGAATGATAACTGTAACATTTGCTTGTGGGCCCAACGGAACTGTCAAACCAACAAATGGCAGGTGTCACAACTGAGCAACTCCATGACAACTGCAGATTAAACATAGGCTAACATGGCAGCTTCCTTGGCCAGTGGCGGCCCATCCATTAGGGGCCCACAGGCGTCACGATCCCTATCCATGAGTCCGTCCCCCTGATATACATACAGGGCACCAGACTTTGGATTCCAATGGGGGGGGCTTTAAAGCATGTGATTAGAGCCAGAGACTCTAAGGCTGCGTACACACCATGAGATTTATCCGATGAAAACGGTCTGTCAGACCATTTTCATCGGATATGTCTGCTGGGCTATTTTGGTTTGATCCGTGTACACGCGATCAAACCAAAATCCCCGCGGACAGACATCGCGGTGACGTGGCGGTGACGTTGATGCCGCCACGTCACCACTCCAGGAAGTAAAATACTTCCACGCATGCGTTGAATCCATTCGGCACGGGAGATTTTTGTACGCTGGTTAGGCATACTAACCAGCGGACATGTCGGACAGACGGGTTTCCAGCAGACAAGTTTTAAAGCATGTTTTAAAACTTGTCTGCTGGAAAAACCTGTCTGCTCGCCCGTACACACGGTCAGATATGTCCGCTGAAACAGTCTGTCGGACCGGTTTCAGCAGATAAATTTGATCGTGTGTACATGGCCTTATAGGCTTCAAAAAATGGTGGGCTTGAGTTCCCCTTTACACCAAAATGTGTGAACCATCTCCATTTACAGGAAAACCTGCATCTAATTTGTATAAGTGTGAACCCAGCCTTAGGATTATCCAAGGGTTTAAACACTTGCCCACTGGGCACTTATAGGGGTTGTAAAGGTAAATGTTTTTTCACCTTAATGCATTCTATGCATTAAGGTGAAAAAACATCCGACAGTAACGACCCCCTCCCCCTGAGCCCTGTTTTACTTACCTGTCCCCTCGAAAGTCCCGCGCTCGCCCCCGTCATCCTCCTCGGTTCTTAGCCTGGCCCTTGATTGGCTACCGCAGATGGATTAAAAGCACCGCAGCCATTGGCTGGCACTGCTGCCAATCACATCCAATGGCGCAGCTCACCGGGTGCGGGGCCGAGTGATACAGTCGGCAGCTATGGCCGCTCGCTTGCATGAAGGTGGAAAGCTCTTGCGAGGAGGAGGAGATACAGCCGCCGATGGAACCCAGAAGACGTGGATCGAGCCACTCTGTGTAAAACGAGCTGCACAGTGGAGGTAAGTATGACATGTTTGTTATTTAAATATATATATATATATATATTTGCCTTTAGTGTTCCTTTAAATCCCCTTCCTAACAAGGCCAATTTTCAGCTTTCAGCACTATCACATTTTGAATGACAAATACTCAGTCATGCAACACTTTAACTATATGGAATTTGTGTCCTTTTTTTCACACAAATAGAGCTTTCTTTTGGTGGTATTTAATAATCACCACTGGGCTTCTTTTTTTTTTTGCAACAGAATTTTTGTTTTAAAAATTGTAACAATTGTAAAATTATAATATTTTGCAAGTGAATAATTTTTCTTTATTTGTCCAAAAGTTATACAGGCATACCCCACTTTTAAGTACACAATTGGGTTTATTTACTATCGCTGGAAAGTGCAAAATCAGGCTCAATTATGCACAGAAACCAATAAGCTTCCAGGTTTTATAACCTAGGTGCCACAGAACGAAGTCTACTGAAGATGAAACAGCGTAGGGTAGTGGCGTGCTGACGTTTTCACCGCACACTGAAAGTCCCGGAGTGAACGGGCTGTGCTAGCCGGCCGGCTACATTTATTCACTAAGCAAATTTTTATCTATACATTGTAAGTGCGATTTTAGCCTTTTATTAAATGTTTCTTCTGGGTTCACACTATGTCATCGGTGGGAGACCTACTGGACATTGGACTACTTGCCACACTGACCCACAGGAGTAATAAGCCACATGCTATAGAAGGTCTTGGGCTGGGACCTTCCCCTCTGCTAAGAGGCTGCTTATTCAAAGGGTGGAGGCCTTCTTTTCCTATCCATGCACTTTTCTGAGGTTTTTGGTTTAATGTCACCGTTTATTTAAAGAAAACGAGATTTACACATCATTCAAGTATCACGTGTCACATTTGATTATTGGAATTAGAGACATATATGTGTTTTTTCCTTATTTGGACACTTCAATATATACTTTCCCAAGTACTTCATTCATGTCATCTATATGGTTGCATCATATTACTTTGTGGTCAAATGTGTAGATTGTTCACGTTTTTGCGCAGCTTGTTTTCGTTATACATTATTTAAGGTTGGCCCTGTCTAGGGTTACCACCTGTCCAGGATTCACCCAGACAGTTCAGGTTCGAAATCATACATCAAGGTTTCAGCCTGCCTGAAATCCAGACACATTATTCAATCCGGACTATGTCTTCCAGATACATCTGGATGAGAGGTGCTGACTGCCAAGGGGTAAGTGAGCTTACCATTCATCCCTGTCTGTGACTCAAGTCTCCCTCCTTCTCTCTCCTGCCTCTGAAGCCACGTACACACGATCGGTTCAAACCGGTTTCATTGGTCCAAACCGATCATGTGTAGGCCCCATCGGTCCGTTATCCTTCGGTTCAAAAACAGATGGCTTGCTTTAAAATTGAACCGATGGACGGCTAACCGATAGGTCAAAACCGATTGTTAGTACGCACGAGCATCGGTTAAAAATCCACGCATGCTCAGAATCAAGTCGACGCTTGCTTGGAAGCATTCAACTTAGTTTTTTTCATCACGTTGTTGTGTTTTACGTCACCGCATTCTGACACGATCGGTTCATGAACTGATGGTATGTAGGCACATCAGTCCATCAGTCAGCTTCATCGGACCGTTCTCATCGGATGGACCGATCGTGTGTACAGGGCTTGAGGGAGTACACTAAGGTAATTCAGGGTTCTAAGAGCACCCCTTACATCAGAGTTCCCCTTTACACCAGAGGTCACAGTGTTCCCACTTACATCGGAGTCCTTTCTATACATCAGAGTTCTCAGTGTTTCTCCTTAAATCATGGTTCCAGGAGCATCCCTTATGTTAGAGTCCTCAGAGTTATCCCTTGCATCAGAGTCTGCAGTCTCCCCTTACAGTGAAATGGAAATCTGCAGATTCAGAAGTAAAAGGAGAACTCTGTAGATTCAGAAGTAAAAGGGGAACTCTGTAGATTCAGATGTAAAGGGGGAACTCTGTAGATTCAGATGTAAAGGGGGAACTCTGTGGACTCTGATATAAAGGGGGAGCTTTGTGGAATCTGATGTAAAGGGGGGAGCTTTGTGGAATCTGATGTAAAGGAGGAACTCTGTGAACTCTGATTTAAAGTGGTACCTATTTAGAAAAAAAAAAAACCTTTACAACCACTTTAACTTCATATGTTTAGAAATGTTATTTAATAGGAAAATATATGTATAATTTAGACTCTAAAAAAAATTGCTGTGTGCCCCTAAATTGTTTGGGTTTGACTTGAAGAAAATGTGGCAACCCTATCCCCGTTCCTTCCTGCCACCCAAGCCTTCTAACCAATAAAGTCTCCCAAGATAGCATGTGCAGCCCCAAATGAAAAATTGACATTAAAAACTAATATGTATATTTTAGCTGTTTATATCTCTGATTCTGCTAAATTGTTTCAACATGCTGTTTTTAATGAATGTTTTGATTTTTTTTTTATCATATTCTCAGTTTGAGTTTTCAGATTTGAGGCAAGTTTACTTTATTAATGAATTAAAAATGACTATAGTGCAATTTACAGCAAGAAGCCTAGTCAGATCAATTTAAGTGGTGATTTCTGAAAGGTATTGGCTACTACAACAGAGATTATGACAAGATTGTGCACTGCTTTATTGATGAAGCACAAATGACTGTTTAGATAGCAAGCTTTTGCTCAGATGTGCAGAAATAACTGTCAAGAAAGTTGAGAATGAAGGTTCTTGCCTTTGGCTATAAATACCTTGAAAGTACCTGCTATTGACATTGCTGTATGTTCAACATGAGCATTCACCTAAAAGGGAATGTATATGGCATAAAAGCTAAATGAGTGAGCATAGTGGGACCCATACATTGCTACATTTGTTATCGCTATATGAGTACACATCATTTATTAATCACTTTAAGTGCAAAGGAAGTGCTTAGTTTCAGTTCTGTTGGCAAAAAAAAAACATGCAACACCACCTCGGTTTAATATTCTGCAGCAAGACGTAACCAGTTCACAACTGAATTATGTACGTCGGGTTACAGAAATCCAAGCTCTAGACTAAGGTATTATTTCCACATCATCTGGGACTTCTGCTCTGTTGGGCTGTGCTATGTTTCCTGGATGGTTGGTTTTCTTTTCTGTTTCCTTTTTTCAAATTCTAATTTATTTATTTTGTGTTACCTTCAGCAGTCAATGAGGCCACCCAGATCAGAACAGGTAAAATAAACAACTTGACAAGACTTCATCCAAAGCGATAGCTTTAAATCATGTAGAAAATTGTTTTTGGTGTATGAATATGTTGTTAGAGACACTCTGAAAAATTCAGTTAGTTTTGCTTATATTCGGCAAGAAGACAAATGAAATAATGATGAGAAATGCTATAAGGGGGAAAAAAAGAAATCTGTATGGAGTAAAATCAAGAATATTACTTATTAGCATTAGCATGATTTATTTATTTAAAAAAATGGAACGCACCACAGTACAGCATGCCTTTCAGAAAATTAATAATTTTCAAACATTGCCTAGTAATAAAAGCAGTGTTGTTATCTGGCATGCCAATATATTATACTGTACTTAAATAATTATACATGGAAATACACTATACATTAAAGTCTATTTGAACCCAAAAATAAAATGTATTACCGTATTTTGCAGCTTACCAGTCCTTAGACACCGCGTCAGTTTTTTTTTTTAAGCTTTTCTTTGTATTTACCTGGTAAGTCTGCTGACAGCAACACTCTATATACTGTTTCTAAGAAAGCGCAACATTGTCAACATAGGACAGGAAGTCTGTTGGGATTACAGAATACTTCTCGCTCTCTCCTCTTCTCTACAAAGTGTTTGTGTGTGTGTGTGTGTGTGTGCGGGGGGTGTCCTGTAGTCCACAGAGAGAGCTGTGAACAACATGATCAGAGATTCTGACAACAAAACTGTGGATTTTTTTCCGACTGAATTTTGGCTCAAACTTGTCTTGCATACACACGGTCACACAAATCTTGTCGGATATCCCAAACGTCTTAACTTCAATGATTCCGAGCATGCATAGGATTTTTGAATGTCGGATTTGCACATAGACGATCAGAATTTTTCTTGTCGGAAATGTTGACAGCAAATGTCCGATGGAGAATACACACGGTTGGAATATCCGACCAAACACTCACATCGAACATTTGTTATCAGAAAATTCCGACCGTGTGTACGCAGCATAAGGCTCCGTTCACACCTGGGCGATTGGAACCGTGAGTGAAATCTCTGCGATTCTGTCCTCGATTGCAAATGTTTGCAAATCACGGAAGCTTGTGTGATGCAATTACTTCTTAATGGCACCCCAGTCGCGGCGCAATTCTGCCCTAGATTCCAAATTGTGGCAAATCACGGGATGCTTGTGTGATGCCATTACTTCTTAATGGCACCCCAATCACTCCACGCTGCAATCACAGCAATCACAGCAAATCACAGCAAATTGCAATTTCCATGCTTGTCGCTTAAAGAGGAGCAGGAGAAATTTTTGCGGCAAAATTGTGGCGCGATTGGGGTGCCATTTAGAAGTAATCGCATCACACAAGTGTCCTGCGATTTGGAAACGCAGGCAATCATCCAGGTGTGAAAGGAATCTAACTGATAACAGTGCAGCAAAAGCAGGAAGTTATCAGTGCACAATATTTTTAGCAGGATCATCGGGTATTTGTTTGCCCTTTTCAAACAGATATAACAAAACACTTTTAATTGCATAGATAGCAGCTGAAACGGGTGGACTAAAATAGTCTGGATAATTATTTTTGAATTTACCCCTGCTTATTGGGTGCTGACATAAGCAACCTGTTACCTGGGTGAAACGGGATTATGAGGTAGTCTGCCAAACGCAACAAATGCACATGTTCCAGCAAAATGGTGCAAATCATGTTTGAATGGCTCACTTCAAGTTTGCAAGCAATTGGCTCAAGTAAAGCTTTGCTATTTTTTTCTGCTTTGTGTTTCAGGTGACAAGTTGCCTGGTGTTGCTGGGAAGATTTGCCCTAGTTGATAGGCAGATATACCTGTGAGGCACTGCTTTTGCTGAGCAGAACCTAAATCAGCTTAGAGGTGAATTGGTGACAGATCTTTTGGCAGGAAACAGCTTGGAGTTTAAGGTAACCTTTTACCCTTAAATATATCTCTTTAACAAGGAAGAATCATCAGTTACCCCAGGACTGTCAGCACATTGGGACAGCCTCATGCCACCTCTAGATCAACAGATCTGCACCCCTCCCCAACCTTCATTTTGCTTTCTTTCAAAACTTGTTGTGGTCAATTTTTATAGAGTATTGTCATCAATTTTGTGTGTAGACAGTGGTAAGTAGAGTGTAATTGTTTGTGTACGCTTATTCTGCTTGAGTCTTAACCACTTCCCGACGGCCGTACGAATATATGCGGCCGTCGGGTGCTTCTGAATCTCTGACTGGACGCATATATGCGTCCAGCGCTCTTCCTGGCCACTAGAGGGCGCGTGAGCACCACTGGCGGTGCACGCGTGCCCGCTGCATTCCTCAGATACCGATGCGCGAGCCTGGCGGCCGCAATCGGCGGTTACGGGGACAAGGACAAGGATCTCTGTGTGTAAACACAGAGATCCATGTCCTGTCAGGGGAGAGAGGAGACCGATCTGTGTCCCTTGTACATAGGGACACAGCATCGGTCACCTCCCCCAGTCCCCCCCTCCCCCCACAGTTAGAACACATCCAGGGAATACATTTAACCCCTTCCATGCCCCCCTAGTGTTAACCCCTTCACTGCCAGTCACATTTATACAGTAATCGGTGCATTTTTATAGCACTGATCGCAGTATAAATGTGAATGGCGCCAAAAATGTGTCGAAAGTGTCCCATGTGTCCGCCATAATGTCGCAGTCCCAATAAAAATCGCAGATCGCCGCCATTACTAGTAAAAAAAATAATAATAAAAATTAATAATTCTGTCCCCTATTTTGTAAGCTCTATAACTTTTGCGCAAACCAGTCGCTTATTGCGATTTTTTTTTTTACCAAAAATATGTAGGATAATACGTATCGGCCTAAACTGAGAATTATTTTTTTTTTTTTTTTTAATGGGCTATTTATTATTGTAACAAGTAAAAAATATAATTTTTTTTCAAAATTGCCTCTCTTTTTTTGTTTATAGCACAAAAAATAAAAACTGCAGAGATGATCAAATAACACCAAAAGAAAGCTCTATTTGTGGGTAAAAAAGGACACCAATTTTGTTTGGGAGCCACGTCGCACGACCACACAATTGTCAGTTAACCACGTAACTACTGTGCACCTACACCCCCTTCCTGCCCAGACAAAATATAAGCTTCCGGCACTGCGTCGCTTTAACTGACAATTGCGCGGTCGTGCGACGTGGCTCCCAAACAAAATTGGCGTCCTTTTTTTCTCACAAATAGAGCTTTCTTTTTGTGGTATTTGATCACCTCTGCGGTTTTTATTTTTTGCGCTATAAACAAAAATAGGAGCGTCAATTTAAAAAAAAAATGCAATATTGTTTCCTTTTTGCTATAATAAATAACCCCAAAAATATATAAAAAAAATATTTTTTCCCTCAGTTTAGGCCGATACGTATTCTTCTACATATTTTTGGTAAAAAAAAAAATGCAATAAGCGTTTATCGATTGGTTTGCGCAAAATTTATAGCGTTTACAAAATAGGGGATAGTTTATGGCATTTTTTTTTTTTACTATTAATGGCGGCGATCTGCGATTTTTTTATTGGGACTGCGACGTTATGGCGGACATTTCGGACACTTTTCTGAAATTTTTGGGACCATTTACATTTATACAGTGAACAATGCTATAAATATGCATTGATTACTGTATAAATGTGACTGGCAGTGAAGGGGTTAACCACTAGGGGGCGGGGAAGGGGTTAAATGTGTGTCCTATGAGTGTTCTAACTGTGGGGGGAGGGGGGGTGACTGGGGGAGGTGACCGATTGTGTCCCTATGTACAAGGGACACAATCGATCTCCTCTCTCCCTGACAGGACGTGCAGCTCTGTGTTTACATACAGAGCTGCACGTCCCCGCTCAGTTACTGAGCAATCGCGTGTGCCCGGCGGCGATCGTTGCCGCCGGGCACTCGCACGGGATCCCCGCAGAGCGGCGGGTGCGTGCGCGTGCCGCCGGCGACGCACGCGCGCCCGCCCGCGATTTTAAAGGGACATCACGTCATATGACGTGATGTCAGGATAATGGAGTCGTCTGCCCGCCGTCATTTGACGGTGGGCAGATGACAAGTGGTTAAAGCAACGCAGTGCCAGAAGCTGAAATTTCACCTGGTCAGGAAGGGGTATATGGAAGTGGTTAAAGACCAAGGGGTTGATTAACTAAAGGCAAATATGTCGTTCACTTTGCAAGGGAATGTTTACTTTACATAATGAATGAGATGAAGTTCTGTTGCCTTCCATCATCAAAAAAAATATATATATATTTTTATTTCCTTATATGTGATTGAGTAATTTTGGACCACATTCACTAAACCAGGTCATTTGGTTTCCTTGCCAAGTGCAAATTCACTTACAAATTGAACAGCAAATCAACTACTAAGTATGTTAAACATTTAATGAGTAAACATTGTTTTGATTGGTAATTAAAAATTCATGGTTAATTCATTTAAACCAAATAAAGGGGCTGCAGCCTTAAATGTTCCCATAAACTTGTGTGTTTTTATTTATTATTTTGTATGTATTTGTAGTATGGTGGATAGTTATGGGATGCACAATCTCATCTCCTGCAGTAATGCCAATGTCTAAAATTCTCTCAGACGGCATTCTGAATAATTCGGGAAACGAGGGCTCTCAGTGTCAACAATATGCAGACAGCAGTGAAAACTCCTCTGGCGGTTCCTTGTAAAACATGTTATACAGTAAAAACTTTCTTGTTCTTTAGATGATTTAATATTAAGGGTAAAGCATGCACTGTTCTATACATATTCCATAATAAGTTATTTGGCTCGCACAGCAGTATTTCTAAACTAATCCATCATGTATGCAGTGATTGAGTAACAATGACAAATATGCTATACTTCAATGACAAAAATAATTCTGACTGGGCTACAAAGTAAAAATTGACTGAGTAAAAAAAAAAAAGAAGCTACTATCTGCATCAGTGAATAAGCTTTTTTTTTAATACAAATTAAAGATGGCCTGTCACTGTCAAATTGGTCTACCATTTGTAATGTTTTTAGTATATAACTAAAATGTAAACTTCAATTCTTGTGCAGCATTAGGATGTTAGCCTAACATGCCTGCGTATGTCTTCATTTTTTTTTTCCCCACAAAAATGTATTGAAGTTAAACAGGTGCAAGAAAGAAGGACAAATTACCCAGAAAGTCAACAATATACAGTACAGAGTAGACATGTAGCACCCTCTAGTTAGGTAGGGGCTAGAGTTAGACCTTGTACACACAGGTAAGAATCTCCTCAGAAAAAAAAAAAAAATTTTTCCTGACGAGATTCTTGGCAATAGTGTACACGCAGACCTTTCAAAAGAACCGCGGTTTTCTTGAAAGGAAAGAGCGCGGTGACATCATCACATATGACGAGCATGCGCTCATCACATCCAATGTGATTCCCTGCCATCTTACTTCACCCTACCTATGCTGTGGGCGGGTTTCCACGGCGACAGGTAAGTATACACACTCTCGGGTTTCTCGTCGGGAAACAGGCCGACAAGAATCTCAACGAGAAAATAGAGAGCAGGATCTCTATTTTTCTCGTCGAGATTCTGGCCAGATTTCCAGACAAGAAACCTGCAAGCCTCGTACACAGGCTCGGTTTACTCGCTGGTTCTTGCCGAGAAAACCGAGCGTGTGTACGAGGCTTAAGGCCTTTTTCTGGTAGAGTAGAAAAATGTAGACAGGCTTAGCTGGTGGTTAGGCCTGTTTCTTTTCATTCTCGGCTGGGAGTGGCTCAGAGCAGTGCTGGGTGGCTCACAGGTAGCATCACTGTTACCTCCCTCTTCTTTCTAGAAGGTGCTGGAAAGAGAGGGGGAGAGGAGAGGTTGAGCTGCCTGGGGTATTTTGAGGAGCCTTGACCAATCCCGGGGGGCTTGGCTACACATGGATGGAATGTAGAGCCAAAAATATTATGCAAAGTAATTTATCGAAACAGCTTGTGAACAGTAATTTATACTCATGGTAATCGAATATACAAAACATGAAAACCATAAAAATGTATAATAACCAGGGCCCAGGACTTGACCAGATGAAGAGTGTCATGTAATGATCCAGAGTCGATGGGGGCCTAAGAGTCTGTAAAATATAGTTTTTGTTCAGGAATATATTGCTGCAGGTGGTATCCTGGTGTAGTATATGTGAAAATAGAGGAAAGAATAACTTGATCGATAAACTCCACAAGGGGGGTCTGACTAGCCAAGAGTGTGGATGCCAGCAGGAGATGTATTGGCTTCAAACCTCCTCGTTTCTACTAATGTTACCTGGGAGTGCTGATCACATAAAGCAAAACGCCTGTGTAAACATGTGATTGGGGCTAAGAAGCTCTATTGGCATTGTGCTGCCTTCGCAATGTATATTACATGCTTGGCACTCGGCAGTGTCTGTTTCTTTAAGACCCTCCATTTTCTTGAAGCCTAGAGTCGGTTCTTCTCTGTACTACCTAAAGCTTGCTGGGACATATCCTGTTCATTCCAGCTCTAGCTACTGTAGTGACCAGATCCACAGGACATCCTAAAGCTAATACAGATAGCAAATCTGACGAACACCAAAACTTGTGAGTAAAGGGGTTTTGCTAGTTCAGCTTTTGTAGAGGGATGCTAGACATTGCAGATAGATAATGTGTGTTTCAGTCTGTAGTAAGCAAGCACATGTTAGTTAGGCCCTATCTTTTGTATTAGCTATGTATAATGTATGTTGCTTGAATAGTCATGCTTACATTTGTCTTTTTATGTTTGTTTTACAGTTTTTCCACTTTCACACACTATTGTACACATTCCTGTGCATTATATCTCAGTAAAGATTGCATCAGTTTAGTAACCAGCGCGTCTTTCATTGAGATTCGGTTTATACTTGATGTTAAGCTGTGTATCTAAACAGCAACACACAGCTGAGACATTACAGGCATAGTTTACAGTGTCCTTGGGGCTATGAGCCTTACCCCCGAAAACTCCACCTCTAGCATTATCTTTCCTGTGGTTGTTATTGATTAGCAGATGCGTAGGGCGGTGCTTTTATCCGACTTGTCTCCTTCAGCAAGTGAGGGAATCAACAGCAGAAGAAGAACGATGGCAGGCTCAGGGCAGACTGTAAGCAATAGGTCTGTGCAGCAGGCAGACGCAAAGACAGCAGTCCATACAACTCCCTGTGACACAGACTCAGCAGCCAGAAGTGCACACAGAGGGATCACACAGAAATATCCTGGTACAGTACATGCTGTAAGGCCACAACTGGATGGGGAGGGGGGGCAGAAGAGGCAGGTGCTATGATATTATCACTGTGTCCTGGCTCTACAGCAGCACCTTTCACCTCCAACTGTACTTCTTCTTTATCCGTGTAATGCATGTCTGTACACCTTCCCTATCACATCAATCCCCCCCCTTCCCTTCACTATCTCCTGTTTGCTCTCCCCTGGCAAAGATCTTCACTGCTCTCATCCTGTAGCCTCAGGTGTCAGATCAGACCATTCAAATCACTTACTGTCTGACTGACACCATTTCCATCCCACATTACTTTTTATCTCTTCCAAACTGTTCAGCAACTTAGTACATTTTCTGTACTCATTTAGGTGTCCGTAGTAGGAAGGGAAATAAAAAGGAATCATCTATTATATGGCCACCTTAAATGAGTGCAGAGAATGTACTGAGCGGCTGAACAGTTTGGAAGAGATAAAAAGTATTTTTGGATGGAAAGGATATCAGTCAGACAGTCAGTTATTGGACCCCTAGAGAGGTATGCCTTGATCTGAGACCACACTTGTAAAGAAGAACTCAGCACAGGGATGGCTGGAACCCCTCATAATGGGCACAGAAGGTGTAGAGACCCGGGGACTCTGCACAGGGATGGTGGGAACACCTCATAATGGGCACAGCAGGTGTACAGACCCAGGAACTCAGGATATGGGATGGTGGGAACCTATCATAAAGGACAAAGCGGGTGTACAGACCCGGGAACTCAGCACAGGGATGGTGGGAACCACTCATCATGGGCACAGCGAGTGTACAGACATGGGAACTCAGCACACGGATGGTGAGAACCCTGCTTAATGAGCACAGCGGGTGTACAGACCCGGGAACTCAGCACACAGATGGTGGGAACCCCTCATAACGATTACAGAGGGTATACAGACCCGGTAACTTAGCACAGGAATAGTGGGAACCCTTCATAATGGACACAACGGGTGTACAGACCCGGGAACTCAGTGCAGGGATGGTGGGAACCCCTCATAATGGGCAAAGTGGGTTTACAGCCCCGGGAACTCAGCATACGGATGGTGGGAACCCTTCATAATGAGCACAGAGGGTATACAGACCCAGAAACTCTGCACAGGGATGGTGGGAACCCCTCATAATGGGCACAGTGAGGCTGCAATTTACAGGGCACAGTGAGGCTGCAATTGACAGGGCACAGTGAGGTTGTAATAATCACCTGATAAATGAATATTTACAGCCCTGCAGTACTAACAGATACACTTGTTTTGCGCCCCCACTCTCAAAATGTTGAGTCATTCTCTGTCTTGTCCAGCTGCCTAATGAACATGGGAACTTCAACTTTTTTCCTGTGTGCTTTGATGCTTTGAAGAGAGTTTGTAACTCTAATTTTTTTTTTTACTAATGGAGGATTCCATCACCATGAATGTAGCAGAAATGAACATATCCTCATGATGCTATTTTTTGTTATCATCAATGTCCACACCTCCTACAAACATTAATCCCTCAGCAGTGTCTGTTGCACTTTTTTTCCACAGTTTTCACTAACTTCAGATGCAGATGTCCTGTTATGGTATGTTTACACCAGGTGCTGTGTGGAAACGTGTTTCCTTCTGCAGATGTGGGCAGATGCCATTCATTCTTAACAGCATCCCCATGCATTTGGCAAATGTGTGTGCATTTGTGGACCCCGAAACAGATGTAGTTTGGAGCAGCACAATTTTAAAAATCATACTTGCACTACTTTTTTGCAATTTTCACGCATGTAGGGCAGCTCATTGAAATTAATGGGCTGTGTGAACGCACAAAAAAAACTTTTAGATGCTCCTTATGGTGTAAACAAGTCTTTACTCTCTGCACTACATATTGATCAAGTGCCTGTGCCTCTTTGCACCACTGTACACCCAACTTTTTCTCCTGCTGTGTTTAGGATTATATGATGTCTAATTCACTGTACTTGGTGCATTACATCAACCCTGTACCATGGCGCTGCTACCTTGTCACCACTTCTGTGTCCCTGTGACACTGTCATCCTGCTCCAATCCTGTAGGCTGTCCTGCCTGAGGTACATAATCTCCAGACATGGTGAAATAAATATGGGGTGGTTTTGGATTCCCCCTATTTATTATAAATATTTATTAACTATTTCTATAGTTGGCTAGTCTTTCAAAGCTCTGATTAAGTTAATAATGATGGTACAATAACAATGGTGGTACAATTACAATGCTAGCTATAAACTAGAAACACGCTGCTTAAATAACCAAGGACACACTGCTTAAATATGCAATGATCTCATTGATTTAACAAGAAAGTAGAAATGCTAACATACAACACAAAATAAATATTACAGAACATATAAAACAAAAGAACATATAGAATACCTTACGTAAGGTTGTCCTCGAGATTCTGTCTCGGCTGAACTCAATGGAAACGAGGCAATAACTCCTTCCTAATCACCATGAAGTATTTTCTTCTTCTGCCCATCCTCCAGAAATATTTAATAATAAACCATGTTGCCTTTCTGCTTTATGCCTGATGGGCACACATCACTCTTCTTCAGAAACAGCTCCTATAGAACAGTCCATAACTGCTTTGACACGTAGTGCTTCCCAACATATCCCGCTTTGACCCTGATTGACACACCACCACCAATTTTCCACCATTCCGTGTCTTTTCCTTTTTGATATCTTCACGATGGGGTGTACAATAGTGTTGCTCACGAATATTCGTATTGCGAATATTTGGCTCGAATATGGCATATTCGAGTATTCGCGATATATTCCGAATTTCGCGGTGAATATTCGCTATTTCGAATATTCGGATTTTTTCAATTTTTTTTTAGAACAGATCACATCCTAGAGATCCCCATCGACGTCTAAAAGCATTGCTGGTATGATTAGAGACCTTGGGCCGAGTAGCTGCAGCGATAATTTTATATTGCTGAAAAATCGCATTGCGATTATTCGGCAATAGCGATGTCGCGCGATTATTTTCGAGAAATTCGCAATATTGTTTTTAGCTAAAATAACACATATATTCGATTTCAGAGTGTTACTGTCGAAATTCCGCAATCAATTTCTCATTCGCATTTTTGCGAAATTACGATAAAATATCACAAATATTCTGAGCCAATCAGAGTGCTCCTTCCGCATTTGCCGAATATTCGCAATTATTTTGTATTGTAATATATCACGAATATTCTGAGCCAATCAGAGTGCTCCATTCCGCATTTCTCGAAATTTCGCAATTATTTTGTATTATAAAATATCACAAATATTCTGAGCCAATCAGAGTGCTCCTTCCGCATTTGCCGAATATTCGCAATTATTTTGTATTGTAATATATCACGAATATTCTGAGCCAATCAGAGTGCTCCATTCCGCATTTCTCGAAATTTCGCAATTATTTTGTATTATAAAATATCACGAATATTCTGAGCCAATCAGAGTGCTCCTTCCGCATTTGCCGAATATTCACAATTATTTTGTATTGTAATATATCACGAATATTCTGAGCCAATCAGAGTGCTCCTTCCGCATTTCTCGAAATTTCATTCGCATTAGCGAAATTTCGCAATCATTTCATTTCCAAAAATATCGCGAATATTCGCATTTAACGAATATATCTCGAATATTCGACTATATATTCGAGATATATCGCAAAATCGAATATGGCATATTCTGCTCAACACTAGTGTACTACAGGCAAGTGTGGTCCATTCATTTACCATTCACCAATACACATTTAGAGCCACTTATAAACCAGCTTTCAGATACAGAACCTCGAGGAGGGCCTTACTTACCTATATTACTAAAACTATACTAGCACACAAATCAACAGATTACCATAATAAATACACATATATATATATATATATATATATATATATATATATATATACGCCCACCAAATAATCATCCCAATCACAACCTCCTATAACTCTTTACTGTATAAATGGGTCAGGACTCAGGATTAGGCAGGCTTGCTTAATATGGCCTTTTCTACTGTAATTTTGGCATGTCAGCGGTACTTCAGGACTCTTAGGCAGTAAAGAAGTATGAAGAGACCTTACCGTCAATTTGTCCCTCAATTTGCATAGATAGATGTGAGATCTTTCATATAAATGTTGGGTCAAACAAAACATGTAGTCCTGAAACAATGACGAAACCACAAAATTCCATCCCTGTGCCTTGATTTTAGAGACAATGCCCAGGGTACACAACATTTTCCAACATAGGCCAAATGTCTGTTTATATGATTGTGATGTTTGTAATAGATCACTGTGACCTTTACCCACTTTCTCCTGATGCATGATGGGGGAGGAGGAGCTGTACCAGGAAGTCAGACAGTGTGTGAGGGGAACTGGAAGCAGACACATGAGGCTGAGAAGGGATTACATCTGATAAGGACAGAAGCTGTTTGGATTAAGACTCCTCCATGTAAGAATGCCATAATGTTCTGAGTAATAAACCTCGCTCTGTTTAAGTAGTACATCGGCCTGTGTGTGTAACTTGCTGAGCAGATACTGGCAGCATTGCTAGCAACACCTGAGAGACACAGAGCGTCCAGGGGACATAACAGTGGCGACAAGGATTGTGGATTTTAGCACACATGGCCTTCATAGGGTTTATTCAACCATTTGATCCTGCGGCTGAGTCATGGAGCTCCTGGGTGGAGAGGCTGGAACAGTATATGGAAGCAAATAATGTGACTGTAGATAAGAAAGTTGCAGTTTTTCTCACAGCATTGGGTCAAGCTGCATATGGAACCCTCAGAGACCTCGTTTCTCCAGACAAGCCGGCCTCTAAGCCCCTGCCTGAGTTAATTCAGACGTTACATGCACACTACAACCCAAAGCCGTTAGAAATCGCAGAGTGGTTTAAATTCTACAGTAGGAGGCAGCAGGCCGGGGAGGATATAAAGACATATATCATTGCTTTACGTAAACTAGCTGCCACTTGTCAGTTTGGAGACTACCTGCAGACAGCTCTCCGTGACATGTTCGTCATAGGACTCGGCGACCCAGCCATACAGAAACGTTTACTCACAGAACCCGACTTGACTCTGACGAAAGCCACTGACCTTTCTACGGTCATGGAGTTGGCAACACGGGACGCCACCCTACTGAAGGCACCACCTGCAACTCCTGCAAGCCAGGGTGAGGAAATATTCCACACTGCTATCACTCAACGCTCGAGACGCCCGCCCCCTGCCACTCAGCTTAAACCTCCCCACCCTAATTCTTCTGTCTCTGGGACCCCGACCTGGTACCGTTGTGGTAACACTACTCACAGTGCGCCTGCTTGCAAGTTCAAGGATGTCGTTTATTTTAGCTGTGGAAAGACTGGTCATATTGGGCGTGTTTGCCGCAGCTCTCGCTCCCTGAACACTACCACAAAAGATAGACGTAAACAGACATTCCGTGTGGATATGGACAATAACAGTTTTAGCTCTGATGAGGAGACCTGTGTCCAGCATGTTGGACTGTTTCGAGTAGCTGGGAGTACTCCTGCGATTAAAGTGGATGTCACACTCAATGGCTGTCCTGTCTCCATGGATGTTGATACAGGGGCAGCTGTGTCTGTCATTTCATGGACTGATTTAAAGGCATTGGGTCTGTCCCTGCCGCTGAAACCTACAAAGCTCACACTACAAACCTACAGCAAGGAACTACTACAGCCCTTGGGTTATGTAAAACCCCTTGTTAAATTAGGCAACCGCAGTCAAAGTCTACGCCTTGTTGTAAGGAATGGAGGTCCTCCGCTGTATGGAAGGAACTGGATCAAAGCCCTGGGCATGCCTCCTTTTGCCATTGCCCAATGTACATTGCTTTCTGAAGTAGACCATTAGGTGGAATCCTTGAAGTCACGTTTTAAAGAGGTTTTTGAGGACTCTTTGGGCACCGTAAAAGGAAAGATGGCCCACCTCCTCTTGAAGCCTGGTGCTACACCTCATTTTTGTAAGGCAAGATCAGTACCTTTTGCCTTGCGGAAGAAAGTGGAAGCAGAGCTGGACCACCTATTGGCTGAAAAGATCATAACGAAAGTGGATAGAAGTGAATGGGCATCGCCAATTGTGCCTGTCAAGAAAAATAATGGAGACATTAGGATTTGTGGTGATTTCAGGGTAGCCCTGAACAACCAACTTCTTGTGGATCAATACCCATTGCCTCGACTTGAAGATTTATTTGGCTCACTGGCTGGGGGGCAAAAGTTTCCAAAAATAGACTTAAAGCAAGCTTACCTGCAACTGCAAGTACACCCAGATTCACGCCATCTGTTGACCATTAACACTCATAAAGGATTATTCCAGTATAACCGCATGGTTTTTGGCATAGCACCAGCTCCAGCCATCTGGCAGCGTTTTATGGCAGCGTTTTATGGATGAGGTCCTGGCAGGAATACCTTTTACCCAATGTCTACTGGATGACATGCTCATCACTGGTCCCACTGATTAAGAATGGAAATAGAGTGATTGTACCCCAGTACTTGCAATCAACCATGCTAAGGATACTGCATGAAGGCCATCCTGGTGTGGTGCGCATGAAGCAGCGAGCCCGGAGCTATGTTTGGTGGCCACAAATGGATACGGCAATTTGAAGATTATGTTGCTCAATGTCCTGGGTGCTGTCAAGCCCAGCGACCCCAAAAGAGAGGAACCCTGCAACCTTGGCCATGGCCAACAGAACCGTGGTCCAGACTCCATCTTGATTTTGCTGGCCCCATCCAGGGTAAAATGTATTTGATCGTGGTAGATGCGCATTCAAAATGGCCAGAGGTTTTTCAAATGCCTTCTATTACCTCAGCTGCTACCATTCTAGTCTTAAGAAAGCTCTTTGCTCAATATGGCTTGCCAACAGCCATAGTCTCCGACAATGGAACTCAATTTACATCGCATGAGTTTCAATCCTTCCTTAGTGGCTTGGGCGTCCAACACTACAAAACAGCTCCTTATCATCCAGCCTCAAATGGGCTGGCAGAACGATTTGTGCAGACGTTTAAGAAGCACTTAATGTCCACTCTGAGCCAGGTTGGAATGTCAGAGGAGAAGCTGCTGGAATTCTTGATCATGTACCGTAACACGAAACACGCTACTACTGGGCTGTCACCAGCTTTTCTTATGTCTGGCAGGCATCTCCACACCAAACTTGATTTAGTTTGTCCGCATGAACAGTCACCGACACCTCCTCCGCCGGGCCGTCTGGGATTCCGTGCCGATGATCTTGTATGGTCTCGGAATTACAGAGCTTTGCCTCCTTGTCTTCCTGGCGTTATTGATGGAACTCTTGGAAGAAGAATGTACCTTGTTCGTCTGGAGGAAGGCATTTGTGTTTGACGACACCTTTCGCAATTGAGGAAACGTATTTGCTGGGAACAGTGGCGACAATTGATAGCACAGTGGTGCCAATTGATGGGTACAGTTGTGACAATTGATAGGCACAGTGGTGACGATTGATGGCACAGTGGCTGCGTTTGATGGCACAGTGGCTGCGTTTGATAGCATGGCACAGTGGCTGCATTTGATGGCACAGTGGCTGCGTTTGGCATGGCACAGTGGTGACAATTGATGGGCACAGTGGTGACAATTGATGGGCACAGTGGTGACAATTGATGGCACAGTGGCAACAATTGATGGGCACAGTGGCTGCGTTTGATGGCATGGCACAGTGGTGACAATTGATGGGCACAGTGGCGATAAATGATGGCACAGTGGCTGCGTTTGATGGCATGGCACAGTGGCTGCATTTGATGTCATGGCACAGTGGTGACAATTGATGGCACAGTAGCTGCACTTGATGGGCACAGTGGCTGCATTTGATGGGCACAATGGCTGCCTTTGATGGGCACAGTGGTTGCAATTGATGGGCACAATAGCTGCATTTGATGGGCACAGTGAGGCTGAAATTATTATTTATTTTCGTTTGTTTGCGCCCCCCCAAAAAATGTGAGCACCAGCCGCCACTGTTACATAACATTACTTTCAGGTACAAGTGATCTGGGTGGCTTCACGTGGACAGGACTCTGAAGGTGCAGCACCCATGTTAGTGCATGGGCTCTTCTATTCATCTAGGGAACCCAGGACTATGGTACACTGCTGGACCTTTGAGAGCATATGAAGATTGTGGGACTTTGGTTTCCTGACCTCCCCCTATATGACTAATGAACCTATAAGCAACGTGTATTACATCACTTCTTGGTTCACAGCTGTTATATAATATTCACTGGCTACTGTAGTTAAGGATTCATCTAATTAAGAACAATCTGTGCTTTATTAGCTATAATGTAGGGCAGGGAATTTAAACAGCTGTAGAATGACCTAATAAATTTAGAATAAAGATATAAACTGTGATTGACAGTGCATACATGACCTCTCGAGACTTGTAACAACATGGAAACGAATATATTTCACTGACTTACCATGGGATGATGGCACGGATCTAGTAAAAAAGTAAAATTTAAAAAAATAAAGAGGTTAAAGCAGAGTTCCACCCACTTTTTGATCTCTCCATTATCTGCTTCAGACCTTGCTGTAAACATTGCAAACAGCATCTATCCCCCCACTGTTTTTACCTTGTTTGGAAGGTTTTCAACAGCAGTTCCTGTATCTTCCATCCACAGCTATGTGCACAATATCCGGCTACACACTGGCTTCTGGGAGATGTTCGTCATAATTCCCAGGAGTCAATGGTGAAGGGTGAAGATGTATTCCTTTAATTATTTTGGATGTTATGTTGTATATTTATATAGTGATTCTTTAATAAAGTATATTTAATATTTTTTCAATGGTTACACTGTGTGGATCTTTATAACAATCTCTATATACAGTAGGTTTTCTTTACTTCTGGATAGCCCATCAGCAAAGCACTGTGGACGGGGGGCCTGTACAGGCACAGCAACTTAGTGGTAAGTCACTGCTTGTTTCCGAGTTTAGGGTGTGCCTCCCCACCAACAGCCACTGTGATTGTACACAGCGGAGATTGTCAGCAGGTCCTGCCAAATAATTCATGGTGCAAGAACCTGCAGTACATGCTGATTATTCAGCAGCATCGTATTCCAGAAGAATATCCTTGTGAGCTTTGCCTGCCCACAAGAAAGATGGGACCACTCAACAAGGAAGAATATATTAAATATACTTTATTTTGGAATAAATATACAATATGACATCCAAAAAAAGATACAAAGTATTAAATAAATATACCTTCAATCTTTGCCCTAATTATATTTGACAACGTTGTTAAATACCAGTACTATAAAAGTCCAGATCACAGCTCCACACAAACGCTAGCTAGCACAATAGAAGAAAAGTATCTAAAGGGTGTATCTCACTGTAACATATGCAGTGCTGCTGGTATAATTTGATTTCTGAAGCAAGAGTGACTCCCATTTCTCTCCCTAAAATCAAAAGCAGCTAGGAACCTTTCCCTAAAGCATATAAAGGGTGTATTTCACAGAAACATATGCAGTGCTGGTATAATTTGATTTCTGAAGCAAGAGTGACTCCTATTTCTCTCCCTAAAAGCAAAAGCAGGCAGGAACCTTTCCCTAAAGTATATTAAGGGTGTATCTCACAGAAACATATGCAGTGCTGGTATAATTTGATTTCGGAAGCAGGACTGACTCCTATTTCTTTCCCTAAAAGCAAAAGCAGGCAGGAACCTTTCCTTAAAGTAACTATCTAAAGCAGAGTGACTTGCTGTGCTATGTAGATCGCTAATTAATGTGATTTCTGAAGTAGGACAGTCTGATTCCCTTCCCTTTAGAAGAGCAGCAGCAGCAGCAGCAGCCTTTCTCTACCCTATCTAAAGCAGAGTGACAAGCTGTGCTATGGGCCTCTAGCTTATATAGAGGCTGGATCACATGCTGCACTGGCCAATGACAGCCATGCCATTAGTAGGCATGACTGTGATGGCCTCTAGGTCACAAGTAAAACAAATGGTGATTGGCTGCCCTGCAGCACGCCATTACATTGCCGAACACCGAACCCAAACCCGAACTTACAGTAAATTGTTCGGGGTCGGGTCCGGGTACAAAAAATTCAAAAGTCCGGTACGAACCCGAACTTTACAGTTCGGGTTCGCTCAACCCTAATTGTCAACTATACCATAGATAATACAAGAAAAACAGAAATGGAAGGTGTGCACATCTAGTGCATTAACAGAGATAATTTAATAATAAGACATTTTTGTATAAAAGTGGGTACTCACAAAATGCAACTGACAAAAGGCCATAAACATGGTGCATGGACATGTACAAAACACGGGGTACAGTTAATGTGTTTCGGGGGTGCACCCCCTTCCTCAGAGCTGCGCCTACCTCTGAAGAAGTTGGTGCACCCCCAAAAAGCGCTAGCTGTACCCCTTGTTCTGTTCATGTCAATGCACTGTGTTTATGGCCTTTTGTCAGTTGCATTTTGTGAGTACCCACTTTTATACAAAAATGTCTTATTAATAAATTATCTCTGGTAATGCACTAGGTGTGCGCGCCTTCCATTTATTTTTTTCTTGTAGTTCCTTTCCGATTATCCCATCTGAGGAAGGCAGCATCCACCTAGTTTTGGGATACCATATATACCTTTCACACCACTATAGGAAGACCTGTTAGCTCTGGAAGTGTTTTTTGTAATATCAGAGATATTACCTTTACAGTCCTCTAATATCTAATACTAATAGACACCATGTCAGGCCTTGAGACAGTCTGAAGTTGATAATGGTGCCCCTGCTTATGTACTGTAACTGCAAGTAGGTCTACTACTAATAACATATCATTAGATCTGAATGCATAATTGATGGTCTAATATTATGGCAGTTCCTTATATTCAATAGATCCATGAGATATCATTTTCCACAAAAAACAAGCAGATTGAGCTGATTAATGATGACATGCAAAGAATCTTGCAGCAGGTAAGGAGGATATTGCGGCATTACAAAAGAGACAAGAGCGACAGCTAAAATTATTCAGATACTAATTATGGAGTTGTGATGAAAGCTGTAAATAATGCTAAGCTAGATAAGACAGAGCCAATTATAGTATACTGTAAGAGAGTCCTTAGAGTCCAGGATTGCCATATAGTATGGTAAGTATATACCTCACAACTCTATCCAGGATGCTGTAAACATGAAGAAGGAATTATTTTCCAGAGACATCAAACACATCTCCTTCTCATTTGTCCTAATGTTTGGAAGTATATCAGAATACATGCCACATTCCTCAGCAAGCTCCTATCCATGAATTTCAAGCCGCATGTTATCTGCTAGTTCATGTTGCATGGGGACACCTGTGTTGGCAGTGAATAGCAAGAGTGAGTGACAATTGCTTCTAGACGTGATGACATTACTTTATCAATGTGTTTCGCTCGCCAATCATCGCGGCCTTCTTCAGGAAAAGGAGGAGAACTTTCTTGAAAACTTAAAGCGGAGGTTCACCCTAAATATAATATCTCCCAATGCGATCCAGCATACTGGCGTCAGCGCCAGTATGCTGTTTTTTTTTTTTTTAATAGCACACTTACTGTATTATTGTAGAATTCCTTTTCTGTCCCCCGCGGTGGACGGCTGTAGTATAGCGCGTCACATCTTCCTAAAATACCCGATATGGACTCGGGTAATCTCGGCGAAAATGCGGCGCCTGCGCACAGACCTAGGAGCTGACTGCGCAGGCGCCGTATTTCTCCGAGTCCTATTTCGGAAGGCGTGACGCGCCATAGCCGTAGGACTCGGAGAAATACGGCGCCTGCGCAGTCAGCTCCTAGGTCTGTGCGCAGGTGCCGCATTTTCGCCGAGATTACCCGAGTCCATATCGGGTATTTTAGGAAGATGTGACGCGCTATACTGGCGCCGTCCACCACGGGGGACAGAAAAGGAATTCTACAATAATACAGTAAGTGTGCTATTAAAAAAAAAAAAACCCAGCATACTGGCGCTGACGCCAGTATGCTGGATCGCATGGGAGATATTATGTTTAGGGTGAAATACCGCTTTAAATACCATCTCATCTAGCATGAAACATTTCTGCCTCTAGATGGCTCACTTCCAAACATACATTGACATCATTCAGCATGCAAGATGCCAACATTTATAACTCTCTTAAAGTGGTAGTAAACATTTATTTTTATTTTTACCTACAGGTAAGCTTATATTAAAGCTTTGCCTGTAGCTAAAATGAATATCTCCTCAATGTGCACCATGTAGGAGATATTCTAGTGAGCAGCAGCAGGTGACAACACTGGCGATTGCACTCTGAAGGAACAGCATGCCTGTTCCATTACTTCAGAGCTGTGTGCCATGGCCGAGACGTCATTGCTGCTCCGCCAGTCAGAAGGCCAGAACCCATGAACCTGGAAGGAAGATGGAAGCCTCTGCAGTAGTGACAGCGCGCCACTGGAGGGCTTTGTTTTAAGGTAAGTCTTTCATAATGTGCTAGTATGTGATGCAATATTGCCTTGCAGGGTGAAACCTTTTTTTTATATATAGACTTTACTACCGCTTTAAGGCTACAGCATTACTATTAATCCTTCTATAGCAATGCATGAATTTCAAGTGGTATATAGCTCTTAAAGAGGAGCTTCAGTCTCCCCCCAAAAAATGTAATGTCAAATACTGTAGCTGCTGACTTTTAATATATGGACAATTACCTGTCAAGGGATCCAGCAATATTTTCAGCTGATTCTTCAGTAGGGCAAACCTTCACAATCGTTTTCCTACTGCTCATGTGCGAGCCACGCATGCAAGCAAGTGAAAATTCCCTTTTTGGGTGAAGTTCTGCTTTAATAACGAACTTTATCAGAAATCAACGTGGAGATCCCCCAGTAACTAATAAAATATACCTGAGAGAGGAAATCCAGGTGGGCAAGTTTTTCTTTACATAAGAATACTGTATTAAAGTCCCCTTACGCAAAGATACATTTAAGGCATAAATTCCTTTGAATTGTAGCCCTTTCGTTTGTCCTTTGTGTTTCTCCCTAAAATTTTGAACCGGCAGACTATGCTCTTCTTTATCTTTAATGTTCCTTAAGTGTTTTCCAATGCAGACCTTTAATTGTCACTTAGTTTTGCCCACATAAAAAAAATTCTTGCAAGGGCCTTCTAACATACATCAGGCGACTGATGGAGCAGTTTATAAATTGCTGAATTTTAAATAAGCGTGACCTGTCCGCATTGGTAACGCATCTGTTTTTTCAATGTAGGAGCAAACCTGGTAGTGCCTTTATTTTTAAGTGTTTAGATAACCAATTTTCTGGAGATTTTATCTATAACTTTGAATGTAATAATATTTTTTAGTTTTTTTACTGATGGGCAATCTGGGGTTAAATGTCAATGTCTATACAATATCTTTTTTTGCCTCATTCCATTGTGATCCATATTCACTAATGTCAATTTTAAATGGTGAAGGGTGAAGGTGTATTTCTTTAATATTTTAATGCTTTTTTGGATGTCATATTGTATATTTACTGTATATAATGATTCTTTAATAAAGTATATTTAATATTTTTTCAATGGTTACACTGTGTGGATATTTATAACAATCTGTATTTTTAGTAGGTTTTCTTTAACTACTTCTGGATCGCCCACCAGCAAAGTACTGTGGACGAGTGGCCTGTACAGGCACAGCAACATAGTGGTAAGTCGCTGCTTGTTTCCGAGTTTAGGGCGTGCCTCCCCACCCACAGTCTCTGTGATTGTAAACAGCAGAGATTGTCAGCAGGTCCTGCCAAATGATTAATGGCCGGGACCTACTGATTGGGTGTGTCCAATCAACACAGGGGGAATGATCTCTCTAAAACAAAGAGATTTTTAGTAAAATGCAGCATAAATTAGACACATTAACACTTGTTAGGCACACTGTTAACCCTTTGATCGCTCTAGATCCAGTGTCGTAAGTACTGCGACATCACTGATCACTGTAGTAGTGTCACTGATGATGTCAGTGTCAGTTAGTTAGTCCCCCCCCAGGATCAATTAGTGTCCGATTGCTCACCACACATTTTCAGTCTCATTATAGGTTGTTAATTATTGCCATAAGTAATATAAAAAAAATTCCAGTATACAAACTAGTAAAACACTTAAAAACTGAGTAGTGATCAAATACCACCAAAAGAAAGCTCTATCTGTGTAAAAACAAATTATATACATTTTGTTCAGGTACAGTGTTGCTTGACTGCACAATTACCAGTTAAAATAGCACTTTGCTAAATATCTAAGAATGGCATAATCATCAAGGAGGTAAAAGCTTTTGGAGCTGAGGTGGTTAACATCTGTATTTTTTTGGCATTCAGTACATGACCTCTCCCCCAGTCCACAATCAGCTCCCTTTTTCACTAATCAGTCCTGGCCACAATATTCATTCTTCTTTCTCTTGTCTCCATCCTACTTATACTTTCTGCATTCTTTTTTTTTTTTTTTTTTTCCACAAAAAGATTTTATTTGGCGAAGAGTAACACATAATACATCTTATACTTACAAAATTACAATAGCAGCAGATAATTGTAAGCATCAGAAGTTAAACAACAGAGAAAATAACAATCGGATAAAAAATCCAGAAAATAATTTTTATGCAAGCATACATGTATCAAAACTGCATCAACTTTCCGACTGGGTTGAAAGAACAATATTTATGCTCGAACAAGTTTATTTGTGTAGGGAGATATGGGGAGAGGAAAGGAAGGGAGGGGGGGGGGAGGAAGAGAGAAAAAAAAAAAAAAAAAAAAAAAAAAAAAACCCTGAGTATTAAATCTTATCTTTAGGTATACTTTATAATAGATTTGTACTGTTGAGACTCTTTGAATGTTGTCCAATTGTGCCAGGTAGCATAGAATTGGGTAATCCTTTCTTGGGAGATACTGATGAGTTCTTCAACTCTTTCCATGCAATTTATTCTCCTAAACCATTCTACTTCCTTTGGGACATTTGGAGACTGCCAGTGAGAGGGTATGCAGTGCCGTGCTGCATTAACCATGAACATAGGGAGCGACTTTAAGTATTGATTTTTTGGCAGACAATTAAAATGTAATAGATACTGTTCCGGGGTGAAACTTAGGTTTGATGAGGTAACTGTTTGGATCGTTTCGTGCACTAACGTCCAGAAAGACTGGATTAGGGGGCAGGACCACCAGACGTGTAACATGGAGCCCTCTTCCCGTTTACATCTCCAACATCTGTCGGAGGCCTGTGATGAGATTTTATGAAGAGTCGTGGGGGTCCTATACCATCTGGTAATGATCTTGTATCCGCTTTCTTGAGTGGCTACATTTAGCGAACCTTTGTGTGCGTAAAGATATATCATTTCCCAGTCTTCCTCAGTCAGATCTATGTTTAGATCTCTTTCCCAGGCTTTACAGGAAGGACTGGAGAAATCAGTAATGTCCTCGAAGAGCGAATTGTAAATCGTCGAGATAATATGTCTGCGAGGGGATGTTCTTGTACAAAGAGTTTCTAGCGAAGTGGGGGGTCTTGTCCAGTGATGTACATTGTCTTTATTGGATAGAAAATGTTTAATTTGAATATAATTCCAGTGAGAGAGGAGGGATGGTTTAATGTCTTTTAGTATGTCCTCTCTAGAGAGAAATTTGCCTTTTTTAAAGAATTGTTTTGAGAGTATGTCTTTAAACGGCCATTGATGTGTCGGGAACGATTTTTCCATACCTGGAGGAAAATCAGGATTATGTTGCAGTGGGGTAAGAGGACTAAGCCAAGGAGAGGGATTTTTGAGTTTAAAAGTGTTACGGAAACATTCGAGTGTGGGTCCAATAAGGGGATGCGTTTTGATAAAATTGGAGTGAAATTTAGGGTTGATCCAAGGTAGATTTTTTAACTCATGGGGGTACTGCGCTTTTTCAAGGGAAACCCAGTCTTTCACTGTTTGGTGTAAGTTCCAGTCCACGATTCTCGTCAATAGAGCAGCTTGGTGGTACTTCCTAAGGTCAGGCAAGGCAATACCTCCCCTGTTCTTGGGTAAGGTTAGTCTTGAGAATTTAATTCTCGGGGGTTTACCCCTCCAAATAAATGAGGAGCAAGCCTTTCTGAATATGGCAAAGAATGATAGGGGAATTTTTATTGGGATTGTCTGCATAATATAGAGAAACCTTGGCAAGATGGTCATTTTTATTAGAGCAGCCCGGCCAAACCAGGATACAGTTAAGGCGTTCCATCTTTTCAAGTCTTCCAGTGTTTCTCTCAGGACGGGTTCGAAATTGAGATGATAGAGATCTTTTAAGCTTGAGGAGACTTCAATACCTAGATAGGTGATACTGTGGTTGGCCCATTTAAATGAAAAGTTTTTCTTGCAGAGCTCTACCATATCGGTGGGCAGGGAAATGTTGAGGGCGTTGGATTTGGAATGGTTGATCTTTAAGTTGGATAGTAAGTGAAAAAGATCTGAGTCATTAAGAAGATTAGGTATGGAGATCAGTGGATTCGATAGGAAAAGGAGCATGTCGTCAGCGAATGCTGCTATTTTATAAGTTTTGCCATGAATCTCTATTCCTTTGATGTCATGATTTGATCTAATTTTATTAAGGAGGGGTTCAAGTGTTAGAACAAATAAAAGTGGGGATAAGGGGCATCCCTGTCTTGTCCCGTTGCGAAGGTTAAAGGCGTTCGATAGGTGGCCGTTGACCCTGACTCTTGCTGTTGGATTAGAATATAAGACTTTGATATATGCTCTCATTTGAGGCAAAAAGCCAATGTGCTTTAGTACTGCATCTATGTAGTCCCAGGCCACTCTATCGAACGCCTTTTCGGCATCCAGGGACAAGAAGAATCCCTGCTTATGATTAGATGTTAGCCAATGATTTATATTCAGAGCTTTTATTGTGTTGTCTCGCCCTTCTCTTCCTGGGATAAAACCCACTTGATCTAGGGAGACCAATGAGGTTAACAAGGGGAGGATCCTATTTGCCAAAATTTTAGCGTATATTTTTACGTCAACGTTTATTAAGGAAATAGGCCTATAATTGGTTACTTGGGTCACGTCTATACCTTCTTTGGGTATTACTGTGATATGTGCTTCTAACAGCTGTTTAGGGGGATGTTGTTCTGAGTGTAAAGATTGGAAAGTTTTTAGGAACCTCGGCTTTAGTAAATCTGCAAAGGTCTTATAATATTGGAGGGGTAGACCGTCTGGGCCTGGGGCCTTTCCTATCTTCATTTCTTTGAGGGCTCTATCAAATTCTAAACCTGAAATGGGGTTTTCAAGTTCTTTTGCAATACTCCTAGATATTTGGGGTGGGCCATATTGTTCTAAGAAGTCCTGTATGAGATTCGCTCTTTCATTTGAATTCTGCGGGCATTTAGGGTTGGAGGGGATGTTGTAGAGGTCTTGATAATAAAGCTCGAATTGCTTTGCGATCTCATCATTAGAAGAATGCAGCTCACCTTGTTTGTCTCCTATCTGATGGATGGTGTGGGCGGTTCTCTTGTTTTGAACTGCTTTTGCAAGCAGCCTGCCACATTTATTTCCTTGCTCGTAATAAATCTTGTGTCTTAGTATATATTGACGTTTAATTTTTATGTTTAGCTCGTCAGATAGGAGTGATCTAGTGCGCGTTAGTTCCTCATATGCTGAGATCGCCAGCGTTCGCTTGTGAGTACGTTCTAATTGGTGGATGCGTTCTAGCAGAGTTCTTGTTCTGGATTGCTGTTCCTTTTTAATTCTAGCCAGTTTTTTAATAAACTCCCCCCTTATGACACATTTGTGCGTCTCCCATTGTGTGGACAGTGAAGTTTCGTCATTCTCGTTGTGCAGGAAATAATCATTTAAAACTTCTTTAAACTCTATGATGTCAGAGGGGTTTTTCAGGATCGTGGTATTAAGCCTCCAAGTCTTAGATATGTTGTTTTTTTCTGGGAAGTTCAGAGTCATGGTTACTGGATGATGGTCCGAGATAGTCATAGACTCAATTTTTGAGTCTATCAGAAGTGGAAGGTCGGGTTGCGAAAGAAGGAGATAGTCAATCCTGGAGTACTTTTGGTGGATATTTGAAAAGTAAGTATAATCTTTCGTCTGGGGGTTCAAGATTCTCCAAGTATCATGTAGCCTAAGGTCTTGGAGTTGGATCTTGATTTGTTTCAGGGCCCTAAACGGTAGACTAGATGAACCATTGGAGGTATCTATAAGGGGATTTAAGGGGGTGTTAAAGTCCCCTCCAAATATCAGGGTACCTGAGGTAAAAGTTGTCAAAAGGTCTTTGATTTTACGAAAGAAGGCGACTTGTTTCACATTTGGGGCATAAATATTGGCGATGGTAATGGGGTGCCGTTTGAGCTTCCCTTTCAGGAAAATGTATCGACCTTCGGGGTCTATCAAGGTGTCATCAATGTGGAATGGGGTCCGACTGGACACCAGAACCGAAACACCTTTCGTCTTGCCATTTGGGTTGGTAGCATGGAATGAAGTCGGATATCTATTGTCTCTTATTTTTGGAATTTTATCTGATTTAAAGTGGGTTTCTTGTATGAGAACGATGTTCGCTTTTCGCTTGGAGAATTCGTTGATGAGTTTAGTTCTCTTTTCGGGGATATTGAGTCCTTTTGCGTTAATAGAGAGAATTTTTAATGATAGGGGAACAGAATGTACCTGGACTGGGGGCATTTTGTCCACTTGAGCAGATCTTACTTGGTTATAAGAGAGAGAAACACCAAAAAAAAAAAAAAAAAAAAAATAAAAAGGGGGGGGGGGTGAGGGGAAAGGTGTAGGAGGGTAGAATGCAGGGGATAGAACCGGGGATAGATATAGACTCACTAACCTATCCTAACTAATCAGGATCCGGTATGGTCAAAGGGTGATGAATTGATCACCCCTTGTGTGGGTGCGGGGTCCGTATGGAACCCGATGGAGCTAAAGGTGAAAAAACAAGTCTTACAGATTTGGTTTTGCTTTGTCTATCTCTTCCTATCTGTAACTCTTGTTTAGAATGATTGAGTGAATTGGCACAAGGAAAGCTGCAAGTGATAAGTAAATGCTATTGGCCGTGAATTAGGTGTCTGGAGCTCATCTGTGTATATTGCATCAGTAATTATTCTTGCTCTCAACTTCCATCCTTATTCAAAACATTAAGAATGTGTCCTGATTGAAACTCAGGCTTAAAATTTTGAGGAACCCATGCTTCTCACTATTATATAATTAGTATGGCAACTTGTACAAAAAGAAAAGAAAAGGGGAAAAAACCCCAGAAAAAAGTAACAAATTAAACTCATCAGTGAGATAACGAACTTCCGCCACTAGATGGCAGTGATACATCATAAACCGTAAACCAGCCTAAAAATAAGCTTACAATGACATTTATCCTATGAACCGAGGGTAAATACCTTCTCTTAGACTAACAATGCAGCTTCAGACTCTACATATGAAAGTTGCGACTCATCTAGGTGCAAAAACAATTACCGCTTCAGATACCCCCGGGACAATATCACACGGTATCACAAAGTGAACTTTAGTACACAATGTGACATTAACCCCTAGGGAGCACCGAAGCAGGGAATCAAAGTGGATTATGACACATATATGTGGCGCCACCAAAATGAGAATATAAAGTGGGGGCCTTGTTTAGTCAAAGAGTGAGTTGAGTGCTAGTAGTCAGGGTCACCGGGTTTGCATTGTAATTTCTCCATAAAATGTGAAAACCAATGTCACAACTATGTAAATATATTAAGCTAATGGTGATCTTCCATATCCTGACCCAAAAAAAAAAAAAAAAAAAAAAAAAAAAAAAAAAAGAACGGCGGCTGTATGGGACATACATTACTATGACAAGCTTTAAATCACAGGATGAAATGGCACGTACAAATAAAACAAAAAAAATATATAGAGATACCCAAGTAGTCGTTCGTTCCTTTTTCCAGGATGACTCGATGGTTGGGATAGAGTTCTCGCTGATCATGAATTTACATCCTTCCTTTCTTCCAGTGGTCCTCCTCCATTATATATAGATGAAAAGTGTGTTTCCTATGAAAAAGACAATAGAAACCCAAAAGTAAGCTACCTGGATATGTAGAATGGAGACGGAGGAGGACTGCATCACTAGATGAGGTGTCAGGTCATGGTACGGGTGTGTAGGTGTCTTGACTAGTAGACTGGGTGTGTGACGAAAGAATCAGTAATACATATATTCCAAGTAAACTGAACAGTTTCAAGGGGTAAAAAAAAAAAAAAAAAAACGTGAGACTAATTCCGGGTATACATGAGTCAGGTATCCATATGGTCTTGATGATCCATGCGATCTCTGCGTCTGGGCGGCGAGTTACCAAGGTCGTCCTGGGCGTCATTTCTCCTGCTTCGTTGAGGGGTTGGTGATCTACGTCGACGGTCTCTGTTTCGTTGTGCTTTTGGCGTATTGCCTGCAACTGCTACCCAGGCGTCATTTGTCATAAAGGTGTCGTACCATTCCGGAACCGCGATGATTGGGATATTCAACATTTCACAGAATGGTTTGATGTCATCAGGTGTACGCAGGAGTGCGGTGTGGCCTCTCCATGTTGCAGATAGACAGAAGGGGAATTTCCATCTGTATGGAATCCCCCTGGTGCGTAGCTGGTCTGTCAGTGGACGCAGGGCCCTGCGTTGTCTCAGCGTTATATTTGACAAGTCTTGGAATAGTTTTATTTCAATTCCATTATGGATGATTCTGTTTTTTTCTCTCGCCTTTTTGAGAATAGCTTCTTTCAAAGGAAAGTTCACTAGGCAGCATATTATGTCTCTCGGCGGTTCATTATCTCTTCCCCTGGGTCTGAGCGCTCTGTGGATCCTCTCATATTCAATGGGGGATTCTAGGGGTCTGTCAAGCACATTATTAAATATTGCTGTAGCTGTCTGTTCCACAGGGTTCTGATCTGCCATCTCGGGGACCCCCCTAATTCTTATATTATGGCGACGCCCCCTATTATCCAAATCTTCCAAATGGCGGGTAATGTCAATCAGGTGAGTCAGATGTATATCTGAGTGCTTTTGAATTTGTTTTATTGCTTCTGCATGTTGCATTGTGGCCTGCTCAACAGCCCCTGTCCTTGCTGCCATGCCCTGGATGTCTGCCCTGATCTCTGTAATGGCAGCAGAGAACGAAGCTTTAATGTCATTTGCCATGACCTGCAAGCTGGTCTGCAGGTCGGTGAGGCTGAGGGCTTGTAAGGACTGCATGGGAGGAGGATGGGAGCTCTGGGACCCGCTGGCGGCGAGCGCGCCGCTCGCCGAGAGACCTGGTCCTCCGAGCGGGCCAGGTGGTTTAGGCGAGGCCGCGGCTTTCGGGCCTTCGCCTGGTTGAGTCCGGAACATCGCCGGAATAGTGGCTGCGGGCGGATGGTTAGGCTCCATCTGATGCGGCGGTGAAGGGGAGTCTGTCTCACCTCCTTTTGTGTGTGCTGGAGCTCGGTAACGCGGCTGATGGCTGATGATTGCAGCTCCCCGTGCCAGAGAACTCGGCTTAGGCTTCCATCACGTTCCGGTGCCAGGCCACGCCCCCCCTGCATTCTGTCTCTTTCCTTATTAAAGTGGTACTAAAGGTTCAGAGTGGCCCCGACCATTATCTTCTGGGGTCCCACGGCGGCTCTCACGGCTCCTCCCTTGAGGGTGCGCTCCCATGTCATACACTCGGCTTACATAGCTGCTCTGCATTCTCCACCTCTCCTTCCATGGTCAGTTAAAATTATGTGCCCCTTTTTTCTCATAATCAACTCCCTAGCTGCCCTTTCTCTCTTGATGCTCATTTACTGAATTGGCAAATATAACCACATAAGACCTAATAACCTTTGTCTTATTTTGATGCATTTTCTTCTTGCTGATTTTTAGTGCAAATATAATCATCATTAGCATAAAATGACGCTGCATGTTAGACATACTACACTTGCATTTTAAAAGCATTTCAATGCACGAATTTAATACAAAGTACATTTGTGCCCTGGAAAACATACAGAAAACACATAAAAATACACATATATAAACTTACTGCAACACATAAAAAAATGAACTTAAAAACATCAAAAATATATGTGCTTTTAAGTAGGATTGAGCTATAAGATAAGACTGGCAACGTTATTCTGTTTAAATGGTTAGAAAAAGCAGTGTAAAAGAAAAAAAGTAAAAGGCACATGGGACCTTTTAACTTCTTTTTAGTTTTTGTCTATCCACCAATTTGTATTCCTTTATTCAACACAAATGTCAGTGATTCTTATCTTAGCCTAACCTAGAATCACTACCACTGAAACATGAACAAGAATTAAGAGACCACAGATGATAAAACAGTGTCAAGTTGTGCAAGGCTAGCGCACAATGTAGGCAAGCATTTTCATTCAAGAATTAGGAGTGCCACACTACAGATGTTAGGTTATGTAATTGCCCCCCACGTTTTATAAACACCCCCCCCCCCAAAAAATAATAATAAAGCATTAAAGCTGCAAAGGGCGTCTGGTGGCAGACAATATATAGCAATCAACCTTGTTGCTGACACAGGCAGGATGTTTGGGTTCATTTAAGAGCTGTAAACCTAAAGGGAGGGTACAAAAAAACTTCCAATGCAATTTGTCATCTATTTATATCCTCTCCCTACAACAGGTTTAAAAGGAACACCTTTAACCATTGCACATACAGTTGTGAAAGTGTTAATTAAGTGGAGACAATGAATGCCCCCAAGCATCAAAAGCTCTTATTTCTTCACAAAGTTTTTTTTTTTCACAACATGATAGAATATGTTCATTAGATGTGATAATAGGTTCTCCCTTTTCTATGAAAAAAAAAAAAAAGGAAATAAAACTTGTCAGCCTGTATGCATTCCAAGAAAATATGAACTGATTAGTGATAAATGGTATCTTACCACCCATTCTGTTCAGTGACAAATGTATGTGTTTTTTTTTAATGACCAACCTTTCTAAATTCATAAAAGCGTAAATTTAGTCTTAAAGGGTTAGTTCATTTTTACCAATTGCCTGCCTATGCAGTTAAATGGCACATGTAGTTAAAAACAAAGGGCCAGATTCACAAAGCACTTACGCTGGAGTATCAGGAGATGCGCCTGCGTAATTGGAAATATGCGCCTTCGTCTCTATGCGCCGTATCCTCAAAACGATATACGCCATAAATCTAGACTTTTTCGACCAACGTAATTTCGATAGACAGGCGCATCGTGTGCGCAAAAAATGCGCTAGACACACCATTAATTTGCTAGGCAAATATGAAAATGAGGGAGTTATGGCGATCCACAAAAGTAAGTTTGTGCAGCGCAGGCTACGCGCTGTGCGCATCAGCTGCACGTCCTGTCTAAAATTAGTCCATATAAAAGCAGGTTTCAAATTATACAATCCGTCTACATGTCAGCTAAAGCAACACTGTTATGGACGAGCTGAGCAGCCACACTTGCAGGACAACAATCTGTATGCCAACATGCCAGGGGCATCCTTGCTCATAGCTATACTACTGACTTTAGAAGAGCGCAGAAGGAGGAGGGCACGGAGGAGGGCACGGAGGAGGGCACGGGGGAGGATATACCGCACACGCATAGACCTCTTTGGCATGAGTGATTCTGAGGTGTATCGCATATTCAGATTCACCCCTCATGCCATCCTGGAATTAACCACAACCCTGCAGGAGGACATCACCAGCCCAACACATGACGCCACCCGTGACACCCATGACAGCTACATATACAATCATAGCCCCATCCCAATGGAATTCGAACAGAACATGTATGGGGACAGCTGGCTGGTTGGTGAGTGACATGGGTGGCAGGCTTGACTGTCCCCCCCATGATGCAGAAATCACAAGGGACGCATGCACTACTAACATCCTCCTGTCTTTTCCCTTCAAGGTGACTCTGCATATGCACTGGGACCCCATCTCATGACTCCTATCCGGAACCCCCCATGGTACCCTGTTGTATTCCCCAAACTTTGTATGTCAGATCATCGGTGCATGATGCATGCTGCACAACTTTGCAATGAGAAAGGGCCTGGAGATTGACATAAGTGATGACCTGACCCCCGAACCAGACAATTCCCCCCTAACCGAGGCTACTCCTTCTTCTGAGGGAAGAGCAGCCAGGAGACAGCTCACATTAGGCATCTTTGCACGTTAAACACACACATTAATCATGGCACAATGAGAATGCATGCATGCACACCACTGTGGTCCCTAGATCACACACACCACATCCTCATCACATTGGATTAGCACAAGCCCACCATGCAGGACTTGTGAGCAGCAACGTCACGCCACGGCTCCAATTATGTCACTGTACATTCATACACCATTCACACGGACCTGGGGATCACTTCTCCCTGGTCCTGGGGAACCCTTCTCCACCACAAACAAGGGTGACACCCCTTTTCCGGCAGGAATGTCACCCCACATTCAAAAATCATTCACAAAAAAAAAAAAAGACCAGCAAAAATATATATATTTAAAAAAAAAAAAACACAGCAAAGAAAACACAGAAAAAACAAAAATCACTCTCAAAACCCCAACCAAAACAGTCACCAAATATCTCAAAGACATGTCACAAACCAACAAACGCTAAGAAACAATAGAACAAAAGCACCTTGCTGTATAGGAAGGGATACAAATGGATGTACTTTTGCAAATGAAGGGCGTTTGTCTCTGTCTGTTTAAGCTCTCTGCGTAGCTCACTAAGTTGACTGGGCCTAGTTCCAATTTCACTGATTGCGCCGTGCTGAGTTGTGAGCATGCGCAGAGAGGTGCTAACCATGGTCTGCTTCATGTGCGCATGTGCAATCCGGCCGGCCCTTCATTTGCATGGGGTCACGGCTCATTTAAATGGAACACGCCCACGTCCTTCCCAATATAAATGACAAATTTCTGTGCAAATACTACGAGGATACGGTAATTGCGCCTCTACATTGCGCCGGTCTAACGTAAAGGAGGTGTGCTACTCCGGTCAATATATGCGCCAATGTACGTGAATCTGGCCCAAACTGCCCAGCTTTGATCAAAGTGTGGTTCCTTAGCTTCTCTGTTGCATCACTGCTGAGCTATGACTTACTGCGATGACGGAGAGAGAGGGGATTTTTGAGGGAAGCAGTGACAGCTGGGGATGTCTAAGGCCGCGTACACACGATCGAACATGTCCGCTGAAACTGGTTCGCCGACCAGTTTCAGCGGACATATCCGATCGTGTGTACGACCTAGCGGACAGGTTTTTCCAGCGGACAAATTTCAAAGCATGCTTTGAAATTTGTTCGCTGGAAACCTGTCCGTCGGACATGTCCGCTGGTTAGTACGCATAACCAGAAGACATAAATCTCCCGCATGCGTCGAATGGATTCGACACATGCGTGGAAGTATTTTACTTCCTGGAGTGGTGACGTGGTGGTGTCAACATCACCGCGTCCTCAGTCCGAGGGGATTTTCGTCGATGGTGTGTACACGCCATCGGACCAAAATCCGAATAGACATGTCCGCTGGAAATGGTCCGTCGGACATGTTTCAGTGGACATGTCTCCCCGTGTGTACGCAGCCTTAGCAACATCCTAGAAACAAGGCAGGACAGATTTATGCAATTTCTGGGAGTTTTGCAGCCAGGCTTCAGGAGATATTTATTGGCCTACACCAATAACAAGGACATGTTTTCCACTTTGATTAAAACTGGGAAGTTTCTTTTTAACTACAGTTGCCATTTACCTGGATAGGCAGTTATTTGGTAAAGACAAGCTCATTTTTTAATTGACTATGCCCTACTTGTGCCCGTCATAGATTTTCTTCACAATGTAGATTCTTTATCATGTTATCATCTTCACATATTCTTCTTAAAAACCATTACTAATAATTTAATGGATAACAATAATCATCATAATTAGGCACAAAAACCAATTGTGATCAAAATATATTTGTCTTGTGAAGAAAAACTGTAGGAAAGAAATAGTGGAGGTGTTGACTATAACACCCAATCATATTTTAGATGTAATTTTTCTAGTGTAGATATGTCCATCTACAAGTAACAAAACAATCAATGCATTTTATAAATTGTTAAAAAATAATTCCATCTTTCTGACTATGTTCCGTGTTACACACACATTTAACATGTAGCACAAAACATGATCAGGATGCACCCCATTTACTTTTGCAAAACAGTTACATTTATTATTATTTCTGGCAAAAGGTGTAATTCTGCTCTAATCACTTACTGACCGCCCACAGTAATTTTGTTGTATTTTTTTTTCTTATTAATTCAAGTGTATTATTATTACTTTTTTTTTTTTGCAAAAGGAAGAATTCTGCTTTAATCACTTTAATCACTTGCTGACCGCCCAAAGTAATTTTACTGTGGGTGGGCAGCATGTGCAGGCACAACCGTCTATGTCGCTGTGCCTGCTCTGGTTTGGGAGTTCGCTGCACTGCACTGCTATTCCCTCCCCACAACTGTCTCTTGGGACCGGGCCACTTCTATACTGTTGACAAAATCAAAAAAGCTGTTATGAATGAGTCTCATTCACAACAGCTCTGCTTCCTTTGTGAGCTGTGATTGTCCACAGCTATCACATAGTACCTGGGCCAATCTAAGCACCCTGTACTATTTGACTAGCTGTAGCCAATCACAGATTACTAGTAATCACACTGTTATAAATGAAACTCATTCATGCCTGTTCAAAGCATTGCTGTTACAATGATCATTATTGTAACACCAGTCAAAGTGTAAAAATAAAATAAAAATAAAAATGAAATCCCTGATCAATCCCCCCCAGAGTAGTACAGCGTTACTATGGTATTACTGAACTACTCTAATGACAGTATGCAAAAAAGTAAAAAGTGAATAAAAAAATTATTTTATGGCACTTCAAAAAAATGAGATCAACCGTCAGTACATCAGGATTGATCAGTTTTCAATAATATATATCATAGTTTGTAGACGTATTTTAACATAGAAAATATATTTATTTTTTTCCAAAATGTTTAGTTTTTATTTGTTTATACAGTATAGCAAAAAAAAAAAAGAACAGCGGTGATCAAATACCATGAAAAAAAAGTTAACAATTTCATTTGTATACAGTGTTGCATGACCGCATGACCGCACAATTGCCAGTTAAAGTAGCACAGTGACGAATAGCAAAAAATATAATGGTCATGAAGGGGGTAAAACCTTCCAGATCTTAGTTAAAGAAAATGCTTAAGCATTGTGTGGATGGTTTAGCGTGTATTAAATGGTAAGATTGTGCACTACTTGATGATACAGCTTTTGTATTAGTTTTATGTGGGATGATTAGATATACTGTACATTGTAGTTTTAAAGGTACTGGTTCTGGAAGAAAAATCTTTTTTTTTCTATACATACTAGTTGCTTGGCTGGCTCCAATAATTTCTAAGTAATAGATTCTGAACAGTATGCTATAACTGAAGTGTGAGGGCATCAGAATTGCTGATCTGCATACTTGTTAAGGGTCAGAAAACTCTCAAGCCAGAGGGTCAGGAAATTAGCATTTTAAGAAGGAGATCAGCAATTGCAGCCCCTGCATTTTTCTCATGACAGGTTTGCTTTAATTTATATTGCAGAGAGCTTGCAGCCCATATAAAATCTCTAATGTGATGTAATTATAATAGCACAAAGTTTAATAACAAGTAAAAAAAAATACTATTAATTGGCAATGACAGCGTGATGGCGTTCAGTAAGGCTCCTGGGGTATAGCCATTGAAGAAGCAGAAAGAATATAAAAAGTGCTTGCTATGCAAACAGCTTTCCAATTGGATACCCTTCCCCCTGGAAGATGTAATGAGAAAAAAGAAAGGAATTAGTCAAGTACATCATTAATTCTTTTTCTTTCTTCTTTTAAGTTTAGTGTGAAAACCATCTTCAAATTATCGCTGCATGCACACGCTTGCAAGGGTATTCGCTCGAGTGATCTCTCACTTTCTTGGGTTAATTGTACCATTAATATAATCATTTTTAAATAAGGTGTGATGGGAGGTAGAGATGTAAAGCAGATGTGCACAGTTTCACACTACTTGCTGCAATTTGGGCATTAGCTAATTCAAAGATTGCTTACAGCATCCAGCATGCGTGGTGTTCCCGTCATTCAACAAATGTTACTGGCACCCAAAGGTAGTATTTAGAGATAAATGCTAATCACTTTAAAATGCAATGAATTGTTGGAAAATGGTATTTTGTTTTGAACGACTAGGGCATTCGCATGGAACTTTTTTGTTTGTCTCGCTGACAGATGCAATGTGTAGCTCTTTTTCAGGTGTTTATTAAGCAACCTTATTTAATGTCAGTGCAAAGAGTAGTAATGAAATACAAAGTTGCACTCATAGGGCCGGATTCAGAAAGACCGGCGTAACTTTGTGCGGGCGTAGCGTATCTTGTTTACGCTACGCCACCGCAACTTAGAGAGGCAAGTGCTGTATTCACAAAGCATGTCCTAAGTTACGGCGGCGTAGCGTAAATGTGCCGTATTAAAGGCGCGTAATTCAAATTAGGCAGGTAGGGGGCGTGGTGTATTAAAATTTTCCGTGACCCCACGTAAATGACGTGCCTAACGAACTGCGCATGGGCCGGCCATGGACGTATCCCAGTGCGCATGCTCAAAATTACACCGCAAATACTCATTGGTTTCGTGAACGTAACTTACGTAAAGCCCTATTCGCAAACGACTTACACAAACGACGAAAAATTTGACGCTGTCCCGACGTCCATACTTAACATTGGCTACGCCTCCTATAGCAGGGGTAACTTTACGCTGGAAAAAGCCTTACGAAAAAAATGCGCCGGGCGCACGTACGTTTCTGAATTGGCGTTTCTAGCTCATTACCATATTCAACAAGTAAATTGACGGAAGCGCCACCTAGCGGCCAGCGTAAATATACAACTTAGATAAGGCGGCATAAGAGACTTACGCCACTCGTATCTTAGCAAAATTCCGGCGTATCTTGCTTTCTGAATACAGAAAAAAGATACGCTGGCGCATCCTAGAACTTACACGGCGTAGCTCGAGATAGGCCGACGTAAGTTCTTTCTGAATCCAGCCCATAGTCAGTGACTTAGTGGTTAGCATTGTTGTGGAGAGCTGGGATTCTGGTGTTACTTCTTGCCATGGCACAATATACTTACAGCTTATACATTTTCCCTAGTTTCAACTGCTGCTCAGGTGCTGTGATTTCCTTTGGAATTTATGAACTGGTCTTTGTGTGTTTATGGTTGTTTTAGGGAGTTTAAAATGTGTTTTTGTTTTTTTGGGAGAAAAGACCTTATTAAAGGTTTTAAAAGGTTAGTCTTAACTCCTGTAAAGTATATGATTGGAGCTATATTAACCACTTCCTGCCCAGGCGAAATTTCTGCTTCCGGGACTGTGTCAATTTAACTGACAATTGCGCGGTCATGCGACGTGGCTCCCAAACAAAATTGACATCCTTTTTTTCCCACAAACAGAGCTTTCTTTTGTTGGTATTTGATCGCCTGTGCGGTTTTTATTTTTTGTGCTATAAACAAAAAAAGAGCGTCAATTTTGAAAAAAACACAATGGGCCAGATTCAGATACACTTAATATTGCGCTGCGTAATCGAAATACTCTACGCTGCCGTATTTCACCAGGCTCTACACCGAATCCTGGTAGATTTTTGCCCGTATGCTACGGCGGCGTAGTTTATTTCTCGCCGCGTAATCGAAATACGCGATTGGGGGGCGTGAAGCATTTAAATTAAGCGCGTCCCCGCGGTGATCGAACTGCGCATGCTCCGTTCAGAAATTTCCCGCCGTGCATTGCGCAAAATCACGTTGTTACGTCATTCGTTGTTTGAGTAGCGTCGTTTACGAACATTCCTATTCCCGGACGACTTACGTAAAAAATAATAAAAGACGTCGGAAAACGTAGAAATTCGACGCAGGAACGACGGCCATACTTAACATGGGCTGTCTAATATTAGACCAGCAAAAAGCTGGTATAGTGTTACGTAAAAAAAAGATGACTAAAGGTGCCGTAAGAGATTGCAATTGAAGATCGTAATTTCTGGGATCGCCGGCAAAAGCTCATTAGCATACCCCGACGCGGAAAACGACGGGAAGTCCACCCAGTGTCCGCAATTTTATTGCAGCGTAGATCCGAAGGCGTACAAACACGTAATCCAGTCGAATTGAAGCCCGCAGCCGTCTATTCATGGTTTGAGGTTTGCGACTAGCTAAAAAACGTGCGTAATTTGAAATTACTCCAGTCTAACACCAGTTAGACAGGCGTAATCGCTCGGTGAATCTGGCCCAATATTTTTTACTTTTTGCTATAATAAATATCCCATTTAAAAAACAAACAAACATTTTTTCTCAGTTTATGACGGATACGTATTCTTTTTGGTAAAAAAAAAAAAAAAATCGCAATAAGCGTATAGGGACTGGGTTGCGCAAAAGTTATAGCGCCTACAAAATAGACATAATTATGAATGTTTTTTATTATTTTTTTTTTACTAGTAATGGCGGGGATCTGCGATTTTTTTATTGGGACTGCGACATTATGGCGGACACATCGGACACTTTTGACACATTTTTGGGACCATTCATATTTATGCAGTGAACAGTGCTATAAATATGCACAATTACTGTATAAATGTGACTAGCAGGGAAGGGGTTAACCACTAGGGGGCGGGGAAGGGGTTAAATGTGTAGCCTAGTGAGTGTTCTAACTGTAGGGGGAGGGGGGTGACTGGGGGAGGTGACCGATCTGTGTCCCTATGTACAAGGGACACGGCATCGGTCTCCTCTCCCTGACAGGACGTGGAGCTCTGTGTTTACACACAGAGCTCCACGTCCCTGCTCAGTTACTGGGCAATCGCTGGTGCCTGGCGGCAATCGTTAGCGCCGGGCACGCGCATCGTGATCCCAGCAAAGCAGCGGGTGCACGCTCACGCTGCCGGCGGTGCGCAGCGCCCCCTAGCGGCTTTAAAAGACGAGGACGTCCTGTCAGAACAACTGAGCTACCTTGCCGCCGTCAATTGATAGTGGCTGGTAGATAAGCGGTTAAAGGAGTTGTAAAGAAATTTTTTTTTCACCTTAATGCAATCTATGCATTAAAGTGAAAAAACATCTGATGACGCCGCCCCCCCCCGTTTTACTTTATCTGACCCCTCGAAAGTCCCACGCTCGGTACCGAGATCCTCTTCGCCGCTCAGCCTGGCCGCTGATTGGCTATAGCAGATGGATTGAGAGCAGCGCAGCCATTGGCTGGTGCTGCTGTCAATCACATCCAGTGACGCGGCGTGCCTAGGGGCGGGGCTGAGTGATACTGTGAGCGGCTATGGCCGTTTACTCTATCACGGGAGCATGCCCGCAACTCACCACCATGCGAGTGCTCTCACATTATTGTGGCGAGTTCTTGCGGGGAGGACCAGAGACAGCCGCCAAGGGACTCTAAATTCCACTTTTTTTTGCTATTGGTCGTAGGAATGTACCTACCCTCTCTTGCTTGTTTCTGGGACGTACTATAGACTATGAGATTTGTAGTTTGTATAGAGCAGTCAACATACTGTAAATGCTACTAACATTTTAAACAAACAGAAGTGTGTGTGTGTGTGTGTGTGGGGGGGGGGGGGGGTTAAAAGAGGAGTCAGGAACTTACAGAGGTACAAGAAAGCAAACAACACAGTTAGAAGTGGTTTCATAAAAAATAGTTTACAGGTCCATTAGGTAGTAATTGGAGAATATGGATCATATTTAGTGTCACTTTAAGTAGTGACTCTCAGCTAGACTGTCTGTTGTTATAAAGTCTTATAGAGCCTTTACTATTAGCCTGACTGAGTCACAGATACATTTCTGTGAAGAGTTTATGTTTATGCATGTTGTTTGCCAAACTGAACATGTTTTGCATTATTGCTTTTACGTTTGCACCTGTTTAGTAAACTAGATTCACTGGTTTACTACATATACTATAGAATAGCAAGACAAACTTGATACAGCAAGCAAGAAAAGTGCATGCAGGCTGCCAGTTCACAAAGGATAAGCTGTGTGTGTTGAAGACTACCCTAAGGCCCCTTTCACCTGGGACAGACTCGGATTAGTTCAGCAGAGGATTTTGTAGGGTAAGCAGATGACACTTCCTCCTTGTTGGGCATCACGTGTGGGTCACACAGGAGGCCTAACTCGGGGTGGGTTCTTCTGGGCTATGCTAGGCACTTTGTACAGGGTCATTGCTTTATACATGGAGTACCTTTACTTGAACAGATGAATTAATACTATTAACCTCTCTCAATGTATTACACACCATCACAATCACTTGTACAATACCCAGAGCCAATGCCCTCTCCACCTGTCCTGTGTATCATCAACACCTAACTCCGAACAACATCATGGGGTCCTGTCGTGCACTTAGCACTGACTCTACATGTGTACTTAATTTAACTCTTCATCTCTCATACCTGTGTACAGGATTGAGAGCCTTGTTGCTATGCAAGATGGATCGCTGACAACATCGCTGCAAGACGCTATCTCTCCTGCCACATTTACAACAGGCTGCTAGAGAAACCTTTGTTACCCTTGGTAACCACTGATTATTGACCTGAACTGCAACTATTAAAGGCGGTTATTTGCATTATACCCCTTTACCAACTTCAGACCAGGCAAAGTTTCAAACGCTTAACTTGAATCAATTAACATGACATACACATATGACAGTCTGAAATAAAGTGCAAACATTAACCTAACATTCCTACTCCCTAACACAGGCTTGTATTTGCCACAGCATACCTTATAAGAAAGAATCCATCTGAGGTAGAGTCCATGGTTGGTGTTTTGCAGGAGGGACTGCAAGTCTCAGCAATCCTTCTGGGCAGTGGGAACTCTAACTTTGGTACATCACTGAAAATTCAGAATCGGGTGGTGGCAAGGAGTGGGTTAAGGTAAACTGAATCGACCAGAGCCGAACCAGCAGAACAGCAAAAATAACTCTAGTAGACATGTGCGATTCTGTTCGTAACGAATGGATTTTCGTACGAATTTGTTAGTATTCGTACATTTGGAACATCCGAATAGCTTGAAGTACTAAAATACAAAAATTACGGAATTACGAATAAGCAAAATAACGAACAAGCGAAAATACGAACCTACTAAACTTACTAAACTTACTAAAATATGAAACACCGAAACAGCAAAAGAACGAAAATGACATAACAAACGATTTGCATTCTGTATTTTAAATCCTTTGTCTGTTTGTATATGCGTATTTTCATTTGTATGTTCGTATTTTCACTTGTGTGTTTTATAAACTCGTCTCTTTGTCTGTTCGTAAATTTGTGTACTCAAATTGTTCTTTCGAATGGGCACTGGGCAGTGTAGTTAGTGAGTGATGTATCTTACTTAATATCTTAGCCAATCAGCTTATCTCTTTTGTGCTGAGTCACATTGGACAGTGTAAAGCCTTGTTTACACGATCGGACTTCAAACAAACATTTCCGTGGATTTTTGTCCGAAGGACTTTTGAAACCGAAAAAGTTTGTCCGATGCAGCGTACACACGGTCGGATTTTTTGGAAAACGTGCTCATTTTGAAGTTTGTCGGCAAAACCGTGTGTACAGGGCTTAAGAGAAAGTCTATCTTAATATGGATTAGCCGCGTGTTGAAAATTAAACTAAAAATACGAGATTGCGAATGACCGCGCCACAATGTATTTGCGAAAGTACAAAATTATGAATCCATTAAACGAAAATTATTACAGTATCTAATAAAATTACGAATTTCAAATCAACGGAGATAAATTAGACAAAATTACGAATCATTTGGTATAAACGAAAATAAAACTGTTACGAAAATACGAACGGGTCCGAATAGAAAAACGTGCGTCTTACGAAATACGAACAGGTCCGAATAGGAAAACTTGCGTCTTTACGAAATTACGAATCTTTACAAATCTACGGAACGAGACAAAACAAAAAGATTTTTTTTGTTGTGGACATGTCTAAACTCTAGGGATCTGGCTTCCGCCCCCTTTTATAACGCACAGACCCAGAGGGTCAAACTCTGCTGTCTGGTTACATCTGACTGCCCTCTGATCCACCTCGATGAAAGGGGATGGATCCCATTATGTTTTTTTTTTTGCGGACTGGATCAGATTGGACGTAGGTGCGTGTGTTGGAGGTAATTGGACACAAGTCTGTATACACCCACTGGTCAATTTGGCTAAATGGAGGATCTGATCATGTCTGCCAGAAAAACTGACAGGTGGACCTGATCACACCCTTTGTTTAAAAGGTCTTAAGACTATGTAACATTTTAGGGCATTTAACTTGAACTACAATCTGCATTTTGATAACTTCTCTGGCTGTTGATCAGTGACAGATTCCGATTAGTCATGTGTAGTCTACAGGGAGTGCAGAATTATTAGGCAAATGAGTATTTTGACCACATCATCCTCTTTATGCATGTTGTCTTACTCCAAGCTGTATAGGCTCGAAAGCCTACTACCAATTAAGCATATTAGGTGATGTACATCTCTGTAATGAGAAGGGGTGTGGTCTAATGACATCAACACCCTATATCAGGTGTGCATAATTATTAAGTAACTTCCTTTTCCTTTGGCAAAATGGGTCAAAAGAAGGACTTGACAGGCTCAGAAAAGTCAAAAATAGTGAGATATCTTGCAGAGGGATGCAGCACTCTTAAAATTGCAAAGCTTCTGAAGCGTGATCATCGAACAATCAAGCGTTTCATTCAAAATAGTCAACAGGGTCGCAAGAAGCGTGTGGAAAAACCAAGGCGCAAAATAACTGCCCATGAACTGAGAAAAGTCAAGCGTGCAGCTGCCAAGATGCCACTTGCCACCAGTTTGGCCATATTTCAGAGCTGCAACATCACTGGAGTGCTCAAAAGCACAAGGTGTGCAATACTCAGAGACATGGCCAAGGTAAGAAAGGCTGAAAGATGACCACCACTGAACAAGACACACAAGCTGAAACGTCAAGACTGGGCCAAGAAATATCTCAAGACTGATTTTTCTAAGGTTTTATGGACTGATGAAATGAGAGTGAGTCTTGATGGGCCAGATGGATGGGCCCGTGGCTGGATTGGTAAAGGGCAGAGAGCTCCAGTCCGACTCAGACGCCAGCAAGGTGGAGGTGGAGTACTGGTTTGGGCTGGTATCATCAAAGATGAGTTTGTGGGGCCTTTTCGGGTTCAGGATGGAGTCAAGCTCAACTCCCAGTCCTACTGCCAGTTTCTGGAAGACACCTTCTTCAAGCAGTGGTACAGGAAGAAGTCTGCATCCTTCAAGAAAAACATGATTTTCATGCAGGACAATGCTCCATCACACGCGTCCAAGTACTCCACAGCGTGGCTGGCAAGAAAGGGTATAAAAGAAGAAAAACTTATGACATGGCCTCCTTGTTCACCTGATCTGAACCCCATTGAGAACCTGTGGTCCATCATCAAATGTGAGATTTACAAGGAGAGAAAACAGTACACCTCTCTGAACAGTGTCTGGGAGGCTGTGGTTGCTGCTGCACGCAATGTCGATGGTGAACAGATCAAAACACTGACAGAATCCATGGATGGCAGGCTTTTGAGTGTCCTTGCAAAGAAAGGTGGCTATATTGGTCACTGATTTGTTTTTGTTTTGTTTTTGAATGTCAGAAATGTATATTTGTGAATGTTAAGATGTTATATTGGTTTCACTGGTAAAAATAAATAATTGAAATGGGTATATATTTGTTTTTTGTTAAGTTGTCTAATAATTATGCACAGTAATAGTCACCTGCACACACAGATATCCCCCTAAAATAGCTAAAACTAAAAACAAACTAAAAACTACTTCCAAAAATATTCAGCTTTGATATTAATGAGTTTTTTGGGTTCATTGAGAACATGGTTGTTGTTCAATAAAAAAATTAATCCTCAAAAATACAACTTGCCTAATAATTCTGCACTCCCTGTATCTTCACTATCAGCTCCATAAAAATAAAAAAAAGTATATGTTAATGTGTATGAGTGCATGCATGCTGGGGGTGGGGAGCAATACATTGAAGAGTAGCATAATTCAAAGAACTGTTGTCTATGGGGAAAAAATAAATTATTTGACTCCATTGATCAATAAATAAAATGACATTGATCACAGCAACTTCACAGAGAAAAGCAGCAAGCTTTGCTTTCCTGACACTTTTCTGTTGTCTGCTTCTTATGGCAGGCTCAGTGGGGGCACATGCTTCTCTGTGTCTGTCTTCCATAAGGCTGCAAATGCCCATGTGTGCAAATGATTTCTATTCAGCATAAGTCATAGCTATTCAAATAGCACTAGACCATAATTCACAGTAGATACATTGGATAAACTTGTGTGAAAGCTAGATGATTAATAGGTAGACATATGACTTTAGCAATCTGATCAATCAATAACATTCAATAAAAAGGCATTGCCATAACTGACTGCAAACATGTTTTCCTTTAACCTCCCTGGCGGTATGATTATTTCAGATTTTAGGTGCTGAAAGCGGTACCATTATTTGCAAGGAAATTTGGCGTTTTATACTGTAGGCCTGTAATTCTTTGGAATAACTCACTTACATCTGTCCAAACAAGAGTCTAGTAGGCATCCCGGGTACGAAAAAGTTTGAAAAACAAAATAAAAAAATAATAATATAATAAATAATTATAACAAATAATAATACAATTATAATAAAAATTATTCAATAATGTAATCAAATCAAAAACACTGAAATTTGCTCAGTTGCAGAATTGTCGCTATTATTACTTTTATTTTTTTATGACGAATTTCCCCACAAATCGCTATCGCTTAATTCTGCAGGTGATTATAATTTATTATCGCTGTTTTCTAGCTGATCTAAAAGCACTTTTGACATAAAGGGACACTTTTGGTTGCTATGGACAATCTACAGTTTGAAGGCAGAAAGAACAGTTTTTATTATACAAAAGTACATGTAGGGCACTGGGCAGACCACTAGGGACAAGGGGGGGGGGGGTGTGTGTATTTTTTACATACAGTACTGTAATCTATAAGATTACAGTATACTGTATGTAATGTTTTTACTTACTTTTTTAAATTTGTTGCCGTTCTCCGCCCCCTGTGCGCCGTAACGTCGCAGGGAACAGAGATCATCAGCACACAGGGACACTGTGTGAATCGAGCGAGGACCCGCTCGCTTACACAGCTGGGAGGCATCGCAGGATCCAGGGACAAGGTAAGTAACTTTGTCTGTGGCTGCTGCGAGGCGATCCCGAGTCTGGCTTGGGGATACCGCTTTTGGTATTGAAATCTTACCCTGTGCCAGACCCCGAAATACCGCCAGGGGGGTTAAAGGGCAACTTCACTTTCGGGAGGGAAAAAATAACAAATAAAGAACAAATAATACAGTGCATATGATTGCGACACTTATCATTTTGTAATTGAATGTTATTAAAAATGACCTGTCCTTTTCAATCTGCGGCCAAAGTAATTTTCTGAGAATGCAATAAAATATGGCTACCTGAAGTTGTTCTGTCCACAGAGTGTGTACTGACCACTCCCCAGAAACATAATTTCCTGCTTGTGTGATTGGCTCACCAATTTTCCCAGAAGTCTGCCTAAGATACAATTCAGATTTCAGACATGCCCTGCAACAAAATTGTCATTTTTTGAGAGATACTTTTAATAGGAACACGTCTAAAGGGATTCAGGTCCAGCAAATGTCCTCATTGTGACCTGCAGCTGCACACCTGACAGTTAATTATGAAACCACTCCCATTAGACCCACTGAGTGCAGAGCCACAGAGAAACACACAGGGATTTCTTCAGAAAAACACAAGGTAGGAATCTGCAACAAAGTTTATTTTAATCCTTGCAATGTACATAGATCACCCAGAGGGGAATGTTTTTTTCTCAACAAAAGTGGAGTTACGCTTTAAGTATATTACAGAGTCTACAGCAAGCCTTCTAGTGCAAAGTTCACATACAGAGCTGGCAAGCACACACTTTGTACAACAAAATGACTATTTTTTTCAGCCCTGACAGTGGATTGAGTTAATAGATTGTACCCCTTGTATATTTACTTGAAACAGCGTGATCTATTTAGGTCGCCAAGGCTTCATTACAATGACAAAATACAGAGAGAGAAAACACACATCTTATTGACACAAGATACTAAATTATAGACCCCCCACCAACTTATCTAACAATCTCACGTACACGATGCTCTCTGCTACCTTAGAACGTTCAAGGCGAGCATACTGTCTCTCCTGCTGGCTCTGGATTGAATTAACTTGATTAGCTGAGAAATTTTCAACATATTTGTCCTTCTCTTGCTAATCAATTTTAATCAATCTACTGCAGAAAATTAATTGAAATTCTACTGAAATTGCTGTTCCTCTCGCTGATAAATGGATAGAATTCTGTTTCTTAGAGCTATTGTATTCAGGCCGTCCAAGCTGCGGAGAAAACAATATTAATTCTTTAGTGTCGACGCGAAGAAAAATAAAGAGTTCTGCAGTGAGATATATATGGTATCAAGAAAATACACATTTGAGCAGCTAGAAGATCATTTTTGTAGTGCCATAATTATCATACCATCTTTTCAAAGCAGGCTTTTAATGTTGTCATGAAATGTATGTTATTTTATATGTCAAACCCAGTTATGCTGTTCTTACATCTCTCCCAACTCACTATAAAAAGTAGGTTTGAATCTATGGCAGCCATAATAGAAATGCATCAAAGAAATGTCTTTGAGATAAAGAGCATGTTATCCTACTTATTCATATTACCTTTTGTGTTTGTTTGATATACAGTAAATGTTAAAGAATGTATAGGATAATGAACCCTTGCTATAAATTCTAAGAATATTTTCAAGATACAGTAAAGAGCTTCAGATTAAGTGCATCACCATGGAATTCCAAGGTGTATATATTTTACTGAACATTATATGCCAGGCCCTATAAAATTTCAAACCTTTTTCACAGGTAATGGTTTGTAGACACAAAATAACTGAATGACTGGATGCCTGGGAGATCGCTCTCTTTTTCAGTTATATCTATTTAAGATGCTAGGGGGAGCTTTCTAGGTATTTGTGTGCATGCTTTTGCCAAGAAACGTAGGTGAGTGTCAGGTATATTTTTTTGGAAGTGGCACAAAGTTTGCTAGTTCAATGCAGGAGAAAAGTTAAAGATGTGGAAGCAGGGGCGGACTGACAACTCATGGGGCCCCTGGGCAATAGGAGATTATGGGGCCCCCGGGCAATAGGAGATTGTGGGGCCCCCGGGCAATAGGAGATTATGGGGCCACACAGTATACACATACAGTATACATACACAGTATACACACAATATGCACACAGTATAAAGTACAGTCCAAATGTTTGGACACACCTTCTCATTCCAAGAGTTTTCTTTATTTTCATGACTATGAGTCACACTGAAGGCATCAAAACTATGAATTAACACATGTGGAATTATATACATAACAAAAAAGTGTGAAAATATATGTCATATTCTAGGTTCTTCAAAGTAGCCACCTTTTGCAGCAGACACATCTCTAGAACAACTGTTAAGAGGAGACTGTGTGAATCAGGCCTTCATGGTAGAATATCTGCTATGAAACCACTGCTAAAGAAGGGCAATAAGCAGAAGAGACTTATTTGGGCTAAAGAACACAATAAAATCTGTGCTTTGGTCTGATGAGTCCAAATTTGAGATCTTTGGTTCCAACCACCGTGTCTTTGTGAGACGCAGAAAAGGTGAACGGATGGACTCTACATGCCTGGTTACCACCGTGAAGCATGGAGGAGGAGGTGTAATGGTGTGGGGGTGCTTTGCTGGTGACACTGTTGGGGATTTATTCAAAATTGAAGGCATACTGAACCAGCATGGCTACCACAGCATCTTGCAGCGGTATGCTATTCCATCCGGTTTGCGTTTAGTTGGACCATCATTTATTTTTCAACAGGACAATGACCCCAATCACACCTCCAGGCTGTGTGAGGCGGCGTAAACGCGGCAGGGAATCTCGACGGGCAGAACACATCGTTCCGCCCGTCGAGGTTCCCTGCCGGCCGTCGAAATCGGTGACCCGCCCATCGGGAATGGCAACCAGTCATTCTTCCGGGCGGGCCGTCGAGGAAATAGAGAGCGTGCTCTCTATTTCTGCTCGACGGGCTTCCCGACGGGAAGCTCGCCGAGACCGTACACACGGCCGAGGTCCTCGCTGGAATGTGCATTCCAGCGAGGTTCTCGCTGGTTTTCAGCGAGAACCTCGGCCGTGTGTACGCCGCCTAAGCACGCTCTCTATTTCCTCGACGGCCCGCCCGGAAGAATGGCTGGTTGCCATTCCCGACGGGCGGGTCGCCGATTTCGACGGCCGGCAGGGAACCTCGACGGGCGGAACGATGTGTTCTGCCCGTCGAGATTCCCTGCCGTGTGTATGCCGCCTAAGGGCTATTTGACCAAGAAGGAGAGTGATGGGGTGCTGCGCCAGGTGACCTGGCCTCCACAGTCACCGGACCTGAACCCAATCGAGATGGTTTGGGGTGAGATGGACTGCAGAGTGAAGGCAAGAGGGCCAACAAGTGCTAAGCATCTCTGGGAACTCCTTCAAGACTGTTGGAAGACCATTTCAGGTGTCTACCTCTTGAAGCTCATCAAGAGAATGCCAAGAGTGTGAAAAGCAGTAATCAAAGCAAAAGGTGGCTACTTTGAAGAACCTAGAACATGACATATTTTTAGTTGTTTCACACTTTTTTGTTATGTATATAATTCCACATGTGTTAATTCATAGTTTTGATGCCTTCAGTGTGAATCTACAATTTTCATAGTCATGAAAATAAAGAAAACTCTTGGAATGAGAAGGTGTGTCCAAACTTTTGGTCTGTACTGTACATACACACAGAATACACACACTGAAAAGGTACTGGAGAGGTGGGGCAGCTATAATCTTGGGATATAAAAAAAAAGGTATTTACATACTGTCCCTGGTTTTACTAAAGCTGGCAACCCTTATAAGGCCTCCTAGTGGCATTAGGGCCTCGGGCAGTGCCCGACTGCCCAAATGGTTAGTCTGCCCCTGTGTGGAAGTAAATCAGGCAGGAAGTGTTAAGCCAGGTGATGCATAAGCCAGGTTTAAACATGTAATTGAGGTAGGCAACCCATGAAAAAAGTATAGGGTAACCTACGCCTTGTAATGGGTTAACGTGGTTCTAAAGGTAATTTATTTTACTTTAAAGGGGTGTTTCAGCCTGTTTTTAAGCTTATTAAAAGTCAGCAGCTAAAAAAAGTGTAGATGCTGGCCTTTAATAAAAAGACACTTACCTGCTCCACGGTTCCAGCGACGTGTTGGCCGGGGCTCCGCTCCTCGCCCCCCCTCAAAGGCGGGCGTCTTCATTCCTAGTGTGGGCACCCAGCAGTGACAGCTTTCGGCTTCACGGCCGGGCACCCACTGCGCATGCGCGAGCGGCACTGCGCATGCGCGAGCGCCGCAACGCCGTCTGATTAGACAGGCGATCGCCTACTCGGCGGAAGGAAGTCCCACTCCTCCTGAAGCCCCCACTCCCCCTCAAAAAAAATTACATGCCAAATATGGCATGTAAGGGGGCAAGGAGTGAATTAAGCGGAAGTTCCATTTTTGCCACTTGCTGTGCCTTTCCCCCCCTTAAATACTTACCTGAATCGATCCAGCGCTGTGCCCTTCTCTCCTCTCCCCCCATTTTCACAGGCTTGGTTGAGAGCAGTGAGAGCCATTGGCTCCTGTTCCTATCAGTCAAATCCTGTGTACAAAGATTGGGGGCAGGGCAGAGCTGCGCTGTGTTTGTAAAGGAACAAATACAGTTCAACTCAGAATCAAGCCTGCATGTCTGGTACCAGAGCAAGCGACCTGCTATGGGGGCAGATGCAGAATAGAAGGAGTAGAGAGGGCCAGCTGGGGTCACCAGAAGAGGAGGTTCGGGGCTGACCAGAACAAGTGAGTGTAATATGTTTTATTATTTTAATTTTTAAATTAATTACCTTTAAAACCATTTTAAGTTGAGGAAAGTGGAAAAATAGCATCTGGACCCATAGGGTTATCTGACAGGTATTGCTATCTCAAAGTATTGATGTTGATGTAAACAATGTGGTTTCTGGGCAGGAAGCTTCTATGCACCAGAGTATCTCCACTGTCTGCTTAGCTTGTTGTGTAATGTAACGGAAGTGGAAAATTAGGCATCATGCCCCTGCCAAGAGGTCCAGATATCATTTGATTAGCCGCTATATTGCTTTTACAGGCAGGGAGGGTCCACCACCCCACACCGCCTCTTCAGGCTCTCCCTTGCAATTGAGGAGCCCGAGATCTGATCCAGCAGTGGCACCGGGTTACCATAGAGCTGGCTATGGACTGGATGGTATGACTCAAACCCTGTATGATTGGCCTAAGCCAGAGATTCAGCAGCTCTCCAGTTCCAGGCTAAGAGGTTCTAAAAAGATAAGGAACAGAGGGTGCACCAGCCTACCGCATTACCTTTGCAACAAAAACTGACGTGTTTCAAGGGGGATCCCCTCTTCCTCAGAGCTAAGTTTAGAATGCAGTTAATTCAAAGTCTGCAACGGGCGTCGGCAACGGGGTCTTGTGAGGAGTTGGTGCCGAGGTTGAAATCCCCAAGCAGCAAAAGGTGTTTGCTGTTAAGGGTGTAAGTGGAGATGAACTCCTTCAATGATGGTAGCAGCTGCGATTTTGGGCCGGGTGGCCTATAGCAGAGAAGCATGTGGATGGTCTCCTTTGAATTTTTTTGCAGTTGCAGAGTAAGGGTTTCCATGAATGGAAGAGGGTTTTGAAGTACTGGTTTAGTGATCGCAAGGTGAGTCTTGTGGATCACCGCCAGGCCTCCTCCTCTTTGCCCTATTGTGTTTTCCGTTATAATACGGTAGTTTTCTGGCACCAGTTCTCCTAGAATGGTGTTACAGTCGGCTGTAAGCCAGCTCTCTGTAATAAACTGGCAGTCTAGATCGCATTGTAGAATGAGGTCATGGATTTCCAGTCAGTGTTTTACTGCCGATCTTGTGTTGATCAAAGCACATGATATGTGCTTAGGCTCGGATAAATGGCTGAAATATCTGACACTCGATCGATTCTCAATAGTCGCTCAATTCTTAAGGCTTTTTTGGTGATGGCTGGTAGTATTGCGGCGAATTGCGTCAAACTCCAAATGGTTTCTGCAGAATATTGCCGATATGCCATGGTTGCCAGACACCAGGGGGGGAGTTTTCAAGGGCGATGGAGAGAGGAATTGGCTAAATCCTCTCTCCTGGCTTGGTCCAGAGGAAGGCAAAAAAAAAACCCTGGCCGTGCTGGTCTAATATGCTCCAGCAGGGGCAAAAAAATTCCTTCCTGACCCCGTGAGAGGCGATCGGGTGACCCCTGGATCAAGCTTCTGTTTGTGTTGAGACGAGAAGGGGCTGGGCATGAGAGGTGGACTTATTGCTGGGTGTAGCAGGATGCAGCCTAGGGCTGACAGTTAGGTGGATCAGTGATGCCGGGGGAGATACAAAGGCAAAATCAGGGAAGGGTGGCTGTCCTTCCGGGGTAAGGGGGGTTTCCTGGATGGTTTGGTGGGGATTCCAGGGTGTGAGGCCGCGAGTGAAGCCGCGGTCTTTCCTAGATCGCGGCCCCGCAAATCAGCGCATGCTGGCGCGGGTGTCCAAAAAACAGCCCTAGAATGGCGGAATTGCAGCGGAGAGGTGGCTCAGGGGATGGAGGAAAGGAGCAGGGGAGAGCCGTTGGGCATGGGATGTTTGCTGCGGCTTGTCCTGAAAAGGACGGCCGTCAGCAATTTCAGTGGATGGCTCTTACCTGTTAGCCTCCCTGGAGTGAGGAGGGGAACCAGGGGAGGCCGGAGAGCCAGGGAACTGATCCACTGCTGATCCACTGCGGTTCAGAAAGAAACGGACAGCAATGACAGGGGGATGGAATCCTTGCCTGCCTGTCTGTCTAAATGCTGGAGAGAGGCTTACCCCCAGATCTACAGCGACTGCATTTCCAAGTGCACTTCCAAGTGCACTAGCAGTGTGCTTGTAGTGCAAAGTGCATTTGCCTTTAGTAAATCAACCCCAAAGAGTTTACGCATGTTAGACCTTTCCCAGGGCCCGTTACCAGTTAGGCAGGCTTCCCACAGCTAATGGGGAAGTCTTGGCATGCATAAAAACTACACAATCGTGAAGGTGAGACCTCTTTGAACTTTCCAGCTATGTTACCTTAGCCTTATACATACTGTTCTATGTGAGACTATTGTGATGGAGATATTACAAAGTATTGTTCATGTGCCACAAAGTTGGAACATCAGAGAACTTCACTTTCTCTCTGCTTTACAATATTACACTGTATTGCTGTGCGTAAATTAATAATTTTCCTACATGTTACATTAAAAAGTGTTCTTGTGCCTAGGGGCTTAGCAAAAGCTAGAGATGAATTTTAGAGAAAATCTTCTGGGATCAGAACATGGAAAATCATTTTTGCTCACAGACACTGTTTAGCTGTTACACCTTATAACATAATTTATACTTGTTTCAGAGAGAACTAGCTCATTGATGTGTAGCTAGATTATGTCACAAACGTAAGTTTGAGATCACCTGCAGTCAGTTAATCATGAGCCTTTATCAGTGAGGTATTTTTGATTGCATTGCCTAATATTTCCTAACAACTAAGGCCACGTACACACGATCAAATCTGTCTGCTGGAAACGGTCTGCTAGACCGTCCCAGCAGACAGATTTGATCGTGTGTACGGGCGAGCCGACGGATTTGGCCACCCGACAGATTTCAAAGCATGCTTTGAAATCTATCGGGTGGGAACCCGTCCGCCCGACATGTCTGCTGGTTAGTACACTTACCAGCAGACATGTTGTCTCGCACCGGCGCCGAATGGATTCGGCGCATGCGCGGAAGTGTTTTACTTCCTGGTGCGGTGACGTGGAGGCGTCAACGTCACCGCCACGTCACCGACACGTCAGCGTGCCGTCTGCTGGCGGGGATTTTGGTTTGCTCATGTGTACACGCGAGCAAACCAAAATCCAAAGAGACAGATTTGTTCAAATCGGTCGGTCCGACTGATTTGAACAAATGAATTGCCTCGTGTGTACGAGGCCTAAGAGTTCATATACATAGACATAATAAGGTGCTACTGAGCTGCATATAGCTGATTTAAATAGCTTTTTCATTCACACCAATTAATGCCGCGTACACACGATCACTTTTTGTGATGAAAAAAAACGTTGTTTTATCTCACGAAACAAAACAACATTTTTCAAACTTCATTTTAAAAAACGTTGTTGCTTACACACCATCGTTTTCTGAAAATGCTCTTGCGGTTGAAATATTATAGAATATTGCGCTAAGAACAACTAATAATGTGATACCAGTACAAATAATCAGGTGCAATCAATATATAAATTAGTGATAAAAATGTGTCCACATAGGAGCAATCACAGAGAGAACTGCTCTCTAGTACTGACAATGCATATCCAGCAGCGTGTTGAATAAACCACCATGCATTGATAGTCAATTGCTCACAACACGAGCATAGAGTGTATACAATTAGCCAACTTTCACCTCCGCTCCACACGATTCCCATGGATATGTGAAAGAAAAAAATACACAATATAGCATAATATTGTTACGATTAGTAAAACGGTGCGATAGCTAAAGACTGATGCACTCATGAATTCCCCTATTTGTTTGCCGCTCAGTAACAAGGCTGAGATCCTCACTCGGGGACTCCGATGGTCTCATCACGATAGGCTCTTTCCCTACGCGTTGCGTAACTTGTCACGTGACTTAATCATGGGTATTGTCCGTGAACAGCACCATCTGAGTCATTTATGGTGTTCAATAGGACGTATTCCCGGAAGTGAGCAAACAGAGGGAGCGCATAAGTTACATCATTGCAGGCAGCAAAGTTAAATATGTCACTGAACAATCTTTAATAAAAAAAACAATACAATATATATATATCTTCACTAAAACGGGGGAAAAAAGCACTATAGATGCAATTATCCCATGCAATGTGGCAATAATATACAATATGATGAGGTACTGAAACAATACTGATAGTTCCCTCTAGTGGCCACAGTTGATATAGTTAGCTTGCCTCCCGTACAGGTAAATGCTAGTACAGAATAATTTAAAATAATTAAAATTCCAATTTTAAATTGTGATCAACACATTAAAAATGTATAACATATACACATTAAAACCTGTGTGTAGACACTACAATGCCCAGAATGCACATGATGCTAATGCATATATATGACCCCACTCAGGTAATTAAAAATGATACCTGTATATCAAAAATCAGAGATGAAGCAATTCAAGTCGAAATAAATATTAAGGCCATTAGGCGATAGAGACTTCATCTCGAAAATCCAACGAGATTCTGATTTGCTTAGCTCTCTTACTTTATTGCTCCCTCTCCAATGAGGGTTATATTTCTGTATTTCCCAGAATTTCATTCCCTTAGGATTTTTTTTTGTGGCATAGTTTGAAATGACGCGACACACTGTGTTTCGGAAAGCCCTTCTTTATATTCTGTATGTACACGGGCACTCCAAAACATACACAACCCCCTCAGTTCGGCACGTAATGAGATCATCAATTTGATACTCCTTTTTTGTAACATTAGATGTAAAATTAGAGCATTTCTGGCCCATGAAGTTGGTATGTTTACATGCGAAACACCTCTTGCAGGGAAAAAAACCTTTCCCCTGAAAGAAGGTTAATGAGTTGTTTCTTAAAGGGGGGTCCAGAATTTTTTAGCTACTAAATCCCTCAGGGTGGGTGCTCTCTGGTATACCACCCTAGGGTGATTTGGTAGAATGCCCTGCAGTTGACGATCAGCCTGTAGGATTGGCCAGTGCTTTTTAAAGATTGCCTCTAACTGTTTATGTTGAACGGTATAATTTAAAATGATAGGTAACTCTGTTCCATTGAAGCTCCCATCTCATAACTTGGAGCATGCTCGGGCATGCTCGGGTTTAAAAACGTTGTTTTAAACGTCGTTTTGCCCACACACGATCATTTTTTGTGAAACAAAAGACGACATTCTGAAAAAACTACACAAAAAATTCAAGCATGTTCGAATTTTTTTTTGGTAGTTTTTCAGAAGACATAAAACAACGTTTTGCCTACACACAATCATTTTAAATTACGTTTTTTAAAACGTTGTTTTATTTCATCACAAAAACGACTGTGTGTACGCGGCATAAGGCTCCATGCACATTTGCAAATACAGCAGTATGTGATTAGCTGCAGGAGACCCATTGGGGGTTCCCTGTGAAAAGTTGCAGGCTGAAAGCCTTTTTCATCAATAGGAGAATGACAGTTCTTCATGGCTTATCACATTTAGTCTCCCACATCCAGGGCCAATCATTCTCAGGTAATCACTGCATGAGCATTTACATTAGGGTGACCAGACTTCCCCAAACTGAAGACGCTATCCCCAGAACAAGTCTGTCTGTGGTTTTCTCCCCAGATTGGACTTTAACAGGGGCTCTGGCAATTTCAAAGATAGTCAGCGCAGAATAAAAAACAAAACTGAATTACACCCCGCCACTCCTACTAGCCTAGAGAGGGGGGGGGGGGCGTATTTTTACCATTATCTGTGCCCCTTTGTGATGATCATATGCTGGTCGTAGTGGAGGTACTATTTCTTCTGTTTCAGGCACATGCCCATTCTGCTCCCGCTCGCATTTTCTTCTGCCATAGCTTAAGTCCCGACCAGATGCCTGCCTGCTTATCTCCTCGCCTTCCCCTATGGAGTGATCTTACTCCGCTCAGCTCCACTCCCCACCCAGTAGTAGCGGGGGACTGGAGAGTAAGACCCCTTTCACACTAAGGTGCCTTACAGGCGCTACAGCGCTAAAAATAGCACATGCAAAGCACCTGTAAAGTACCTCTCCTGTCACACCAATGTGAAAGCCCAAGGTTGGACATCCAAAAAAGTCATTCAAGCAGCATCTTTTGGGCACTTTAGGAGCAGTGTATACACTGCTGCTAAAGCACCAAAACCCATTAAAATCAATGGGCAGCACCACCAAAGCGCCGGCAAAGTGCTGCTGCCACGGCACTTTGCGGGAGCTTTTAACCCTTTTTCGGCTGCTAGTGGGGGTTAAAAGTGCCCCGCTAGTGGCTGAAACGCACTGCTAAAACGACGGTAAAGCACCGCTAAAAATAGTGGCGCTTTACCGCCCCAATGCACCAGTGTGAAAAGGCTCTTAGACTTGAGAGGCTGTGAGGCGGGCGGGCGGCGTCGTCAGGCAGAAAGAGGCAGCTGAGCTCAGCTGGCAGTGTACAGCAGCAGGAACAGAGGGGAAGCGGATCCGATCGCGGAGCTGCCAGTGCCTTCAAGGCTTCAACACAGGTGTGCTTTAGGGGTTTCTGTGAATAGACTACATTGCACTGTGTCTGTCTCTCTGGCATAATGGATGGTATTATAATGCACAGGCAGCAGGCACTCTATCATGGCTCTGGCTGGTAGTGCACTGTCACAGAGTGTCACATAACATGGCTGATTTTGTTAACTTATTGATCATAAGTATCAGCACCCAGCAGCCATAGTTATATGACACACTGGGGGTTATTTACTAAAGGCAAATTCAAAGGCAAACCCACTACTATTAATAAAATCCTTAATAAAAAAAAAAAAGCCAGCGATGTAATCCATTCTCGAGCTCCAACAATGATCTCCAGCGAGGGTACGACGCACATGATCCTGCCTCCACCGTAGGTACCCGACAAATAACATGCCGGCAGCCTGACAGCTCTTATATACTGTAGATGAGGATGGGTTCAGAGACGCAAGGGGAATCCCAGTGACATGTACGGATGACCCCGCCCCCCTCTGGTGAAACGGGAAACCTGCGTTACATCAGAGGGTGCGGGGTCACCGGTACATGTCACTGGGTAACCCCGGGTGATTCCCCTTGCATCTCTGGCCTCGCCCTCAGCTATATAAGAGCCGTCAGGCTGGCAGCGCGTCATTCATCGGGTGCATCCGGTGGAGACAGGATTGTGTGCGTCATATCCTCGCTGGAGATTGCTACAGATCAAGAATGGATTACATCGCTGGAATCTTTTTTATTTATTTATTTTTAATTTTTAATAAAGGACTTGTCCTAAGCCGTCTCCTGTTGTTTTTAACATTTTGACACTTTTTTTGTGAAATGGTAGGCCTTACCAATTCACATAGGAGGCTGGGATATGGGGGTCCCCTTTGTTAAAGGGGGCTTCCAGATTTCGATAAACCCCCGGCCGCAGACCCCCACAACCACCGAGCAAGGGTTGTGGGGATGAGGCCCTTGTCCCAATCAACATGGGGACATCCTCCCCATGTTGAGGGCATGTGGCCTGGTATGGTTCAGGGGGGAGCTCTCTCATCCTCCCTTCTTTTCTTACCAGGTTGCATACTTAGATAAGCGTCTGGTATGAATTTTTGGGGGGAGAACCACACGCCATTTTTTTCTTTTTGACGCAGAGTTCCCCTTTAAAACCATACCAGACCTGAAGGGTCTGGTATGGATTTTTGGGAGGAACCCCACGCCATTTTTTTTATTTGGCACAGGGTTACCCTTTATATCCATACCAGACCTGAAGGGTAATTTTTCAATGACTTTCAATTACTTTTATCTGTATTGCCGAAACCTGACAATTCATTATAGCCGCAAGTAGTTTTAAATAACTTTTTTTCCTTTAGAAATGTAATTTTGTGCAGAGACTGTTATAAACACTGGAAACATGCACTACTTTACAGGCATACTATAGACACCCCCAGGTATGACATTTAAAGGAATATTTCACTTTTTTTGTTTACACTTTAAGCATTATTAAAATCACTGCTCCCGAAAAAACTCCTGTATTTAAAACTTTTATTTGCATTAATACAGTACATGTTTCTCTGCCTACTATTGCGCTTAAATTTTGTTTTTATCTTGTGATCACTTTTATTCATTGTACTCACCGCAAGGTGGCTCTTTTGCTGTACAAACTTTTATATTAAATCCATTTTTGACCTATGCCATGAGGAGGCTTTCTTTTTTCTTTTCTCTTTGATCTGAGCATCAACACCTTGGATGCTATCCTTGTGATCAGATACCATATCAATTTCTTTACCACGCTACCACCTGGTTACCAAACATTTGCTGGATTGCTGGATTGCTGGATTGCTGGATCTCTACTTGTTGTCACTTCCTGGTCTTCCCGTGGAGGGATCATCCGACGAAGCAGGCATAATTCTCACGCTCTTCCACTCATGTGGGGGGGGGGGGGGGTCCATTGTATGGTAAGAGCACCCATCTTCTTTTTTGGTGGCAACCTCACAAGCTTATAGTGGTGACATACCTGCATGACATCATGATCTACACCAGTTATAGATTCTTATGGATTATTGATTGACTGTGTTCCATATTTTGCAAATGAGCATTCATTGTGTTCACATTTTGCACTTTTTATTTGAATTGGAGTTCATCTCCCTTATATACAGTTCTAGTCACAGAAACTTTACATTGTATAACAGTGTCACACGCCACTTGTTTTATTATCACTGTATTTCTTTATCTATGAGCTTGTTTATGTATATGAGCTTGTGTATACTTATTTTGTCATTTATTTTTGACATCTCATGCTATTAGCGCCGCACTTTATATGTTTCATTCATTGATACATGTCCCCTTGGTCAGGACCCAGGTCCCCAAACACTTTTTATGACAATAACTTTCATATTAACCTTAGCATTTTAGCAAATTAGATTTCTCCCATAGACTTTTAAAGGGTGTTCTGCGACTTTTTGAATTTGCTAATAACCCCCACCACTTAATGTAATGGTTCTTGGAAGTTCTTGCCTGAAAATTAAGCCAAAACAACAAAGTGGCGCTGCCTCGTTTTAGTCAGAATGGCACTAGCTCCATCCCCTCCCCCTGTTTTCTCATACTCAGTGTAATCCTCTTAGTGAAATCAGACAACTGGACCAACGCTGTCAGGAAGGGCATGCCAGCAATCAAGTTGGTGACTATGGTCGTTCCCCTGTCCCACTAAGAAGGGATGCACAGGCAAGTACAAGTATGCGCTCGCCAGCACGCATGTGTGCAGGCTTGCACTCACTTGCACACTAGTGCCACACGAAATGCTGGCGCGCACATGCACGCGCATGCACAATGATGTTGTGGAGACAATAGGCTATTTAAACTGCCTTACTTCCTTGAATCGGTGCTGTCCGGTCTACAACGCTTGCTCTAAATAATCCTGTTTAGCTGCCTTCATCTGACCTCGGCCTGTGTTGACTACATCCCTGCCTGTTCCTCCTGCTACCTTGCTGCCAGCCTGTTGCCGAACCTGACTGTACCTAAGACGACATTCCTGCCTACTCCTTCTGCTACCCTGCCGCCAGCCAGTTACCAAACCTGCTTGTATCTGACCTTGCTCCAGTGTTCACCTGCTTGGGACTTGTGTGTCTACTACTCCAGTCCATCTGCCTGCACCTGCCTGAGCTCCAGTTCTCAGTCTGACAGCTGTTCCCGGGACAGTTCCAGTTCCTGTTGCAGTTCCGGTCCAGCTCGTCTACCACCAATTTTCCAGTCTCTCGTGTGACTCTGCACTCCTGCGCTGCCTATCTTCCATATCAGGGGCCTCGAGTCAGAGGTGTAAGGGAGGCCTCCCTCTGCATACCAGACTGTTCCACCAGGTACGTGACAAACGCACTGCAAATCTTGAACTGTGAGTTGACGAACTTGAAAATAACAGCCAGAATAATGTAGTTGAATTTGAAAACCTCAAAGAGCAAAATGTAGTCCTTCAATCTCGTTTAGAAGATTACGAAAATAGGGCCAATATCCGTAACGTTGAATACATGAATCTGTTACTGATTTTCAAACCACTATGATATCCATTTTTTCCAGAACCACAGCCTTCCATACCAGTCGGTCAAATGAAGATGGACAGGGTTCATAGAGCCCTCACATCTCACAAAACTGGACCATAACGCAATATTATTGCCAAATTTCACAATTTCTGTACCAAGGAACAACTTCTAGCTGCAGTTAGAGTAAAAGATTCACAGATTTTCCAGGGACACACCTTTTTACTTTTTGCTGATCTATCTAAGCTCACTATCTGTAAGAATTGGGCTTTGAAGCCACTTCTTCAAGTATTACAGCGACACCAAATCACCTATCAATGGAACTTTCCATGTTCAATTCACTTACCAAGGATCTAAATATGTCTGCCGTTCTGCTGAAGAACTTCAATGCTCTTTACAAAACATTCGGCTTCTAGGAGAGACAATTTCTTTCCTTTTCTTCCAGCCTTTCCTTTTTCCTACCCTCTATACTAAATTGTATGCAATCCTACTGTCAGAACTTAACTTTTTTCTTATGCAACTCCTTATATTACCAATATGTCAGCCTTAAACATTTTAACCCTAAATGTACAAGGTCTTAATATATCATAAAAACGCACTAAAGCATTCTGTTCTTTTGCCGCAGCTAAAATCCACATTCTTTGCCTACAGTAGACTAGGGATGAGCCGAAAAACTCCTGTTCGGTTCGCACCAGAACCTACAAACAGACCAAAAGTTTGTGTGAACTTTAGAACCCTGTTAAAGTCTATGGGACTCAAACGTTTGAAATCTAAAGTGCTTATTTTAAAGGCTAATATGCAAGTTATTGTCCTAAAAAGTGTTTGGGGCCGGGGTCCTGTATCAATGCAAAAAAGTTTTAAAAACCTGCAGTTTTTTCGGGAGCAGTGATTTTAATAATGTTTAAAGTGAAACAATAAAAGTGAAATATTCCTTTAGATTTTGTACATTGGGTGTATAGTATGCCTGTGAAGTAGCGCTTGTTTCCCATGCTTAGAACTGTCCCTGCACAAAGTGTAATTTCTGAAGGAAAAAAAATAATTTAAAGTCACTCATGAATTGTCGGCTCCCAGCAATACAGAGAAAAGTCATTCATAAAAAAAAATTAAAATTGTGTGGGGGCCCCCCCAAACCCAATTACCAGGCCCTTCCGGTCTGGTATGGATATTAAGGGTAACCCCACGACAAATTAAAAATAAATAAATATGTGTGGTTCCCCCCAAATATCCATTCCAGACCCCTCAAAGCACCATGTCCCCATGTTGATGGGGACAAGGGCCTCATCCCCACATCCCTTGCCCAGTGGTTGTGGGGACCTGTGGGCGGGGGGGCTTATCAGAATCTGGAAGACCCCTTTAAGGGAACACCCAGATCCAAGCCCCTATGTGAATTGGTAACGGGGTACATTGTACCTCTACCATTTCACTAAGAAAGTGTAAAGAATTGTAAAAAAAAAACAAAAAAAAAAAACAGACAATGTTGGGAAAGTCCTTTATTAAAAAAATAATAATTCCAGCGGTGGTAATCCACTCTCGGTCTCCTCTCCAACGCTGTCGGTATCCTGCGACGGGTGATCTCCTCTCCGGGGTCCAGCGATGAGAAGATCTAGTCTTCATCCATGTGCAGGATCCAGCGATGAGATGTCCATCCAGCACACACATCACCTGTCTCCACCGAAGACAGCCCGGCGAATGACACGGCTTCAGCAGTGACGGCAAACCTGCATTACATCAGAGGGGGCGGGATCACCCACATGTCACTGGGAAAGCCTAGGTGGGGTCATGTGACGTGGGGCCCTCCCACCTACATAAGAGCTTACGTACTACGATTAAGCATCACATGATGTGAAACATGTCAGCCACCTTTTTCCTGTTGTTCACTTCATTTTGACTGCATCCCTTTGGTTGTTTTTTGGATTTCAATTGTACAATAAAGACATATTTTAAGGAGTGCAGCAGTCCAGAATCTTCTTCTATCCAATGCACTTGTGCATAGCCAGCACCTTTTTAGTTTAGTGGTACGGAAGCAAAGCCAAGGGATCAGCAGTTTTTAGAGCAGTATCATCTCTCACCTTTATTACCTCAAAGCAAACAAACCAGGTAACCTATTAGCTCAAACCTAACGCTCACTGCAAAAACCTACGACATCTCTTGCGACTCAAACTAAACTGTGATTCATACAAAAGTAACCCTCTCAAAATTTTACTCACATTTCTCTCAAATCTTGCTAAATTATATTCGCCCAACCATAATTTTGCCCATGCTGCTGCTGATTCCCTTTTTCCACAAACTACCATTCCAATACTCTCATAAACCCACAGTGAACAACTCTCTGTAACAGAACCATCTCTGCAACAGAAGTCGCCACGGCAATTAAGGCTTTAAACTGTAATAAATGTCCCGACCGAGATGGACATTCTGCTTCCTACTACAAGAAATGTTCTGATATATTATGTCCTAGCCTAACTGAGGCCTTCAGTACATTGTTGAGGGGACAGTTTTTGGTTTGGATTCCTTAATGGCCATATTTTCCATGCTTCCCAAATTCAAATCTGATACAACCTCTTGGACAAATTACCATCCTATTTCGCTTCTTAATATTGACATTAAACTTTTAGCTAAAATACTTGCGACCGGCTTGAATTAAAGGGGTTGTAAAGGAAATTTTTTACCTAAAATAGCTTTCTTTATCTTAGTGCAGTCCTTCTTCACTTACCTCATCCTTCGATTTTGCTTTTAAATGTCCTTATTTCTTCTGAGAAATCCTCACTTCCTGTTCTTCTGACATTTTTCTTTACAACCCCTTTAAGTAATAGGCAAACTTGTTCATCGATATAAAGTTGGGTTTATCCCCTCGCACCAAGCAAGTGTTAATATTCATAGAGCTTATTTACTCTTTGGTCTTCACCATAGTGGAGTTTGGAGTGTGAGTGTTTTAGGTTGTGAACAGGTGTCTTTTCTACTGATAACAAGTTCAAACAGGTGCCATTAATAAAGGTAATGGGCCAGATTCAGGTAGATCAGAGCATCTTTGCTCTGGAGTAACGCATCTCATTTACGTTCCGCTGCAGAAATTTTAGGAGCAAGTGCTGTTATTCATGAAGCACTTGCTCCTAAAGTTGCGGCAGCGCATCGCAAATGAGACAGCGGAATTCAAATTGGGCGGGTACGGGGCGTGTAGTATTCAAACTACGCGCGATCCAGCGGCGAACGTACTGCGCATGCGTCGAGTGTCAATGCATCCCAGTGCGCATGCTCCAAGTTCTGTCAGTGAACGTCAATGACGTCACGTCCCCATTCATGAATGTTTTACGCAAACGACGCGATTTGTTTTTTTTCCGACACGATGACGACGCCTATACCTAACATAGGATACTCCACTAGGGGGCTGCTTTATCTATACGCCGCGTATCGCTTCCGGAAACGTCGTAAAGTCACTGCGTCGCGCCCGAAAAAGATCGTGAATTGCCGATTCCCGCTCATTAACATATTTTTTGAGCGTAAATCGGCGGGAATGCCCCCGGCGCCATTTTTAAGTTGAAGTAACGATGCGATGGCGAAATTCAATTACGCCGATCGCATCGGAACTTCAACCCGGCGTTTCTTGTTTTCTGGTTATAGAAAACAGAAACGCCGGCTTAAAGTGACAGTTAGGCTGGCGGATCACTGGATCCGCCAGCCTAACTCTTCATGAATCTGGCCCAATGAGTGTAGGAAATCTTGCTTGTTTGTTGGTGACCAAATACTTATTTTCCACCATAATTTGCAAATTCTTTCCAAATCAGACAATGTGATTGTCCGGATTTGTTTCCACATTGTAGTTGAGGTATACCTATGATGACAATTACAGGCCTCTCTCATCTTCTTAAGTGGGAGAACTTGCACAATTGGTGGCTGACTAAATCCTTTTTTGCCGCACTGTATATTCTTCAAAAATGGGGGTTTGGACCGCATTTTTTTAAGTGGATTTTTTTCCTTATATGACAGGCTGAATGCATTTATCAAATATGCGGTTTTTATATCAGACCCTTTCCCTATTGGAAGAGACACCTGCCAAAAATGTCCCCCCCCCCTATTATTTGCACTCCTCATTGGACCCTTGGCTCATTTAAGTAGACCTGATCCAAACATAAAAGGTATTGAAATAGCTGGATGACATTCTACTCTTCATGTCATCTCATGTCATCTCCCCATATCACAGCACCCAATCTCCTGTTTTGCACACATTTTGGGCATAACTGTTAACTATCAAAAATCGACTGCACTCAACATTTCCATGCCTCCTTCAGACAAGAGTTTGCTAAAGATTCACTTCCTTTCTCTTGGACACCTCATAGACTTACATACCTAGGAATATAACTCGCTAAGATAACTGACATATACTCAGCTAACTTCCCTCCATTACTATCACAATGGTTCTCTATTCCTCTATCCTGGTTAGGCAAAATTATTGTAATTAAGATGGCTATATTGCCAAAGTTTTTATATCTTTTTAGAGTCTTGCCCATCCCAGTTCCATTTAATTTTTTATGGCTTATACGGAGCAGAATTATCTCCTTTATCTGGGGTAAAACAAAACCTCAAACCTCTAAATTCACTCTCTGCCTCCCATAATGCTGCGTAGTAGATATGTGCATTTTGTTCGGTTCCAAATTGAAATTACAATAGTACCAAATTTAAACTAATCTCAAATAATAGAAAAAATATTTGGAAGAAAACCAAATCGTTTTCACATATATTTCGAATTAGACGACTTTTTAAATTCAAATTTAAAAATTCAAATTGTTTTCAAATTAGAATCATTTTAGAATTTCCAAAGAGAATAAAATAGAAAATAAAATAAAGGAATAGAAAAAAAATAATAGAATATAAAATAATATAACAGAAAATAAAAGAATAGAATAGAAAATAAAAAAACTGAATAGGCTAGAATATAATATAAACAAAGAGAATAGAATAGAATAACATAGAACGAATATAACTATCTTCCAAAATTTAACAAATTTGAATACATAATAAAAGCATAAAATAGAAAATAATAGAACATAAAAAAGAATGTAATAGACTATAGCCGAATAGAAAGGAATATAATTGAATAGAATAAACAAATAGAAAAATAATACAATTAAAAAATCGAATAAAAAAAATATGATAATTTCCCAAAATTCAAATAAAATCAATTTGAATTTGAATAGAATAGAAAATATTAGATTGGAATAGGAAGATGGTTATATTCATTCTATTCTGTTGTTTTTTTCTATACCATTCTGTTATTTTCTATTCTATTTCACTCTATTATTTTCTATTTAAATAGATTTTAGAATTTTTGAAATTGGTTATATTATTTATATTCTATTCTATTGTTTTTTTTATTCTTTTTGAATTTTAGACAATGGTTATAATATTTCTATTTAATTATTTTTTTTTATTCTATTCTATTCCTTTCCAACCTATTCTATTCCTTTCTATTCTGTTCTTATATTTTCTATCCTAGTTTGTTCTGTTTTACACTATCTTATTCTATTCTTTTATTTTCTCTTATATTCTGTTATATTCTATACAATTGTTTTCTATTCTATTCCTTTATTTTCTATTCTATTTTATTCTCTTTCAAAATTGGAAAACAATTCAAATTTGAAAACTTTTTGAGACTTTGATGACACTCTATTTGGTATTTTTACTCTATTTGCCTTGACTATAATTCATATTCATTTGGGGTCGCATCATCACTTGTAAAGTCCTACTCCTATTTTTGGTTTTCTACCTTTCTTTTCATATTGCATGCTACTTATAAACAGATTATCTCTTCTGCTTTTAATATACAGTGGAACCTCGGATTACGAGCATAATCCGTTCTGCACACCGTTTTGGCTTGAATCCTGCTCGTTTTGCAAGACAACACTTGCAAACCAAGTTAGGATTTAAAAAAAAAAAATGCAATCCGAGGTTCCACTGTATAACTATTCGATTAATCTCCATAGTTATTACTGCTCTTGCAAAATTAACTAATAGAATAGAATAGAATTTCATAATGCTTTCAATGTAATATTTTTGTTGGTTTATTTGTTGCTCTACTCATTATGGGCCAGATTCACAGAGCCATTACGCCTGTCTAACTGGTGTTAGACTGGAGTAATTTCAAATTACGCACGTTTTCTAGCTAATCGAAAACCTCAAACCATGAATAGACGGCTGCGGGCTTCAATTCGACTGGATTACGTGTTCGTACGCCTTCGGATCTACGCTGCAATAAAATTGCGGCCACTGGGTGGACTTCCCGTCGTTTTCGGCGTCGGGGTATGCTAATGAGCTTTTGCCGGCGATCCCCAAAATTACGATCTTCATTCGCAATCTCTTACGGCACCTTTAGTCATCTTTTTTTTGCGTAACACTATACCAGCCTTTTGCTGGTCTAATATTAGACAGCCCATGTTAAGTATGGCCGTCGTTCCCGCGTCGAATTTCTACGTTTTCCGACGTCTTTTATTATTTTTTACGTAAGTCGTCCGGGAAAAGGAATGTTCGTAAACGACGCTACTCAAACAACGAATGACGTAACGACGTGATTTTGCGCAATGCACGGCGGGAAATTTCTGAACGGAGCATGCGCGGTTCGATCGCCGCGGGGACGCGCTTAATTTAAATGCTTTACGCCCCCCAATCGCGTATTTCGATTACGCGGCGAGAAATAGACTACGCCGCCGTAGCGTACGGGCAAAAATCTACCAGGATTCGGTGTAGAGCCTGGTGAAATACGGCAGCGTAGAGTATTTCGATTACGCAGCGCAATATTAAGTGTATCTGAATCTGGCCCTATATTTTTACATTGTTATATACTCATCCTGTTCATAAATTGATATGTTTAGCCCTATGGCTATTTGAATATTGTACCACCATCTTTATATGTAATTAATTTATCAATCTTTGTTATATTTAAAAACGAATAAACAATTTTTGGTGAGAAAATTGGCCTGGGCAGGAAGGGGGTAAAAATGCCCAGTATTGAAGCTGTTAAGTTTGGCCCCATGCTTCCTTCCTACTCTTGTAATAAATGGGGCAAACAATCATTTTTAATACTGTGCTTCAATTTAAATTATTGACAACAAAAGATATTCTAATGCATCCATTGTGGCTTACCAACATATATTTAATATTTGTAAAAACAGAACTTGCCTGAAAATACAGTGTTATTTCGGCAATGTCAAGTGTTTTTGTTAGCAAAGTGTTTAAGGAATACAGATTAGACCCACATCACACAGGATTCCCAGGAACAATCAGATGCAGAACCTTCCTTAACAAGATGTTGGTATGTAGTGCCCTGAACAAACAAGAAAACCATTACATTTGAATTGTTGCCAAAGTTCTCACTGCCATCTCTGAAAATGATAAGCAGGGTCAATTACATTAGTCATTTCAAGTAAAGACAATGCTGTTTGTCAAGAAATTCTAAAGCCCGCAGCTATCTTTAGAATCTAAAGCCGAGCATATCTCTGTTTGCTTTTCTTTTGCTTCACAGGTTTAATTCCCTCTTCAATCGCACACATATATTGACTCGCCTGACATAATGAATAGTGTTGAGCAGAATATGCCATATTCGAATTCGCGATATATCTCGAATATATAGTCGAATATTCGACATATATTCGCTAAATACGAATATTCGTGATATTTTTTGGAAATGAAATTATTGCGAATTTTCGCTATCGCGAATGCGAATGCGAATGCAAATTGCGAATGCGAATATTCGAGAAATGCGGAATGGAGCACTCTGATTGGCTCAGAATATTCGTGATATATTACAATATAAAATAATTGCGAATATTCGAGAAATGCGGAAGGAGCACTCTGATTGGCTCAGAATATTCGTGATATATTACAATATAAAATAATTGCGAAATTTCGAGAAATGCGGAATGGAGCACTCTGATTGGCTCAGAATATTCGTGATATATTACAATATAAAATAATCGCGCGATATCGCTATTGCCGAATAATCGCATTGCGATTTTTCGGCAATATAAAATGAGCGCTGCAGCTACTCGGCCCAAGGTCTCTAATCATACCAGCAATGCTTTTAGACGTCGATGGGGATCTCTAGGATGTGATCTGTTTTAAAAAAAAAATTGAAAACATTCGAATATTCGAAATAGCGAATATTCGCCGCGATATTCGCGTTATTCGCGAATACTCGAATATGCAATATTCGTAGCGAATATTCGCAATGCGAATATTCGTGAGCAACACTAATAATGAACATTACTATTATTGTGTTTGCTGGACTTTGAATGGATACTCTTTTAAGCATACTAAAAAGTATATATTAAGATACAAATGTGTCAAAATCCCCATATTTTTATTCAATTTGTTTGCTAAACCCACACTCCTATAAAGACCCTTTTATTATTACACTAATGCACAGTATGCTTACAGTAATCTGCAAAATCCCCATTACACCTTGTTTAAATAGCTTGAGCAATCAGAACTGGCCATTAAAGACTGCTGTCTGCCCACATAATTTGTAATAAAAACATCTTTGCCATTCTGAAGCCTCCCTCCAACCACTTTGTGTATTATTTTATATATATACTGTGATTCTGTACTTGCCAAATATGCTGCAGAAATCTCCCTCCTCATAAGTCTGGCTGCAACCATTTTAACTGTGGGCAGCTGAAGCTGCTGCCTGTTCACTTCCTGGATTTACACAGACACACAGAGGCACAACGTTTTGTGCAGGAGTGCCATTCTGATTGACGGCGGGTGGTCAGCAAGCGGTTAATATACTTTATTTCGCTGTATCTGTGGACTTTGATTTATTCAATTTGCCCTGCACTCCTTTGTTTTTAATATGTTGTTTGGATTTTTGTAATAATATTCAGTGTTTAGCTTGCATCATTTAGGGGAATATTATTTGATATTTTAGTGCTGATTTCACACCTTACTATATCAAAAAGAATGAAATCGCCACTCTTGAAAAATGTTCATTTAATTGTTTAATTATGTAGAAAAAAAAATAATCACAGACATACATCACAACTATTTTCATTTAACACTTTAACCTTTGGGCTTTAACCCTTTCACTGCCAGGCACTGTGCTCCATTTTTACCCTTGGGTGATCAGACCATTTTGATTTTTGCAATTTTTCCTTTGCTTTTTTTATTTTTCACTTATAGCTTTCAGTTTGTAAAAAAAACAGACCATATGTTTTCTGAAAGCACATGACCAGTAGTATAAAAAGAAGGTGCTACTGATTTCTAAGGTCCCACGTTATTTGCGCAAATGTTTGTCAAAGCAATATTTTTACAAAAAATCCACAAAAATCATGATTAACAGATAAATACACTTTACAAAATTCCTCCTAAAAAAAAAAAGCTTGGCCTTTATTTAGTTAATAAATAAACACATATTTTATACATAAAGATCCCCAAAACCATACATTTTCTGAAAGAATATGACCTCTAGAATAAAGTGAAGGTGCTACTGATTTTTTAGACCCCGCAGTATTTGCGCAAATGTTTAATAAACAAATATATTCGCAAAAAATACACTAACACCATTAGTAGCAGATAAAAACATTAGCTAATTTTACAAAATTCCTGCTTAACCAATTGCCCACCGCGCCATAGACCTTTTACTGCTACAGCGCGGTGGAGCTATCTTGGGACGACGTCCCTGGGACATACTCGTGCACGTCCGCGATTGCGCGTCCCCTGGGACGCGCTCGCGGAAGTGTCCACGGATCACGGTAAATTGCCACTGATAGCGGCCGTTTACCACGTGATCGCGCCATCAAATGACGGCGCGATCACTTGTAAACAAACCGGCGTCATTTGATGACGCCGGTTCCTCCCTCTCCTCTCTGTACCGTTCGGTACAGTGTGAGAGGAGAGGGGGGGAGCGGGTGGCAGCAGCAGCGCTGTGGCTGGATCTGTGACAAATGCAGTCACAGATCCATTCATCCCAGCTCAGCCATCCCTGCCCCAGTACTCTGCAATACCCCAGTACCCTGCAATACCCCAGTACCCTGCACAATACTCTGCAATACCCCAGTACTCTGCAATACCCCAGTACCCTGCACAATACTCTGCAATACCCCAGTACTCTGCAATACCCCAGTACCCTGCACAATACTCTGCAATACCCCAGTACTCTGCAATACCCCAGTACTCTGCACAATACCCCAGTACTCTGCACAATACCCCAGTACTCTGCACAATACCCCAGTACTCTGCACAATACTCTGAAATACCCCAGTACTCTGCAATACCCCAGTACTCTTCAATACCCCAGTACCCTGCAATACCCCAATACCCTGCGCAATACTCTGCAATACCCCAATACCCTGCGCAATACTCTGCAATACCCCAATACTCTGGATTACCCTTGCGCAATACTCTGCAATACCCCAATACCCTGCGCAATACTCTGCAATACCCCAATACCCTGCGCAATACTCTGCAATACCCCAATACTCTGGATTACCCTTGCGCAATACTCTGCAATACCCCAATACCCTGCGCAATACTCTGCAATAACCCAATACCCTGCGCAATACTCTGCAATACCCCAATACCCTGCGCGATACTCTGCAATACCCATTTTTAAAGCACCCCTGTCCCCGTGTGCTCGCATGCAGAAGCGAACGCATACGTAAGTCCCGCCCACATATGAAAACGTAACTTAAAACATGTAACCAGTAAGTAATTAAAGCATCACCTATGGGGATTTTTAAGTAGCGAAGTTTGGCGCCATTCCATGAGTGTGCGCAATTTTGAAGTGTGACATGTTGGGTATCTATTTACTCGGCGTAACTTCATCTTTCACATTATGAAAAAAAATTGGGCTAACTTTACTTTTTTTTTTTTAGCACAAAACAGTTTTTTTTTAAAAACACGCGTTCAAAAAATGTCTGCGAAAATACCATGCAAGATAAAAAGTTGTAACGGCCGCCATTGTATTCTCTAGGGTCTTTGGTAAAAAAGCATATATAATGTTTTGGGGTTCTATGTTATTTTCTAGCAAATAAATGATGATTTTTCCATGTAGGAGAGGAATGTCAGAATTGGTCTGGGTGTTGCAGAACGCCTTATGGCGTTCCCTGCATGTTGGGCCTCTGTATGTGGCCACGCTGTGTAAAAGTCTCACACATGTGGTATGTTTTGGGGTGTTATTTGTGGTATGCATATGCTGTGTGCAAGAAATAACCTGCTAATATGACAGAAACAAGATTTTTTTTTTTTTTTTTTTACATAATTTTCAGTCGTTTTTCTTTTATAGCGCAAAAAAAAAACAACCCAGGGGTGATCAAATACCACCAAAAGAAAGCTCTATTTGTGTGAAAAAAGGACAAAAATTTCAAATGGGTACAATGTTGTATGACTGAGTATTTGTCATTCAAATTGTGAGAGCACCGAAAGCTGAAAATTGGTCTGGTCAGGAAGGGGGTTTAAGTGCCCAGTGGTCAAGTGGTTAATCCCTACTAAATACTACTAAATATAAAAGCTTACCCTGTATGAAGTTAATACATAACAATCATTTAAAAATGTTACATTGCGCCTTTTTGCAAAATGGTGAAAATCGAACGTATGCAAACATGTAAATATTCAAATTTCTCTAACAATCTGAAGGTTTTTATTTTTCCCTTACAGCTTTCAGAATTTGTGAAAGACCCCCAAAAGCATATGACCTGTAGAATAAAAATAAGGTGCTACTGATTTTTTAGACCCCGTGGTATTTGCGCAAATGTTTTTTAAACCAATATATTCACAAAAAATACACTAAAACCATTAGTAGCAGATACAACACAGCTAATTTTACAAAGATCCTGATAAATTCCTACTAAATGTAAAAGCTTAACCTGTTATTAAATATTTGTAAATTTTAAAAGCATACTAAAGCATTGTTCACATGTGGCATACTAAAGTGTACGCCTATGGAGGGCCATGGGGGGCCATGTTTACCTGCACAGGGATGCACAGATGCTCCATGCAACGGCTGCACAGGCATAGCTGCTGTTCCCAATCTGACATATGTGTGGGTATGGGAACATGACCCCGAACACAGACTCTTTAGGTCTGGTGTGGATTTTAAGGGGATGCCCCCCCCAAAAATCCATACAGACCCTTATCCGAGCATGCGACCTGGCAGGCCGCAGGAAAAGAGGGGAGGACAAGAGAGGCCCCCCTTCTGAACTGTACCAGGCCACATGCCCTCAACATGGTGAGGATGTCCCCATGTTGATGGGACAAGGGCCTCATCCCCACAACCTTTGCCTGGTGATTGTGGGTGTCTGCGAATGGGGCACTTATCGGAATCTGGAAGCCCCCTTTAACAAAGGGGATCCCCAGATCCCAGCCCCCCTATCTGAATTGGTAATGGAGTACATTATACCTCTACAATTTCACCCAAAAAAGTGAAATGGTTTGTGCGCGGGTGACCCCGCCCTCAGCTATTTAATAGCTGTCACGGCGGGTCTCACGTCATTTGGCGGGTGTCTCCCATGGAGATGGAATCGATCATGTCGGTGTGCCAGCATGTTTTTCTGTATCGTCGGGTCATGGAAGGAATACATTGCTGTAATTTTTTTTAGTTAAAAGACTTGTTCCAAGCTGCTTCTGTGTGTTTTTTACAATTTTTGTCACTTGGGTGAAATGGTAGGGTTACAATGTACCCTGTTACCAATTCACATAGGGACGTCAGGGATCTGGGCGTCCCCTTTGTTAAAGAGGGCTTTCAGATTCCGATATGCCCCCCCACCTGCAGATGAAGTCCTTGTCCATATTAACATGGAGACTTCCCCCCCATGTTGAGGGAATGTGGCTTTGTATGGTTCAGGGGGTTCTCTCGTCCCCCCTCTTTTCCTGCAGCTTGCCAGGTTGCGTGCTCTGATAAGAGCTTGGTATGGATTTTGAGGGGGACCCCTACGCCAATTAAAAAAAAAAATGGTGTAGGGTTCCACTTAATACCCATACCAGACCTGAAGGGCCTGGTATGGAATTTGGGGGACCCCACTCAATTTTTTTTTCAATTTTGGTTCAGAAGGGGGGCGCTTTCTCGTCCTCCCTCTTTTCCTGTGGCCTGCCAGGTTGCATGCTCGGATAAGGATCTAGTATGGATTTTTGGGGGGACCCCCACGCCATTTTTTTAATTCTGGTGTGGGGTTCCCCCTTAAAATCCATACCAGACCTGAAGGGCCTGGTAATGGACTGGGGGGGACTGCAGGGTTCCCCTTAACCACTTGGCGCCCAGAGGACGTCATATGACATCCTGGGCTTTGTGGTACTTTGTGGGACTATATCTGAGTGATGCCTGAAGCTACAGGCATCATTCAGATATCGGCATTTTCAGTCAGCGATTCCCTACACCATAGGAATGATCATAGTGGCTGTTCTGCCGCTTGATTGTTCTTACAGGCGGCGAAAAGGGGACATCCCCCCTCCCGCCGCCCTCCGATGCTTCTACCAACTCACCTGCGCGATCGGTGAGTCAGTGACAGGAACCACCATCCCCGGATTGCCAATCACAGAGAATTCCGGCAGACCAGATGGTCGCCGAAGTCTCTATGATCGCCAGAGGCCGAGTGCGATGTTATGACCTCATGCCCGGCCTCTGCATTCAAAAACGGCGCCGTTTTGGCTGTAAATCGTGATCTATTTTTTTTTTAGCCTTTCCAGCCTAGTGGTGAGATGTGGGAATGTTTACATTCCTTGTAATAGGAATAAAAGTGATCACATTTTTTTTTTTTTAAAGTGTCAAAATGTAAAAGAAAAAAAGTAAAATTAACAATAATAATAATACATTTTTTTTAAAGTGCCCCTGTCCCTGTGTGCTCGCACGCAGAAGCGAACGCATACTCAAAACATGTAAACAGTAAAAAAAATTAAAGCGTCGCCTATGGAGATTTTTAAGTACCGAAGTTTGGCATCATTCCACGAGCGTGTGCAATTTTGAAGCGTGACATGTTAGGTATCTATTTACTCGGCGTAACTTCATCTTTCACATTATACCAAAAAATTTGCCTAACTTTACTGTTTTTTTTTTTTTAAAGCATGAAACTTTTTTTTTTAAACACGTTTGAAAAATTCCTGCGCAAATACTGTACGGGATAAAAAGTTGCAATGACAGCCATTGTATTTTATAGGGTCTCTGCTAAAAAAAATATATATATAGTGTTTGGGGGTGCTATGTAATTTTCTAGCAAAAAATAGCAAAAAAAAAAGCCTGGTAATGGATTGGGGGGGACCGTTTTTTTCGAATGACTTTTATCTACCGTATTTACCGGCATATAAGTTGACTTTTTGCATCTAAAATCATGCCCCAAAAGTCGGGGGTCGTCTTATAGGCCAGGTACCTGTGTCACACGGCGGTCATCCATTATTAAAAAAGCACACCTCCTCCTCTGACTGTTCCATGATAGGCGGAACACTAATTTTTCCAGCAGAGCCTGTGTTTAGTGTTCCGCCTATCACGGATGCCTTCTCATCCTCAGCCTCTGCCGAGAGGACATGCGTGATAGGCTGAACACTGAACAGAGGCTCTGCTGGGAAAATTAGTGTTCCGCCTATCACGGAACAGCCTGAGGAGGAGGCGCGGCATTTGAATAATGGATGGACGCCATCTGACATCTCTGAAAAGGAGAAGGTAGGGAGATCGTCGAGCAGGGAATGTAATGGCACAGTGAGGCATGTTACAGATGGCACAGTGAGGCATGTTACAGGTGGCACAGTGAGGCATGTTACAGGTGGCACAGTGAGGCATGTAAGGACGTGTACACACGATCAGTCCATCCAACGAGAACGGTCCGAAGGACCGTTTTCATCGGTTAACCTACAAAGTCGACTGACGGTCTGATGTGCCTACACACCGTCGGTTAAAAAAACGATCGTGTCAGAACGCGGTGACGTAAAACACACGATGTGCTGAAAAAAAAGAAGTTCAATACTTCCAAGCACGCGTCGACTTGATTCTGAGCATGCGCGGCCTTTTGACCGATGCCTTTGCATACTAACGATCGGTTGTGACCCATCGGTCAGGCGTCCATCGGTTCAATTTTAAAGCAAGTTCTCTGTTTTTGGACCGAAGGACAACTGACCGATGGGGCCTACACACGATCGGTTTGGACCGATGAAACTGAACTTCAGTCTGTTTAATCGGTTTTGACCGATCGTGTGTATGCGGCCTTACAGATGGCACAGTGAGGCATGTTACAGATGGCACAGTGACGCATGTATAATGGCACAGTGAGGGGTCATCTTATACAGTGAGTATATCCCAAAACCAACATTTTAGCTGGAAAATTAGGGGGTCGTCTTATACGCCCAGTTGTCTTATACGCCGACAAATACGGTATATTGCTGGGACCCGACAATTCATTATAGCCGCAAGTAGTTTTAAATAACTTTTTCCTTTAGAAATGTCATTTTGTGCAGGGACTGTTCTAAACACGGGAAAAATGTGCCACTTTACAGGCATACCAAAGACAAAATTTAAAGAAATATTTCACTTTTATTGTTTCACTTTAAGCATTATTAAAATCACTGCTCCTGAAAAAAAAACAGTTTTTAAAACTTTTTTTTGCATTGATACATGTCCCCTGGGGCAGGACCCAGATCCCCAAACACTTTTTATGACAATAACTTTCATATAAGCTTTTAAAATGAGCAATTTTGTCAGGACCCGACAATTCATTACAGCTGGAATCAGTTTTAAATTACTTTTTTCCTTTAAAATTAGAACTTTTGATTTTTCGTGTTCGTGTGCCATAGATTTTAAAGGTGTTCGTGTGTTCAAACAAATTTTTTGCCTGTTCGGCAAGTTCTGGTGCGAACCAAACTGGGGGGTGTTCAGCCCATCCTTAGTGATGATGGTGGAATGCCGTTGCAATGAAATGTATGAAGACGACTGTCTGAAGAAGACATGCAAATTTCCACAATTATTGATGATATGGGGTTGCATGTCAGATAAAGGAACAGGGAAGATGACAATCATTAAATATTCAATAAATGCATATGTTTATATTAAGATTTTGGACACTTTTCTTACTCCTTCAATTGAAAGGATGTTTGGTGATGATGACATAATGAAAAAAGAGGCCTATATTTAACGTATGTCCAAACAGGGTGATACTGTGGGCATACCAATAACCAGTGTGCCACCGTCCCGATAGTATTTGAGTTGACTAAGGGCTAATGGTTTTGGACTTTGAAGGCACACAGTACATATGATGAAAAACTAGATACAGTTATTTTATAAGAATATCATAAAAACAGTTACAAACATAAAATCATAAAGATCAAATAAGTAACTGGTCCACATTGGTTGTCACAGTTGTAATACAGTTCTACCATAAAAGGCTCAGAAATAGCACATAGTTTTTAAAAGTTGAAAAAAAAAAAATATTAATAAAAATGCCATAAAACTACCCCCTTTTTTGTAAACGCTATAAATTTTGTGCAAACCAATCAATAAACGCTAATTGCGATTTATTTTAATTTTTTTTACGAAAAATATGTAGAAGAATACGTATCGGCCTAAACTGAGGAAAAAAAATGTTTTTTTAAATATTTTTTGGGGGGATATTTATTATAGCAAAATGTAAAAAATTTTGCATTTTTTTCAAAATGGTGGCTCTATTTTTGTTTATAGCGCAAAAAATAAAAACCGCAGAGATGATCAAATACCACCAAAAGAAAGCTCTATTTGTGGGAAAAAAAGGACGCCAATTTTGTTTGGGAGCCACATCGCACGACCGCGCAATTGTCAGTTAAAATGACGCAGTGACGAATCACAAAAAGTGCTCTGGTCAGGAAGGGGGTAAATCCTTCCGGGGCTGAAGTGATTAAAGGTAGCACGGGGTCCCACCGCCACAATGTCTACACTAAAAGCTGAACTTAAGACTGCTTTGTGTTTGTTTAGTAGTCAGAGTGACAGAGCAAGTGTGGTTCATTCGCTCATATTGTATGAGAGGCATGGTTGATTTTTTTTAAATAAACTACTTCAACATGATCAGGTTTCTTTCAAAAATAGAAAAACAAAAACAGTGGTCCTTCTTTTGAAAAATTAATGCCATAGTAAGTGTAGAAAAAAAACACAATAATTTGGTAAGACTACTTCTTTACAATATTTAATTTAGTCACAGGATAAAGGGGGGGGGGCTATGAAATCTTGTCTTAGTTAGAATCAGTACAGACTGATAATGGAAATAATGCAATTGATCTCTTTTTGCATATCCAGGTACCTGAGTGATTGATCATTTTTTATTATTTTTTTGTTTAACCACTAGGGTACCGCACACCGTCAAATGACGGCGGGCGGAATACCCTGTTGTTCTGACAGGACGTCATATGATGTCCTGTCATTTAACCTCCCTGGCGGTATCCCCGAGCGTGACTCGGGGTGTTTTTTTTTGCAGAGATCGGTATCCCCGAGTCACGCTCGGGGTAGCCATGCAGAGCCTGCAGCGCGCGCTGTCTTACCTTCTTCCTGGATCCAGCGATGCATCCCCGCTGTGTGAGCGAGCGGGTGCTCGCTCGATTCACACAGCGTCCCCGTGTGCCGCCGATCTCCGTTCCCTGCGACGTTACGACGCACGGGAGCGGAGAACGGCGCCAAATTTAAAAAGGTAAACAAACACTTTACATACAGTACAATGTAATCTTATAGATTACAGTACTGTATGTAAAAAATACACCCCCCCCCCCTTGTCCCTAGTGGTCTGTCCTGTGCCCTACATGTCCTTTTATATAATAAAAACTGTTCTTTCTGCCTGGAAACTGTAGATTGCCCATAACAACCAAAAGTGTCCCTTTATGTCAAAAATGGTTTTAGATCAGCTAGAAAACAGCGATAATAAATTATAATTACTTTCAGAATTGAGCGATAGCGATTTGTGGGGAAATTTGTCATAAAAAAAATAAATAATGACAGCGACAATTCTGCAACTGAGCAAATTTCAGTGTTTTTGAGTTGATTACATTATTGAATATTTTTTATTATAATTTGTTATAATTATTTATAGTTTTTTATTATATAAAAAATTATGATTTTGTTTTTCAAACTTTATCATACCCGGGATGTCTTGTTTGGACAGATTTAAGCAAGTTATTCCTAAGAATTGCAGGCCTACAGTATAAAACGCCAAACTTCCATGCAAATAATTGTACCGCTTTTGGTACGTAATTCCAGACAGAATCATACCGCCAGGGAGGTTAAAGCCGTTAGGGCGCACGCACCGCCGGCGTGCACCCGGCGCGTTACTGGGAACTCAATGCGCGTGCCCGATGGCCACGGTGGATGCCGGGCACCCGCGATTGCCCAGTAACTGAGCGGGGACGTGGAGCTCTGTGTGTAAACACAGAGCTCCACGTCCTCTCAGGGAGAGAGGAGACCGATCTGTGTCCCTTGTACATAGGGACACAATCGGTCACCTCCCCTAGTCACTCCCATCCCCATACAGTTAGAACACTCACTAGGACAAACATTTAACCCCTTCCCCGCCCCCTAGTGGTTAACCCCTTCACTGCCAGTCACATTTATACAGTAACCAATGCATATTTATAGCATTGTTCACTGTATAAATGTGAATGGTCCCAAAAATGTGTCAAAAGTGTCCGATGTGTCCGCTATATTTGTCGCAGTCCCCCAAAAAAAACGCAGATTACCACCATTCCTAGTAAAATAAATAATAAAAAAAATCATAATTATGTCCCCTATTTTGTAGGCAATATAACTTTTGCGCAAACCAGTCACTATACGGTTAATGCGATTTTTTTTTTACCAAAAATATGTAGAAGAATACGTATCAGCCTAAACTGAGATAAAATGATATATTTTTTTTTAAATAGGATATTTATTATAGCAAAAAGCAAAAAATATTGTGTCTTTTTTCAAAATGTACGCTCTTTTTTTGTTTATAGCCCAAAAAATAAAAACCGCACGGGCGATCAAATACCACCAAAAGAAAGCTCTATTTGTGGGAAAAAAAGGACGCCAATTTTGTTTGTGAGCCACGTCGCATGACCGCGCAATTGTCAGTTAAAGCGACGCAGTGTCAGAAGCTAAAGTTTCGTCTGGGCAGGAAGGGGGTGCACAGTAGGAAAGTGGTTAAAGGAGTTGTAAAGGAATTAAATTTTCTTCCCGTACATACCGTTTTATCCATAGTTTCACCGCGGCTTCCGGGTAGGTAATCGTGCGGGACTGGGCGTTCCTATTCACATGCCAATTGATTGACATGCTTCCCACCGGCGCATATAGCGCGTCACGACTTGCCGAAAGAACGTAGATGCGCAAGCGCCGTATAGAGCCGACCCGACGTTTCGGCTTATTTCGGCAAGTCGTGACGCACTGTATGTGCCAGTAGGAAGCATGTCAATCAATTGGCATGTGAATAGGAACGCCCAGTCCCGCACGATTACCTACCCGGAAGCTGCGGTGAAACTATGGATAAAACGGTATGTACAGGAAGAAAATAAAAAAGGTCAGCATAATTTTATTAGCACAACTCAGCTCAATGTAATGTTAGAATTTTTTTTTAGGATTTAAAGAAGATCTGTAAAAAAGGGTGGACCAAAATCCCCACATGTTACCTCTGTGTTTGCCAACAAAGGTTTCTTCACCAAGTAGTAAGTCGTGTTTTGCTTGGGGGTCAAATAATTGTTTACTCACTAAGGGCCCTTTCACACTGGGGGGGATCAGTAATGATCCCCCCGTGAACTTCCGCTTGCTCAGCGGGGATCGCTTTGTTGATCTCCGCTTAGCCGGCGGATTACAGGGCGATCCCCGCACATTGTGCGGGGACCGTCCTGTCTTTTCTCTGCTATCCCCTATGGGGGGATCGGATGACCACGGAACGTCTGTCCGTGTTCACCCAATCCAATCCGCAGACGGAAAAAAAATAGGGTTTTCTTTCGTCTGCAGAATCGGAGGAATGCAGAAGTGGGCGAGATCGGGTGTCAGCGGAGGTTCATCCACTGACACCGCGATCTCATAGGGACCAATGTATGTCCCTTTTTCATCTGCACACGGATGGATGAAAAAGCGGACATACGGTCCGCAGATGTGAAAGGGGCCTAAACTGCAACTCAATTATAACATTTGTATCATGTGTTTTTTCTGGATTTTTATCTTTATCATTTAAAATACAGTACAGACCAAAAGTTTGGACGCACCTTCTCATTCAAAGAGTTTTCTTTATTTTCATGACTATGAAAATTGTAGATTCACATTGAAGGCATCAAAACTTTGAATTAACACATGTGGAATTATATACATAACAAAAAAGTGTGAAACAACTGAAAATATGTCATATTCTAGGTTCTTCAAAGTAGCCACCTTTTGCTTTGATTACTGCTTTGCACACTCTAGGCATTCTCTTGATGAGCTTCAAGAGGTAGTCACCTGAAATGGTCTTCCAACAGTCTTGAAGGAGTTCCCAGAGATGCTTAGCACTTGTTGGCCCTTTTGCCTTCACTCTGTGGTCCAGCTTACCCCAAACCCTCTCGACTGGGTTCACGTCTGGTGACTGTGGAGGCCAGGTCATCTGGCGCAGCACCCCATCACTCTCCTTCTTGGTCAAATAGCCCTTACACAGCCTGGAGGTGTGTTTGGGGTCATTGTCCTGTTGAAAAATAAATGATGGTCCAACTAAACGCAAACCGGATGGAATGACTAAAAAAAAAAAAAAATTCCCAGGAGGAACTCCTCTTTAAAAAGAAGCGGTCTTTGTCAGTCTACAGACCTTAATCCTATCAAAGATGTATGGAGGGAGCTAAAACTTTGAGTTGCCAAGAGACAGACAAAAAACCTTAAAGTGTAACTCGACTTTTGTTGAGAAAAGAACATTCCCCTCTGAGTGTTCTTTGTACATTACCGGGAGTATAACAAACTTTGTTGCAGAATCCTACCTTTTGTTATTCTGAAGAAAACTATGTGTGTTTGTGCCTCTATTCTGAGTGGGTGTAATGGGAGTGGTTTTATAATTAGCTGTCAGGTGTGGCAGCAGCAGGGCACTAGTGAGGAAATCTGCTGGGCCTGCATGCCTTTAGATGGGTTGCTATTGAAAGTATCTCTCCAAAAATCAAATTTTTGTTTCTGGGAAAATTGTTGAGCTATCATTGAAAATACACCAGTGATAAATATTATAGACGCTTTATTTCTTTGTAAGTGGCCAAACTTACACAATTTTCATGGATTCAAATAATTATTTTCCCCACTGTACCTCTCCTGGACGTCTATTTCAAGCATTCACTACTTTTTCGTATGGCTTTTTTTTTTGCCATTTTGTGCAAAACTAGTCTGTGTATTTTGAGCTATTTAGGCCATTTGCAATATCTGTTAAGCATGAAAGATTTCAGAGCAAAAAATGAAAAACACAATTTTATGTTTGAGTGAGTAATTTATGCATATACACGTGTATACACAAGTACATATGAATGCATATTCGTAAAATGAAATACTGGCAGCTAGAGATGATGAAGAAGATTTTTATGTGTGTATATTCAAAGTCTTTACACAACATAACTTACCCTAGATCTTTCTGCCAGCAAGATTGTACATGTAAACATCAGTAAATTATCATATCCATGTGCGAGATTCCTAAAGCAACATCAAATAAATTGAAAGCCTTCTGGTATACAGCATTGCAAATATTTCATCATACAAAGATTTTTCAACACTCCAGAGCAGAGAATTTTTTTTTTGTATTCAGCCAGGTGTAAACATGCTTACCTTGTTGATAAATACTGGAAGTGCATTGTACAATATGTGTGAAACTTAACCACTTCAATACTCAGCCATAGTCAAAGTGGCGCTGGAGCGGCGGCAGCGGGCGGTGGAGCGTTAACCGTCTCCCATATGCAGAGCTGTGGCAGCCGCGTGCACGGATAGAGCCCAACCCCGATCAGGGTAAAGAGCCAATGAAATTGGCTCTTTACCACGTGACTGGCTGTGTCCAATCACAGCCGGTCACTAAATGTAAACAAAACACACTATTGTGTGTAATTTACTGTTGCTGGGTTCTCCTCTTCACACACTGATCCAGTGTGAGGAGGAGATCAGCTAACAGTGAGTTACACAACAGTACACATATACTACTGTGTCCAGATTGCCACCCCCCCGCCCGAAATAAAGAGTACCTGTCATCTAGTACCCGCCACCAGAGTACCCGCCACCTCACCAGAGTACCCACCACCAGTATTACCCGCCACCAGAGTACCCACCACTTCACCAGAGTACCTGCCGCCTCACCAGAGTACCTGCAGCCTCGGCAGGAGTACCTGCCGCCAGGAGTACCTGCCGCCAGAGTACCCACTCCGCCACCAGAGTACCCGCCACCTGAGTACCTGCCACCTCACCAGAGTACCCGCCACCAGAGTACCCACCCCACCACCAGAGTAACTGCCACCAGAGTAACTGCCACCAGAGTACCCACCACCTCACCAGAGTACCCACCACCTCACCAGAGTACCTGCCACCTCACCAGAGTACCTGCCACCAGAGTACCCGCCACCTCACCACCTGCCACCAGAGTACCAGCCACCTCACCACGAGAGTACCTGCCACCAGAGTACCTGTCACCAGTGTACCTGCCACCAGAGTGCCAGCTCACGAGAGTACCCGCCACCTGCCACCAGAGAACCCGCCACCAGAGTACCCGCCAACAGAGTACCCGCCACCTCACCAGAGTACCCACCACCAGGAGTACCTGCCACCAGTGTACCCGCTACCTCACCACCAGGAGTACCTGCCACCAGAGTACCCACCACTTCACCAAAGTACCCGCCACCAGTGTACCCGCCACCTCACCAGATTACCTGCCGCCAGGAGTACCTGCCGCCAGAGTACCTGCCACCAGAGTACCCGCCACCAGAGTACCCACTCCGCCACCAGAGTACCCGCCACCGCACCAGAGTACCTGCCACCTCACCAGAGTACCCGCCACCAGAGTACCCAACCCTCCACCAGAGTAACTGCCAACAGAGTAACTGCCACCAGAGTACCCACCACCTCACCAGAGTACCTGCCACCTCACCAGAGTACCCGCCACGAGAGTACCCGCCACCTCACCAGAGTACCTGCCACCTGAGTACCTGCCACCTCACCAGAGTACCCGCCACCAGAGTACCCAACCCTCCACCAGAGTAACTGCCAACAGAGTACCCGCCACCTCACCACCTGTCACTAGAGTACCCGCCACCTCACCACCTGCCACCAGAGTACCCGCCACCTCACCACCAGAGTACCCGCCACCAGAGTACCTGTCACCAGAGTACCTGCCACCAGAGTGCCAGCTGACGAGAGTACCCGCCACCCACCACCAGAGTACCCGCCACCAGAGTACCCGCCATCTCACCAGAGTACCTGCCACCAGAGTACCTGCCACCAGAGTACCCGCCACCTCACCACCAGGAGTACCTGCCACCAGAGTACCCACCACTTCACCAGAGTACCTCCTGCCAGGAGTACCCGCCACCAGAGTACCTGCCACCAGAGTACCCGCCACCAGAGTACCCACTCCGCCACCAGAGTACCCGCCACCGCACCAGAGTACCTGCCACCTCACCAGAGTACCCGCCACCTCACCACCTGCCACCAGAGTACTCGCCACCTACCACCAAAGTACCCGCCACCTCACCACCAGAGTACCTGCCACCAGAGTACCTGCCACCAAAGTGCCAGCTCATGAGAGTACCCGCCACCAGAGTACCCGCCACCAGAGTACCCATCACCTCACCACCTGCCACCAGAGTACCTGCCACCAGAGTACCTGCAACCTCACAACCTGCCACTATACATACCTGCCACCAGAGTGATAGTTAACGAGAGTACCCGCCACCTGCCATCAGAGTACCTGCCATCAGAGTACCCACCACCAGAGATCCTGCCACCAGAGTACCCGCCAGAAACCAGTACCTGGTTGAGAAATGAGATGTGTAATTTCTGCTTGTAGAACGCCTGATGGTGCTACTTCAATGTTGGGCCTCTGTATGTGGACAGGCTGTGTAAAAGTCTCACACATGTGGTATGTCGCCATACTCAGGAGAAGCAGCAGAATATATTTTGGGGTGTCAGTTTTGCTATGTACATGCTATGTGTTGGAAAAATCTTATAAATGGACAACTTTGTATAAAAAAATGCGTTTTCATTTTTTTCCCACATATTCCAGAAACTTCTAGAAAAAAATGAACCATTCAAAAGACTCATTATGCCTCATAGATTATACATTGGGGTGTTAGCTTTCCAAAATGGGGTCATTTTGTGGGCGTTTCCATTGACCTGGTGCTCCAGGGCCTTAAAAACTGTGATAGGTTGTCATCAAATGAAATTAGCAATTTATGCTCCTAGAACGCCTGACGGTGCTACTTGGCTGTTAGACCTCTGTATGTGGTCAGGTAGTGTAAAAGTCTAACACATGTGGTATCACTATACTCAAGAGTAACAGATTGTATTTTGGGGTATCATTGCAAGTATGCATGTGCTGTGTGGGAGAAATAACTTGTTGTTATTATGACAATTTTGTGAAAAAAAATAGAAAATAAAAATAAAAAAATCTATTTCCCAAGAATTGTGGGGAAAAATTACAACTTCAAAAAACTCACCATGCCTCTTACTAAATACCTTGGAATGTCTGCTTTCCAAAAAGGAGTCATTTGGGGGGTATTTGTACTTTCCTGGCTTGTTAGGGTCTCAAGAAATTAGATAGGCCTTCAGTACATCAGGTGTGATCAGATGTGATAATTTTCAATGATTTGCACCATAGCTTGTAGACTCTATAACGTTCACAGAGACCAAATAATATACACTTTTTGGGTTATTTTTACTAAAGATATGTAGCAGTATACATTTTGGCCCAAATTTATGAAGAAAAATTACTTATTTGCAAAATTTTACACTAGAAACTAAAAAAAGGTGATTTTTTTTTCAAAAATTTCTCTCTTTTTTCGCTTATATTGCAAAAAATTAAAAACCCAGCAGTGATTAAATACCACCAAAAGAAGGCTCTGTTTGTGAGAAAAAAATGATAACAATTTGGTTTGGGTACAGTGTAGTATGACTGAGTAATTTTCATTTAAAGTGTGAGAGCGCCGAAAGCTAAAAATTGGTCTGGGAAGGAAGGGTGTGTAAAAGCCCTGTATTGAAGTGGTTAAAAATCTCAAGGAATTACTGTGCTACTCTCTAAGGCCCCTTTCACACTGGGGAGGGATTTGGCCGCTAGCATTGCGCTATCTGTGTGGTTTTAACCCCCGCTAGCGGCTGAAAAAGGGTTAATACCGCTGGCAATGTGCCTCTGCAGAGGTGCATTGCCGGAGGTATAGCCGCGGTTTCCCATTGCTTTCAATGGGAAGGAGTGGTGGAGGAGTGGTAAACACAGCGCTCCTCTCACCACTCCAAAGATGCTGTTAGCAGGACTTTTGGAGCGGTCCTGCTAGCGCACTGCTTCAGTGTGAAAGCCCTCAGGGTCGGTTTGCAGGTGCTATTTTGAGGGCAATAGCGCCTGCAAACCGCCCCAGTGTGAAAGAGGCCTAACGATATGAAAGCTGCTGACACTACAATCTCATTTTCGCTACGCCGCCGCAACTTTAGGAGCTCCTGGAAGTTATCACAACAGCCATATCCTGCGGCAGTCAGCTCTCTATGAACAATTTGAAAGAGGGGGGCGTGGTCTGCCAGCACTGATGATGGCTGCTTAGACTCTGTGCTTATCTGCCAGGGGAGATAAACGGAGCGTTTTGGGCCCGACCTAGTGTGCAATCTTTGCCCATCCGACATCCTACACCCTCAGAGACACCAGTGAAACTTGTCCAGGAAAAGATTGACTGAGCATCACCCCCCAGAAACTGACTGCCTTCTTCACAAAGCCACACCAGGTCAGTCAGCCACAAAATGGCGCCGTCGGACTCGCGGCATCCGAGACCTACTCTGATCTCCCTGATGAGATCTCGAGGACACAGGCTCCTCTCTGCCCTTCCTCACCTCCTACGCTCAAAACGGGGGAAAATCCTGTCACGGGAAGCCCGGCGAAAGCGCGGATGCGCATAGGTCCGGGACCGCTCCACTCCTCCCCGCAAATCGAGCCCCCGGCTTAGTCACCTTCCATCCAACCAGGCCTTGAAATCCTCCATGGCCTACTTCCCCACAACGGGGCAGCCGGTGATGGACACAACATTAAAGGACATGCTGCTCTCCCTCATGTCCTCCCTAATGTCTGATCTGTCCTCCATTCTCACTAAAATCAGCGCTGACATGCATGTCATGGATGACAGAGTATCTCACTTAGAGAACAGCATGGAGGATTGCACTGCCACAGTAAACGATCTAGTTGACTCCTATGGTGACATACAGAAAGAACAGACCTTAATTAGAGACAAGCTGGCCTATTTGGGAGATCGATCCAGAAGAAATAACTTAAAACTGCGAGGGGTCCCAGAAACCATCATGCCCACTGATCTCCCTAAATATGCCAAAGAATTTATGCATCTAGTCCTCCCCGATGCATCTCCCAGGGACCTGATAATCGACCGGACCCACAGGATAGCTAAACCCCTTACATCTTGCCGCAACAGTCCCCAGAGACATATTAATGATAGTCCACTTTTTCCACATTAAAGAGAAATTATTATCGGTCGTCAGAAACAGCTAGCCGCTGCAAGGCCCGTTTGAGGGAGTCCTGCTTTTCCCGGACCTATCTAAGTACACCCTGCAGCTCAGACGACAACTTAATCCAATTACCAAAGGACTTTTCAATCATAAGATCCAGTACAAATGGCGATATCCGGCTACATTGCTAGTACACACGTGATACAAGACCTACAGAAAGGTATGCGTCTACTCCATACTTGGGGAATCCTCCTGGAACCTCCGCAAGATCTCGCACCTCCGAAGGAGCAACGCAACTCTCGCCCACCGCGTCGCGAGCTTGCGACCAGTGAGGATGGTCTGGAACATATGGCCTGAATACCTACATCTACATGATAGATACTCTCCCTGGCACTCAGCTCTCTACCTTTTTTTTGATACAGCTGATAAATAACATTAGTTTCCCCACCCTAGTGGTTTAGTTGGACAACCCGTTCCTCTACTCCATTACCTAACTCTGTTGGTGGCACCACCATTGTTGGTTTTTATTTTTTATTTTTTGCTCTCCAGTTTTTCTTGCTTGTTCAGTTTGTTATTAACTGTGTTACCTTTACAGCAAAATTGTTACTAGTGCAGGGAACTGCACACTTGCGATCTACACCTGACAGCGTCCTCAACAGCGATCTTGACCTCCTCGTGCAGACAAGCTCAACCTTTACTCTCTCCTCCACTTTCTGCTCAAAATTAGTCCCTAATGGCGTCCAAGATTTTGTCCCTTACTGCCAATGGGCTAAACCACCCAGAAAAAAGACATTCTCTATGAAAAACCACACTAGACCTAAAATGTGATATACTGTGTGTCCAGGAAACACATTTTATTTCTACCGGGGCACCTGTTTGTGTTAATAGGCATTTCCCCACATTTTTTCAGCCCCCTTCACCTCCAAAACGAGAGGGGTGCTCATAGCAATAAGAGACACTACCAAATTCCTTCTGAAAAGTGTAGCGTTAGACCCGGATGGTCGTTATGTTGTACTTGTATGTAATGTAAATGGCACAGACTACACCTTGATTAACATTTACGCTCCCAACGTCAAGCAGATCAGCTTTCTCCGAAAAGTGATAAAAATCGTACACCCCATTAAACAAGGGTGCCTTATTGTATGTCGGGATTTCAATCTAGTCCTGGAAATCCTCTTAGGCCTCGTACACACGATCGGACATATCCGATGAAAACGGTCCGCGGACCATTTCCATCGGATATGTCTGATCGGGAGTTTGATCCGATGGCGTGTACACACCATCGGATCAAATTCCCCGCCGCCGGACGGCGCGGTGACGTGGCGGTGACGCGGCGGTGACGTTGACGCCGCCACGTCACCGCCACGTCACCACACCAGGAAGTTAAACACTTCCGCGCATGCGCCGAATCCATTCGGCGGCGGCGCGGCGGCGGTGGGGGACGACATGTCTGCTGGTAAGTGTACTAACCAGCAGACATGTCGGGCGGACAGATTCCCACCGGATAGATTTCAAAGCATGCTTTGAAATCTGTCGGGTGGAGAAATCTGTCCACTAGCCCATACACACGAGCGGAGATGTCTGCTGAAATGGTCCATCGGACCGTTTTCAGCGGACATATCCCCTCATGTGTACGAGGCCTTAGGCCTTGTACACACGAGTGAATAAATCCGCTGAACATGGTCCGACGGACCATTTCAGCCGAAAAATCCGCTCGTGTGTAGGGGCAAACGGACCGTTCTGGCCGGATTCCTCCGGCGGAAAATTTCCAAAGCATGCTTTGGAATTTTTCCGCCGGAGAGCTGTCCGTCAGATATGTCCGCTGGTTAGTACGGCAAACCAGCGGACATATCTGCCCGCACATGCGTCGTATCATGTAAATGGATCCGACGCATGCGCGCGGAAGTGTTTACTTCCTGGTGCGGTGACGTGACGGTCACGTGGCGGCATCAACGTCACCGCCATGTCACCTCGCTGTCCGCCGGCGGGGAATTTGATCCGATGGTGTGTACAGCCACCGGATCAAAGCAATCCGGCGGACAGATCCGATGGGAACTGTCCGTCGGACCGTTCCCATCGGATCTATTCCCTCGTGTGTACAAGGCCTTAGACTCCACCACTGCCTCTAAACGCAGGGAGTCCCTTTTAAAAAACGTCATCGCTTCACACGATCTGTTTGAAGTCTGGAGATGCTACCACGGCTCTGAACGTGACTATACGTACTTCTCTCCCCTTCACAAAACATATTCACGCATTGACATGTTTCTTACCGACAAATGGCTTCTGCAATCAATCAGCGCATCTGTGATCCACACCACCACCTGGTCGGACCATGCCCCTATAACCATCACCATTTCTGACTCACAAAACTTAAGACCTACGTTTATTTGGAGAGCTAACAATTACATCTTGCAGCATCCTTTTTGGCTCTTGCTCTTCTGACAACCGAGGGGTGGGGAGCACTGCAGTTTTTCGGGCCTCCACGCTGCTAGGACGTACCCTGATCTCCCGTAGACTGAGTGTGCGGTGCCCTCCCCCCCTCCCCTCCTGCATGTTAGGCAGCCATGGCCTTCGAACACTAGACAGTGCTGTGGCACCGCATAAGCGCGGGTTCTTCCCCCCCCTCAAGCCAGCTGCGGGAGAAGGGGACTGGAGATGTACTGTTGGTTGTGTACCCAGCACGTAAAATGCCTAATGTTTTTGTCAGGAGTGAGGGGTGGGATGCAGTGGTATGTGGGGTGAGGATGGGAGTGAGAGATGGGTGCTGAAGGGAGGGTACCGAGCTGTATATAGACCCCCTGGATTGAATGGAACATCTGAAACACCACAGGGTATCACCCTGCTTATGGGGGAGGAGGGACCGCTGGCCATTTGAAATTATTTTAAGGACAGAGTGGGGGATACTACACCCTTCAGGTTTACCGGTTAGACAACTAAGGTACCTCATGTTGCACTTTTTATGGGTACGAATACTTAAGTTGAGATTCTATAATGTACGTGGTTTGCCTTATTCCTCATTTTACATGTTGTTATTTCTTTTGTTCTTTTTCTGTTTTAAACTTTCTGCATTGCCAATACAATACCACAGATTGCACTACTGTTATTGTGTATCAACATCTGCTATGGCTGGGAGGGATTGATAGGGCCGTTGGCCCACACCACCGGCTTTGTCTATCCACCTACCCACATAGGCCTGTGCTCATACGCCAGACTATCTCTGGTGAGCGTTCTAGCCATTTCGGCTACATTAGACTCTCTTCCTGACCACACCGTCTGGTGCTGGTTATCTTCTGTGTGCCCCTGCCATATTGGGCGGAGACACATACCTCTTAGAACTCTCCCCCTCCCCTATCTCTTTAATTCCTGCTCTTTGGCCCACACTGGGCCACACGCTAACTCCTTTTACCTAACTACATAACCCCTTCCCACCCTTCACCCGCGAGCATGGATGCACTAAAGATCATGTCCTTGAACGTCAAGGGCCTGAACACACCCGAGAAACGTAGGATGCTGCTCCACGACATCCGTAACCAAAAGGCAGACATTGTCCTCTTACAGGAGACGCACTTTAGGGAAAACAAGCTCCCAATCCTGAAAAACAGATATTATCCCACGGTCTACCACTCCTCTTACTCTGAGGCAAAGTCCAGAGGTGTCTCGGTGCTTATTGCGGCCGGAATACCATGGACCCTAGGAGATGTGCAAAGAGACCCTGGAGGACGTTTTCTGTTCATAAAAGGACGGATTGGCACGACAGAGGTCACTCTGGCAAACCTCTACGCCCCGATTTTTGTCAAGACAACTTAGCCGCCTGACAAAATTCGCCACTGGACACTAAATCATAGGGGGTGACTTTAATATTCCTCTCTCACCACAAGAAGACACGTCCACTGGGCTGTCCTCGACATCCGTAAAAACCCGTAGTCATATACAGGCGACGCTTCACTCCTCCCAATTGGTAGACACATGGCGCCTGTTCCACCCAGGAGAGAAAGACTTCATCTTTTTCTCTAGACCACACCATGTATACTCCCGAATCGACTACTTCGTAGTATAGCACCAGAACCTGATCGCAGTAAAAGACGCCAAGATAGGGTCGTTCACATGGTCTGATCACGCCCGATTACTCTGACCTATGCCCTGCCGGAGCACGGCTCCGAACAGAAGCACCCCTGGAGGCTAAATGAATCTCTGCTACAAGACCCCGACATCTTAGCAGATGTTGTGAGGGAACTGCAACATTACTTTACTGACAACAACACCAAAGATAGTAGACCGGAGGTAGTATGGGAAGCCCACAAGGCGGTAGTGCGAGGCATCCTTATTAAGCACGGGGCCAGGAAGAAAAGATTGAGGACGGAACAATTGAATACTCTGCTGTCCAAACTTCATACCTTAGAGTCACAACACAAACAAACACCAACAAGACAGCTGGGCATTGAGCTTGACACCACGCAGAGGCGGGTCACAGACATTCTTACATACAAAGCTAAGGCAGCCATTCAAATTTGCAGACGCAAGGTGTATGAGTCGGGAAACAAATGTGGGAAGATGTTGGCCCGTTCCCTGCGCACACAAAACAGCGTGTCCTACATTCCCCACGTGGTTAACCGGGAGGGACGGAAGGTGTCGGTCCCGCAGTCAATCTCCTGGGAGTTTAGGAACTTTTACAATACCCTATATAATTTACCCACTACACCCCTGGACCCCGATGCGGACCCTTCGAGAGAATACCTAGCCTCCTCGGCCATGCCGACCTTATCTGCAGACGTTAGAGAACTGCTTGAAGGGCCCATCACTCTACCTGAACTACGATTAGCCTTGGGCAGCACCAAGCCAGGTAAAGCCCCGGGCCCAGACGGGCTAACCGTGGCGTATTACAAAACATTCTTCCCCTCCCTGAGCCCACATTTGATCTCTCTGTTTAATAATCTTGGTACAGGGAAGAGATTACATGTATCAACGTTACAAGCGCAGATTGCGGTTATCCCTAAAGAAGGGAAAGACCCAAGCCAATGTGGCAGTTACCGCCCTATTTCGTTGCTGAACGTGGATCTCAAACTCCTTAGTAAAATCCTCGCAACCAGAATCCAAAGCCACCTCCCGAGTTTAATTCACCTTGATCAGGTTGGGTTTGTCCCCACCAGGGAGGCCAGGGACAACACTGCCAAAGTCCTGAATCTCGTACATGCAGTGAACACTACAAAAACGCCTTGCGTCCTGGTGAGCACCGACGCCGAAAAGGCGTTCGACCGCGTCAATTGGCGGGCCATAAAATGCTGAACTGGATATCGGCGACCTACATGGACCCGACTGCCAGAGTCAGGACCAACGGAGTGCTGTCTGAATCGTTTCCGATCACAAATGGGACGCGGCAGGGGTGTCCCCTGTCGCCCCTACTCTTCGCGCTCACACTCGAACCCTTCCTGCGACACATACGAGCAAACCTAGACATTTCAGGGATTAGGGTGGGAGATGGGGAATACAAGGTCTCCGCCTATGCGGATGACCTGCTCTTCTCTTTGACCGACCCAGGAACATCCCTCCCCGGCCTGATGCGGGAGTTTGAAATATATGGACGACTCTCCAATCTAAAAATAAATATGAGCAAGTCAGTGGCGATGGGAGTAGGAATCCCGAGGCACAGTCTGGAACACCTCCGCAGCAGATTTGGGCTGCAGTGGACAGATAAAGCTCTGAACTACCTTAGCACGAGCATTCCCCCGACCCTATCCCAAACTTATAGGTTAAACTTCCCACCACTTTTAAAAGCAGTCCAGAAGTTGCTAGCACAGTGGACCACCGGACTTCACTCGTGGTTCGGCAGGTGCAATATACTGAAGATGTCCATTTTGCCAAAATTTATATACCTTTTTCAAGCCCTCCCCATACATATACCAGCTGATTTTTCAAACAAGCCCAGACCATGTTTAAGACCTTTCTGTGGGCTGGGAAACACCCCCGGATATGCAGATCGATACTGTCCCTGCCCAAAATACATGGAGGAATTGCCTTACCCGATGTCCGGGCATACTATCACGCTGCCCACGTAAACCGCCTTGTTGACTGGTGCCGACATACAGACACCAAATTGTGGCCTCGCCTGGAACAGGCCCAGAGCGAGACCCTATTGCAGAGGGCGCCGTGGTGCCCTGCAGCACTACACAGAACGGTGCGTAATCACCCTCTGATAGGAACCACGATTAGGGTGTGCGCTAGGATACTCCCTCGGGCACGGCTGACTGTGGGAGTCTCACCTCTATATCTGGTGCTGGGCAACCCAGTTTGAACCGGGGATACAAGACATACGATTTCGTACTTTGAGAGAAGCGGGCACATTTCAAGCCTCCCACTTTAGCACTGCGGGATGCTGGAAAACGCTTGCGGAACTGATGGACCCAGGTGGCAGTTATCGTTTAGACTTCTTGAGGGCCAACCAACTCAATCACTTCCTACATACTGTGTCACCCCCCCCCCTCCCTGCGGGAAATCAAGCTCTCACAGCTCTGAAAGAGCTATGTTCGGGCACGGAAGCACTACCACACGCCTTGTCCATTATATATAACACACTGATTGCGCCGGCAGAGGGATTTAAAATCCCATGCATAGCTAAATGGGAACAGGACCTACACTGCACATTCTCGACCAAGAAAAAACAACAACTATTGACGTTCACACACAAGTCCTCCATATGCACGAAAGTCCAAGAAACAAATGATAAAATCATGACATGATGGTATCGTACACCGGACCTGCTCAGTAAATTGTTCCGGGCGACCTCAGACTCGTGCTGGCGTTGCCAGACCGAGAAGGGTACGCTGCTCCATATCTTTTGGCTCTGTCCACGGTTGAGACCCTTCTGGACGGAAGTCAGGAGGATCTCCCAAAAGTTTACAGATAGACAAATCCCAGACGATCCAGCTTTCCTACTATTACACGCCAATGACATCCTCACACGGGTGTATAAGAAATCGATCATCCGACACCTTTTTGACGCCGCAAAGGCATGCATCCCCATCTGCTGGAAATCCCCAGAACCACCGACTGTAGCAATGTGGCTACGGAAAGTGGACGACATAAACAAGATGGAAGATCTGATTCTTTGCAGCCAAGACAGACAGGAAGTTTATACACAAAAATGGCAGCTGTGGAACTTCTACACCTACTCAGATGAGGGACAAAGTATTAGAGGCCTGACCTGAAGTTGGGGGTTAGACCCCCACCTTCAATAGCGTAGGTGCTGATATACCGGACTGAGTAGACTACAAATAGAGATGTCAGACGTATAAACCCATGCTCGCGGGTACTTCTCCCCCCCAACCGGTAATCCCCCCCCACGGGGCGACTACCCTTCCTACCTCTCCAGAATGAGTCTGGAGAGTTCCCACTGTTTACTATCCTTCTTCTCTCTGCTTCTGCTACCTCCTAGATATCAGGAAAAGGTGAGCGGGTCCACGGATCCTTGACTGCACACCACATCCCATGGGTAACTATTGCACTACCAACGACTCCGATTGGAAATTGGACGATAGGCGGAGCGACACCACTGCAGTGTTGGCTGCGTATTGCCCACGAGGGCTGGTGGCATGACGCTCTGTGATAACCTATCGGATATTCCATTTAAACTTAACAACAGTGTATTTTTAGCTGTGTGCTGTTCATTTGTACATCTCTGGATATCGTTATGTTTTACGATGTTACTGTGATCTGTGTGGAAACGCTCTTGTTGTGTATAAATAAAGAATTTTGAAAAAAAAAAAAATCTATGCGAAAATGATTGCCACACGGCTTCTTAATATCATACCCACACTGATCCACAGGGACCAATCTGGTTTCACGACCGGTAGACAAGCATCAGACGCCACAAGACGAGTAATCGACATTCTACATTACGCTGAGTCTAGTGGAACGCTTTGTCCGCTCCTAGCCTTGGATGCAGAGAAGCGTTCGATAGAATCCATTGGGGCTATCTACGGCGGGTTCTCCAAAAATTCGGGTTCCATGGACACATACTGAATGTCCTACTTGCACTCTATTCATCCCCGTCAGCACAAGTGTTGTCTGCCGACATGCTCTCACAACCATTCAACATAACAAACGGCACCAGGCAAGGTTTCCCGTTGTCCCCAATAATTTTTTATTTACTCATCGAACCTCTTGCGGAACATATTAGACAAAATCCATACATTTCCGTGTTCAAAATAGGACCCAACTCCCGCAAGATCAGTCTGTTCACAGACAATGTCATTCTTATGTTAACTGACCCGACATCGTCACTACTGGAAGCGCAAAAAAAACTTCAGTGGTTCAGTAAGGTATCATACTATAAAATTAATGCCAACAAATCCTAGACTTGGGTCTTGACGCCACCACTAGGAACCTGCTACAAACAAAATTTCCCTACACATGGGCAGATCACGAGATATCCTACTTGGGAGTCCAACTGACGAGTTCCACCAAAAACGTATTTAAAAGTAACTTCAAACCCTTCCTCGCTGCACTCCAAAAAGACACTACTGACTTAGCTAAACACAAACTCTCCTGGTCTGGCAGGCTCGCAGCATTCAAAATGATGCACCTCCCTCAACTACTGTATTGAATTTACTCCCCATCCCTATCCCAGCATCCTACTTCCATACTCTACAAACTACCCTGAATAAACTGCTGTGGCAAGGTAAAAAACCCTGTTGCGCAAAACAACTTCTCACTAAACACAAATTTGCAGGTGGTGCAGGGTCAATAGATTTTAATGAAAACTACTGGGCTTCAATTCTCACCCAGCTTAGCGATTGGTTCCAACCGCACCCCCTTACCTTATGGGGACAGTTGGAATCCACAATGATTAAACACAACAATCTTCGATATTGGATTCTGGGGGTCCCGCATGGCACACTCGTCTCCAACTCGCTCCCTCCTATGGTGAGAAGCTCAGCTTTAGCTTGGAAATTTCTTGTTCAGCAGGGTGAACTTCATCCTCATCCATTTAATCCTCCTCTCCCATTGAACAGCCTACTACATTGCACTGAAGACCTCATGTTAACGCATTGGAAATCCAATGGCATACACTACATTCAAGATATCTTTTGTGGAGATACACTACTCACGTTCCCTCAGATACAAGCAAAGTTTAAGCTTAATCACACAGAACTCTTTACTTACATCAGAATTAAACATTGCATATCTCAGATGACCAGGCCGTGCTACTCTATTCCCCCTAAAGTGTGGTCATTCTTGACTGACTACTCCTTCGAAACCGAAAGGAATTTCCCTTTTTTATAACACTTTCCGCCAAAAACAGGTGTTCGCCAAAGCCAAACCACATAACCAATGGGACATAGACACAGGCCAAACACTTACTGAAGCTCAATGGCAATCCACACTCAGGTCCATATACAAAGCTACCCAAAATGCGGCGCTATGGGAACTCACATTAAAAATGTCTCTACGTTGGTACCTCACACCGGCTAAACAAGGAAAATTTGGTAAGGACACCCCCGACACCTGCTGGAGATGCGCCGAAACTAAAGACGGTATCCTACAGCCCATACTAGACATGTGCACAGAAAAAAAAACTTTTTTTTTTTGTTCTGTTTCGTATCGTTCAGTTTTTTCGTTTTCGTTCGTTTTTCGTAAGACGCCCGTTTTCCTGTTTGTTCCCGTTCGTTTTTCGTATGACGCGATTTTTTCGTATTCCGATCGTTTCGTATTTTCGTTACTGTTTTATTTTCGTACATGCGGGATGGTTCGTTATTCTGTTTAATTCATGTTCGTTACTTGTTAGACAATAATCTTCGTGAATTTTCGTCAATGATTTTCAGTATCTTGAAACCCTTTTTCTTTTGCTATTTTTAGTCGTATGTTCATATGACATCTATAACAAAAGATTTGCATTCTGTATTTTAAATTCCTTTTTTCTGTTCGTATTTTGGATTCAAAATACAGCATGCAAATATTTTGTTATAGATGTCATATGAACAATGAACATAGGACTGAAAACAAACAGAAAAAGGATTGAAACAAAATACAGAATGCAAATCTTTTGTTATAGATGTCATATGAACAATGAACATAGGACTAAAAACAAACAGAAAAAGGATTGAAACAAAATACAGCATGCAAATCTTTTGTTATAGATGTCATATGAACAATGAACATAGAACTGAAAACAAACAGAAAAAGGATTCAAACAAAATACAGAATGTAAATCTTTTGTTATAGATGTCATTTTTGTTCTTTTGCCGTTTTCGTTTTGTCGTTTTTTTTTCGTCGGATCATTCGTTCATATTTGCGGTTGTTCGTTATGCGGCTCATTCGTAATCTCGTAGTTTTCGTATTTTGGTGCTTTAATTTTTTTGTATGTACACATTATCCTGCGGGTACGAAAATGAACATTTTAGTACGAAAATAACATTCGTACGAACGGGAATGCACATATCTAGCCCATACTGGTCTACTATTTTCCATATTCTGTCAGACATAACTGGTAGCTCTCTACCTCCGTCATCAGTTCTAGCATTGCTCAATATGAATATGGACCTGATCCCCAATAACATGAGATTGGTAGCCACCAACATCCTCCTAGCAGCTCGGCTGAGCATAACCAGGGTAATTATGTATTCATTATCATTTAGATGTGATTGTAATGTGTTATATGTTTTAAGTAATGTGCTATATACTTTAGTAATATTTGATGTTATAGTTTTTAGGATCTATAAAGAGGTACAACTAATTACCTTAATGTTTGTGATCCTATCCTGTTCATGTGGACTCCTGTCATTTTAAACATAAGTCTTATTTTTATAATGATTTCTTTATTTCATTTTTTAATTAAGGATGGAGCAGGGGGGGTAGTTGCCAGGAATGCAAGTGGGGTACCCCCCACAAGGAGGATCAGGGCTGCTCTGTGCAAAATCATTGCACATAGCAGGTTTACATGTTTATAATGTAAAAAAAATAAAGTTTTACTTGTAGTATCATTTAAAATGAGAATTTTGGCCAAAGCTATTTTCGCCTGCTTCTCTTGTGGCTCAGCGGAGTGCAGTTACAATGCATCTGGAAAGTATTCTCAGCGCTTCACTTCTTCCACATTTTGTTAGGTTACAGCCTTATTCCAAAATTGAATACATTTATTATTTTCCTCAAAATTCTACAAATTCCACATAATGGCAACATGAAAAAAGTTTAAAATCTTTGAAAATGTATTAAAAAAAAAAAAAAAAGTTGACAAAATGTGGAAAAAGTGAAGCGATGTGAATACTTTCTGGATGCACTGTATTTCTGTACAGCTGGATTAGCCTATTAACTCAACAATCAGGCTGCATTCAAACCTGAGCTTTTTCAGCTCATAAAATGCTCGTAAAACGCCAAAAAAACGCCTGAAAAATGCCCAAGAAAGAAAATTCCCATTAATTTCAAGAGTACCTGTTCACATCTGAGCATTTTGTTACCTGAAGCAAAATGCCTGAAAACACTCTTAACTCAAAAAAGAACATGAGCTTCTTTGGGGCAGATTACAGGTGTTTTTCTGCCTTCTATATTGGTGACCTGAACAAAATCATCAATTACACACAAATAACACCTTTAATTTTCTGACTACCTGTTACACTTTTGGGGGCCATAGAACACCAGGATAGTGTAAATACCAATAAAATAACCATGTTTTTTAATGACAAAAACCCCAAGGTATTGTCTAAGAGGCATGGCGATTATTTTGAAGATATTTTTGGTCAAAAGTTTGGAAAATAAAAATGTTATTTTGTTTTTTAAGTTGTCAATTAAATAAGCTGTTTCTGACACACATCATACACATTAGAATTAAAACTCAAAAGACATTCTGCTACTCCTGAGTATGGGTATACCTTGTACTGTATCTTTGTTATCGGGAAGGGATCATTCTATTGTTGAAAGACCAATGTCTGGTTCAGCTTCCACTTTTTGTAAAAATTAAGTCCCTTACTCCCTATGTAACCTCTCATTAGCTCCTTTTAAATTAAAATTGAGAAATGCCCTGTTTAGTGCTTATATCCCACAGAAAAAACATGTCCGCTTGTATTGATGTCACATGTAGCTTCTCATGAATCTGTGATTAGAAGTGGAGAACATCAATTCCTGTTCTCATCACAGCTTTAAAAGCTTCTATATAATATTTTTTTTTTTTTTGGCATTTTAGCAGTTTATTTAATTTTTAAAGCAGTACAAAAAGAAAAAAATATCCAATTGTACAATTGTACAAAATACAGTTTTGGCAATAGTTAATAACTGTAATTAATCTAATTTAATGTATATATAGTTACCCATATATGTCAGTCCAGCTTGAATTTCTTCAGCAAGATGAATTTTACAGAAGCTAAAAAAAAGAAGAAAATACAATAAACCTAACATCTTGATATTGTAACAGAGCTACAGTTATTTTTGTTATTGATCTACATGGGAGTATTTTTTACTTACCATACATGCTATCAGGATCTTTTTAATTTCCATAAAAAAATATGAGTTGAGTGCTATCTGTAAAGGTTTCTTTGGGTTAACATTAATCAGAATATAAACTAGTCTGTTATAATACTTCTGATAAGGTGCCTCTAATATATGTGGACCATAACTCCCTATGTAATTGGACCATCTGTGAGACAAATATAGCAAATATAGACAATATAGCTAAAGTAGATATTGTGTAGCGCTATTCCCATAGTAGCCACTTGTTTTATGCCTAGGATCCTTTTCCCAGTAGATGCCCCACAGCCAGACACGCATGCACTTTCTCTCTACTGGCTCAAGAAACAGTCTCATGCCACATACACACGATCGGAGATTCCGACAAGAAAACTGTGGATTTTTTTCCGACAGAATGTTGGCTCAAACTTGTGTTGCATACACACAGTCACATAAAATTCCGACCGTCAAGAACGCGGTGACGTACAACACTACAACGAGCTGAAAAAAATGAAGTTTAATGATTCCGAGCATGTGTCAAATTGATTCTGAGCATGCATGGTTTTTAGAATCATCGGAATTGCATACAGACGATCAGAATTTCCGACAAGAACTTTTCAGAAAACCAGCTCTCAAATTTTTGCTGTCCGACCAGAAGCGCACATCAAACTTTTCTTGTCGGAAATTCCGACCGTGTGTTGGTTTTAATGTTTTAATAAATAGTTGAACTTGGATGGGCATTGGGGAAAGCAATATACTCCAATAACTTCCTATAATGAACATTGAGGACAATGAACTTGTTTCTTGGAACTCTGAACACTGTTCCTGTGGAGCACAGAGCATACAAGTTCTGCAGTAACAATATTGAGGAGGTTAAGCCTTCCTCACTGAACAGTCCAAGCAACAACAAAGGAAAGGATAAGCTATGTTCTTAAGGATAAACTTCCTAGCATCACAATGCTTACTTCCTAGAACACAAGAGGGTGGTAGCACTAAGTCTCTAGGACATGGATATGCAATTAGCGGACCTCCAGCTGTTGCAGAACTATAATTCCCATGAGGCATAGCAAGATTTTGACAGCCACAAGCATGACACCCAGATGCAAGGGAATGATGGGACTTGTAGTTTTGCAACAGCTGGAGGTCCGCTAATTGCATATCCCTGCTCTAGGATCTCCCCCCATCTGTACTTACAGAACTCCTCTGGATTAATGGTTGCCTCCTACCAGTATCCTGTGGGCAGCTTTTCTCAGTGGTACCAGACTAGATACTTAAATGACAGCCCTCCCAGCCTGCCTTCAGCAGCAAGCAGGCTCAGAGACAGCAGCGGAAACCATTGATTTCTGCTGCTGTCAATCAAATTCTGTGAGGAGGGAGTGTTGGGGGTGGGGGGCAGGACACAGTGACGCTATGTTTATGTAGACACACATAGCCCAGCTTTAGAGTGAGCCTGCAGGTTCGGCCCAATAAGGACTGGCTTCCTATCACAAGAAAGAAGTGGAGCCAAGAATGTTGGCAGGGGAACATAAAAGAGGAGAGTCAGGGTACATTTTCTGAAAGCAGAGGCCCTGTGAGATGATAGTTTTCTGTAAAAAATATAATAAAAGTAATTTTAGTGAAAAAGGTAATACCCATTGTTCAGTAAACTATAAAAGATGAGGTCAAGTCAAGTAAATAGATACCAAACATGTCAAGTTTTACAATTGAGTGCAGATGTGATATTTTAGAAACTACACTAAAATCTCCATAGGTAATGTTTTAAAAGCTTTTAGAGCTCATCATTTTAGAGTTAACTTTGAGCTCTTGTGCTACAATTATTGCTTTAAGACATTCGTAGCAATACTACAAAAAAAAGGCACTTGGAAAATTTATGAAAATTACGTTTATTTAGTACAAAAAATTGATACAAGTCATCATATATCAGGCTTAACTATAACTAATGAATATGGGCCATGCTAGTCCCAGCATAGAAGATTTTTTTTTTTTTAATGTACCAATTCAACCTGATGACGGTAGAAGATGCCTAATGTAGAACCTCAACCCAAGTTTGTTCACAATTCGCAGCTACAGTGGTCCACTGGCAGCCAATGTGATCTTTGTAAGTAACACAAGCCGCCTATTAATCACTAAATTTGGGCAGCACTGCCCAAAGCCCTGTGGATGCTACACAAACAGAATGGTCCTTTCCTGAGGCTCTGGTGAGCAAAGAGGAAAGCAGGGTGGGGGTGTGAAGGTGAGCAGAGAGAGGGGGCCTGAGGTGCAGAGGGGGGTTCAGGGTACAGAGGTGAGTGGAGAAAGAAGGAAGCAAACGTTAGCATAGAGAGTGGGGTGCAGCAGTTAGCAGAAATGGGAACTGAGGTTATAAGAGGGAGAAAAGTTGTGGTGAAGAGGTTAGTTGAGATTGGGCGTTGATGTGCAAAGAGGGTAGTTGAGATGTACAGCAAGTAGTTGTTAGGGTGTACACAGTGTTGCTAACTACCAGATTGAAATTTACTGACATGACACTCAAAATATACTGGCAGAGCCAGTATACTGGCAGAACTGCCATTTCCAAAAGTTTAAAAATTGCCCCTAAGGGGGCAAGTGAAAATGTCAGTATTTAGGCTAAACACAAGTACAATATGCAATTAGCAATATGATTTAAGGTAGATAATAAGGCAAAAAACATATTTATTATATTATTTTTGATATATAGTAAGTAAGTAGCTCAGGGACAGGGTTCAGGAGGGTAAGAAATTGGATTGGGCCAGGCGCACCCATGAAACTGACTCTCACAGTGACAATGACAGCAGTGTGCAGCAGCACAGATCACTGACACAACATGAGTCACAGTGGCATTCTCTCTCTAAGACAGGTTGTCTCTCTAGTCCACTCCAGTCTAAACAGCACTGACAGTCCCGCTCCTGGCCTACCTTGCTCCCGACCCACACACAAAGCTCTGGCCACTCTGCTTGGCTCCATTGCACCATGATATTACACAACATGCTCAGGCACTGAGTGTCACAGCCATATTTTTTTATGGCAAACTTTTCCATTTACTGGTGTTTACTGGCAGGAGAAAATTGCCTGTTTTTTTACTGGCTGCCAGTAAAAATACTGACCGTTGGCAACATTGGCCTTCAAGGTGAGAGGATATAGGATACAAATATTATCATGGAGGGGGGGTTGGGGAAGAGAGGTTTGTGGGGGGGGGGGGGGGGGCTTGAGGTGCAGAGTTTAGCAGAGAAGGAGTTTGGGTGTACAGGCAAGCAGACAGGGGGTTGGAGTGCAGCTGTGAGCAGAAAGGGGGTTTGGGATGCAACTTCTTCCCCAGAAACCCCCACCGTGGAAAATTGTGTGTGGAAAATTTTAATTATAGGTTTAAAAATAAAGTGGTGTCTATATTTGTGATTGGTGGACATAATATATTATATAATATATATATATATATATATATATATATATATATATATATATATATATATATATATATTTATTTTGTGCATCCACAATCCTGAAGCATTCTGAACATTTGTAGATCACTTCTCTTCTCTTTCAGCTTCATAAACCGGCACTCAGAATAGAAGAGTTTACTCTGAGAATGCAAGAGATCTGCTTATCAGGGATTTTACGATGCTCCAGCAACGGACACTCAAGATAACAAAATCAATAATGGCAAATGTAAACTGTTATTTTACATACTATAACAATTGTGTGAGGTGAGCAAAATTTAAACTTTGGCCAAAATCAGGTACATTTTTCAATTTTGCTTGTTGATAAATGCCCATAGTTTTCCCAATTTCTTACTGCATTCTGAGATTCTGATGTAAGAGTGCACAACATACAGAATTGTTGATGTTTATGATTACCATACCATCTCTTGTAATTGTGGGAGCAAACAAAAATGCATAAAGCAATGACATTTGTGGTGGCAATGGATATTTTGCAATTTGAATTTTTAAGACTGGTGAAAAAAAAACTGCTGTCCTAGACATGGTATTAGTGCCAAAATGACAAAGGGTAGTTTTTTTAAAATACATCAATACTGCATTTACTTTTATATTCTTCCAACCCTAAAAGGAAAAAAGTTCTAGAGAAAAAGAGATTTATCTTTCTTTAAATGGCACATTTATGCTTAGAGATAAGAAAAATGATATGTTTGATAAATGCAGATCTGCATCAGTATTACTGGTTCCTCTGACAGAACGCTCAAAGGTAATACTTGGAAAATATTTGTGAAAATATATTTCTTAAATTTCATCACGTTGAGGCGCGTTAGCCAGAGGTCACTGACACCGCTGCGGCTATTTATCTGTTTTTATAAGTTTCAAAAAGCTTTGACAATTATTAGAAATTATAAAACCTAGCAGAAAAACATGTAGAAAGTGTTTTTGTAGTTGACAAGTAAATGACATTGGATCATAATAAAGCCATGTATATGGCAACTGTATACAACATGTAATTGAAAAGAGAGATTTGCTTACTAAACCCAGTGCGTTTTAAAACATTGAAATGTTAAATGCATACATTTCTAGAATCTAGAATATACTCTTGTTTTGTGATTATAAGTTGCTTTATTAAAACATAAAATAAAAAGCATCTGCAAGATAATTTTTATATTTCTTAATCGTACATTAGAAGCCCCAACTATATTATGAGTCCACAGGGGTATGGTGGCACCACATCTCATAACACCTCAAAAAGTATTTGAATTGTTAAAGAATATCTAATGGGATTTAAAGGAGTCAAATATTACTCTTTACCGCATCAATAAAATATTAATATTTTATTACATAATTATATTAAAAATAAAGTCACTGGATAGATAGTTATTAAATTAGAAAACAGTAAAAAAAATAATAGATAAATGAATAATGAACTGAAATCTACTGTATTATTTTTAATTCTTTTAGAAATCCACTGTGCATTCCCACTCATTGTAGAGTCCAAAAGGGTATTATAGGTGGTTCTGCATGGTACTGGTTGGCCTGAAGAAGTTTTAGCAGTTATGGTATACAAGGGCTATGAATTGTCGTTTTAATATGCTAGTAAGTCTCACCATATGATAGATTAGTCTGTCTCTACCCTCTTTAGGGTAAAACATCAAACAAAAGCTTCTTCCCCTTTCAACAAGCAAGCTCATATAGTTGGACTAATGAAAAAAAATGTATGCTCAATATATATATATATATATATATATATATATATATATATATATATATATATACATACATACATATATATATATATATATATATATACTGAATGGATGAAGCCGTGGTTTGGATTAATTCCTGTGCCATCTTAGATTTTCCCATTTGCGCAATTTGACTCCCAGTAATAGGAGTCAATAAAGTCTAGTGAGTACATTGTGTGTCTGCATGTGGGTGGAGATGAACCTTTCCTACACTCACTGAGGATGTTTATTCACGTGTGGGATCTATACATGGACTTCCTAACTTCTATGTATTTTTAAAATTTAAATTAGGATTTTCATGGCATAAGTTTTTTTTTCACTTTACAACACGCAGCTCTTTATTGTGGTTTGTTTGTTTTTTGGTTCCATTATTTTCTTTCAACTAAAACACTTAGTTAGCCACAATTACCTCTATCACTATTATCACGCTTCAGTTTCTTGCTACTTTTCTAGAACGGAAGTTTTCTTACCTCAAAAAGAAGCAACCCACGTTACTTAAGTTTTTAGTATTTTTTGAAGATATTGGGCCAGATTCAGAGAGCCGTAACTCCTGTCTAACTGGTGTTAGACTGGAGTACTTTCAAATTACGCGCGTTTTTTAGCTAGTCTGAAACCTCAAACCATGAAAAGACGGCTGCGGGCTTCAATTCGACTGGATTACGTGTTCGTACGCCTTCGGATCTACGCTGCAATAAAATTGCAGCCACTGGGTGGACTTCCCGTCGTTTTCCGCGTCGGGGTATGCTAATGAGCTTTTGCCGACGATCCCCGAAATTACGATCTTTAATCGCAATCTCTTACGGCATCTTTAGTCATCTTTTTTTTGCGTAACACTAGACCAGCTTTTTGCTGGTATTATATTAGACAGCCCATGTTTAGTATGGCCGTCGTTCCCGCGTCGAATTTCAACGTTTGTTTTTATTTTTTACGTAAGTCGTCCGGGAATAGGAATGTTCGTAAACGACTCTACTCAAACAACGAATGACGTAATGACGTGATTTTGCGCAATGCACGGCGGGAAATTTCTGAACGGAGCATGCGCAGTTCGATCGCCGTGGGGACACGCCTTATTTAAATGCTTCACGCCCCCTAATCGCGTATTTAGATTACGCGGCGAGAAATAGACTACACCGCTGTATCGTACGGGCAAAAATCTACCAGAATTCGATCTAGAGCCTGGTAAAATACGGCAGCGTAGAGTATTTTGAATATGCTGCGCAAATTTACGTGTACCTGAATCTAGCCCATTGTTTCTTCAATCAAGATTTTTTGTTGGCAGCAGAGCAAAGAGAGATAATGTTGCAGCTTTCTGAATCAGCTGATCCCCATAAAGAAAATATGTAGCCTGCCTGTAATGTGACTAGGTTCTGTGTGTGCCGATCTCCAGCACACCTAGTGTACTGTATAAATCAAATACAGAGCCCTGTACAGGTTGAGGGCCATGGTACAACTGCTGGTGTAATCCTGTCTCTGAAGACTCCATACTGAGTTTGCCCACTGGAGGGGCAAAGACTGTCTGAAATGGACTTTGTTTTCCTGGGTCCTGCATTGGCATATCCTGTGTGAGTTTTCTGATTTTGGCCGCAGGGTGCTTTCTGCTGCTCCATAAAGGCTTTGTCCTTTATGGAGTCTGGCATGTATTAACTGTTTTCCCAGCTACTACCCTTTCAGCAATTAAAGATGAAGATCTGTACTGTGGCACATCATGTGTCACAAGCACTTGGCGGAAACCAGGTCTGTGCTGCTTCACTTTTTGATTGTGTTACAGGTGCCCTGACTATTAAGTCTGTGCTACCCCCCCTTGTGTCACAAGTACACTGCATCTATGTGCTGTGCTGTCTGCTTATGTGTCACGAGCATGCACTTTGCTGTTCATGCCTTCCCCATTAGTCCCCACTACTACTATGCTCCTTAGTAAGGTCCCTTCACAGTCTCTATTAGTTTCTGCATTACAGTGGCTTAAATATGACTTTTGTCTGCATCCTAAAATGCCTTCTAAATGTCAATCAAATCTTATCTGAAGAAAACTTTAATAATGTAAACATAAAGGACTGATACATACTCACTGATTGACTCAGGTTTACTGATTGGTTGGTAGAGGTCACTGCATATCTTACCACTCACTGATTAGTTTGCTTGAGGTTATTGCACATCATTACCTCTCACTAATTGGTTGCTAGTGATTACAGCAGATCCCTACTGTTCACTGATTGTTTGCTAGAGGTTACTGCACTTCATTACTACTCACTGAATGGTTTCTATAGATTACTGCACATTATTACCACTCACTCGTTGCTTGCTGTATGTTACTGTGCATAATTATCACCATACTTATCACTTACTTATTGGTTGCTAGAGGTTACAGCACATCATTATGGCTTACTGATTGGTTGAGCACAACATCTCCTTAATGCCTGCATGCCAGTGACTGGGGAGGTGAGGGGACCCACCAATATTCAGAAAACTCCTAGAACTTTTTACTAGCAATAGGTAGAGCAGATCACACACAGCTATGAACTTTAACTAAATACAGGTAGGAACAGAGCCCAATGTGGGCAGCAACCCCAAGGATGGGTTGCCAGAAATAAATGACTAGTCATGCCACTTTCAGTAGAAGAACCATCCAGGTGTAGAGAAGTCATACAAGACAAGTAAGACCTAAACAACGTTTTTCCCACCACCAGCTCAACCCACAAATCAACAGAGCCCTGGTTGCGGCCACCCTGCTATATGAGCCAGGCCATCACTCTCATTGACTCTTTGCGCTGTTGCTGATTGGGTGCTGTGGACTCCCAGGGTGGAGGCTGCATATGTTGTGTGTCTTCACAAGGCACAGTGTGCTCGCTGGATTGCAAAAGCCTAGAAAAATATTTACGAGCAGTGGGCTCAAGAGGCAGCTGATTTGGGCCCTAAAATAATGGGGCCCAAATCAGCTGCCCAGCAGCTCAGCCTGTTCAGTGCCCAGCAGCTCAGCCTGTTAAGTGCCCAGCAGCCTAGTCTGTTCAGTGCCCAAAAGCTCAGCCTGTTCAGAAACAGATAAATAGCTGCAGCAGTGTCAGTGTCCTCTGGCTTTCGCACTTCAACGTGATGAAATTTAAGGAATATATTTTCACAAATATTTTCCAAGAATTACCTCTGAGCGTTCTGTCACAGGAACCAGTATTACTGATGCAGATCTGCATTTATCAAACATATCATTTTTCTTATCTCTAAGCATAAACGTGACAAGATAAATCTGTTTCTCTAGAACTTTTTTCCTTATAGGGTTGGAAGAAGATAAAAGTAAATTCAGTATTGAAGTATCTAAAAAAAACTATCCTCTGTCATTTTGGCACTAATACCATATCTAGAGCATCGCTTTTGGACATCTCCTACATCTCAGAATTCATTCTGACCCTGTAAATTTTTTGTCTTACTGTAAAATCTTTTCCCCAGAGTTCATTATTTATTATTATTATTATAATTATCATTATTACACTTATACAGAATTTTTATAGTGCCAACAGTTTGCACAGCACTTTACAATGTTAGGGAAAACAGTATAGTTACAATACAATCCAATACAGGAGGAATCAGAAGTCCCTTCTTGTTAAAGCTTACAATCTAAAAGGGAGGGTCAAGTGATACAAAAAGTAATAACTGCGGGGGATGAGCTAATGAAGAAAATAAAAATTATCATTGTTAGGTGGAGGCAGGATAAGCTTCTCTGAAGAGAAATGTTTTTAGGGATCGCCTAAAAGTGGATAGAGTAGGAGATAGTTGGAACAGATTGGGGTAAGGAATTGCAAAGGATGGGAGAGGCTTGGGAGAAGTTCTGGAGGCAAGCATGGAGGCAGGTGACAAGGGAACTAGATAGGAGGAAGGTTTGAGAGGAACGAAAATAATGATTTGGTTGGTGTTTTGAAACTAGGTTAGTGATGTAGCTTGGGGTCAAGTTGTGGATTGTTGTTAGCATTTGGAATTTATTTCATTGGGGGAGTGGCAGCCAATGGAGGGATTGGCAGAGAGGGCTAGCAAACGCTGAGCAGTTTGTGAGGTGGGTTAGTCTGACTGCTACATTCATAATGGACTGAAGGGGGGAGTTGCAGTAGTCGACGCGAGCACTGGCGTAGCAGGGGGGGCTGTCGCACCGGGCGAAAAATGGGGGGGGGCGAATCCATCCACCGGCTCCGCGGAGCGCTCCGGAGCCTCGGCCTAGGAAAGTCCCCGGCTTCGGCCTAGCTCCGGAGCGGCGGCCATCTTGGTACACCCGGCGGCGGCCCTCCTCTCTGTTCACACCCACAGAGGAGGAGGAGCCCGCGCTTGAGGGAAACCACACACGCCGCTGTCTGAGGTCTGAGGTCTGCACTACTGGGGGTTATTGTCTGAGGTCTGCACTACTGGGGGTTATTGTCTGAGGTCTGCACTACTGGGGGTTATTGTCTAAGGTCTGCACTACTGGGGGTTATTGTCTGAGGTCTGCACTACTGGGGGTTATTGTCTGAGGTCTGCACTATTGGGGGTTAATGTCTGAGGTCTGCACTATTGGGGGTTACTGTCTGAGGTCTGCACTACTGGGGGTTAATGTCTGAGGTCTGCACTATTGGGGGTTAATGTCTGAGGTCTGCACTATTGGGGGTTACTGTCTGAGGTCTGCACTACTGGGGGTTAATGTCTGAGGTCTGCACTATTGGGGGTTAATGTCTGAGGTCTGCACTATTGGGGTTACTGTCTGAGGTCTGCACTACTGGGGGTTATTGTCTGAGGTCTGCACTACTGGGGGTTACTGTCTGAGGTCTGCACTACTGGGGGTTAATGTCTGAGGTCTGCACTATTGGGGGTTACTGTCTGAGGTCTGCACTACTGGGGGTTATTGTCTGAGGTCTGCACTATTGGGGGTTACTGTCTGAGGTCTGCACTACTGGGGGTTATTGTCTGAGGTCTGCACTACTGGGGGTTAATGTCTGAGGTCTGCACTATTGGGGGTTAATGTCTGAGGTCTGCACTATTGGGGGTTACTGTCTGAGGTCTGCACTATTGGGGGTTACTGTCTGAGGTCTGCACTATTATGGGGGTTACTGTCTGAGGTCTGCACTATTGTGGGGGTTACTGTCTGAGGTCTGCACTATGGTGGGGGTTACTGTCTGAGGTCTGTTAAATAGGGGGTCTGTGATTGTGGGGGGTCTACCTGTGATTGGGGGGATCCATCTGTGATGAGAGGTCTGTTATTTAGGGGGTCAGTCTGTGATGGGGGATCTGTGATTGTGGGGGGGTCAGTCTGTGATGGGGGATCTGTGATTGTGGGGGGGTCAGTCTGTGATGGGGGATCTGTGATTGTGGGGGGGTCAGTCTGTGATGGGGGATCTGTGATTGTGGGGGGGGGTTCAGTCTATGATGGGGGATCTGTGGGGGGGGGGGGGGGGGGTCAGTCTGTTAATCTCTTACAGTAAGGGGTTAAATGATTAATCCTGCAATAATTTACCCCTTACATGCTGAAAGCCCTGAGAGGGATACATTACAGATCCTTATAACCAGAGTGGATGATTATACAAGGGGGGGCGGAAAAAAAATTCTGCCCCGGGCGCCCATAACTCTGGTTACGCCACTGGACGCGAGAGATAACCAGGAAGTGAATTAAGACCTTTGTAGTTTCTTTGATCAGAAAGGGACATATTTTGGAGATGTTGCGGCGGCAAGCAATCAGTCTGTATATGCAGTAAAGTATACTTGTTATACTCACTGTGGAACCTAAGGGGTTAATCCTCTGCATTGTGTAAAAAGGCTATTTGATCCTGTTTTCTCTGATCCTTCGCTTTTTTTACTGTCCATCTGCTGATAGTACAGAGCCTTGGAGGCACTCTGCACATGCTTAGTTTTGTGTGTATTGCTAGAGAGGTTTTTATTTATTATTTTTATTATTTTTGAGAGGGTATATGTGATAAGCACAGGGCCAATAAGCACTGTCCAGAAAGAGGGTCAGGGGTCCTGCATTCTCATAGGACAGTCAAAAGTTTAAGGAAATTTCACTCTACAACTCATACTACTACTATCTATTATTCTCTGCCACCTCATTTTATAGCTATAATTACCGCATATATACCTATAATTTTAGGCTTGTTTTTACAGAATATGACATTACTTCCAAAACATGAACTTTATATATGTTAACTTTATTAATCCAACTTGTTCTTTGTAATCGAATTACAAATTAATATGAATGCTTGAGGATTTAAATTGCAAGCTCATATTCTACCACCTCTTTGAAAAATATGTTTCATAGTGTACTGGATATCTTATCATTTGTGAAAGATGCCAACAGGATGCTCTTAATGCCTTCTCCCTTCCAGCTAAAAAATCACACTTTCTACAGTAAAGTCACAGATTGAAATAATTTAACAGGGCTGAATTAAGCCTGATTTTGGACAGGCTGCTGATTTAATAAACAGATGCTCGTCCCTACATTTGACATGTCCTGTCTTTACTTTCATTTTTTCCCTAGAACATGTTTATTGCAGCTATTATAGATGCAATCATCTCCAAATGTTCTGCACTTTAACTTGCAGCCAAAATCACAATCTACAACCATCTCTCTTAGCTTTCATGGACACTATATTTAGTATTTCATGCAGGCCATCATGTCATTTTGTGGGAGGTATTAAATATTTTATGTAAATTAAGTCCTAAAATTGGCCACATATATTAAAGTATTCTTAGATTGTTATCAACTACTTAACAATAGAAGCTGCTCATCAAAAGGGCACACAAAAAAAAAATTGCTTAAAATAACCCAGATCTGCCTCTTTTTCAGCCAGAAGACTTTGATAAAAGCTTCTAAATGAGCCTGTCAGCAAAGTCGAGTAGTGAAACATGTTTCGTATATAGAGAGGTGCCAAGACCAAAATCATGCCCACAGGCTGAAAGGTTAAAGACATGTGTGCTTGGATTAGTTACAAGATCCAGAATTTATTTTCAGCTAAAACACATTTCTTTATCAAAAATACGATTTGGAAACATTACTGACATTATCTTCAGACCTTTTAAGGTAATCTAATAATTTGTCATTTATTACTACTGTGTTTATCTAATAAAGATATTAAAGGATATGTGTGTATTTTATTTAAAAAAATAATTTCAGTTAAGAAGGATCCGCATACACAAACATTGCATGGCAGGGAGTATGGGTATTAGGGATGAGGTTCGTGTTCATCCCTACCATGGGTGGCTATGAAGTAAAAACTGTGAGTTCAGGATACATGGACATAGTATTTTTTTTTGTGCAGATTTGCCCAGATTCATTTTTTTAAATCATAATGCACTGCATGGCCTTTAAACTATGGCTAACAAGCTAAGAAGGGTTTGATAGCGGCCTTTTGGGAGGTGCATGCGCGGGGCTCTGGAAGATACAGTAAAACCTTGGTTTGAGAGTAACTTAGTTTGAGAGCATTTTGCAAGATGAGTGTGACAGACCTAGCCGGGACAAAGGCTTTTGGAGAGGACTGAATGCTACCCTCTTGCCTTCCGATTATGGGCCAGGGCCTCATAACGGGAATGTGGATGGTTTATCCCGGCAGTTGGACCTGGAACCTTAAGACTACTTTTCCAACATCCTCGAGTTGACCCGTTCGGGGGTCCACTGTGGCTATTGGACTGTTTACCATGGGGGAGTATTGTCATGAACCTTGGAATATTGAAGTATTTCTCCCTTGAGTCTATTACACAGTGGTGGGTCTTCTGCCCTGTGGCTAACCCCACCCTCCAGACGGGTCCATGGTCTGAAAGAAAAGCATTGTTCTGTGTTTAACTGTTTGTTTATGTACTTTAATTACCCCCCTGGGGCTTCTGTGTCATTACACATATCAGTCCTCCTATTCATGCTATCGGACCAATCCCTGTTTCAAGTCATCATTTGCATGGACAAGAGGACCTAATTGAGAACTACAATGTACTTTACAATTGACCAATAGGAAAGTGGTCGTTGAGGGCAGGGTGTTCAAACTGCTATGTATAAAAGTGTGTGTGCATTAAATAAAAGAGATTCCTGTTTGAACTTAGATACAGCCTGCCTGGTGTTTGTTCTGAGCTATCACAAATGGATTTGAACTGCACATAGCTGTAGTTCGAATCCAGGAGCATTGGATGGCCAAACCATCAGACTTTTCGATCTGCAATCTGATTCAATAGTAGCAGAGATAGGGGCTTTTTGGTTAAGCCAGCTCCCTTATTATCAGGGGGGGGTCTGTAGTTTAGGCCAGCCCCCTCATTTATTATTGTGTTAAATTGGAAGCTGGTGTATGGAAATATAGGGAAAGCTCACAAGCTGCATAGGGAAATATTAGGGTCAGTTAGCAAATTGTATTTTAATCCTGATATAAAAAAGATTGAGAGACTCAAAAAATAGATGGACTTTGTGGGTACTTATGAGAGGAGAACTTAGTAAAAAAATGTATTGTATTACAATACAATCAAGACCCCATATGAACACAGGTTACCAGTTTCCCAATAATACAGTTGTAGCACCTGGCTATTTTCAGAGCCGGTGCTATGTTAAATTTAGGGGAGAATTCAAAGAAACAGTTAGCTCTGAATTAGTTTGACTGTTTAAATTTGCTCTAGCTTGGCTGTGCTGGTGGGC